>OX940802.1:18452803-19060045 GCA_954870605.1 Acer campestre | reverse complement strand
AGCTTTAGGGCAAAAACCCCAACAGACTAATGGGATTCTTCTGGTTGAAGTGATGAGATGGACTGGCTGAGGCCGGGAAAGCATATCTGCAATTATATTGTGTTGGCCTTTCACATGTTTAACAGTGAAATCATATATGGAGAACCAGTCTTTGAGTCTCAACAGTTGAGGATTAGGAGGAATCTTTTTGCGAAACTCGAGGATGTTGGGAAAAGATGAGTTGTCCATTTCCACAATAAAGTTTCTTGTCCTGAGGTGAAAGTCAAACTTTTGGATTCCATTTTTCACTGTGAGAATCTCTTTGTAGATAGTGTGATAGTGCTGTTGGGCAGGTTTGAATTGTCCGCTAGCGTGACCACAATATCTTCTTTGACCTTCTTTTTCCTCGATGAGGATTTCACCCCAGTGGGTGTCACTAGTATCAGTCTGGAGGATGATTTGACCGGAGGATGGAATAGTGAGGGCCGGTGGTGACTGTGCAATCTTCTTCAGTTGGATTATTGCATCTGTGTGTTGATCATTCCAGGGAGGAGGTTTCTTCTTTAAATGAACAGAAAGAACTGAAGTATAATGACTAACTCGAAGGATAAAATCTCTGATGTAATTAACAATTCCAAGGAACTGTTGAATCTGTTTATGTGTGAGATTTGAATCTGGGAAATCCAGGAGTTGTGAGGCCAGATGAGGACCAGGACGGTATTGACCATTAGAAATGAACATACCAAGAAATTCTATTTCTTTGAGGCCAATCATACTTTTCTTTTCTGAAAGCATAATACCATACTGGTTGAGTAAATCATGAAAATGATGAAGGAGTTGGGTATGTGACTTCTCATCTGCAGAGAACAGGAGAATATCATCAATTTAGAGTAAGGCTGAATGGAGAATAGGATGAAAAATTCTGGTAATAGCCTTTTGGAATAAGGATGGGGCTGTTTTGAGGCCAAATGGGAGGACAGTCCATTAATACTGGGCATTAGGAAGACAGAAAGCTGTCTTGTATCTATCACTAGGATGGATACCAATCTGCCAAAATGCACCTTTGAGATCGAATTTGGAGAAAATGTTGGCACCAGGGAGTTGTGAAAACAACATGTTGGTTCTGGGAACAAGAAACTTATCACTCTGAAGAAAGTGGTTGAGAGGCTTGTAGTCAATGACTAATCTTTTCTTGCCTCTGAGCTGTTCTGAACGTTTTTCAACATAAAATGCTTGACACGCCCAAGGTGAAGAGGTGTGTTCAAGAAGACCTTGTTGAAGCAAGATATCACATTCTTCATTTGCTAATCTGAGGTCTGATGGTGACATGCCAGAGTGAGTGGCTTTTGTAGGATTGACATCTTCATTGAGCTTGAAGGGGAGCTTGATGAAGAAGTCTGGATTTTTCCACAAAGGATTGGGGTGATGGAAATCAGCATGACTATTGGAGCAAAACTGGAGTAGTTTTCTTTGGATTTGTTCAAATAAGGGTTGGATTTCAGACAGAGGGAAAATTTTGGGAATATCTGAAAATGATTTGAACTCTTTTTTGTATCTGATTCCTTTGGGTAGAAGACGAAGGGATTTGCATTGACAATAGACATCCCATCCAATGAGGACATCTTTATCAGGCAAAGGAGTTCCAATAACATGGACCCAAATGGTGTAAGAAGGGAAAATCTCAATACCAATCTTGTGTCTGGTAACTAGATTAGTAGTGAAAATCTTTCCATCAGCAGCTTTAAAATAAGATCTGAAGGACTACTGCCTCCAGAAACTGAACCAGAACCACAGATTCAATTTAAACCTCAATCACAGCCCATTCCTTGTTACATGGCCTCCAATTATGATCAAGACTTCCCTCCTCTGGAACCATCCTCTAATCCTGAAAAGAACAGATTTTCCAGACCTTTCATCCAATCCACTGAAGTCTTGCCTGATGGATCTCTAAAACATCCCTCACAAGCTGAGCAAGTTCTCAACTGGCAGACCCATAATGCCAGAATACAGAATAGAGTCCTTAACTCTATTGATCAGAAGATTGACCGAGTCTCCCATCATGTTTCTCAACATGAACAAAGCCTCCAAAGAATGGATACAGTTTTCAGAGCTTCGCTATTGATCTACAGTCCAAGATCTCTAAACTAGATGCTGATCTTCACAGATACATTAATCATGGCTATTTTGGCCCTGATTTTAATGATAAAGAAAGAGAGATCAAAAGACTCAGAGAACAACTGGACCAGCTAAACAGAGACCATTTCCATCCTGCTCCACCTCCTTATGTTCCAAAACCATACACTCAGACTTTGATGTTCCCTTCATCACCTCCATATCCTTCGTCATCCAGACCACCAGATGATACAAGCTACTTCAAATCCACTGGAGAACTTTTTCGAAAGTATCCTCCTCTTTCTCCTCCCAAGAAGAAAAAACCCACAAAAAAATCATCTTACCCCAGAAAAGATAAACAACCAGTCACAGACCATTACAGGCCTGCCCTGTACACATCTCACCATTCTCCCACGTCCTCTGAACCAGAATCAGATTCTACCTCCATTATTTCATCCCAGTCCTCTTGGAACACTATTCCAGACATTTCCACTCCAGATCGTGATCAAACAGATCTTACCCAAGTTTTCATGGCTTCAAGAACAGATCCCCAGCCATCTCAGCCATCTGTTCATACTTATGACACTCCTGATGATGCCTCCACTAGCCCATATGTGGAAGAACCACAAGAAAATGCCCCTGGTCAGTCTCATCATACCAAGCCTACCAATGGTCCTTGGTTTAATCTTGATGACTCCTCTCCAGATGCCTGGAGAAAAAAGATTTCTGAAATGAGTGCATGGCTAGATTTACAAATGGCAAAATCAGAACACAACCTTGAAGCAATTCTCAGAGAATTTGTTTCTCGCTTCACAGGCTCTCTCAGAGATTGGTATCAAGCCCTCGGAGAATACAGACAACTCCAGTTTGTCTGTGTACCTCTAGCTTCTCAGGCTATGGGTTACATATTCAGAGAATTTCTCGGTGATCCTGATCACTTCTACAAACAAACCAGACAAGAATTCTTTGAAGGACGTTGTTGCTCTCTCCGAAAGAAAGACATCATGTTTCACTACAAAAAGATGTCCAGCAGGTTCCACATTCTAGGTGGAATCAATGACCAAAGTCTTAAGCAGGTCTACATGAATTCTCTTCCAGAAGAACTTCATGATGAGTTACAGAGAAAGATTGATGCTTCTGGCAGAACCCTCAATGATACAACTCTTGGTGAAATTCACATGTACTCTTTGAGTGCATTAGAAAAACTCTGTGTTACACAGAAGGTTTTCTCCAAGATGTTAAGAGAAGGAAAAAGATATGAAACCAGCTGCAAACAACCCTCTCTGCAGATCAAGTGCAAATCCAAAGACACATGTACCTGCAAGACAAAGAAGAAAAATCACTTTCAACAATCCAAATCCAAGCACAAGAACAACAAGAACAAAAAGTTCAAATACTTCAAGAAGAAGTCCAAGCGTGCATGGAACAAGTCCCAAAAATGTTTCATCTGTGGACAAAAGGGTCATTATGCAAAGAAATGCCCCAACAAGAAGGCAAAGTCAGCAAAGCTAGTTCATCAGATTGAACAACTGGCAGATGACATTCCAACTGATGCTGATGTGGAATCCATCTATTCTGAACAAGAAGTTGTTGATCAGAACACAAGTTTTGTGCTTCAAGACACAGATGTTACAACAACAGATTCTGAATCCTCTGCCTCCTCCGATGATGATTCAATCTATGAATCCTACCAGGCTTCACAGATCATTTCCGAGTCAAGACCACAAGCTCATATTCAAATCCTTCCTGACAAATACTCCAAGCCAATTGATGCCATTGCCTACTTCGACACAGGATCTCACAATACCATGATGGATCCAAAGATCCTCCCTCCTGATGCATAGAAACCCTCCACCCATTATTTTAAAGCTCCTGATGGAAAGATTTTCACTACTAATCTAGTTACCAGACACAAGATTGGTATTGAGATTTTCCCTTCTTACACCATTTGGGTCCATGTTATTGGAACTCCTTTGCCTGATAAAGATGTCCTCATTGGATGGGAAGTCTATTGTCAATGCAAATCCCTTCGTCTTCTACCCAAAGGAATCAGTTACAAAAAAGAGTTCAAATCATTTTCAGATATTCCTAAAATTTTAATTTTCCCTCTGTCTGAAATCCAACCCTTATTTGAACAAATCCAAAGAAAACTACTCCAGTTTTGCTCCAATAGTCATGCTGATTTCCATCACCCCAATCCTTTGTGGAAAAATCCAGACTTCTTCATCAAGCTCCCCTTCAAGCTCAATGAAGATGTCAATCCTACAAAAGCCACTCACTCTGGCATGTCACCATCAGACCTCAGATTAGCAAATGAAGAATGTGATATCTTGCTTCAACAAGGTCTTCTTGAACACACCTCTTCACCTTGGGCGTGTCAAGCATTTTATGTTGAAAAACGTTCAGAACAGCTCAGAGGCAAGAAAAGATTAGTCGTTGACTACAAGCCTCTCAACCACTTTCTTCAGAGTGATAAGTTTCTTGTTCCCAAAACCAACATGTTGTTTTCACAACTCCCTGGTGCCAACATTTTCTCCAAATTCGATCTCAAAGGTGCATTTTGGCAGATTGGTATCCATCCTAGTGATAGATACAAGACAGCTTTCTGTCTTCCTAATGCATAGTATCAATGGACTGTCCTCCCATTTGGCCTCAAAACAGCCCCATCCTTATTCCAAAAGGCCATTACCAGAATTTTTCATCCTATTCTTCATTCAGCCTTACTCTACATTGATGATATTCTCCTGTTCTCTGCAGATGAGAAGTCACATACCCAACTCCTTCATCATTTTCATGATTTACTCAACCAGTATGGTATTATGCTTTCAGAAAAGAAAAGTATGATTGGCCTCAAAGAAATAGAATTTCTTGGTATGTTCATTTCTAATGGTCAATACCGTCCTGGTCCTCATCTGGCCTCACAACTCCTGGATTTCCCAGATTCAAATCTCACACATAAACAGATTCAACAGTTCCTTGGAATTGTTAATTACATCAGAGATTTTATCCCTCGAGTTAGTCATTACACTTCATTTCTTTCTGTTCATTTAAAGAAGAAACCTCCTCCCTGGAATGATCAACACACAGATGCAATAATCCAACTGAAGAAGATTGCACAGTCACCACCGGCCCTCACTATTCCGTCCTCCGGTCAAATCATCCTCCAGACTGATGCCAGTGACACCCACTGGGGTGCCATCCTCATCGAGGAAAAAGAAGGTCAAAGAAGATATTGTGGTCACGCTAGCGGACAATTCAAACCTGCCCAACAGCACTATCACACTATCTACAAAGAGATTCTCGCAGTGAAAAATGGAATCCAAAAGTTTGACTTTCACCTCAGGACAAGAAACTTTATTGTGGAAATGGACAACTCATCTTTTCCGCTAAGCATTTTATGTTGAAAAACGTTCAGAACAGCTCAGAGGCAAGAAAAGATTAGTCATTGACAACAAGCCTCTCAATCACTTTCTTCAGAGTGATAAGTTCCCTGTTCCCAGAACCAACATGTTGTTTTCACAACTCCCTGGTGCCAACATTTTCTCCAAATTCGATCTCAAAGGTGCATTTTGGCAGATTGGTATCCATCCTAGTGATAGATACAAGACAGCTTTCTGTCTTCCTAATGCCCAGTATCAATGGACTGTCCTCCCGTTTGGCCTCAAAACAGCCCCATCCTTATTCCAAAAGGCCATTACCAGAATCTTTCATCCTATTCTCCATTCAGCCTTACTATACATTGATGATATTCTCCTGTTCTCTGCAGATGAGAATTCACATACCCAACTCCTTCATCATTTTCATGATTTACTCAACCAGTATGGTATTATGCTTTCAGAAAAGAAAAGTATGATTGGCCTCAAAGAAATAGAATTTCTTGGTATGTTCATTTCTAATGGTCAATACCGTCCTGGTCCTCATCTGGCCTCACAACTCCTGGATTTCCCAGATTCAAATCTCACACATAAACAGATTCAACAGTTCCTTGGAATTGTTAATTACATCAGAGATTTTATCCCTCGAGTTAGTCATTACACTTCAGTTCTTTCTGTTCATTTAAAGAAGAAACCTCCTCCCTGGAATGATCAACACACAGATGCAATAATCCAACTGAAGAAGATTGTACAGTCACCACCGGCCCTCACTATTCCGTCCTCCGGTCAAATCATCCTCCAGACTAATGCCAGTGACACCCACTGGGGTGCCATCCTCATCGAGGAAAAAGAAGGTCAAAGAAGATATTGTGGTCACGCTAGCGGACAATTCAAACCTCAATCACAGCCCATTCCTTGTTACATGGCCTCCAATTATGATCAAGACTTCCCTCCTCTGGAACCATCCTCTAATCCTGAAAAGAACAAATTTTCCAGACCTTTCATCCAATCCACTGAAGTCTTGCCTGATGGATCTCTAAAATATCCCTCACAAGCTGAGCAAGTTCTCAACTGGCAGACCCATAATGCCAGAATACAGAATAGAGTCCTTAACTCTATTGATCAGAAGATTGACCGAGTCTCCCATCATGTTTCTCAGCATGAACAAAGCCTCCAAAGAATGGATACAGTTTTCAGAGACTTCGCTATTGATCTACAGTCCAAGATCTCTAAACTAGATGCTGATCTTCACAGATACATTAATCATGGCTATTTTGGCCCTGATTTTAATGATAAAGAAAGAGAGATCAAAAGACTCAGAGAACAACTGGACCAGCTAAACAGAGACCATTTCCATCCTGCTCCACCTCCTTATGTTCCAAAACCATACACTCAGACTTTGATGTTCCCTTCATCACCTTTATATCCTTCATCATCCAGACCACCAGATGATACAAGCTACTTCAAATCCAGTGGAGAACTTTTTCGAAAGTATCCTCCTCTTTCTCCTCCCAAGAAGAAAAAACCCACAAGAAAGTCATCTTATCCCAGAAAAGACAAACAACCAGTCACAGACCATTACAGGCCTGCCCTGTACACTTCTCCCCATTCTCCCACGTCCTCTGAACCAGAATCAGACTCTACTTCATCCCAGTCCTCTTGGAACACTATTCCAGAAATTTCCACTCCAGATCGTGATCAAACAGATCTTACCCAGGTCTTTATGGCTTCAAGAACAGATCCTCAGCCATCTCAGCCATCTGTTCATACTTATAACACTCCTGATGATGCCTCCACTAGCCCATATGTGGAAGAACCACAAGAAAATGCCCCTGGTCAGCCTCATAATCCTCATAATACCAAGCCTACCAATGGTCATTGGTTCAACCTTGATGACTCCTCTCCAGACTCCTGGAGAAAGAAGATTTCTGAAATGAGTGCATGGCTAGATTTACAAATGGTATATTTAGCGGGGGTGGCCGGTACCCTACACCGTCTACCTTACAGTCTTAGAGTTTTCCCCACACAGCGGCACGCCCATGGCCTAAACAGGGTACTCACTGACTGACTGTCCACAGACGATATAAGGACCATTAAGCCAAAAGGACCAATATCCATTTTCTGATGTGCAAGATCCTCAACCTAGAGGCAAGCACAGAGCATACTTAGATAATTACAGACTGATATTCATCACCTAGATTAATATTGAAGAAGAAGATGAGAGAGTTTAGAAAGCCATTTTTAGATAACACACTTTTTTATATATTCAAAGTTCTCTGGTTTTTACAATGGAAGAGCTCCTCATATATAGGAGGAGGAAAGCAACATACCAAGACATACAAACAAATCACGTGAACAAGTACGTGATCAGGATGCTATCAGCTTAGATAGACAACTAGCTGAAAAGCAAAAGCAAACTTTTGACCAAATTTTGCATATCTCGTAAACTTAAAACATAAAGATGTAGGGAAAAATTGTACCCGCAGCGGAAGCGAGACTAAAAAATAGTTTTGAGTAGCTTTTAAAATTTTTCCAATTTTATGAACCTTAAACCCTTTTGATTAATTAAGGATATATAATTAATGAACAAAAGATTAATACCTCTTGTCGCGTGATCCGATTGACTTGCGTCGATGGTAATCCGCAAGATCTTCAATCCTAGCACGAACGTGGATCACCTAGGAGCGTGGTCTCCCTTTCTTTGAATTGCAAGCCTGTGATTGGATTAAACAAACTTTTCTTGATTCGTTAGTCCCAAAAACAATCTAAAGAAACCTAAGATTATTCCGGTCACTTTTGAGTTCTCAATCTTATGATCGAAACTCGCATGAACCTAGATCGATATAGTATTCACAAGCTTATTGATGAATAAGCAACTAGAATACAATCAAAGAATAATCTATGTTCCTTTTGTTTTTAGTAGAATAATAGATCTCTAACTATGAGTTGAGAAGAAGAAGAAGAAGAAAATTCTGCACACAAGCCTTAGGGGGGTGGCCGAATTCTATAAGTGGCCTTATTTAGGTGGCCGAATTTCTTCTCCTTTTTACCCTAGGGTGACCGAAATCATTCCCAAAAATAATTAGGGTTGCCGCAATATTTACTCCTAAAGTATTGGAGATTTAGTTGCACCCTAATTCCTATTTTGTTTAAGATTTCCAAACCCTAATCAAACTCATAAATCTTTTATTCCTTATTTGACTAAAATAAAAGACTTCTTATTTGATTTAATAAATAAAATTAATTATTTATTTCCTTGTCAAACAAGTCTTTTAATTTAAGTATACTACTACCAATAGTATACCAATAGGAATCATATTTCCTATTTAGAAAAGATTTGTTACTTAATTAAACAATTAATTAATTAATTAATTAATTCTTATTTAATTAAATAATGAAAACAAAATAATATTTAATGCCATTATAGCATGTTGCCGCCCCACATATATACATTGGGCCAAATATTATTTTTCTTATTTCATTAAATCCATAGGTCTTTAAATAAAAAGCCCACATGTGAACTAGACCCATTCTTACTAAAAGAAACAAGCCCACATGTCATCCATTAATATATAAATATAATTGTGCAGCCCATTACATAAATAATGTGCAAATTATATTCTTAATATATTAAATTGCAATTCTAGATGGACCTTAAATTGGTCCGGTAGAATATATCAAGTGATCCATGCAAGTCCGTGTGGATTGGGGATCTTGGCGGGCTATCTAAATTTAAGCTCCAATAGACATAACCTAATCACAATCAACAAATGATTCACTTAGGTTCGATCCATTAATTTTAGCTCATTCCACTAAAGAGCTAAAATTGAACTCTTAAATAAAGACAGAAAAGGAAGATGCTTCCTCATTCATACCCTAGACAATCATATTGGAGATAGTGTATCCTCGTGATTAATATCAGTAATCGCCAAAAGTTCATAGACCGCCTATAACTCTCCAAGTTACCATATTTACTCATATGACCACGTTTTGAACTTGGATATTTTGACTTGTCCAGAAGCCATGTTTTCAATAGACACTATTGAAAACTCAACGTTGAGATTTAATATCCAATTACCTCAAAACATCCATATGATGATATTATACTCTCATTTAATAAATGGAGCCACGATGTCCATATCTATAAATGAAGTCCTCTATCGATTAATAAATGAATATCACCAAACTATCGAGGATAGACTATGCGATATAATCGTACTCATTGATAGCTCAAATGATATCACCTGCAAACATAAGTCCATCATTTATCTCAGGATTAAGATAGACTCTCCGATTGTCCTGATAATGAAATTACTTTTATCTACTGACGGTTATAGATAAAGTATTTCATTGTGATCCTGTTCAATGCACCCAGTGCACTAGATTCTTTTGCTCGAAGACACTCTGATGATTTTAGACTCATCATATCTCATTTGATCCCACTCAAATGCTAGCAAAAGAATTCTACAACTTTAACAAGATAAAGGTGCCCAACCTTTAACTTAAGTTGTGAACGATATTCAAGACTAACTAAAGAATTGTGTCTACCACAAACATATCCAGATGTATGAACAATTCTTCTTTTCTCATAGTCTTTAGACCTTATGATTATTTACTTTAACAATTATTAAACTATAATTGCTATAAGATTTGTTTAAAACAGAAATCACTTTATTAATATGAAAAAAATTGTTAATTACACTATTACACTCTTGCTATTGAGCATAATCCTAACAAAAGAGACAAAACATTCCTAATAAGACAAAACCTTAAAGGCTTTGAAAAACAAGTCACAAGGAAACAAAACTAAATAGTGACCTAAATAGTAACTTTGAATTCTTCTTTCAGTTCATCAGTTCACTGATTGAGTGTGTCAGTTCACTGATTGATCTATGTCAGTTCATGAACTGAATTTGTTGACTGCACGAGCTTGATTAGGGGCTTGACAGGTTGCAAGCAGCATGATCTTCATCATCAGAATCTGTCGCACCACATATCCAACAGGGCCAAAAGGTAGCCTGAGAGTCTAGGGCCATAGGGTCTTGTGCGTCTTGGAAAAAATCTTCTGGTACCGGATCTGGATATGGTAAATCTTCTGGTGTTGGATTCCAGCTTGGAGGCCAGCTTTTGGAGGAATCTCTGGGCACATCTGGGAGGATCAAACATTCATCTGTATAGGCACCATTAATATCACAAAAAAAATTCAACAGAGGGGTTTGGAGCTTAGTAGGATACAACTGTGAATATTCAAAAGTGGTGTGCCATTCATAATTGATGTTGTGTGTCCAAAGAAGGTTTTTGTGAGGATTGTAACGATAGAGCCTGTGAAATATCCAAATGCATGATACAGAAGAGGCTGAATCAGGGTCAAGTTTCCAAACATTGTATTGTCCCATGAGTTTTGTGAGTTGAGCTCTCCAATAGGACAGGGAATCAAACCATCGGAGGAATGTCCATAGGAGGGAGTTTTGTTGAACTGGATCAAAGAGATGACCATATAATTCCTGAAGAGGAAAGACAATGGCATGATGGTGGAGAATAGATAAGCATCATAAAAACCATGAAACTCGAGGAGTGAAGTAATCAAAGGGAGGCATCAGGAAGGGGTCAAGAAAGGGTTTTGTTGGGTTGATGAGAGTGTGATGACATCCTTTCTGGAGTTCTGTCAGATAAACACTGAGATGGGACTTTGCAAAATGTTGGATCTGATTAAGGGTAGGTTTTTGATTTGGGGGAAGAGTCTGTAAAAGCTCTGGAGGATAGGTTAGGTTGTTGAGAGCTGGGAGACCTGGTGAGGGATCTGATGAAGAGGAGGCTGAGGCTGAAGTAGCCATGAGGACTAATGGGATTCTTCTGGTTGAAGTGATGAGATGGACTGGCTGAGGCCGGGAAAGCATATCTGCAATTATATTGTGTTGGCCTTTCACATGTTTAACAGTGAAATCATATCTGGAGAACCAGTCTTTGAGTCTCAACAGTTGAGGATTAGGAGGAATCTTATTGCGAAACTCGAGGATGTTAGGAAAAGATGAGTTGTCCATTTCCACAATAAAGTTTCTTGTCCTGAGGTGAAAGTCAAACTTTTGGATTCCATTTTTCACTACGAGAATCTCTTTGTAGATAGTGTGATAGTGCTGTTGGGTAGGTTTGACTTGTCCGCTAGCGTGACCACAATATCTTCTTTGACCTTCTTTTTCCTCGATGAGGATGGCACCCCAGTGGGTGTCACTGGCATCAGTCTGGAGGATGATTTGACCGGAGGACGGAATAGTGAGGGCCGGTGGTGACTGTGCAATCTTCTTCAGTTGGATTATTGCATCTGTGTGTTGATCATTCCAGGGAGGAGGTTTCTTCTTTAAATGAACAGAAAGAACTGAAGTGTAATGACTAACTTGAGGAATAAAATCTCTGATGTAATTAACAATTCCAAGGAACTGTTGAATCTGTTTATGTGTGAGATTTGAATCTGGGAAATCTAGGAGCTGTGAGGCCAGATGAGGACCAGGACGGTATTGACCATTAGAAATGAACAGATGGCTAAGATGGTTGGGGATCTGTTCTTGAAGCCATAAAGACCTGGGTAAGATCTGTTTGATCACGATCTGGAGTGGAAATTTCTGGAATAGTGTTCCAAGAGGACTGGGATGAAGTAGAGTCTGATTCTGGTTCAGAGGACGTGGGAGAATGGGGAGAAGTGTACAGGGCAGGCCTGTAATGGTCTGTGACTGGTTGTTTGTCTTTTCTGGGATAAGATGACTTTCTTATGGATTTTTTCTTCTTGGGAGGAGAAAGAGGAGGGTACTTTCGAAAAAGTTCTCCAGTGGATTTGAAGTAGCTTGTATCATCTGGTGGTCTGGATGATGAAGGATATGGAGGTGATGAAGGATATGGAGGTGATGAAGGGAACATCAAAGTCTGAGTGTATGGTTTTGGAACATAAGGAGGTGGAGCAGGATGGAAATGATCTCTGTTTAGCTGGTCCAGTTCTTCTCTGAGTCTTTTGATCTCTCTTTCTTTATCATTAAAATCAGGGCCAAAATAGCCATGATTAATGTATCTGTGAAGATCAGCATCTAGTTTAGAGATCTTAGACTGTAGATCAATAGCGAAGTCTCTGAAAACTGTATCCATTCTTTGGAGGCTTTGTTCATGTTGAGAAACATGATGGGAGACTCGGTCAATCTTCTAATCAATAGAGTTAAGGACTCTATTCTGTATTCTGGCATTATGGGTCTGCTAGTTGAGAACTTGCTCAGCTTGTGAAGGATATTTTAGAGATCCATCAGGCAAGACTTCAGTGGATTGGATGAAAGGTCTAGAAAATCTGTTCTTTTCAGGATTAGAGGATGATTCCAGAGGAGGGAAGTCTTGATCATAATTGGAGGCCATGTAACAAGGAATGGGCTGTGATTGAGGTTTAAATTGAATCTGTGGTTCTGGTTCAGTTTCTGGAGGCAGTAGTCCTTCAGATCTTAGGATCTGTAGAGCTCTGTCATATATGGGCAGAGGTTTGTTTTTGATAGGGTGAAGACCTATCCAAGGGTTGTCTGGGTCATTTGGTTTGTATGGTTTGCGAGAGGGTTTGCAAGGTGACAAGTAACCTTTGAAACAATCTCGACAATCACAATCTGCATCGCACATGTTGGGATCAACGTCCTAAATGAAGTGACCGTTGATTTTGTCAGTGAAGATAGGGGATCCATCAGCTTCAAAGCTGTGGATGGGTATATCATCTTCTGAAGTGACTGGTCTGATCATCAGGGCTTGGAAGATGGGAGGAGCACTGGAACTGTTGGAGGAGGCTTCAGGATCTACAAGTGGTTGGTAGATTATTTTGATAGAACCATCTGGTTCTCTGGTATACTCAGTATCTGTGGCAACTACTGGAGTATTGTTCTGGAAAGCCTTCTCATAGTTTGTGATCCATTCAAGTGGCATGATCTCTGTGAGCTTGTTTTTTGGTAACTGTTTTGGAATTTGGATGATGGTAGGGACTTCATCTTCACGTTCTACTTTGATGAAGATGGTATCACCAGAATGACCTGGGATTGGAAGATCCAGGGCATGATCTTGGAGGCGATAAGCTATCTGGTGGTGGAGCGTAGCCATGAATGAGTTGGGTTGCATGTCTGCGCCTAAAATCTGGAGCTGTACTTTGACACATTTGTGGAGATTGGCATCCCTAAGAGGGATATTGAAATTGGGGTAGTACGTGAGTGAGATACTACCGGCATGAAGCGTTGTGAGACAGGTACCAATAACTGCTTGCTCATATTTTTTATAAACAGTGTTAAGTAAAGCAACTCTTGCAGTGACTGGTATTCCTTTCCTTCCATGCAAGGTAAGAATGATTCTGACTGCACCAAAGTGCAGGTGTGAGTAACCTTCTTTGATCCATTGGTCAATCAAAGGTTGGCCAATTTCTAGATCAACATACTGCTCAGCTGGGGAAGCTGGGATGAGGCAGTTGTCAAGGGCAGTTAACTGGATGTATTCTTTTACTGGAGGAGATCTGTGTCGGACAAGATGAGTGACTTGTCTGGCTAGAGACTTAGATCATTTGAAAATGTTATAGGGATTTAACAGTGGAACAGAGGTTTCATTAATTTGAGCGGAGTCTGGGATGTGTGTATATTCTACAAGGTTTTGTATCTTAGATGACTGGGTTCTTCTGATAGTAGGTGGGTGAGAAACAGAGGAGGAGAGACGAACAGGAGCTAAAGGAGTAGTGTTTTCCATATGACTTAAAACTCTTCTCTTCAATATGTTCTCTATTAGATGAAATAACAGTCTAACTTTTTCCTGGACACCAGGGGAGAGGCTCTGATACCATTTAGCGGGGGTGACCGGTACCCTACACCGTCTACCTTACAGTCTTAGAGTTATATTATTATTTAATATAATAATATAATATATATAATTAAATATTATAAATATTATATATTATATAAATATTATAAATATTATAAATATATATTATTTAATAAATATATCATATATATTATTTAATATATATAATATAATATATAATTGATTTTGTTTTCTTTGTCTTTTCTGTTTTGTTTTTTAATTATTAATTTAAATAATAAAATAGGTAAAATTGTGGGTTAAAACTGTGGTCAACGGTTAGAGTTAACGGAAGTAAACTATGGGCACTTTAGTTATATTCCAAAAATACCTTTATATGCCCCAACTCCATCAAAAAACCAATGGAATGCCCTTCCATTCCAAACTAAAACTTATATTCCAAAAATACCCTTATATGCCCCAACTCCATTCCAAAAATACTCTCCTTTTAAAAAATAATATATTCTTATTATATATTATATTAATGATATATAAATATATATTTTATATATATGTACTATATATTATATTATTATAAACATATCTAATATAATATAATATATTTACATATATTATATTATTATATATAATATATAGTATATATTATATATTATATACGTTTATATTTTATTATTATTATCCAAAATATATCATGTTATTATGAATGTTTTATAATTTGGGGTATTTTGGTCAAAATACAGTTAACTCCATTCCATTCCGTTGTTAACCAAACAAAATAATACTGATTCAGAGTCTAATTCTAAAGTTCCAACCAAACTAAAAACTTAATTTTCCTTTCACATTCTCATTCTGACTATCATTACACTATGTAACCAAACGTGACCATAGACCATTGACTAATAACTCGACTATATATGTTTTTAAAAATATAATTTTATTAAAAGTTTCAATAAATATTTTTTAATATATATCTGTCGTCGAAATTAAAATATTGATTAGTTGAATAAATTTAAATTTATCTAATAAGGTTTTTTTTTTTATATATTATTATTTCTAACAACTCATATAGGTTATATATAAATATTGTTCAATTAATAACAAATCAAATGTTGTAGTCAAGTGGTAAAGACTTGCAGCTATTGGCTTGAGATCTCAAGTTCAAGCCTTAGCAATGCCAATTAATTTTCATTATTAATTGGTGGTAGTCTGGTGGTTCGGCAGGGCGGCGGCGGTCCGACGATGGTCTAGTGGCGGTCTGGCAGTTGTCCGGTCCGGTGGAGTTCCGACAGTTCAACAGAGGTGCAGTTGTTGGCAGCCGACAATGGAGAGGGTGGTCAGACGGTGGCCATAGGTGAAGGTGGTTTATAAAAATATAAAAACTATTATTTATATTAATTAAATATTATCAGGCTTTGTTGATAGTTAAAAACTGTCAATACTTTTCTTGACATTATGAAGCTATCTTTCTCAATAGCATTCACCAAACATATACATACATATAAAAGAAGAAATAACAAAGATAAGACCAATACCTCCAATTCACGAGCTGTCACGTTTTTCTAGGTAGAACCCCTTGAAAACTCAATCAAATGACTGCAAGATCACTTGGAAAAGGTAGAGGACTCAATTAAAGTGAGAAAAATTGAGAGAAAAATTATGGTGTGAGTTCTACTTTTTGTTCTTGTTAAAGTGAATGGGAGGGAATGAGATATATTTAAAAGGAAGAGAGAGAGGGAAATGACCAGTGAAAATGCCTACAAGGTTATACTAAACAACCTAGAGAGGGGGGGTGGGGGGTGAATAGGTTGACACACTAGTTTTAAAAACTCTTTCGTGACTAGTGTAAAAACCTTGGTGAGCATATAATAAACCTTGAACAAGATTGTTATGAGAAAAACAATTTGCACAAGTATGCTCAATTCACCATACTTAATCTACAAAACATATACCAAGAATCAATGTATCTCATATACAAGTATATTCAATAAAGAGCACATTCTACAAGTTGTATTATGAATATTACAATGAAAGATCACTAAGTGAAATATTATAACTTGATATAGAATATTGTAAGATACAAAGTTAAAACACTTACAAGATATATACAAATATCACTATACACAAAAATCTAAACAATATACAAAAGAAATGTAATTACAATTATGATCAAAAGAATTGATTTACAAATCACACTTTACAAAATCTTGTTTCTAAAAACATCACAAGTGAAGATTGTACTACAAGATTAAAACATACACAAAAACAAATATAAAAGATAGAGATAGAAAGAATTAATACAAGAGATTTTTTAACATGGTAAAACCTCCAAGGAGGATACATCCACGGGTTGAATTACAACCATTGGGTACTTATATATATTTGGAAAGTAAATTATAAATTCCAGAAAGTGACCAATCCTAGATCACCAACCCATGTGGAGTCTATGTTTACCCAATCCCTATTGGAAGATTGATGACTCGCTTTTTGTGTCATTACCAAATTGCGAATTACCAAAAGAATGTTTATAAAATGAATCTTTACGTAATATATTTTAAGTTATGAAAATGAGTATTGTGGTAAGCTTAGAATTCGTTCCACAGGGAATTAGAGAAATATGTTGAATTAATTAGCTAATCTATAAACAATAAAATAAATCATAAATGATGAATGAGTGTATGGTTTGTCAAACCATCAAACATACATACAAAATTAACCTAACTAAAAATATGGTGATATGAAAAATAGAAGACTCACAATCTTGATAAGAAAAATGGATGTAACAAATTAATGCTGATGCTAGGGAATTGATTGATTAGCAAGTAGGTATGGGTATTGCTTTTTAAGCCACTTTAAGGACCAATCTCTACATGTTAACCAATTTAGGTTTAGATTAATGTGGTTGATATACCCTCAACTAATCTATCATATTTATTGGGTTCTTAATCACTCAAGTGTGTCAATCCAAGAGTGATTATATAACATGTTGTTAACCGAAAATTCGCTCTAGATGAGGAATTCCAATTAACACCCTCAGACTGCTACCTGGCAGGCTGCAGCGGGGTAGGTACCTCTAGGTACCATGGTTTGTACGAGTAAAAGATTATGGAGTGAGGTGCAGTAGGTAGGAGAAAATATCATCCCGACTGTCGGGGCTTCAAGCACATGGAGAAGATGGCGCTTGGGAGTTCCCATGTCGGAGTAAGGGTTGTGATCCCTCTCTATGGACCCCGATACCCCGCGTTCGGTACTCGGCACCCCGTGTCCCGTCCCTCATACCCCGTATCCCGAATCCCGCATCCCATACTCTTTTCTAGATCTCCATTGTGATTCCCCGACCCGGATAGCAAGCAAGCAAGTAGGATATGGGATAGGAGCTCTTCAATGATAAACTTACATACATGTGTAATAAAAATAGATACGAGGGAGAGAATGACAAGTCTTTTTGATAGAAGGTGGACTGGCCTAAGGGGAAAAAGCATCACGCATGATCATATGCTGAAAAACCCCTAGGTAGTATCCGGCGGAAAGAGATCATTTATATATTTATCAATAAGGCGTGCTCCGGGGAGCTTACACAAGTAGGAGAATAATACAACATAAGTGCTCCAAAGAGCTTACAATCATAGGTGGGCATATGCCCTTTTCTCTAATCAATAGAAAATAAGGGGAGAAGGAAAGAAGCTAGCCCCCAGCCGAAAAAGTATATCCCTTCACCGTTGAAAATCTTGTCATATATATAGGTCTTATTTCTTGTTGTTCACTCCCATAAATTCAATCCAATGACCTAGCAATTTACGGGGCGTTTCCATGTTGATAGGCGAGAAGATCGTGGGATTGATTCCCCAGAATCAAGTGATTCCTTTTAGAACTGAAAGAGTTGACTCATCTTTAATATAGGACTCTTGAATGGCGAGAAACAAGGCAATTTCCTTGTTTACTTAAACTCTTGGTGTGGTCTAGCTCTTCCTTGGTATTTACGACCTCCTCTATTGATGTCTTGTATGCTAGGTGGTCGGGAGGAGTTTGGAGGACTAGTCACAGGGTACGGGGTACTACGGGGTACCACGGGGTCCAGCGGGGTCCGCGGGGTCCAGCGGGGTCCTGCGGGGTCCAGCGGGGTCCTGCGGGGTCCAGCGGGATCTGCGGGGTCCTGCGGGGTACTGCGGGATCTGCGGGGTCCAACGGGATCTGCGGGGTCCAGCGGGGTCCTGCGGGATCCGCGGGGTACTACGGGATCTGTGGGGTCCAGCGGGGTCCCGCGTGGTCCTGCGGGTGCGGCATCCTTCTACTGGGCTATCTAGACCACGATAAAGTGTGTTGATCTTGGTTCCTTTCAGAGGTAGCTAGATGCTTCTCGCGGCATCCCTCTACTTGGCAAGGATGGAAAATTCTTCCTTGGACCCCTGCCAAAAAAGGCGGTTAACACATGTTATTCTAAACAAGATTGTAATTAACAAGTGGGTATACAAGTCAATCACATAATGAATAGAATCTAATGAATTAATAAATAGAACACATATAGAGATTCATTACAAAGCTTAAGCAAAAACCCACAACCAAATGTTTATCAAATCAATCCCCTAGATTAGGGGTTTAATTACACATAGTAGCAATCAAATAGAAACAAGTAAATGGTAAGGAAATCACCCTTAGGCCACCTTCTTTAGTGCTTGATCCTTGTTCTCCTTTGATGCTCCTAGATGCAAAGAATGGAAGAGGAGGATGTGTCTAGATAGGTGGATGGCTTATGGTGAGTGACAAAGGATTTGTGATGGAGAAATGGTAGGGAAGGAATGGTCTAGGGAAGTAATCAAGATTTGGTGTGAGGTTTTGGATGGATTAGATGAGTTCAAGGAGAGAAATGGAGGATGAGGAATTATGTGCCATGGATGAAGAGCTAGATCTCAAATGTATTCTCTGTTTTCTTTCTCAGATTTTTGATCCATTTGAAGATGGAGGGACGTTCTATATATACACAGTCTTGGACATGTACTGATAACTGCTTGATTCGCTGAGGTGGCGCCTTGTTCGCTATTTCGTCGCCATGGCGACCTTGGTGCGTGAAACGGTTACAGGCAAGGGTCGCCATGAGAACCATCTTTTTCGCCATCTAGCAAGTGGCGACCAAGTGCAATTTGTGTAGAGATCGCCACTTGCACATCGAGGTCGCCATGGCGAACATAAGTGGCGACCCTGTAAATTGTGAAGGGGTCGCCACTTGCAGCATCAAGGTCGCCATAGCTACCATAAGTGGCGACCTTGTTTGAAGGAGGTCGCCACTTGCAAGGGTGGTCGCCATGGCGACCCCAAATGGCGACCCCACCTGATTCTTTTAGAGACTTTCTGTCGCCATGGCGACCAAGTGGCGCCCAAATGGCGACCTTCTGATGACTTGGAGAATCCTCTGTCGCCATGGCGCCCATGTAGCGACCTCTCATGTCCAAGTGGTGAAAATGCTCTGTTTCTTCCTATTTGAGAGGCATTTTTCACACAAGTCCTCCACTTCATCTCAATTGCTTCTGGAACCTGATAAAACCTGAAACACTCATTTTAACAACATTAAACATGGGGAAATGCCCAAGAATCAAGCTAAAAGAATCGGAAATGAAGGCCAAAATCATATCAATTTTGGCTTGATCAAAGATACAAAATCCCTCAATGATGTAAACCACATATTGGAACTCATACCAAACCAACATCGCTGGAAGATTAGAAATTCCTCAAGAGTGCATACATATCCCATATACCCCGCTCTATCGGACTCTATGTCTAACCAAACACCCGGGCCTACCAATATATAAGCCAACTCTCTATATAAGGCACACGTGCCTCTAGAAAGCCTCCCATGCATGACTATCCAAGTCCTTCCGACTCTAGCCATAACTTCTTGCTTGTCTATCCAAGTCCTCCCGACTCTAGACAAGACTTCTTGCTTACCTATCCAAGTCCTCAAGACTCTAGGCAAGACTTCTTGCTTGGCTATCCGAGTAATCCCAACTCTAGCCAAGACTTCATGCCTTTTATAAGGACTTCCTAGTGTGATCATGTGAATGCAAATGATGCAAACAATCAAAACAACATAGAACATGTGATCAATACATTCCATGGAACAACTAGATCTAGAGATGTGAAAACACAAGCAATAGAAATCTAGATGCAAAATCATGAATGAAAACCTAGAGCATGTGAAAACAATTAACACTTGAACAATTCATATACATGAGGCACAAGTTCAAGATGTTATAAACATACATAAAAATGCTAGAATCACAAAATGTATTCAACAAGTATTCTAGCCAAAGATTTAGAGATAGGAGATTATGTTAAAAACAAATCAATCCTAAATATCTCTAAAAACACATACAAAGGCTCTAATCCTAGATTTCATCAATCAAGGATCTAAGACACATATAAAGGATTTTTAATCATAAAATAGATCAATCAAGTCTCAAATAATCCTAGATATCAATCTAATCACAATACAACTCACAATCATGTCAAAAACAAAGAATCCAAGATTCTAGTCAAAATGTGTCTCTAATTAGACTATTCAATTAGATTAAATTTGAAGCTATCTTTTTCAATAGCATTCACCAAACATACATATACATATAGAAGAAGAAACCCCAAGCAAATTGAAGGTTTAAAAAGATGAAATCACCAAGTTATGAACACTACCTTGATTTCACGAGCGGGTTCGGTTTTCTGAGTAGATCACTCCGAAAAAAAAAAAAACAGCTACAAGATCACTTGGAAAAGGTAGAGCGCTCAATTACAAAAAATCTCCAACTTGAATCACTCAATTCCGACTTCGTATGAGAAAGTTATGGTGTTTGAAAGTTGAGAAAATTAGAGAGAAACTCTAGACGGGATTTCACAATTTTTCTTCTTAGAAAACAAATGGAGGGAATTGGAGAGATTTAAAAAGAAGGGAAGAAGGGCATTTTTGTCCACAAAAAATTATACCAGACCAGCCTTCCCCACATGTGGGGCGCATGTGGCACACGCGGCCAGAGAGCTGGTTGGGCCGTGTGGCACACGGCCTCCACACGTGAATGCCTAGCCATGGCCTTTGGCCATGGTTCTCCCCCCGCGCACCTCTCACGTTCTTCAGCCGTATTCGGGCATCCGAACTCTGATTTTGAATCCGTTTTCGGATTACAAACCGACTCCCTCATGCACACGAAATTTTGACAAATGGTTGAGAATTCATCTCGAAAAACAACGACGAACACAACTCAACGAACGAGAACGAAAAGTAGCGTAGCTACATCGTTTGGACTCGAAACTTAACATATGAGTAACCGAAATGACTAGGACTCAATAAGGAATCAATTAAGATCAAGTAAAAGTCCAAAACACAAGAAATACAAACATACAAACACAAGTTCACATATGAATGCCATTTCCTAGACATAGTCCTAGAACATGCAACTCTAAAATGCATGAGCATTTGAGTTCAATGCATGAGCATACAAAATCATGTGAATGTGTTATATAAATGGTGCACAATGATGCAGAGACACTTATGAATGATTTGTGTGTGTGTGCCTTTGCCTTGTAAGAGGAATGAGGTCAATTATATCTTTGATGAGCAATGAAGCAAATTCCCCTTATCAAGCCATCATCTTGCATGTACCGTAGTCAAATCTTTCTTTGAAGCTTTGTATCATCATCAATATGACCACATAAACATTACAAGATAAACACGTTTTGATATGAAATATATGCCAACAACAACCAAAAACCTAACAACCAGCCAATGAAATGCAGCCACATCACTTCCACGTGTGGGGTGCGTGTGCCACACGAGGGCAGAGAGGTGTTCAGCACGTGTGGCACACGTGGCTCACATGTGGCCTCCCAAGCATGGCCTTTGGTCATGCAAGCTCCTCTCGCGCTCCGTACATGTTCTTTGGCTGTATCTAGGCCTTCGAACTCTAATTTTGAATTTGTTTTCAGATTGCCAATCGTGACTCCCTCACGCACAACGATAACTATGAAACTTTGACAAAAGGTTGAGAATTCATCTCAAAAAATGAAGACGAACACAACTCAACGAATGAGAATAAAAAGTAGCGTAGCTACATCGTTTGGATTTGAAATCAAATGTATGAGTAGCTGAAATGATCGGGACTCAATAAAGAATCATAAGAGATCATGTTTAAGTCCAAAAACAATAAAACGTAAACATATACACACAATGTCACACATGTATGCCGTTTCCTAGACAGTCTTAGAACATGCAATTCTACAATGTATGAGAATTTGAGTTCAATGCATGAGCTTGTAAAAACATGTGAATGTGCTATATAAATGTTGCACAATGATGCAAGGACACATATAAATGATTTGTATGTGTGTGCCTATTGCCTTGAAGAAGAATGAGGTCTATATTACCTTAATTGTGCAATGTAGTCCATTCCCCTTCAAATGCTCCTTCTTGCTTGATTTTTTGGCCACATCTTTCTTTGGAGCTTCAAATCATCAACCTATGACTATTAATCAAATACAAGAAAAACATCGTTTTGATATAGAATATATGTCAAGACAAACTAAAAACCTAACACTATTGTACATTGCTTTTGCTTTATGAATTCTTGCCTGAGACTTGTTAGGTTGCGCTTTTGACAACTTTTACCTCCCATGAACATTGAGGACAATGTCCAATTTAGGTTTGAGGGTACATTTGTGCAACACCATTTTGCTTGGTTTTAAAATTTTACGCCAAAATTTTTAAATTCTTGCGATAATGCCATATTTGAGCATGATTTGCTTGTTGAGATTGTTCTTTACATGAAGTAATGAGGAATTGTGCATCTTTGCCATTGTTTGGTTTAGATTAACGTCATGCCACTTAGGGTGTCATTGAACAAAGTGCATTAATCTTTTTCTCTTAATGTTGAGTGAATTATCAAATTTGCTTAAAGGCTAGGAATTAATAGTGGAGATTCCCGTGAGGATCACAAACACGGCCTTAAAAAGCATATTTCGAGTTGTCAAAAATTTCACTCTTGAAACACTCACTCTCAAACACTCATTCAAGTATGTAATGGTCTCATTTGCACTAAAATGTTGTTTGCTATAGAATATTATGGACTGCTTGTGGATGCTTTGTTTTGCTTAGTGCACAAGCCTTTAGAAATGAATTTAGGCGATGCATGTGAAAAACCACTAATTGGCCTAAAATACTTCCAACCCATCTAAATATGTGTGATCCCAAGCCCCTTTGAAGCCAAACACGTTTTAAGCTTTTCATTCATGAACCACGTCTACATGAACCTTATAAGCCTTAAAATATTGACTTACCTTGACCAAATGATTTACTAAGGCTTAGGAAATCAATGTAAGATCTTGTACTTGAAAATGTAAAGGTGTGTACCTAGGCATGTAAATACGTGCAAAGAGTCTTGCAAAGCAAGAAAGCTTGAAAAGAAATTGAAAAGCTTGAAAAGAAAATGAAAAGAAAATGAAAAGAAAAGAAAATGAAAAGTATGCAAAGAAAAGAATTGGCAAAGCAAAGAAAAAGAGAACCAAGAGTTAGGCACAATTGGCCTAGAAGAAAAAGAAAAGTAAAAGGAACTACTCAACACAAAAATTAAAGTAGAATGCACATGTAAAATTGAAAGCCTGGGCGCCTTAAGTGTGAACAATATGTGTGAAGCATGTGGAACTCATAATTAGAATATATGTCTTAGTGTAATCATCGGGTTCCTTGTTATCTATTGTCCCATTCTTTGTTTCACCATCACCTAAAGCCCCATTATAACCAAAAGAAAGACCTTCATGATCTTTAGAATTGTCCATTTTGTGAAATTTGGTTGATACATGTTCTTTCTAATTCATGGCTTGCAATTCCATTCATGAGACTTACTTTTCAGAAATTGCGTTTTTAATGATCATCATGTGCAATCAATTAGATATCCATAACATAAATTCATATTGCACATATATTTTTTGAGTGAAACCTAGGATTCTTAGAGAAAAGAAGAGAGAATCCGATGAGGATTAGTATCAAGACGAATTACATTCTAAACCGAATAGCATATTTGCTTTGAAGCTTTGGCATTTCGAATGTAAGATCGCATTACGTACAATCATATCTAGAGTGGCATGCTCTTAAACTTTACTTGACATTCTCTTACATGTAGAAGTCCTCACTATTGCATAATTGTTTTAATCTATTCATTTTGGATTCACATATTGACCATGATAAAGTAAAACCTTTGAGATATCTTGATGCATGTTTTGGGGGGTTTGATTTGTGATTGTTTTGCTCGAGGACTAGCAAAAGATAGGTTTGGGGGTATTTGATCAAGCTAAAATTGGTATGATTTTGGCCCTCATTCCCGTCTCTTTATGCTTGTTTCTTAGGTATTTCCCTGTATTTAATGTCGTCAAATCAAGTGTTTCAGGTTTTAGTAGGCCTCAAGGGCATTTAGGAAGAAGAAGAGGACTTTGGTGCAAAAAGACACATAAAGAGGTGAAACAGGGCATTCTCGCTATTTGAGCAAAATGAGGTCGCCCTTTGGTCGCCATGGCGACAGAAGAATTATTCAAGCATCAGGAGTGTCGCCTTCAAAGTCACCATGGCAATAGAGGAATTTACAAAGCATCAGGTGTGTCACCATTTGTAGGTCACCATGGCGACATGCACTTACAAATAGCGACACCACAAAATTGACTCATAGTCGCCACTTGCTCTAGGGCAAACAAGATGACTTTCATGGCAACATATGAATCTCAGAATGTGTAACCGTATTGCGCCACAAGGTCGCTATGGTGACAAAATGGCAACAAAATGGCAACATTCGCACCACATCAGCGTTTCAAGCAGTTATCAGTACATGTCTAAGTGCCAATATAAATACTCTAGCTCTTCATCTTCAAAGGGGATCCAAGCACAACTTAGAGCATGAATTTATAGAGATTAGATCTAGATTTTCTCCTCTATTGTTCATCTTTCAACCTCCTCCATTTTCTCATCTTGAACTACCTTTTCCATCCCAAACCTTAACACAATGTCTTGATTACTTCACCAAATCACTCGTCCTTTTCCATTCTCTCCATTTCAATCTCTTTGTCACTCACCATTAGACACCATATACCAAGACACATCCCTCTTCCACTATTCTTTGCACAAGGAGCAATCTAAGGAGAAGAAGGAGCAAGCACTAAAGAAGGAGACCTAAGGGTGATTTTCTTACCTATCACTTCTTTTTTATTAGATTGTAATCATGTGTACCTAAACCCCTAATCTAGGGGATAGAATTGAGGAACTTGTGATTGTGGGTACTTTGCAAATTCGCGTATAATTCAGGGGGGTTTGGTGCTATTAAGTTAACACACAACATACGAGTGTTAGAGATATGCATGAGTTGTGTTTGTGTGCAACTAGATCTCTTCAAAGCAAGTAAGCACTAGAATATACCTTTGGCGCTTCTTCTCTTGAAGTCTTAAGAGGGCCTTGGTTATGCAAATCACCAACCATTAAATGCCTAAGCTACCCTTACATCAAATCCCACATGTGATTTGTCACCGAAACAAGCCAATTAAACTTGAGGAATTGACATGTTAAATAGGTGTCCCAATTGATGCAACACCGTTTTGAAAAAAAAAAAACAGGGGTCGATCGCTACAGGTACCGCTGTCAAAGCCACAGCAATAACCACATCGGTGGTCAATTAAAAAGCATCAGGTCAAAACATTGTGCTTATCGCTATGGCTGCCACAGCGGTTATGACAACGATAAGCATAGTGCGTAAAACCGCTGTAAAAAACCACAGCGGTCAAGAGAGTGGCCAAGACAGGTATTTAACTGTTATGGCTACCGCTGTAAAAGCCACAACGGTACCGACAGCAGTCACCTGGGCCAAAGCATGCCAAAGAAAAATCATGCAATATAAAGCTATTAAGGCATGTCAATGAACAAATGCAAGAAGAGTTAAACACAAGAATGCACATATAAGAAACACACAACCTATAAGTATTAAAAATATGCATGAGTTATGAGTGTGTACAGCTAAATCTCTTCAAAGCAAGTAAGCACTTAGAAATTTTACCTTTGGTGCTTCTTCTCTTGAGGTCTTGAGAGGGCATTGGTTGTGTAAAGCACCAACCATCAAAAGCCTAAGCTACCCTTACATTAAACCCCACATGTGGTTTGTCACCGAAATAAGCCAATCAAACTTGAGGAACTTACACGGTTCATTCCTTCTTCGTTGTTGAACCGGTCTAGCTTGCTTCCTTGGTTAAGCATGCATGATTGGTCTCTTTCCTTAGTGAGCCATATGTTGAGGAAAGTTAGCTTAAGGAGCTCTTATAGGTTTAGCTTGAGGAGATCTTATAGGTTGAGTTTAAGGTTGTCTTCCTAGTGTCATCTTCACTTGTGTACTATGTGAGCATTGTCCTACATCAATATTCATCATAGGATTTTGCACCGGTGAGGTTCTCTGTTACTCAAGCACTTGACAAATACGGTCTTGTTAGGAGTGGAGATTTTCTTGTCATCTTCAAACCCAAGACCTCTCTTGTCACAAGGACTTTTTCCAACACTTATCATGTGGTCAAGTTTTTTTATGCCAGAGGCTATCTTAGCCATTAATTCTCTAGCATCTTCAAGCTCTAATTCCATCCTAGTTTCATTCCTCTTAGCTAAGACTATCTCTTTTCTTAGCTTATCTTCAAGCTTCTTGTATCTCACTATCTCCTCACCTAAGTGGGCCACTTTGGTTGATAGCTCAAGGTTTTCTACTTTCAACCTTTGAATTTCCATTTTGTTTTTCATCATTGAGCTTTTAAACTTGACTATGTACTCATGAACATCCATACTCTCCACATTTCCATTTGGGGAGTGAGATGAAAAGTCATCATCACTTGAGTCATTTTCTTCTTGACTCTCTTCCTCTTCTTCACAAACATATTTACTCTTATGGGAGGAAGCAAAGGCTATAAAGTTAGCCACTTGATCTTCATCATTCGAAGATTCATCTCTCTCATCCGAGTCATCACTTCCACTCCGAATGGCGGCCATCAACTTTCCTTTCTTCTTGTTCTTCAAATTTCCACAATTAGAAGCGATGTGTCCTATGTTAGGATTATGCTCAATAGCAAGAGTGTAATAGTGTAATTAACAATCTTTTTCATATTAATAAAGTGATTTCTGTTTTAAACAAATCTTATAGCATTTATAGTTTAATAATTGTTAAAGTAAATAATCATAAGGTCTAAAGACTATGAGAAAAGAAGAATTGTTCATACATCTGAATATGTATGTGGTAGACACAATTCTTTAGTTAGTCTTGAATATCGTTCACAACTTAAGTTAAAGGTTGGGCACCTTTATCTTGTTAAAGTTGTAGAATTCTTTTGCTAGCATTTGAGTGGGATCAAATGAGATATGATGAGTCTAAAATCATCGGAGTGTCTTCGAGCAAAAGGATCTAGTGCACTGGGTGCATTGAACAGGATCACAATGAAATACTTTATCTATAACCGTCAGTAGATAAAAGTAATTTCATTATCAGGACAATCGGAGAGTCTATCTTAATCCTGAGATAAATGATGGACTTATGGTTGCAGGTGATATCATTTGAGCTATCAATGAGTACGATTATATCGCATAGTCTATCGTCGATAGTTTGGTGATATTCATTTGTTAATCGATAGAGGACTTCATTTATAGATATGGACATCGTGGCTCCATTTATTAAATAAGAGTATAATATCATCATATGGATGTTTTGAGGTAATTGGATATTAAATCTCAACGTTGAGTTTTCAATAGTGTCTATTGAAAACATGGCTTCTGGACAAGTCAAAATATCCAAGTTCAAAACGTGGTCATATGAGTAAATATGGTAACTTGGAGAGTTATAGGCGGTCTATGAACTCTTGGCGATTACTGATATTAATCACGAGGATACACTATCTCCAATATGATTGTCTAGGGTATGAATGAGGAAGCATCTTCCTTTTCTGTCTTTATTTAAGAGTTCAATTTTAGCTCTTTAGTGGAATGAGCTAAAATTAATGGATCGGACCTAAGTGAATCATTTGTTGATTGTGATTAGGTTATGTCTATTGGAGCTTAAATTTAGATAGCCCGCCAAGATCCCCAATCCACATGGACTTGCATGGATCACTTGATATATTCTACCAGACCAATTTAAGGTCCATCTAGAATTGCAATTTAATATATTAAGAATATAATTTGCACATTATTTATGTAATGGGCTGCACAATTATATTTATATATTAATGGATGACATGTGGGCTTGTTTCTTTTAGTAAGAATGGGTCTAGTTCACATGTGGGTTTTTTATTTAAAGTCCTATGGATTTAATGAAATAAGAAAAATAATATTTGGCCCAATATATACATGTGGGGCGGCAAGGTGCTAAAATAGCATTTAATATTATTTTGTTTTCATTATTTAATTAAATAAGAATTAATTAATTTATTAATTAATTGTTTAATTAAGTAACAAATCTTTTCTAAATAGGAAATATGATTCCTATTTGTATACTATCGGTAGTAGTATAATTAAATAGAAAGACTTGTTTGACAAGGAAATAAATAATTAATTTTATTTATTTAATCAAATAGAAAGTTTTTTTTATTTTAGTCAAATAAGGAATAAAAGATTATTGAGTTGGATTAGGGTTTGGAAATCTTAAACAAAATAGGAATTATGGTGCAAAACATACTCCTTTTTTGTAGGAGGATTTGCGGCAACCCTAGTGAATTTTGGGGAAAGATTTCGGTCACCCTAGGGTAAAAAGGAGAAGAAATTCGGCCACCTATATAAGGCCACTTATAGAATTCGGCCACCCCCCTAAGGCTTGTGTGCAGAATTTTCTTCTTCTTCTTCTTCTCAACTCATAGTTAGAGATCTATTATTCTACTAAAAACAAAAGGAACATAGATTATTCTTTGATTGTATTCTAGTTGCTTATTCATCAATAAGCTTGTGAATACTATATCGATCTAGGTTCACGCGAGTTTCGATCATAAGATTGAGAACTCAAAAGTGACCGGAATAATCTTAGGTTTCTTTAGATTGTTTTTGGGACTAACGAATCAAGAAAAGTTTGTTTAATCCAATCACAGGTTTGCAATTCAAAGAAAGGGAGACCACGCTCCTAGGTGATCCACGTTCGTGCTAGGATTGAAGATCTTGCGGATTACCATCGACGCAAGTCAATCGGATCACGCGACAAGAGGTATTAATCTTTTGTTTATTTTTATATGTCTTTAATTAATCAAAAGGGTTTAAGGTTCATAAAATTGGAAAAATTTTAAAAGCTACTCAAACCAATTTTTTAGTCTCGCTTCCGCTGCGGGTACAATTTTTCCCTACATCCTATGCCACCACACTCAAAGCATTGAATCCCCTTTCTTTCATTATTCTATTGCCTTGGCTCAAACTTTTTAAAGGGGGCTTTTTTCTTCAAGTCTTGGCATTTGGATCCAAAATCCTTCTTCTCGAATTTGACAAACTTTTTGAACCTTCTCATCAATAAGGCCATGTCTTCATCCGAGTTATCATTTTCCTCTTTCTCAATTTTGGAGGCCTTCAAAGCAATTCTCTTTTTCTTTTTGAAGAATACAAAACAACCTCATCATGTGAGTGTTAGAGAGAGAGAGAGAGAGAAGAGAAGGGATTGATAGTGATTTTTGGGTTTGATTTTTCAGGATTTTATGGGGATTTATGGGTTTGGTTTCGATTCTCTCACTCAAAACCCCAAAGATTAGGTTTCGATTTTGTTTCAATTTGGGTCGATTAGGTTTCGATTTGGTTTTGGTTGGATACATCACAAGAGAGATTTGGTGAGAGTTGTAATGTTGGTGGTACGATCTTGAGATCAAGATTTGGTGGCTGGTGATGGTGATTTGGTTCTTGGATCAATTTGGTGGGTAGTGATGGTGATTTGGTACTTTGAATTTTATTTTTTCTTTTCTGGGTTTCCAGATCCAAAAACCAAATTTTGCAGTTTCTTTTCTGGGTTTAGGGCGGTTTCTTGGTGGGATTTGGTGGTGATTCAGGGCGGTTTTGTGGTTGATGAACCGATGATGGTGATGAACTGATTTCTTTGGATGGTGTGTGTGCTGGGTTTTTGGGCTGGTGTTCTTATTGAATGAGAGATAGAGAGATACAGATTTGAGAGATATAGAGGGATTTGAGATGATGAACCAAATCAATGGATCTGGAAATTAGATCTTCAACTGATCTACAAATGTTTGTAGATTGAATGATAAAGATATGGAGATTGTATCTCCAGATGATCTGCAAATTTTTGTTTATACATTCTTTTTTATTTTAGGGGATATCATTTGGGTCTCTATCTATTGTTGAAAAATCAATTTTTTAAATAAGTTTGTTTTTTTAGCAAAACTTTTCCTGACTTTTGAAAAGTATATCAAATAGGTCCTTCTGACTTTTTTTTTAACGGTCAAACGTGACAGAATATATAAATTGACCATTTTACCCTTGATTTTTATTTAAGAGTTTAAAAATACAATTTTACCCTCTAACATTATAAAATTTTACAATTAAACTTTGATATGATCCAATCAAAATTTAAAATAAACTATTAAAAAAATTTATTAATATAATAAAATTAAATTAAAAATAAAACTAATTAAATAGATGAAATAAAATTCATTAAATAGATGAAATTACAATTCATTAAATAAAAAATATATTAAAAAACACAAAAAAAAAAAAAAAAACAAAAACAAAAATTAAAAAGCACAAAAAAAAAAAAAACCACCCATCACCACCTCTAAAATCCAACCACCACCACCGTGAACCACCTGCTTCTCATCACCACTACCACATCTCAATCAAACCAAGAAAAAACAATAAAATCATTCAATTCATTAAATAAAAAATATATTAAAAAAACACAAAAAAACCACCCACCACCACTCCTAAAATCCAGCCATTTCTCATCACCATCACCACTCCTAAAATCCAGCCACTTCTTATCACCACCGCCACATCTCAATTAAAACCAGAAAAAACAACAAAATCAAACCTAGGAAAAATAGCAATCGTCGGAGAGAGAGATCGACATAGTAAGGAGAGAGAGATCGACGATCAACAGCAGCAACAGCAGTCGTCGCAGCAAGGAGAGAGATTGACGGCGCAGTGGAGGTAAAGGAGTTGGGTCTGGTTTCTTGAGTTTTCGAGTCCAAAGAAGAATTGAAGGAGGGTAAATTTTGACCTTTATCAATGAAGATGGTTGTGGGATGATAATGAAGATGATGGTTTGGTGAGGAAGATGACGGTCAATGATGGTGATGGTCGATGATAAAGATGGTTGTGGGATGATGATGAAGATGATGGTTTGGTGAATTGGTGATGGTCGGGGTTTGAAGGGTTGATGATGGTGGTTTGGTGGCTAGAGATTTTAGGGTTTGGGGGTGGTGGTGGATGGTGGCTATGTGATTGGGGTTTAAATTTAATTTAGGGTTTGAGGGTGGTATGGATGGTGGGTGTGATGGTGGGGAAGAAGATGATGAGTTTTTTTTTTTTTTTTTAATTTTTAATTTCTGTTTTTAAAGTTTATTTTTAAAAAAAAAAGTTTGATTTCTAGGTTGGATTTTTTAATTTTTTATTATTTAATTTAATTAATTTTTAAATACAAATTATTGTATTTATTTTATTTCTATTTTTGTGACACATGGCATGTTCTTGGTTCAAAGACAAAAATACCCCTGCAAATGGTAAGTTTGACTGACAGTTGACTAACGGATGGACCGATTTGATATACTTTTCAAAAGTCAAGGGAAAGTTTTGCTAAAAAAATTGACTCATTTAAAAAATCGATTTTTCAACAAAAAATAGGGACCCAATGATATTCCCCCTATTTTTAATTTCATTTTTAAAGTAGAGAGAATGATGAGAGAGAGAGAGTTATTTAAGGAGAGAAAGACGTTGGGAGAGAGTGAAGAGTTTTTATTTTATTTTTTATTTTTTTTAATTATTTGATTTTACAATATTGCCTATTTGATTTTAACGGTCAACGTGATTTTGGATGAAAAAGGTGACAGAAGGGGTATATTAAACATTCTTTCCATTCCATGGGGATTAACGGTCAATATGAACAAACTCTATCCTCACGTTTCTAATAAGGTAAAGATCGGGGGGTAAATGATATTTTTCCTAAAATAAGAAAGGAAAAATATGAAAACTAAATAAAAAAGAGAGTGGTGCTATTGGCACACCCCCTACTGATCTATTTATGCCCCACTTTTTAAATTACTTAGTATTATTTTTTTCCTTCATCAAAATTACTAAAAAAGACATACAATTTAAGAAAAAATATATATTATATAAAGTAAATCTAATAAAACCCCACATTCCTTAAAAAAAAAATAATAATAAAAAAAAAAAAAAAAAAAAAAGGTCCTTTAATCTTTTTCTTGAATTTTTTTTTTTAATAACTCTTAAACCCTAAAAGCCTGAGATTATTTTATCTCAGCATGAAACGTCCAAATTCATACTGCATGATTGAAATCTATAACATCAAATCATGTATTCATTATGCACTTGTAGTTATAAAAAGAATACCTAATTCAACACTTATCTTCATTACAAGACATCGAATTATTAAATAATAAAATAAAATAAATAATAACAAAAAAAAAAAAAAAACCACAAAAAAGGCCATGGCTTTCTTCACTGTCTTCTTGCTTCTTCTTCTTCTACTACTTTCATTGTTCTTCATTTTCAATCTCAAAAAGAAAAACCCTAATCAGCCTCCAAGCCCACCAAAGCTTCCAATCATAGAAATCTCCACCAACTTGGGAATTTGCCACACCGTTCCCTTCAAAAAATGTCACAAAAATATGGTCCAATCATGCTCTTACAAGAAAGACGAGACCAGAGATAAAGAGATCTGAGATAGAGATATTAGAGGTGGAGTTTATTAAGTTTGAAAAATAAGTAAATTGGTAGTTTTGGAAATAAATAAAATAAATTAATAAGAACATTTAACTTTATTTAATTAAATCAAAATTTAAGTAAGTGGAGTATAAATATATCAGTAAGGGGTGTGCCAATAGCACCACTCAAAAATGATGACACACACTCATGTGTCAGCGCATCATTGTTCAGGTGCTACACTCAGTTGGTGCGTTCGGTGCACCGAAACTTTTCTCGTATTTTTGAGGTCTTGTAGGCTTCTAATCAGGTACATGTACACCGCGTCTAATTTTTTTTTTTTAATAAAAAATTCAGTTTGCTTCTACTTGATGGATGAAAACTACTTCATGTGGGACAGTATGCAGAATCTCACACTCTTACATAAACTACAGTTACCCTACAGCCGCGTATCGACTTGACATGTCCTCCTTATTTTCCGTTAAAAAATGGAAAATTTTTACTTTTGTTGAACTAATTTGAATTTTTTTACTTAATCCAAAAATAGGGTTTGTCCGTACAGGAAAAAAAGTCTAATCAAGCTCTAAAAGTGGAAGGGAGAAGGGACCCACCCCACCACAAAACGACTAAGACTTTGACTGTTGAAGGCCCTTTTTGGTAATTATTAAGTAAAACAAAACTGTTGATGGATGGGTCCTGGACGACTAGAGGGCGACAATGATCCCGTACGGTGCGCGAACACCGAGGCTCTGTTGAATCCACCGTTTAGATTGGAATACGTGGAAAAGAGCATGTGCTGGGGGGCGGTGAGATTTAGATCAACGTTTGGACTGGAGTTACGTGGCACAGTAGCCGACATGAGTGACAGGTGTGCACGTGAGGGTTGCACGGTTGGTGGGGCCGTGTGGGACAGGGTTTTTTTTTTTTTTTTTTTAAAATATTTTGTCAAATCGAACGTCCCGTCGGATTGACCGGAGAATGCGGGATTCTCGTACGAGAGCTTTAGGATACCGTGAAATAGCTATTGGCGATCGACTTGCTTGCATGGGAATGTGACTACTTTACTTTGTTTTGTTACTTCTATTTCATGGATCGGCTACTATATCTATATGGATATACTATCCACACATGGGTAAGGTAGTTATAAAATTTGGAAATCACTTTTTATTTGATTTTATCTTGAGAGTGATTCCACTAGTACAGCCCAGATAACTACTCCCACTAAAGGGGAGAAAGCATCCACACTTGATAACTAAAGAGAGACAAAGAATATATGTATATATATACACGAATGCCATGGGTGTTGAACCTTGATGGTGGAGGCTCCAATTGGAGAGTCCAACCACATTGGCAAGAGGCTCAATAGCCCTTTATTTTTATTTCTCAAGCTTCACAACTTTTCATTTCATTTTTACTCTAACAACTCTAACCTCTAATCATGCGAATGGAATAATGGAATAAACATCTTTTTCCATCAAACCACTTGTGATAACTCACCCAATTTATGATTTCTTTTTTAATATTACAATTACATGAATTTTAGGTTACAAATATTGGCGATAGTGATAATTGCAACACATATATTGATATATAGTAGTTAGCTAGAGTAGACTTTTGTTGATTACAAATTTTAAGTATAGTATCATTTGCTATTTATCGAATATAAATATTACAATTATGATCATAATTTTCTTTTTAAAAAATATTATAATAATGCAGGATTTTGAGAGAAGAGATAGACTCGAATTTACAACCTTATGATATAGGTGTAAAGTGTGAGAGCAATCTTATGATAAGGTCTTACTAGTTAGTTTAACTAGTTGAACTGGGAGTGAAGTTATGTTCAATATCAATGGCATGGTGACTTTAAAATTAGGAGCTAAAAGATGATGGAGATCAATAGATTTTCATTGATCGACCTGGTTGCTAATAATAATAATAATAAAAAAAAAAAAAAAAAGAGATTCAATCTGCATATAGGTGTGCATATATATGGATCTGTTTATTGTTGAAATAGTGACAATGAAGGTGTGGTAATTAATTCTGATGTTTGTTTACTGCAGAGAACGTTGAAGGGGACAGTAAATTTCAGTTTTTAGGAGGACGGACGACCTTTTTCAGTTTTCTTCAAAGAGAAGCTTAAATCATATCATATGGGGAAGGTAAATTTTGGTCAGACTTTATTACTGTCAAATCTTGGCTTCTTTCCCTCAATTTCCCAGTTTCAGATTCTTGCAGCCACTGATATATATAGCTAGCCAGTACAAAAATGATACAAAATATGCATAATATGTACAAACTTCAACAACAGCTAGATCTTGTAACATATTGATTTATTTTTGATTGTCGGTCACATGAGTCTTATAATCATCATCATTTGTCCATAATTAAGCCAATTGCACTTAATAAAATCAGTTTCTCAGCTACATATATAGCTGCAGGTTAATTATTTTGTTGCAAGTGAACTTAATTTCACATCATCAACTACGCATCATGATTTGTGTACAAAATCGAATTTATTTAAGAGTCCTTTAAAAGATGTGTGACACGATCAGTTTAATTATTAATTGTTTTGGCTTTATAACACGGTATATGGTTACAATGATTTGTATACATTTTACATATTATTTGTTGCAAGAAAAGTCACATCTTTTAGAATATGCTTTTCCAATCAATTAGTGCCGATTAGGATCCCATTATGACTAATAAGTGCCTTTTGATTTTGTGATGTATGTGTGTGTTCTTGCACTTAGTTGAGGTCAGCGAAGCATTTAGGTTTCTCTTCTGCTCTAAAGGTTCCTCTCATGTTCAGAAACTATAAGATATTTGGACATAGAGAATTTATCCCTAAATTAACTTCATTATATCGAGGAAATCTATCATCACAATCACGAGCATATTATAAAAAACATAAAAGGATTAGAGCAATTAAAATTCGACTACTGTTTTTAATTGAAACAGTTCAATCCTTTGTTGTGGAAATTGTTAATGTTTCTTCATGCATCTACATTACACAAGTAGCTATAGCTTTGAAATGACAAACCCTCACTAGCTTATTGGTGGATATACACTTGGCTTGATCACTAATTTAGGGTGCAATGATTTCATCCATGAAACAATAATATAGCAAAAATTTGGTGATTGCACTAGACCATATATCTAGTCATTCAAAAGATTCTTTAGGTTTCCATCCTCACTACTGCATTTGAAAAGCAAGGTCCCTCTAGAACTTCTTGTCGGCCGGCTTTTTCATGAATAATTACATTATGTGTGGTGATCATAGTGATGATGATAGTGAGGAACAATAATCTTTTTTTTCTTTATTTGTAGCCACTCACACTTTATGATAGAGAGAACTAATGAATATATATATATATATAGTGTATGTATGTATGTAATTAAATTTATATATTGTTCCTTATTTTAATTACCTCTACTAGTTCAATGGAAGCGTTTAAGTGACAATAATTTTGGTACATGTCAAGCGCTTGAGATGTTGTTTGATTATATATAGAAGGGGTAGAATTCAGGAGCAATAATGAAGAACCAAATAAGAGGGAATTGGAATTTATGAATTACAAATTATAATACTCAAGTTAATTTGTTAAAGGAGGTGGAAATTAAATATATATATATATATATCAATATTCAGACTTATTTCTATCAATTGAATTAGTGAACCAAACATACCCAGATCTTTCCTTATCAATACAAACAATTCACACACAAAATACTAATTGAAAGAAGAGGATCAAGATGTTCTAAGAAATCAAGACAATCCAACCATTTGACATATATAATAAGTACTTGATCAGAGAATTAATAGTTAAAAAAAAAAAAAAAAAAAAAAGCTTGAATTTTTGGCTTTTTGCCCTAATCATAGTCATGGATTGAATTTATTTATATGCATCGTGCTCTATAAAACTTGAGAAAAGCTTCAATGCACTTGGAAGTATTGCAGAGTGGTATAAACAATCGCTATAAAGATACGAAGCATTGCAAAATAAATATACGTGTCAATCTAAAATTGTTATATGTTATATCTTTACTGGTCGGATATTCTGTGCATGCATTGCATTAAGATTTTCTCATAAAACCTAGCCAAGATGCAGAAAAATAATCATTCATCAATTTCTATAACCAAAAAACATAAACTCAAACATAAATCCTTAACTAAATACAAAAATAGATGCTTGTCAATTTCTTAAATCTTTTACTTGGTTTAATTAACATTGCAATGATTGTGTCAAGAAAATATGAAGTACCAAGTTATTTCATCATTATGGAAAATTAAATGTTGCCAATATTTTCAAAATACACATGCAAGTGTGGAGAACAATCATCAAATATTAGAAGAAAGAAAAGAAAAGAAAATATATATAGATTGTTCCAGCAAGCACCAATGAAGTATGTTTTGTTAGAATCCTATTTCCTGCAACCAATATAATGTCATATATTTCTTGTTCACTATTATCAATTCAGGATTCTTCGAGCAAGAACATCAAAGAAATATTCTTTAACAAATTAAAAAGGTGTGTAAGTGTGAGGCAATTAGCTGAATCCTCCTTTTCTAGTGAGAACCAAATGATGAACTTCCAATTTATAGTTTTGTGAAACACTATCATATTAACCTAATTAATAATAATAAATCAATAAGTACATATTGTACACCAATTAAAATCCGATTGATAAGAATGATGATTAAGTTTATAAAAATTAAGAGAAATAAGCTGCTCAAACTGCAGATCATCAGAATGTCAAGATACAACTACATATTGATCATCAAATCAGTGGTTTCAATATTCTTAACCTTCTCCACAACAAAAGATGGGTGGTCAAGGGATTAATTAACTTGTCAACAAACAAGTAAAAAATCTTTTATATTTCACCTCAAAGATAGAAAGATCAATCAATAATAAAAAATAAATTTGTAAAAAAAAAATCGATGTAACTCACATGCACACATATATATGATCATTTTGGAAGTAGCTGAAGGTCTACGGAGGCTGACTCAACCTTGGACATGTTGTATTTAGATAATGAACTTTCATAAAATAATCAATCTAATAAATTCATAAAATAAAGATATACATAAACTTAAGAAGGCACAATCCAAGATGTGTATGTTGACATCAAATTATCAAAAGTAATGAATTTGATATTTATTCTAATTAGATTATTATGCAGGGGGTCCCTTTACATAATTAAAATCACATTATTATGACAAACCTTAATGATCATTAGCAGGAAGAATAGATCACCTATTGTGTCATAGTGGCAGTTTAAAGTTGTTTAGAATCTATCCTGAGCATCATTAGTTTCTCTCCTTCTTGACCAATCGATCATAATAATCAACACTTGAGGGATTATGCTAAATTAATATACATTTTAATCCTAATTTAATCAGAAAATCCAAAAGGGATGACCCATCATCGGCCAATCACTGATATACTGTCGGCCATTAAAAAATATTTTTCCTAGAATTTCCATGCATAGTTTCATTAATTAATTACCTAAATGCACAATTTGCCTCAATAATAATGGAAAAGTTTTTTATGTATGCTGTTTGTCTCTTATCAAATATTTGTAAGATGTAGAATGTCATGAAAAAGAAAATCAAGACATGAGTACTGTTGAATACAGAATACAAACCCTTATTATTCAGACCCGCAATGAAGCTAATTAACTAGTCTCTCATCAAAATGTATATATCTAAATGTGTTTCACTTGATTGGAAATGTAACTAAATTCCACTGTGACAAGGTTCAGGTAGTGAGTGAGTGAGGGAGTGTAATAAATTTGAAATAGTCAATGCATGCTCTCCATTTTCTGAAACATCTGAAACTGATATGACAAATAAAGAGAAATGGCAGATGTAATACATATAACTTTACTGATCATAGATATAGAGTCAAAAGTATGTATATTTTAAGATTTTAACACATAAATCAAACAGACATAGCAAATTATAGCTAGAATATATATATATATATATTTAATGTAAGATATGGAAATTTAAACAAACTGTCTGCCATTTTCAGCCTTCTCCAGTTGAAATGACACCACTAACGAAACATAACATACATCAATCTACTGACAAAATTCTAGGGCCACTTTCGAAAAAAAATTATGGTTAATGAAAACTGAAAAACAAAATGAAAAGGGCTTAAATTAAATTCTCTCTTTCACACAAAAAAGTGCATAATAGAACTCATGCATATATGTATTAGCTAGTTATTGTGACTTGTGAGACAGTAACGGATTAATAATAAAAAGAGAGGTAAAGGCAAGTGTGCAGAGAGATAATGAGAAATCAGTATCAGTGTATCAGAGAAATGGATGAAAAAACTGAGCACCCACCACAAGCCATTAAAAATGTTGTTGCTACACACATATATATATATAATATATATGTATCTGACAACTGGTGTGTTCTTCTGTAAACCTTCTTTCAAGATTTAACAACTAAGAATTGAATTACCAACACCCATTCACGAATTGGGAAAAAAGAAAAGAAAAAGAAATGTCAGATAAAGAGAGAGAGATTGATGATTCAGAAGAAGACAGATCGATGAAATGCAAATCTATTGCTTGTTGGCATACATGAATATTCAAAGTACAGGAAGAAGCGGGCATGAGACTTGAGAGAGCAATTAGATGCTGATCTCTCTCTGAGTTGCACAACAGTCCACATAGACAAATAACTGCTAGTACAATTACTACTACTACCACTTCAACAATATCATCACGTACTACTAGTTCATCATCTGCTACTGCTCATATAGTCATATACCATAACAATAACAGTTTGGCTTCATCGATCAATAGCAGATTCAAGCTTTCCCCAGATCTAAAAACCCTTAATTGGCTTCTTCTCCAAACCAAACACACACCTACTACTACTAGTAATCCTACATGTACTTACTAAAATACCCATTTATAGAAAATACCAACCAGAAGAAGAAGAAGAAGAAGAAGAAGAAGAGCAAATCACTATTACTGTGAACTTACTTCTAAACAACTTGTTGTTTTTTTTTGAATAATTTATTTTTGCTTTGATATATTGGATTAACTTGCACCTGGTGCTGGTGGCAGAAGTGGGATTTGTTGCTGCTGCGGTGGTGGACGCTTGCGCTTCTTTTTCTCGTAGCTGATCCCTCTAGCTTTCGACTGCAAATCACGAACCTCACGGAGATAAAGCCTAACAGCGCGTGCACCAAACGGGTTTGCCTCCGGTTTGCCTCCGTTTTCCTCGAAGGCGGCGCGTAGACGCCCTATGAGCGCGTCGAGGCTGCCCCAGGCCTGCCGGAGCGGGCAAGGGCATGGAGCAGGCGGGTTCGGGTGGCCGTAGAAGGGGCAAATTGGGGTGTGCACTTTGGTCTTCCCAAACTGATCCAGATAACGAAGGAATTCAAGCACGTGAGCTCCACTGCAGCGGGAGAGAGCCAGAGGTGGCCTGTGGTTTTTCAGGTACTGACCGAACGTGTTCCAGTCACGACGCTTTTGGTTCTCGTACCGACTGGAAGTTGAAGACGACGGTGACGTGGATGATGACGACGAGACTGAGAGCAGTGTTGTTGTTGCGGTCGTCTGGAGAGTTGTAGCTGAGCTCTCCATTTCATGATGTGGGATTGAATCCATTTATATCACACTTTCTCTGATAATTTCTCAAACTTCTCAACTAGGGTTTTCACTTATTGTAGTAAGAGAGAGATAGAAGTGAGAGAGTTTGTGAATCTTTGGTTTCTTATAATTCCTGCTGCAGTGGATGAGTCTATTTTTTTCTGGCAGATGTCACTGTTGATGAAAAGAACCACACAAGCAAGAGATAAAAAAAAAAAAAATTAAAAAAAAAATAAGAGTAAAGATAAGTCTGCTTAATATTGATTTATAGAAGAGAGAGAGAGTGAAAATGTTTGAAAAACAAAGAAGATTTTGATGATGTTGAATACTTGTTGATGATAGGTGGGTTAATAATATTTTGAAGATGATCGATGAGATTGATGTGAGAGTGTGAGAAGACTCTTCCTCTCTTTGCACACTCGTTTCTTTGTTTGAGCAATACCAGAAACTATTATAATTGGACTGTGGAATAATTTTTGGTAGCTTTGGTTTCACAAAATCTTAAGTGATTGATTTCCTTGCCTAAAATAGGAGGAACAAACTGTGCTCTTATTTGCTAATGCTTTTTAAATTATTCATCATATTTATATTCTTTGTTTAGTATGAGAGAGAGAAGGAGACTACTGTTAGGGCTTGTGAAAATATAATAAAGAAATGGGGGGTGAGTGAGTCAGTAGGTTGAGATGGAGACAGAAAAAAGTTTTCAAGAGGGTAAAAATTTGAAGGGAATATAACATGATTTTGTTTCTTGATTTCTGTAGAATTGAATGACAGTTCCTTTCTCTCTGTGACCGCAATGCCCCTCCTTTACTTTTCTTCCTCTAAAATACTTGTTTATTTTCTGACAATTGATTTTGCTTGTCCAACTGCACTAAAAACACTTCAATTTTGGATATATATATATATATATATATGTCCTTTCTATTACCAATTCGTCATAGTAATAAATATATCAAGATAAAGAATATTGACACAGGTTATAGAGAAATTTTAATAAATACATACACTTTGAGTCAAAGTATATAAATCTAGTGATACATATTCTTCGTCCTGATATATTTATTGTCAGGACGAACTGATAATAGAAAATCTATATATATATATATAATTAAACTTTAATTTCTTTTTTTGGGTGGGCTAGATCATTGTAATGTAATTTTGTGTGTCAAAGGTGTATGAAGAGTTCCTAATTCAGTAGTGAAAGTAGGGGTGGGCACAAAGTTCGGAACCGAACCGAACCGAACCGAAAAAGGGTGTTCGGTTCGGTTTAAACCTAATTAACCTTTGAGGTTAATTAGGTTTAAACCGATTTAAAAAATCAAAAACCGAAAAGTTTTCGGTTTAAACCGGTTTTGGTTTTTCAAAACCGGTTTGAACCGAATAAATCGCCTATATAAGTAAAAAAAAAAAAAACCCTAACATTTTCTAATGTTCTTTACTTCTCTCTCTTAGCCGCCGAAAATTGAATTTACTGTCTATTCAATTTGTGATTTTTTTAAATGAATTATAAATTAAATATTATTAGCTAGGTTTGATTTGGGTTTTTTTGGGCTTGGGCTATTAAAATTTATCAAACTTTGGCCTAAAATTAGAATCCAATAGCCCATCAAATTTAAAAACATAAAAAAAGACTAATTAAACTCATCAAACCAATAAGGCCCATTAGGCTCAAAACCGAAATGAACCGAACCGAACCGAACCGATTAAAATCAATTCGGTTCAGTTCGGTTACCATTTCTTATTCGATTCAAACCGGTTCAATTTTGGGTGAACCGAAATATTTTCGGTTCAATTCGGTTTTGCCCAAAACCGAACCGAACCGAACCGTGCCCACCCCTAAGTGAAAGTCCTTGGACAGTATGAGTCGTATGACTAATATAGTTTATATATTCAGAATAGAAATTAAATTTGTGAATCATAAATAAAATTGAAAATAAATTATAATGATCTAATGTCGCAGTCTAATCACTGTATGTAAAGTTATAATATTATTTAAGTCCTCGTGTCCTTGGCATCAAACTCATTGCCAAATATCTTATCCTATCTTCATGACAAGACAATTACTGGGTTTCTCATATTCTTTAAATATATCATAATAAAACAATTAGAATATCAAATTAACAAGTTACAGTGACACCTTGATGATTTTCTTTTTGCATAATGAGTTCTTTTAGGACCTTTTCCCCTCTAATTGATTCTATAATTTCCTTTCTAGCTTATTCCTAAAAACGTCAAATGGAAGTGTTAACTCATGTAATCTTGGATAAGAAGTTGATGTACATAAAAATATATATATATATATAGCTTCGTCATGTATTTATATATAGATGTTTGATGTACATTATCAGTACATGTACTAGTACTACCAAAAAGTCTGTGTTTGGATCAATAAGTAATTAGGTCAATCTAATTAATTAAAGAGAAAGAAAAAGGTAGTGACAAGACATATGATGCAAATAGCCCAGGTAGTGGCACATGAGGGACAATGATGCTGCACACCATATATTATATATATTATGAATTATTTCATTCAAAGCTTTACTGTGTTGTAAGGCTACGGCCTCTACCCTCATTTATTACTGAATTGCACTCATGTAGGTTTATACTGTATCTGTTAATATATGTACCGGAGTTTTCTCTTTGGTATACATGTAAAGCTAGTACTAACTATACTATTAATAATTAAGTATTTCGAGGCTAATAGGGAAATAGCTTAGTTGGTAGATAGACGGACTTAAGATTTGAGTAAATAATTCCCAGGTCAATAGATCAAATCTTATCAATGACAAAAGTTTTCAAAAAAAATACATGGTCCCGAATTAATAGATATTGCCATATATATATATATACAATAATTCTAAACATCTCATCTACAATCTCACTATTTTCAACAAATAAAGCTTCTAACGAATAAAGCTTGTAACAAAAAAGGTTTTTGTTTTTGTAAATTACAAAAAATGTGTTGACAACGTAATTTTAGAAATAGCTTTTGGTTGAGTGAATTACAAAAAAGAAGTTGACAATGTATTTTTTTTTTTTTTTTTTTTTTTGAAAATAAACGAACTTCATTCACCAAACGGGAAAGAAACAGAAGCGCTGATATTCAGCCAAGAAGACTCCTTTGCAGAAGAGTAAGCCAAGGAGGCGAGGTTGTGAGCCATACTATTGCTGCTACAGGGGATAGCATGACAGGAAACCACACCTACCTCCTCAAACAAAGCTTTAATATCAAAGATTACATTACAAGCATCCCCAAGAGTAGACAAAGAAGAATTCAGTGCAGAAGCCACATTAGAAGCGTCCACTTTTGCAAGATGGACAATGAGGTTGTGCTGTTTGGCCAGAAGCAGGCCTTCACACAGAGCTAGACACTCTCCCATCTCTGCCGAAAAGGCACCCATGAGAGGCTTAGAAGCAGCCACAACAAATAGAGTCACAATTATCCCTGATTACAGCTCCCACACCAATGAAAGAAGCATCGGAATGAACAGAAACATCAGTATTAAACTTTATGGAGCCAAGGGGGGAGGAATCCATTGCACAAAAATTTCTGAAGGGCCAAGAGAGGTTTTGGGAAATAAGGCCAATGAAGAGTGTTGAAATTCAGATAGAAAATCACCTGCCCAAAGCACCAGATCAGCTGGTTTCCTAACTTTCCCATTATTGATCAAGGCGTTTCTATTTTCCCAAATGCACCACAGAATAACACAAAGACAAGCCAGATCTTTTTTATCCATTCTAGTGTGCAAACCTGACATCACTTCAATTAACGGGAGTTCCTTGAAGTTTTTAAGCAAAGAATCAAATCTAGTGCAACCCCAAATTTTTCGCACAGCTTTGCACCAAAGAAGGGCGTGGTCTATTGACTCCACACTGCCACCACACATCCTGGTAACCACTCTTAACAAAGAAAATCCCTTTTTTTTCGAAATGCCACGCTAGAACATCGTCTCTTCCCCTACAACTAATGGGAATGGAGGAAATGACTTCGATATCTAAGGGCATAAATAAGTTTTTTATTTATGGTGGAATATCTAAAATTTATAAAGGGTAGTTAAAACAAATCATATGTTTTAAAAAGCTAAAAAAAAAAAAAAAAAAAAAAAATTCTTCGAATTTGGGCTTCTCTAAGTAGACATAAAATGACTTCTTTAAAGAGTAATTGAGACAATTCATATATTAAAAAAACTATTTTGAGTTTTGCTAAACAACTAAAAAAAACTTTAAAATAGCTTCTAGCATTAGAAAAGACGCTTTTGATCCTTTCAAAAGTCATACCAAATATACACTAACATCATTTTGAATGACAATGATTTCATGAAAATATTTTTTTAAAAAAATTATTTATTAAATGTTCTCAAAATACAACACACACTGTTGAATTGTGATGTCTGAATCTGTTTTAATTACTTGTAATATTGAGAAGCGGCAGTTTTAATTAGTCTAGGATTTTATTATTTAAACCCTTACATTCTTAGGGTTTATTTGTGCGAAAGAGAGACGAAAGAGGAAGAAAATGTTACACTATTGTAAACAAAGATTTGATAGTAGAAGTTGACTGTTGGTAAGTACTCCGTGAATGTAAGCTTAGAGTATCTCCAATATAAGTGTGACTTGTGAAAAAAAGAAACGCCACATAGGATTAATAGACAGTCTATTAAAAATGTATCTCCAATACAGCCATGCACATTCAATCTCACGCGGATGCGACAAAACAAATATTAGACATTGTCAACATCATCGTCTACTTTTAGACGGTCCTGTTGCACATATATTTTTTTAGGTTGATTTAGCAAGTATTTAAAATTGACATTAATCTTTCATCTATTTTTGGTAAGGAAATAAAATAAAAAGGGAAAAAGGAAAAAAAAAAATTGGACACGTCATTAAAAATAAATATGTTTTAAACAAAAGTATTGAAGACTAAATTTTGAATTGATTGTCTATCAAATATATTTTTATGCCACATAGGAAACATGTCTCTTGACAATCTACTTTTGCATTGGAGAGCATCTCTAATGTAAAAGTGGTTTGTGAAAAAAAAAAAAAAAAAAAAGTTGCCACAGAGGATTAATAGACAGTCTATTTAAACAAAAAAAAAAAAAAAAAAATTATCTCTAATGCAGCTATGCATATTCAATCTCATGCCAATGTAGTATAAAAAAATATTAGACATTGTCAATATGATCGTCTACTTTCAAACGACCTATTGCACATCTATTTTTTCGATTGACTCAACAAATATTTAAAATTGACATTAATCTTTCATCTGTTTTTGGTAAGAAAATAAAATAAAAAGGAAAAAAAAAATGGATATGTGATTAAAAATAAATATGTTTTAAACAAAAGTATTGGAGACCAAATTTTGAATTGATTGTCTACCAAGTATATTTTTATGCCACATAGGAAGCATGTCTCTTGACATTGTTGAAATGTCAAACGATTTTTGGTATGCAACCTACTTTTGCATTGGAGAGCATCTCTAATGTAAAATTGGTTTGAGAAAAAAAAAAAAAAAAGATGCAACAGAGGATAAATAGACAGTCTATTTTTTTTTTTTTATTTAAAATGTATACAGCTATGCATATTCAATCTCACGCCAATGTAGTATAAAAAAATATTAGACATTGTCAATATGACCGTCTACTTTCAAACGACCTGTTGCATAGCTATTTTTTCGATTGACTCGGCAAGTATTTAAAATTGACATTAATTTTTCATCAATTTTTGAATTAAAATAAAATAAATTAAAAAAAAAAAAGAAGGAAAAAAAAAAAGGACAAGTCATTAAAAATAAATGTGTTTTAAATAGAAATATTGAAGATAAAATTTTGAGTTGATTATCTATCAAGTCTATCTTTATGTCACATAGGAAGCAAGTTTCTTGACATTGTTACAATATTAATGTTTTTTTAAGTATACAAACTACTTTTACATTGGAGATACTCTTATACCGAATTACGTAAAATATTTTATCTCTTTATATTATTCTTTATTTACTTTAGTTTGTGATTCTTTAATTGTTTATTAGGTTTACATATTCCGTACCACGCATAGTAAATTACAAGTCATTTATTAATTTATGTATATGTCTTCAAGCTACAATAACACCCAAAAAAAAAAAATATGGCATGCAAAATGCAATGGATTGATAATATCGTATTTAGGAATTTGAGGACACAAACCAAGCAGAAAAGGTTCCTAGATAGAGCACACAATAATTTCGAAACACATGAACGTCTTTACTTGGGGAATCATCAACATTCACTGTATAACTCACCGCCCTTGTCTCTCCTTGAACCCCACCAATTACTCAAATCGCATTATCATAATATCAACATAATTTATTATGTACTACTCATAACTTCTTTTTTATTTTATTATTCAAAACCAGATTATGAGACTAACTATTTAATTTAGTTTTGTCAAGCTGTTTTGGTCTGAGTTGCAAAACCAATTATTTTGGTTAATTATGTTATTATAAGATCCATACTATAAGGTCTCAAGTCTAGACAAAAATTATATGCAAACAATCTCTACATGATAAATTCTAATCTTATAAAAAATTATCTATTGTCTGTACTAATTTCATTTTTATTATTATTAATTACAATACATAAAAAGTACATATGTGCCTTTATTTTATTTTATTTAAAAAAAAAAAAAAAAAAAAAACTTACACTTAAAATCTGTTTGGCAATTGTTTTTAATAAAAAGTTTGAGCCAAAAATCTTCTACAAAACAATCTCAAACTCGTATTCCTTTTGAAATTTTTGAACATAATATTTATATATGGATTTAGCTACTATACAAGATTTATATAGTTACTGGGTAGTTACGTGAGAGAAGAGTTTTTTTTTTTTTTTTTTAATTAGCTAAACCCTATTTTACATAGAGTAATGCTAGATGTCCCAAATTTTTTTTTCCAAATTCCGTCTCAAATGATGTGGCACGTGAGGTGTCATCATCATATCAGTCACTACATAATCTTATGATTTATAAGATGTTGACACCTCACGACATCTAGCATTCCTCTTTTATATATACATACCACTTGCACCCTCATGGGTGTAGCTCAGCTAGTAGATGAACGAGCTTGGGGTTTGGATATATAACTCCCAAGTCAGTGGCTCGAATCCTAACAATGATAAAAAGTTTTTTTTTTTTAAAAAAAAAAAAAATCTGGTCTTGATATTTGAATAGATAGAAACTATCAAAAATATATATATATATATATTTTTTAAAACATTACAAAATATTATTACATTTCATTTATAAAAAAATAAAATGTTAGAAAGGACATTGTAGAGTATTGAGCCATGGCCCATAACCCTTGTCCAAGTAATTATCATATATATATATATATACCAATTGCTAATACTATATGAAACTATTATCTTACCCATAAAATTGAAAAGTAAGTGTAGGTATTTTTCCTCCCACGTTTTTTTTAAACTATTTTTAATACATTATCCCCTTAAGCTTTCAAAATCTATACTCACGAGATTTGAATGAGACTTATAAATTTATAAATTTATCATAAATTTATTTTCTCTTATCTAGATTAGAGAACAAAAAAACTCTATAGTGTGTAGGTCAGTGCCGGCCGGAGGCCTAGGCAACTGAGGTGGTTGCCAAAGGCCCCGCAAATTTTCACAAACTTAGGCCCCAATTTTTTATTTTTAAATTATCCAATTAGATAGTTTCTTAATTTCCAAACACTTTTATTTATTTTTCTATTGAATAACTTTTTTGATAATCACATATTTTCATTAATTTCCCAATTGATTTTTTTTTTTTATTCTCATTAGACAGTAATCCAATATTAATTAAATTAAAAGATTTATATTTCCAAAAATAGTGACTAAAATATATATATACAATCTTTCTATTGTCAGATCGTCCTGATAATAAATATATCAGGATGAAGAATGTGGACCTTAGATTATGGAGAAGTTTTGACAAGTATATACACTTTAAGTCAAAGTATGTAAATCTAGTAGTCTACATTCTTCGTCCTAATATATTTATTGTCAGGACGAACTGATACTAGAAAATTTGCATATATATATATACATATATATACGTATATATATAATTTTTCTATTATAAATTCATCATGACAATAAATATATCAGGACGAAGAATGTTGACCATTAAATTTACATAGTTTGACTCAAAGTGTATGCACTTGTCAAAACTTCTCCATAATCTGTAGTCCACATTCTTCGATATCATGATGAACTGACAATAGAAAGACTATATATATACACTACCAATGATTGTAGCGACTCCAATATGAGACATACAGAATTGGTGCTCTTTACCATCAATACACATTGGGAAGTGACAGTTCTTTTTAATTCTCATCAAACTCTCCCAACAAGTTTTATTTATCTTTCATCAAATACCATAATATAGGAGTGATTATATTACGTCAAGATAGTGTAAATACAATAAAAAAGTATATCAATATTAAAAGTAAATATTGAATAAACCTTTTTAGAAAAAAATAGAATACAAAATTTGAGTATTTTTTTACTATGGAAATTAAAATAAATTTTATTTAAAAGAAAATTCAATATCAATTACAAAAAGGCCTAATTTTAGTTTTTTCGCCTAAGGCCTCAGATACCCTTGAGCCGGCCCTGGTGTAGGTCATGACTCATGTCTTGAATGCATGGAAACTATATATATATTTTTTCTCATACAAGCAAAAATTTTTAAAGTTAATTTCAGTACGTACTAATTAATGATAGAAGAAGAGACTGAAGGAAAAAAAAAAGAGATAAAAAGAACTTAGTTGATCATATATACTGGATTTCAGTATATATTATGATAGGATGCTGAACATTAAATAGTAAAAACGTATCATGTGACAAGTTGAAGTATTTATATAACATTGTACATTTTGGAAATGATCAGTATATATGTGAAATGAAATCAATGGACCCGAACCTGTTGTATCAAATGTCTGTTTGTTTCTAAAATTGTTGAAACGGCCATTTCAGTTGAGAATTGCCAATTAAGGAATTAATGCATGCATGGCTCCATCCATTTTATTGCCTTTAGTTCATGTTTTTATTGGAGAAGTTTTCTCTGGGACCGTGAGTTGTTGATGGCAGGGTCAAGGTGGAGAATCGGGGCTCGATCTTCTGTTTCTATTTATATGGATCGTTGGATCCCGTGGCCGCACTCCTTTAAGGTCAATTCCCCTCCGATCCTTGGGGAAACAACCTTGGTTAGGGCGTTGATCAGTCCATCTTGTGGCTGGAATAACGAGTTGCTTCGGTCCTCCTTTTCCCCTGAGGAAGAAAAAGCTATCTTAAGTCTTCCTCTTGGTGCGTCTCAGATTGAGGATTAGATTCTTTGGCACTATAATAAAGGGGGCTTTTATTCGGTGAGGAGTGGGTATAAGGTTAGTAGATTACTTCAATCTTGGGAGGATCCTTCTGGTTCTACTAATTCTGGTTGGTGGAAGTCTCTTTGGAAGCTTAAAATTCCACTGAAAGTTAGAAGTTTTGTCTGGAAAGCTTACCATAACTGGATCCCTACTATGTGCAATCTTGCCGGTAGGGGTATCTAGGCTAAGGTGACATGCCCTGTTTGCTCCAAGAAACCAAAAACGATGGTACACGCTTTGTGGGGTTGTTGATGCAGCAGCAGCTAAGGCAATGGAACACATGGAGCGGGTGGTGAATTCGTATTTGGGTTGCGTGGACCTACCAAATCCGGACTGAACTTTGTGAACCTCTACAGAGGGCATATTAGGTCGGATCGTCTATTATAATATGTTTCCGGAAAGCCCAAGACGATCCCTATAGATGTTATGAAGACTCCATCCTCAATAATAGATTGCAACAGGCCCAAATTCGGCCATCTATCTTGTTGCGCGAAGATGTGAGCTGGACGAGCTGGACGAGCTAAACTTCGTGGACCTCTACAGAGGGCATATGAAGTCGGATCGTCTATTATAATATGTTTTCAAAAATCCCAAGATGAGCCCTATAGATGTTATGAAGACTCTATCCTCTGTTACAGATCACAACAGACCCAAATTCAGCCCTCCATTGTGTTGCGCGAAGACTTGAGCTGGAAGTTTGAATTAGATGACATTGAGTCTGAGTCAGATTAGGATTTGTTCTCTTTTTCGTAATCTTTTTCGTAATCTTTGTTTGATTAGGATTTGTTCTCCTTTCCTAGATAGGATTTCTTTTCAGTTTTAGTTTAATTTAATTTAGAAGTTGATTCCTTGTGGAAGTTGACTTATTGTTTTTCCTATTTAAGTTGTTTGAATCCAATTTGTTATTTAGTTTTTGATGATTAATAAAATTTGGAGTAGTGCTATTGGCACACCCCCTATTGATCTATTTATGCCCCATTTATTTAAATTTTGATTTAATTAAATAAAATTAAATGTTTTTATTAATTTATTTTATTTATTTCCAAAACTACCATTTTACTTATTTTTCAAACTTAATAAACCCCATCTCCAATATCTCTATCTATCTAGGGTAAGAGGTGAGTTGGCATACCCACAGTCCAACCAATATATTTTTACCAATCATTATATTTAGAAACCTAATAATTACTACTGCCATGTCAAAAACAAAAATCTGCAAAGTCAAGAATTCCAACATCTTCTCCTCTTATCATCTCTCACTGTCATCTCCATCCTCCATCTTTGAATTTTTAAAACTCACCAAGACACCAACTAAAATTGTCATATATTTGGTTATTAAAAGACATAAAATTTGAAGAAAATAACTAAAACTTAAATATAAAACTTTTATAAATTAAATTTCACTGTCATGAAAAACGTTTGCTCTAATATAATGATTTAAACTAAAAAAATCTGAATAGAGCGGTGGCCTCCCTAGATTTAATGATTTTAATTAAAAATGGAGTCATACTTGCGACTTTGTCCGGATCGGAGGAAGTCCAGATCGAAGGAAGTTCAGCACATCCTCTGCGTATTTGAAGGAAAGCAACAATGGAGGGAGTTATCAAAATTTTAAATATTAATGAGATTATAAATAATAATCAATATCCCATTTGTCTAATGCACCCCAAGTGTTTGATTTATTGTTTAAATAAGATCCAGTACAAGTATTTTTAAGGTTTAAGAGTTATGAAAAAATAAAATATTTCAAGAAAAGGTTAAAAGAACATTTTTTTTTTTTTTTTTTTTTTTAAGGAATATAGGGTTTTATTAGATTTACTTTATAGAATTTTTTTTTCTTCTTAAATTGTATGTCTCTTTTAGTAATTTTGATAAAGAAAAAAAATAATACTAAATATTTTAAAAAATGGGGCATAAATAGATCAGTAGGGGGTGTGCCAATAGCACCACTCTAAAATTTGAGAGAGCGTATCTCCTTTTATCCAATTTCGGTATCCTAAGTGGATCAACGTATTTGAAGCCTATTATTCTGGTATCCCTGCGCGGATCAACAGATTAATAGTAGGATTCGCTTCCGGTATTCGTGCACGAATCAACGGATCTGAATCATCATTTATCCTTTCTTTTATCGATTGTTGTTTCTGTTGAATTTCCTGCTACCTCAGTTGGTATCTGAGGCCTATTATTCTAGTATATGTGCGCGGATCAACAGATTAATAGTAGGATTCGCTTTCGGTATTCGTGCACGAATCAACGGATCCGAATCGTTTATCCTTTATTTTTATCAATTGTTGTTTGGTGAATATTCCGCTGCATCAGTTGTAGTAGTGTTAGACAGACTCGATCGACTTGTTACTTCTTTAAAGGCTTGTGTTAGAGGGAAGATATGCACTTTCAAGACTTGTTCCTTTTCTTTCTTCGAATTCTGCACAAAGAGGAAGCAGAGCTTATGTGTGTTGTGTTGTGTAGAACATAGAATTGGTGAAATCAGTTGATTCACTCTCCCTCTTCCTTCAGTCTTGAGGATGTTTTTTCTTGGGCTACTGGGTTTATTGGTGATTTTCGAAGGGCCAATTTTGAGGTGGGGCTTTCTCATTCTTCTGCTAGCTCTGGGGTTGATTAAGAAGTGGTGTGTGCCACCAACTGGTGTCTACAAGATTAATACATATGCGGCTATCCAAGACAAGAACCAGCCGGTTGGTGTTGGTACGATCATTCGCAATTCAAACAGTCATGTTATATATGAATGCTACTGTGCAGAAGAGTGTATCTTGTTTCTCTCCTTGTGGCTGAACCTTTTTATCGATTTTGAGAGGCCTTCAATTCGTAGCTGATTCTAGCTTGATGCATGATGTTTTGGAGAGTGATGCAAAGTGGGTGGCTGACTTGATTAATTCAGATGGTGGCTCTTTTGCTGAGATTGGTGTTGTTATTTGTGATATTGTAGCCTTAGCAAGGCATTTTGATGATTCTATTTCCTTTGTGCCTAGAACTACTAATAAGGCTGCTCATGCCTTAGCTAAGATGGCTTTGTTGTATGTGGACAATTGCTTTTGGCTGGAGTCTTGGCCTCCTTGCCTAGATTCTATTATCTTGGAAGATAGTCTTCTTTAGTTTTCTAGTTTTTAATGAAGATTAATTAAAAAAAAAAAAAAAAAAACTATAGAAATCTATTGATAGCTAAAATTCATTAGAAGTCGATCTATTTCGAATTTCGGTAGAATTACCTATATATTAGAATTATTTTTGAAGAATTATCAAACCATATGCAATTCGTTCATTATAAAATGACTAGCTAGATAAGTTTTAGCTTCTATAAATCTAAAAATGATGAGGACCTTGATGAGAATATACACTATTCACAAGCTTCAGACAAGCATCATACCAGTCTGATGTGCGCTAAGGTTCATACAAGAAGGAATGATAACCTGTAATGGACTGTTGGGTTAGTGAAGCCTAAAGAATCACCGAAGGAAGAAGACCGCGGTATGAACCGCAGTGTCAACTGTGGAAGTTTAGAGAGGATTCACGGGGTATAGACCGCGACAGGAGGAAGGAGATGCCTACCGCGGTATTTTGAGTGGTACAGCACAGAGGTTTACTACTGTACATGGTGTGGGCTGCAAACCATGTTGAAGAAAAAAATTTGCACATATCAGGAAATCTTGGGCGTGAAGAAAAGCGTTTCCTTGTGGCATTTGGCTACCATAATGCTCTAATATAAATACAAGTGTTTCCCTATGTTAGGGGTGTGTAGAAATAGCAAGAGAGGATGAGAGCAACTTGTAAAGAAACTGAAAGAGAGAGAAAAAGATATCATAATTAAACTCTAATAATGGATTTGAGTGCTAGTGCGCTCCGTGGATGTAGGCTTACGTTGAACCACATAAAATTTCTTGTGCCTTTTTTTTTTTTCTTTCTTATTGCTTTCTATTATCCATGTATGTGATTTAGATTTGTGTATTACCTATGTTTGCGGATTTTCTACAACATAACAAACTGGTATCAAATCCCTAGTTAGGGCATATTAGGTTTACGCAAATCTAGGGTTTCTTGAGGTAAGTGATTTCATCGAGTGAAGATGGGATCAGACAAGGAGTCTTACAAGATAGAGAAAGTCGATGGATCAAATTTCAGTTTCTGGAAGATGTGGATGGAAAATTATCTATACCTGAAGGATTTGTATTTGTCGTTGATAAAGAAGCAAAAAGGACGTGTATGATGAAGACTGAAAGGTCCAACGGAAGCTAAAGGACATGAGCAACGCGTAGTGGAAGGTTCCGGACCGTAAAGCACTACAAGCAATTCGACTAAGTTTATCGAAATCAGTCACCTTCAACATCAAAGGTCTAGACATGATTATGACCCAGAAGATTAAGATGCGTGAAGAAGGATCAGGGGCATCATCTTCAGCACTGAATATGGAAGGTATAAAAGGCAGGGACATAAATAAAAATAAAAATCAACTGTGAAGATCATAGTCAAGGAGAAGATCCAAGTCCAGGAATCATCAAGGCAACAACTCAAGTAATTAGCAGCGAAGCAAAAAGAGTATCGAGTGTTGGAACTGTGGCAAGATGGGTCAATATTCGAATGAGTGTGGCTTCGTAAAGAGAGACGATGGTAAGAGCAATTAGAATAGCGTTTCAGGGAGTCAGACAATTACCTTATTTGTTCCTTGGAAAGCAAGACAGAGTCTTGGGTGTTAGACTTAGGGGCATCATTCAATGCCACCTTACAAAGTCAAGAAAAAAAAAATAGATGTTGGAGCGACTTTCCCAAGTCGCACCAACCTCTGCCAAAGTCCACCAAGGCCCGAAATTGGGTCCAGCACCCCTCCCCTGAGGGTTATTTCTATAATTCTCCAATTTTAATGCCCTATTTTTTTTTTTTTTTGGGATCCTATTTAAACCCCATTTTGAGCCCTAGAGCAGGCACTTTTTAATCTTCTACCATTCTTAGAAGCCACCACCACCAATCAAAAAAGAAACGAGCTTCCAAGCCACCAATGAGGCCATCCTCTATGGTGGCACACAACCACCACCACACACCTCTTCAATCCATCAATATTAGAGAGAGATAGAGGCTTATTCTTTCATGGAGAAACCACACATCTTGTCTATGAGAAGTTGTTGATGCTTCATGGGTTTTTTCTATCCTTATTCTTTTCTCTTTGTTTTTTTTACTCTTTGATGTGTAGCATCACCACAAGGGATTTGATGTAAACCTAACACTTTTACCATTTTTATTGAATATGCTTATTGATTATTGAGTGGATATTTATGTTCACAATTCTTTTGAGTGGTTGGCCTATCATTTGAATGATCTTTGGTTGTTGAATCAAGGACTAAGAGGTGAAGCTCGCAACATGGGGACCGCCACTTTTCGACAACGATTCAGTTGCCTTTGTCATGGCGGATTGTCATCTTGGTCAGCCATGAAATCGGGACCACGACAATCCATTTTTGACCAAAACGATGTAGTTTTGTTTACCCTCTATTTAAAACCCAAGACACTTTCTTGTTCAACAAGAACTCCTAGAGAAAGAAATCACCAGGATTGTGTTTTTAACTCTCCAACCCAAAATTCATGAGCATTTAAGCATCATCAAGCATCATTCAAGCATGGTTTCTTAGGTTTCATCACTTGGTAAGTTAGAACAAACACTTCTCATTGTTTATTGTTCTTCTTAGCCAAGACATCTCATTTATTGCATATTGTGTTAGGATTATGCTCAATAGCAAGAGTGTAATAGTGTAATTAACAATCTTATTCATATTAATAAAGTGATTTCTGGTTTAAACAAATCTTATAGCATTTATAGTTTAATAATTGTTAAAGTAAATAATCATAAGGTCTAAAGACTATGAGAAAAGAAGAATTGTTCATACATCTGGATATGTATGTGGTAGACACAATTCTTTAGTTAGTCTTGAATAACGTTCACAACTTAAGTTAAAGGTTGGGCACCTTTATCTTGTTAAAGTTGTAGAATTCTTTTGCTAGCATTTGAGTGGGATCAAATGAGATATGATGAGTCTAAAATCATCGGAGTGTCTTCGAGCAAAAGGATCTAGTGCACTGGGTGTATTGAACAGGATCACAATGAAATACTTTATCTATAACCGTCAGTAGATAAAAGTAATTTCATTATCAGGACAATCGGAGAGTCTATCTTAATCTTGAGATAAATGATGGACTTATGGTTGCAGGTGATATCATTTGAGCTATCAATGAGTACGATTATATCGCATAGTCTATCCTCGATAGTTTGGTGATATTCATTTGTTAATCGATAGAGGACTTCATTTATAGATATGGACATCGTGGCTCCATTTATTAAATGAGAGTATAATATCATCATATGGATGTTTTGAGGTAATTGGATATTAAATCTCAACGTTGAGTTTTCAATAGTGTCTATTGAAAATATGACTTCTGGACAAGTCAAAATATCCAAGTTCAAAATGTGGTCATATGAGTAAATATGGTAACTTGGAGAGTTATAGGCGGTCTATGAACTCTTGGCGATTACTGATATTAATCACGAGGATACACTATCTCCAATATGATTGTCTAGGGTATGAATGAGAAAGCATCTTCCTTTTCTGTCTTTATTTAAGAGTTCAATTTTAGCTCTTTAGTGGAATGAGCTAAAATTAATGGATCGGACCTAAGTGAATCATTTGTTGATTGTGATTAGGTTATGTCTATTGGAGCTTAAATTTAGATAGCCCACCAAGATCCCCAATCCACACGGACTTCCATGGATCACTTGAAATATTCTACCGGACCAATTTATGGTCCATCTAGAATTGCAATTTAATATATTAAGAATATAATTTGCACATTATTTATGTAATGGGCTGCACAATTATATTTATATATTAATGGATAACATGTGGGCTTGTTTCTTTTAGTAAGAATGTGTCTAGTTCACATGTGGGCTTTTTTATTTAAAGTCCTATGGATTTAATGAAATAAGAAAAATAATATTTGGCCCAATACACATATGGGGCGGCAACATGCTATAATGGCATTTAATATTATTTTGTTTCATTATTTAATTAAATAAGAATTAATTAATTTATTAATTAATTGTTTAATTAAAGTAACAAATCTTTTCTAAATAGGAAATATGATTCCTATTTGTATACTATTGGTTGTAGTATAATTAAATAGAAAGACTTGTTTGACAAGGAAAATAAATAATTAATTTTATTTATTTAATCAAATAGGAAGTCTTTTTATTTTAGTCCAATAAGGAATAAAAGATTATTGAGTTGGATTAGGGTTTGGAAATCTTAAACTAAATAGGAATTAGGGTGCAACTAAATCTCCAATATTTTAGGAGTGAAATTGCGGCAACCCTAATTTGATTTGGTAGAGATTTCGGCCACCCTAGGGCAAAAAGGAAGAGAAAAATTCGGCCACCTATATAAGTCCACATATAGATTTCGGCCACCCCCTAGTGCTAATGTGCAGAATTTTTTCTTCTTCTTCTTCTTCTAAACTCATAGCTAGAAATCTATTATTCTACTAAGAACAAAAAGAACATAGATTATTCTTTGATTGTATTCTAGTTGCTTATTCATCTATGAGCTTGTGAATACTATATCGATTAAGGTTCACGCGAGTTTCGATCATTAGATTGAGAACTCAAAAGTGACCGGAATAATCTTAGGTTCTTTTAGATTGTTTTTGGGACTAACGGATCAAGAAAAGTTTGTTGAATCCAATCACAGGTTTGCAATTCAAAGAAAGGGAGACCACGCTCCTAGGTGATCCACGTTCGTGCTAGGATTGAAGATCTTGAGGATTACCATCGACGCAAGTCAATCGGATCACGCTACAAGAGGTATTAATATATTTTATTACTTTCTTATATATATATATATGTTTGATTAATCAAAAGGGTTTAAGGTTCATAATTGGAAAAATTTTAAAAGCTACCCAAACATTTTTTTTTTAGTCTCGCTTCCGCTGCGGGTACGTATATTTTTTCCCTACAATTGGTATCAGAGCCTAGGTTGAACCCTTTTAATTAATTAATGTATATATACGTGGATCGATTTCTTTTTATTGTGATTATGCATGTTTTAGAAAGAGATGGCACTCTAGGTATTCGCATATATTATTACATGTGATGTATGGATTAATATATGTTTTTATGTGGATTGTTATTGCTCGATTTTGGCTCTAGATTTTCAATGTATCTTTGGTTTCGGAATTGTAACAAGAAGGGTGGTCTATCATCGCCATAATTCCTTCTTGGTAGTTGCTAGGAATTTTTTTTTTTTTTTTTTATGTATTAAAAAATTGCTGCAGTTTTTAATGTATTATTTATTATAATGTGCAGTATTTTTTTTACTGTCATGAATAAAAAAAAAAAAAAAAATTCTGCAGTAATTTTATTTGATTAAATTAAATTGTAACACGTTCTACATCGAAGTATCGAAGAAACGAAGCAACCGGAACCGAGAACGAGCACCGTGCGCACCCTAGGAGTGGATTGGGCTGCGCATGGCATGCCCGAAATACAGTGGGCTGCACACGGCAGCCTTGCCACCAAGAGGGCTGCGCACGGCGGCCATGCAAGGCCCATGGGCTGCGCATGGCAGCCCCTTACGTGGGTTTGTGGGCCGTGCAATCCCGTGGAGGGAGGCTGGAGGATGGGCTTATGGTGATGGGCCACTCGAAGATCTTGTATTCCTATATCAATGTAATTTATTTGTTTTTCTAGGATGGGCCAAAATTGTTGCTATTTAATTTATGGTTAAATATTACAATTTTTGTTGTTGTATGATAACATGACATATAGAATAGGAGTGCCACTCATATATCTCTTTTGGTATGAACATGCATTGAATGATTTAGGTATCTAAATTGGCATCTAGATAACTTGGTAAATCATTCTATGGGATTTAATCATACGCCTTAAATAATTGAGTGGGAGAAGGTGTTTTTGTAACACCTATGGCTTCCAAGATTAGTTGAGCTTAATTATTTTATGGTAATTCCCCAAAGGGACATCCATGAATGGAATTAAGCAATATACTTCCTTACAAGGATAGACTAGGCAATGGACTCAACGAGATCTACTCCCAAAGGAGGGATTTTCTTGAGAGAAAATTGAGGGTTGATATCTTGGTAACACACTCAATGTAATTTTATTGATATCCTCCAAAGAGTTCTTGTCAGTAAAATTGCAAGGCTAAAATTGAAAACGCTGGTTGTTATGTTAACAATTAGGTGGGACCTAGTCTAACTAGTAAATGGTGCGAACTCCCAAAGGAGGCGTAACATTTATGGGTGTTAGATCACCGTTGAATTTTTATGATTGAGTTATTCATTTAATTCAAGATAAATATTTAAAAGTGCTTTATAATGATTATTTACTTATATTAATTTTTGTTTAATTAAGAAATCATGACCCCATCACTTATGAACATCCTGAAAGATAAAAGTTTAACCGGTAATAATTATGTCACATGGAAAAGGAAAATTGGGTTGTTGCTGCAAGCTGAAAAAAATATATAAATTTTGTTCTAACTACTCCTAAACCACCTGCTCTTACTAATGAATCTAATAAGACGAGTATGAAGCAGTGGAAGACCTCTAATGAGATGGCCAAATGGCTACCATCTCCGACGTGTTGCAACAGCAGCATGAAGGAATAGGGTCTGCTGCTAATATGATGATGTCTCTAGAAGAGATTCATATGGTTGGTAAAGTTGCTACTATTAAGACCCGTCAGAAGGTCAAGGAATAATAGAAGAAAAAGCAACTTGGGCCTACCAAGAAAGAGACTAAGAAAGTAACCAAGATCAAAAGGAAGTGCTTCTTTTGTGGTGAAAAGAGACATTGGAAAAGTAATTGCCCAAAGTCTCAGAATAAAAAGGAACAAGGTAATATGGATTATCTTGAAACATGTTTTTCTGGTAGATTCTACAGATTCTTGGATCGTAGACTCTGGAGCCACTAATCATGTTTGTTATTCCTTACGGGGGTGTCAAGAAAGGAGAAGGCTGAATAAGAATGAGATCAATTTGCGCTTGGGCAACGGAACGTTAGTGTCTGCAAGTGCAGTGGGAGATATTAGAGTTTGTTTGGATTCTAAAAGGCATTTAGATTTGATAGACGTTTATTATGTACCTCAATTCAAGAGGAATTTAATTTCAGTTTCTGATTTGAATAAATTTGGATATTCGGTTACTTTTAATAAAGCTTTTATTATTAGTAAGAATAACAAAGTTATTTGCAAAGGTACATTGGAAAACGGTCTATACTTTTTGCATAGAAATATCTCTCACTCGTTAGACACAGAAATAACGGAACCTAATCATAAAAGAGTAAAATTATCAACAGATGAAACCTACCTTTGGCATTTATGCTTAGGTCATATTAACCTTAATAGGATTAAAAGATTGGTAAGTGACGGACCTTTGAGTGACTTAAAGGTTGATGATCTACCAACTTGTGAATCTTGTTTGGAAGGTAAAATGACCAAAAGGACGTTCTCTGCCAAAGGTGCCAGAGCCACTGAATGCTTAGGATTGATACACACTGATGTATGTGGACCTATGAGCATTCAAGCTAGAGGTGGATATGAGTACTTCATCACTTTCATAGATGATTACTCAAGATTTGGCTATGTGTATCTCATGCGACATAAGTCGGATGCTTTTGACATGTTCAAAGCATTTAAAGCTGAAGTGGAAAATCAGCTTGAGAAACACATAAAAATCTTGAGATCTGACCATGGTGGAGAATATCTATCTGGTGAGTTTCAGCAATATCTTATTGATAATGGGATAGTTTCTCAGTTTTCTGCACCTGGTACACCTCAACAAAACGGGGTAGCAGAAAGGAGAAATAGAACTCTTTTGGATATGGTTAGGTCTATGTTGAGTTATTCAACACTTCCTATTTCTTTCTGGGGATATGCTTTACAAACTGCAATATACATTCTAAACCGTGTACCATCTAAGTCTGTTCCTAAAACACCGCATGAGTTGTGGACTGGGCGCAAGCCTAGTTTACAACACTTAAGGATATTTGGATGTCCTGCGCACGTGTTAAAAGGAAAGACAGAAAAGATGGAGTCCCGTTCAGAAACATGTATATTTGTAGGGTATCCGAAAGAAACTAAAGGATATTATTTTTATAGTCCTTCAGATCTTAAAGTATTTGTTTCGACAAATGCTAAATTTCTGGATAAGGACTATATGAATGATTTTGTGCCTAAAAGTAGAATTGTCCTGAATGAGATGTCAGGAGATACAATTCCACGAGAGGTTACACAACCTAACCCAATTGTAAATTCCGATCCAACACAAGGTCAACAACCTACCATTCCTCGTCGTAGTGGGAGGGTTAGAACACAACCCGAAAGATACATCGGTCTGGGAGAATCTGTAGAGAATCTCCCGGACGATGATGATCCCTATACGTACAAGGAAGCTATGGAGGATGTTGATAGTCGCCATTGGCAAAAGGCAATGCAATCTGAGATTGAATCTATGTTCAATAACAAAGTCTGGTCCCTTGTAGACTTGCCTAAAGGGATAAAACCCATTGGGTGCAAGTGGGTATACAAGAGGAAAAGAGGTATGGATGGAAAAGTGGAAACCTTTAAAGCTAGACTGGTAACTAAAGGGTATACACAGAAAGAAGGTATCGATTATGAGGAAACCTTCTCTCCTGTGGCCATGCTTAAATCCATTAGGATACTCTTATCCATTGCAGCATCTTTAGATCTAGAGATTTGGCAAATGGACGTCAAGACAGCTTTCCTTAATGGAAGTCTTGACGAAAGCATCTACATGATGCAACCAGAGGGATTCATTGAAAAGGGCCAAATGGAAAAGGTATGCAAGTTGCAGAAATCCATATATGGATTAAAGCAAGCATCCAGATCCTGGAACATAAGGTTCGATCAAGCAGTCAAAGGTTTTGGATTTATTCAGAATCTTGACGAACCTTGTGTATACAATAGGATTAAGGGCGACAAGTTGGTTTTCCTGATTCTTTATGTTGATGATATACTACTCATCGGAAACGATGTAGGTGTATTGACATCAGTAAAAGAATGGTTAGCAAAACAATTTGATATGAAGGACTTAGGAGAAGCAAGTTTTATTCTAGGTATCCAAGTTATAAGGGATAGAAAGAATAGAACGATTGCATTATCCCAAGCTTCATACATAGACAAAATCTTGTCTAGGTTTTCCATGCAGGATTCCAAGAAAGGTATGTTACCTTTCAGACATGGAATCAAGCTTTCTAAGGAACAAGTTCCTAAGAATGAGCATGAAGAGCAGTTCATGAGTAGAGTTCCATATGCCTCGGCAGTTGGAAGTCTCATGTATGCAATGCTCTGCACTAGACCAGATATTTGTTTTGCTGTTGGCATAGTTAGCAGGTTTCAATCGAAGCCTGGTCCTGATCACTGGACGGCAGTCAAGCATATTTTCAAGTATCTCAAGAGAACGAGAGATAATATGCTTGTATACTCTGGAGGGGATTTGATTCCCGTTGGGTATACAGATTCTGATTTTCAATCAGATTCTGACTCCAGAAAATCCACATCAGAGGCTGTGTTTACTATTGGAGGAGGAGCAGTTATATGGAGGAGTATCAAGCAATCTTGTATTACTGATTCCACCATGGAAGCTGAGTATGTTGCTGCATGCGAGGCTGCCAAAGAGGCTGTTTGGCTCCGTCAATTCTTGATTGACTTGGAAGTGGTTCCTAGTGCGAATAAGCAGATCACTATCTACTGTGACAACAGTGGAGCAGTGGCTAATTCGAAAGAACCTAGAAGTCACAAGAGAGGTAAACACATAGAAAGGAAATATCATCTTTGAAGGGAGATTGTTCAAAGAGGTGACGTGACGATTACCAAAATCGCGTCAGCGGAAAATCTAGCAGATCCCTTCACAAAGGCTCTACCTCAGAAGAGTTTCGATGGGCACCTAGAGAATATGGGCTTGAGAGATATGACACATTTGCTATAGCGCAAGTGGGAGAAATTGTAGGGAAAAAATATACGTACCCGTAGCGGAAGCGAGACTAAAAAAAAAATGTTTGGGTAGCTTTTAAAATTTTTCCAATTATGAACCTTAAACCCTTTTGATTAATCAAACATATATATATAAGAAAGTAATAAAATATATTAATAATACCTCTTGTAGCGTGATCCGATTGACTTGCGTCGATGGTAATCCGCAAGATCTTCAATCCTAGCACGAACGTGGATCACCTAGGAGCGTGGTCTCCCTTTCTTTGAATTGCAAACCTGTGATTGGATTCAACAAACTTTTCTTGATCCGTTAGTCCCAAAAACAATCTAAAATAACCTAAGATTATTCCGGTCACTTTTGAGTTCTCAATCTAATGATCGAAACTCGCGTGACCCTTAATCAATATAGTATTCACAAGCTCATAGATGATAAGCAACTAGAATACAATCAAAGAATAATCTATGTTCTTTTTGTTCTTAGTAGAATAATAGATTTCTAGCTATGAGTTTAGAAGAAGAAGAAGAAGAAGAAAAAATTCTGCACATTAGCACTAGGGGGTGGCCGAAATCTATATGTGGACTTATATAGGTGGCCAAATTTTTCTCTTCCTTTTTGCCCTAGGGTGGCCGAAATCTCTACCAAATCAAATTAGGGTTGCCGCAATTTCACTCCTAAAATATTGGAGATTTAGTTGCACCCTAATTCCTATTTAGTTTAAGATTTCCAAACCCTAATCCAACTCAATAATCTTTTATTCCTTATTGGACTAAAATAAAAAGACTTCCTATTTGATTAAATAAATAAAATTAATTATTTATTTTCCTTGTCAAACAAGTCTTTCTATTTAATTATACTACAACCAATAGTATACAAATAGGAATCATATTTCCTATTTAGAAAAGATTTGTTACTTTAATTAAACAATTAATTAATAAATTAATTAATTCTTATTTAATTAAATAATGAAACAAAATAATATTAAATGCCATTATAGCATGTTGCCGCCCCATATGTGTATTGGGCCAAATATTATTTTTCTTATTTCATTAAATCCATAGGACTTTAAATAAAAAAGCCCACATGTGAACTAGACCCATTCTTACTAAAAGAAACAAGCCCACATGTTATCCATTAATATATAAATATAATTGTGCAGCCCATTACATAAATAATGTGCAAATTATATTCTTAATATATTAAATTGCAATTCTAGATGGACCCTAAATTGGTCCGGTAGAATATTTCAAGTGATCCATGCAAGTCCGTGTGGATTGGGGATCTTGGCGGGCTATCTAAATTTAAGCTCCAATAGACATAACCTAATCACAATCAACAAATGATTCACTTAGGTCCGATCCATTAATTTTAGCTCATTCCACTAAAGAGCTAAAATTGAACTCTTAAATAAAGACAGAAAAGGAAGATGCTTTCTCATTCATACCCTAGACAATCATATTGGAGATAGTGTATCCTCGTGATTAATATCAGTAATCGCCAAGAGTTCATAGACCGCCTATAACTCTCCAAGTTACCATATTTACTCATATGGCCACATTTTGAACTTGGATATTTTGACTTGTCCAGAAGCCATGTTTTCAATAGACACTATTGAAAACTCAACGTTGAGATTTAATATCCAATTACCTCAAAACATCCATATGATGATATTATACTCTCATTTAACAAATGGAGTCACGATGTCCATATCTATAAATGAAGTCCTCTATCGATTAACAAATGAATATCACCAAACTATCGAGGATAGACTATGCGATATAATCGTACTCATTGATAGCTCAAATGATATCACCTGCAACCATAAGTCCATCATTTATCTCAGGATTAAGATAGACTCTCCGATTGTCCTGATAATGAAATTACTTTTATCTACTGACGGTTATAGATAAAGTATTTCATTGTGATCCTGTTCAATGCACCCAGTGCACTAGATCCTTTTGCTCGAAGACACTCCGATGATTTTAGACTCATCATATCTCATTTGATCCCACTCAAATGCTAGCAAAAGAATTCTACAACTTTAACAAGATAAAGGTGCCCAACCTTTAACTTAAGTTGTGAACGTTATTCAAGACTAACTAAAGAATTGTGTCTACCACATACATATCCAGATGTATGAACAATTCTTCTTTTCTCATAGTCTTTAGACCTTATGATTATTTACTTTAACAATTATTAAACTATAAATGCTATAAGATTTGTTTAAACCAGAAATCACTTTATTAATATGAATAAGATTGTTAATTACACTATTACACTCTTGCTATTGAGCATAATCCTAACATATTGTTGGCAAAGACTACATCTTAAATGCATATCTTTGAAGTAATGATGATTGATTGGGGTTGATTAATACCTATCATGTTAGGTTGCATTTTCTTCATCTAGCTAAGTCTACTTGTATGTTCATTTAGACACCTTTGATAACTAGGATTGTTAGATTGCATTTCTATCTTTCTAGTTAAGCATATTGTGTGTTGTCTTGCACTATATTTCATATAGTACATTGTTACATATTCACTTAGACATTGATTCTCTTCATTGAGTTCAAGTCGTGTGGCTATATGTGGTAGTTGCACAAGCATTGTCAAGACCCACTTTTAAAGTCCCGCAGGTAGAATAGTTTGTGTTACAAGCCTTGAGAAGAGTGACTAGGATGTCAACTTAGGTTGTAAACAAATATTTAATTAGTGGAGTTTCTAGTACTAGACCGACATTGCTCACCGATGATAACACTATGAGTGGAAATGCGATGGGTCATGAGGGAGCTTCTAGTACTAGACCACCATTGCTCACCGATGATAACTACTCCTCTTGGAAAGAGAAGATGGAGTCTTTTTTTATTGGCTATAGATAACAGTGTTTGGATAGTGATAGTGTAAGTGTTGCAGTGGAAAGTTTTGTTAAGATCGATAGGTTTTAAAAAAATTTATCATCTTTGGACCTTTTTGTATACACGAAAATGAGAAAGGGATTTGTTTTCATACCTTTGAAGAATACTCCTTCGTTTTCTTTTCGATCCTTCACAACTAAGCATTCTGAGCTATGTCCCGCGATCTAACAACTGTGTGTGTGGACACGTCATGGATTTCGAGAGTACTTGAAAGGAGGCTTGAGAGATCCGGAAGACAACCCTTTGTCTCCTATGATGAATTCAGCCAAGGTAAGAGAAAAACAATTTCTTTTTCTTCCCCTTCTCTAAGTAGGTTTTTGGTTTTTGGTTAGTTTATTTTTCCTGAAAAGTATATCTTATATACTAGGATCCTAGGATTTAGTAAACTAAGTCAAAATAGGATTATAAATCCTTTTTAATTCAGTCACCACTAGGGTTTGAACTTTTGACCTCTTTAAAGCAAATAAAAATAATCTCTAATTATTTTATTCTTTTGCTCTTGTCAAGGTTCGAAATTGAAACCTCCAAATAACAATTAACAATTCTTAATTATTAATATGTCAATTAAATAATCATATTATTTAATAATACTTAATTAATCATTTAAATAATATATTAATTAAATAATCATATCATTTAATTAATTCTCATAATATATTTAAGTTACTTTCGTAACATAATTAATTGGACCATCCAATTCTCCCTGAGCCTTCTTACTATCAACCGTAAAGGGCAAGGGGACCTAATGGACCCAAATTTTTTAGCTCCAATAATACTTAGAAAAATTAATTAAACTCTTTAATTAATATTTCACAATTATTAACCTCAGAGTTATTCCACTAAAAACCCAAGATTGTACTCTCATAACTGTAGATGTTTTACGCAACCAAATTATTAGTGTCCATTGATATAGCTATTACATATGGTATGATCCTCCACAAGTAGTTCATACTTAAAGCTAGGTCATAAAATCCGTTATACCTCTCCAATTATATATTTCCCTTTAAGTACCATTGATTCTCTAATGAATGATTATATCCTTCATTCCTTTACGGAAGAAGGAGAGCGCTCTTAATTGTTCAAGTCGAATCAACCTTTAAGGGAACTACTCATCTACATCTCATAAGAAGGAGTGGATTCCTCTATTGTGTGCATACCTTCCCAGCCACAAGCCAAACCGTGATTCCAAGATACGAGGTTATTGATCAGGAATGCTACTCTGATCTCACCCATGTTATTTCAAGAAATACGATCAAACTCAAAGGAGTCAATAAGACACTCAGGATTTAGATCACCCATATATAGCCATCGTTTGTCGATATATATGAATCTTTTCAACTAATGGATCTTAGTGATAGATTCATATAGATTGTGGCCCGGTCCTATATGATCACACCATTGTTTCTCTACTAATACACAACAACACACTTTTGATGTCAGCAACATAATATTTCTGTCATAGGCACACCCTATAGGCATATCTACAGTATACTAATACACATCACCACACTTTAGCCATGTAGCAATACATGTTAAATCATAATAATCTATGTTACTAAATTTGTAGGAAATTATGTTTCATGGACCACACATACCCACCCTGGTAATCTAGTTTGTTAGGTTTTTAGTTTGTGTTGGCATAAATTCCATATCAAAACGATGTTTTTCTTGTATGTGATTAATGATCATAGGTTAATGATTTGAAGTTTCAAAGAAAGATGTGGCCAAAAGATCAAGCAAGAAGAAGCCTTTGAAGGGGAATGGACTACTTTGCACAAGTAAGGTAATATATACCTCATTCTTCTTCAAGGCAATAGGTACATACACACAAATCATTTATATGTGTCCCTCCATCATTGTGCAACATTTATATAGCACATTCACATGATTTTACATTCACATGATTTTACATGCTCATGCATTGAACTCAAATTCTCATACATTGTAGAAGTGCATGTTCTAAGACTATGTCTAGGAAACGGCATACATATGTGTCATTATGCTTATATATTTACGTTTTATTGTTTTTTGACTTGAACATGATATATTATGATTCCTTATCGAGTCCTGGTCATTTCAGTTACTCATACATTTGATTTCGAGTCCAAAAGATGTAGTTACGCTACTTTTTGTTCTCATTCGTTGAGTTGTGTACGTCTTCATTTTCCGAGATAAATTCTCAACCTTTTGTCAAAGTTTCATAGTCATCATTGTGCATGAAGGAGTCACAATTCGTTATCTGAAAACGGATTCAAAATCAGAGTTTGGAGGCCCGAATACAGTCGAAGAACGCGAGCAGAGTGCGAGAGGGACAAGCAAGGCCAAAAGGCCAAGCTTGTTGTCCACGTGTGTCACACGCGGTCTACAAGTGGATGACACGTGGCTGCTCCTAATTGGGTGGCTTCTCTCTCTCTCTCTCTCTCTCTCTCTCTTAGTTCCTTTTAAATATTTCCATTCCCTCCAATTTTCAAGTAAGAAGAAAAAGAAGAAAGAAAGAAGAAAGAAAGAAGAAATAGAGTGAATCCCGTCAAATTTTTTCTCTCCAATTTTCTCACCTTCCAAACACCATAACTTCTTCATGCGAAGTCGGATTTGAGTGATTCGAATTGGAGATTGTTTGTAATTGAGTCCTATACCTTTTCCAAGTGATCTTGCAGTCATTTGATTGAGTTTTCAAGGTGTTCTACCTAGAAAAATGTGACAGCTCGTGATTTGGAGTTATTGACTTTATCATTGTGATTTCTTCTTTTATAACCTTCAATTTGCTTGGGATTTCTTCTTCTATATGTATGTATATGTTTAGTAAATGCTATTGAGAAAGATAGCTATATAATCAATCTTAATCAATAGTCTAATTAGAGACACTTGTAAACTAGAATATTTGATTCTATGATTTTCACATGTTTGAGAGTTGTATTGTGATTAGATTGATATCTAGGATTATTTGAGACTTGATTGAATGATTTTATGATTGATAATCCTTGAAATATGTTTTGATCCTTTGATTGATGATATCTTGGATTAAGGCTCTTGTATGTGTTTTTAGAGATATCTAGGATTTAATTGATTTATCAATATATCCTTTCTCTAAATCTTTGGCTAGATTACCCATTGAATACATTCTAGGTTTCTAGCATTTATTTGTATGTTTATAACATCTTGATATTGTGCTTCATGATTATGATATATTCAAGTGTTATATGTGTGAATGTAATTATGAGCTTTTGTGTTTAGGTGTTTTCACATGCTTTAGTTTAATTCATGTTTTTGCTTCTAGACTTTTATGCTTGTGTTCTCACATGTTTAGGTCTAGTTGATCCATAGAATATTTTGATCACATGTTCTATGTTGTGTTGATTGTGATTTGCATCATTTGCATCACTTAGATCATTTGCCTTGAGGAAAGGTTGAAGTCTCTTTCAAAGTGAGTGAAGCTTTGTATTGAGCAAAAACTCTTGGCTAGGAATGAGTTCTGAATAGCCAAGCGAAAGTCTTAGCAAGGAGTTGCATACTCGAGATGGTTGAGCTAGGGGAGCTTAACTAGGATCCTAGTGATCTAGATTGCTAAGCAAGGGAATCTTCCTAGAGGCTTGAGAGCCTTGGATAGAAAGTTTCTTCCTAGAGGTGTAGGACACACCTTGGTTAGGGAGTAGACTTTGTGATTCACTAGCCCGAGGGTAGATTAGGATTTGATAGCTTGAGACGAATATCATAGAGATGATAGTCTTGAGTGTGTATGTCCTTTTCATATAGTGGATTTGCTTTGCCGGTGGTTGTGGATTTAACCCGTGTATGTTTCCTCTTCGGAGGTTTACCACATAAAAATCTTGTGTTCATTGTCTCTTTCTCTATCTCTTTTATATTGTGTATGTGTATGTGTTAACTTGTTGAATATCATTTACTTGTGTAGTATATTTGAACAAGTACTTGTAAAGAGAGATTTGTAGAACAATCCTCTTTAAATCAATTTGTATTTGTAATCTTTCATATTTGGTTTCTCTTGTATATAGATATATTTGATCACTCTTGTAATAACTTTGAACAATATTGATATATAAGATGTTCTTTGATTTTGTATTTTAATGATATTATACCTCATACACCAACTTGTTATATGTAGACATTGCTTAAATGATGATATGCATATCGTGTCTATATATGAATGTTCCATTTATATGTTGTATGTAAAGCTATCTTGAGGGACAAACATAAGTTTGTTCAAGGGATTGAAATTAGGCGAAAAACCTATTCACCCCACTCTAGGTATGCTTTAAACAATTTAACCTTGTTTGTATACTTTCATAGTTCCTTATCCTGATTGAAAATAGAAATTTATATTCTTTTACTGAGTAGGATGGATCAAAAACATCCTATATTGTTAAAAATATTTAAATAAAATAACTATATTGCAGTAAAAAATAAATGTTGTTCAAAGTATCGGATCAGACATGGCTGAATCCACCCATTGGGTTTTTACTAGCAAAGGTTTTAACAATGCATATTCTATGTAAAATGGACATTCAAAGGAGAGTGTTATGAAAATATAATATAAGTGAATGTCCATCCAATCTCATAATGTAAATTGTGATCCTTTACCTTCCCTAATTTATTCCCTAGTTTATGACTAATGTCTTTTCAAGTTTGTAACTACTATATTGTGAGCCTATAAAAGGGAGGTCTCACCAAGTTGTAAATACCATTGAGAAGTATTGAGGAATAAAAGAATCTCTTTTCTTGGGCTACTATTTTCTCTCCTTTCTTACTTTATATTTATGCTATTATATTCTTGTTTATTTTATTTATTTCATAACAGATTAAATATTGTACATAAAAAGTATCAACCTTCAAAAGGTAATGCATGTAATTGGGCTATTAAATGATATAATACAAGTCATACATATATGCAAGTGATTGGCTGTTCAATTGACTAATGTATGTCATTGTTTTGGTAAATAGTATAATAATATCTTCGTGCATATCATTAAACTATTCAATCTTCTTGGTAACGTCATCTAATAACTTCTGTGCATACTCCATTTCTCTTTGAATAAAATATCATCTATGATTATGATAATCTTATGAGAGATCATCAAGTCTGGGAAATTAGGTCCATTTCAATAGTTAACACAAAATCAAAATGGCATGGAAAAATTATGAAAAAGAAGTGGTTGATTTATTATTATAATGAACACATAAATATATATGTGCTCCTTTCTTATAGTTGGTAATTGAGTAATTGAATATATGATCACACGTATTATTGACATGAAAAAACGAGTTAACTTTTGTCATTAAAGAAAATGAGTGTCATTAAGGTGCATGCAGCTACCCTAGCCGATATTACGAAGTTCAAAAATCGATAATTTATGACGTCGAGAATATCAACGTCAAATATTGATGCTTGTCATTGGACTGTTCAATGCAATAATGAGTGTTATTGTGCTTTTAAATCAAATAGGTAAATATAAGTCATTAGACTGTTCAATCGACGTTGCTAGGTGTGACGTTAACTTCTTCGATTACTATGAAAATAAATATTATATTAATTAATAGATTAACTGATACTATTAATGTATTAGGAGTGTTAAACTATTAAACTGATCGTCCTCAAAATGTTCACATTTAACGCTCCCTTTACTTGGTTTTTGTAATCGTTTTCCGAGCATTTTAGGTGTTTAACATTGTAAATAAGTGTTTTCAGGTAACTAAGGCGTTTCGAAGGCATTTGGGTCTGAAATGACGAAAAGAAGGAAAATAAAGTAGAAAAACCAGAGGAGGCTCTGTTCCCACGGGTTCACACGTAAAACCCCGCGGGAAAGAACCAGCAAAGAGAAGCTGTGGGATAGAGCACACAAGCCAGCGGGTTCTTATCCCCTGTTCTGCGGGAAAGAATTAGCGAAGAGAAGCCGCAGACCATTCATTTGTCAAATCTAGCGACTTCAGTTCATCTGCTTCGCAGGAACAAAACCGACAAACAAACCCACGTACACACATTAGCGGGTTCAAACTAGTCTTCCAGAGAAAAGATTCCCATGGAAGGAATCCACATAGAAAGGGAAAGATCATCCGCGAGTTCATACCATGGGCAAAAAGCCACGGCACAAACCCGCGGAAGAATCCAACGAGCTGCAAGTGGATTGAATCCAGTCCAAAACCAGTCACTTCAAGACCTTTTCCCATACACTTTCCACTAAGGGCAAAATAGATAAAAAAAAAAAAAAAAGACTCTTATTTGCCTTTGAAAGGTCTCCCCTTTGTGCACATTTTATCCAACTTATCTCTCTATTAATGACCTCAATCACTACTTAGATAGAATAGATATTATCACTAGTTAGTAAGTTAGATATTATTCTTTTCTAAAAAAAAGTCTAGTTAGTATTTCTTGGCAATTTTCTAGGCAACCAAACACCCACTTTGGTACCTTAGCTTAGTTTACTTCAAGTTTCCATAGAAGAAGTTGTTACTTGGATTGCAAAAAGGATCATTTCTACTTCACAAGAGTTACCAACCGGTGATGTTTCCTTCATTTGTATTCCTTAGTTGCTTTGATTCTATGTGTAACTAAATCCTCCTTGTTAGGGGATTAGATGTAATTCTTGTAAATTAACCTTGCTATATAATCAATCATGTTTATTTCACTTTCTCAAGTCATGTATGTGCTCATTATTCCATTTATGAGTGGTGGTTGCAACCACCAATCTATCATTGAATGCACAATAAACTTGATGAACCTATATGCATTAAAGATCATGTATGCATGTGCCTCTTATGCCATCTAAGTTGTAAAGATTTACTAACTTGTGAATCTTTATTAACACCTTTGAGTAAACCTCCTTTAATCACTCTCCTAACCTTAGGTTGTGATTAAAGTTGAGGATTTAATGCCTTATAATTTGACATGAATAGATGCATGTTAGGGACTTTGTGATTGAGCTTAATGAATGATTGATTAGCTAGTAGGTTGTTACTTGAATGAATCTGTTCCCTAGGAATCCTTTAATTTAGAATTTGAACCCAATAGTTGTAACTGTTTTCTTAATCAATTCTCATCTTAGCATAGTTAATGTGTTGATCATCTTAGTTAATTAAATACACATTAATTCGAGTTAGTTTTAAGTATTATTACTTTCTATCTAGTTAAGTGTAAATTCAGTAATCTCTGTGGGAACGATAACCCTTGCTTTGCACACTATACTAGTTTTACGACTTATGCACTTGTAAAGGGTGAACCACTCGCACGTCCCTTTAGTATAACTGAGGTAGAGTAGCGTAATTTGTAGCAGTATTTGTAGAACCGATTCAGGCGCATCAAAATTCATGGTGCAGCTGCCGGGGAACAGCGTTTGCGCTTTCGTAGAACATTAGTTAGTGTAATTATTATTAATTGCATTTATAATTCTGTTTTGAGCACTTAACCTTTTGGTAGTTCTTGTAAGTGTACTTTCAGGTTTCTTGTCAAGAATTGATGCATGGAAGAGGATCTTTGAGAAGTCCGCTAGAACCTTTTGTTGAAAACATTGATCGCATAGCTAGGCTACCGATGATGATAGACAATCCCAGAGGACTATCCAATCTTGAGAGTGATTCTATTTCTTCAGGCAGTACATCCACTGGGGTAGAACAAGTACAGAATCAACGGATGATGAAGGAATTCTCATTACCTACCATTGGATCACATCCTTCGGCCATATTATTGGATGATGCTTAGAGGAATTATGAGCTAAAGAACTTGCATTACAACACAATTCCACATTTTGGTGGTGACCTAAGTGAAGACTGCCTTTAATTCATGAAGGAGTATTATAATGTGGTGACAACTTTCCTATTTAGAAATTTGACAAAGGATCATATACGCATGCGATGTTTTTCGTATTGCAAGAGAGATGGTGCTAAGAAGTGGCTCATGCCATTACTGGCTGGATCATTTGCCACATTGAGTGGTGTAGAGCAGAAATTTTTCACCAAGTACTTTCCCTCATGGAAGACTAAAAAAATATAGAGTATGATAGCTGATTTCCAGGAAAAGGAAGGGGATGCATTTCAAGAATCATGGGGTAGATTCAAGGTACTTTTAGCACAGTTTCTTCACCACGAGTATACTTTAGTATCACAAGTTCAGTCATTCTATGATGGACTGACAGGGCTCTCACAAGCGATTATTGATAACACATGTGGAGGAGCAATGTGAGAAAAGACGGCACAGTACGTATTTGTAAGGATTCCCATTATTGATTGGCTTATTTCATGAACAAACCACAAGTTGGGGTTTGAATTGTAAGGGTAGATTAGGTGATGGAAGACCAACATCAAAGGCCCTATTCAAGACCTCAAGGTGACAAGCACGCAAAGGTATATTTCTTGTGCTTAGTTTTCTTTGAAGAGATCTAGAAGCACACACACACTTAGCATACTTGCAATTGTGTGCATTCTCTTCACATGTCACATTACACACTTGCACTTTGTTTGATTATATCTTATTGTGTGTTTGGTTGTGTCATGTAATTCGTTTCCCGAATATGTTCGGAAACGTCCGCGCTTGCATGATTTTGTGCTTGGTTTTGCGCGAAGACCGCTCTAGGTGATAGCCTTGGCTTTCTCCTTGGATTCACCACTTTTGGTGAATCGACGGTTTAATCTGCGGCCCTAGCCGTAGAATGAAACCACCGTTTTGGACCAGAGGTCTCTGGTTTGATTCTGCGGTTAGATCGGCGGTCTGGCCGCCAATTTGAAACCGCCGTTTCACACCTGATGCATTTATTATTCTCGGGTTGTGTTCTGCGGTTTACTCGGCGGTTTAGAAACCGTCGAATGAAACCGCCGTTTTCTCCCCTGTTCTCGGGATGAATTCCGCGGTTATTATCGACGGTCTGGCCGCCGAATGAAACCGCCGAATTAGATATTTTAGGTCGGTTTCTTTCTCGGGCTCAATTCTGCGGTCATATTATGTTGCCCCGACCGCGGAATGAAACCGCCGTTTGAGCGTTTCAAGGGCAATCTTGTCTTTTCACATGCCCTGTTTCTTGATGACTATATATATCATACTTTCTCATTTCTCTAACTTAGTTCTCTGATTCTAAAGAACCCTAAAGTTCAAAAAGAGAGACTTGAGAGAAAAGAAATCAAGAACTCATTTTTATACACACAAAACCATTCTCATATGCATCAAAAGATCATCTAGCATTTTCTAGCATAGTTAGGATGCTTGCTTGCATGGGTTTTGCTCAACACACTTGCTTTGGTATGTTCTTCACTAATCTCATCTAAGCTTAGTGTTTTATTTATCAAAGAAATCTCTTATATTATTTGTATGCTCTTAGAATATATTCTAGATACAAAATAGAGATTGTTGTGTTGACATGTTTGAGTGATGTATTTTGATAGCAACATCTAGGTTATTGTTTATCTATGATTTGCTAAGCTTTATGACATGTCATTTAGCTATTGACATCTAGGATTGCATTTATTGTTATCTATTCATCCTAGATAAGCATCTAAGGTTACCTAGCTTTAGTTGCTCATTGAATATCATTTTATATTCACATAGGTTGTAATATCTTCATTAAGAAGTAAGTCTTGCATGTAGCTTCTAGGATTAGGTTGCTTAGATTGCAAGCAATTGGACTAGGTCCACTTATACCGGGATTAGGTAGGTGTGTTGATTATTGATCGGGATTAGGTTGTAATCATTACACATTTAGTGGATTCTAGGTTCGAGTGTGGCGCACTATACAGCCCGTGGTTTTTCCCGTGAGGGTTTCCACGTAAATATCAAGTGTCTTTTATAATTCCGCACCATATTACACTTGTTATATTTGTTGACTAGATTGGGGCATTTTCGTAATTTGACTAAACGCGAAAATTGGGTAAATTTGTTAAAATCTATTCACCCCCCCTCTAGATTAATATTAGAACACACCGTGTTATTTGTTTCAATTGGTATCAGAGCGGGTTCCTAGACATACGTAGGTGATCCTTGCTCATTTTGGTGTGTTTTGCATTTGTGTGATTTTTGTTCATTCATACATTTTGCATTCATTTCATTTCATTCATATTTACAATGAGTGGAAACGGTGGCAACAACGAGGGTGCTTCTAGCACGCGTCTTCCTCTCCTCACCGGTGATAACTACTCCTCATGGAAGGGGAAGATGGAGGCATACTTATGCCAAATCCATGATAGGGCATGGATGGCCATTGAAGACGGATACGCTCCTCCTATGATGACTCTCACGGGTGGTGGAGAAGAAGTTCTCAAACCAAAGGCTCAATGGACTAATGGAGAGTTTGAGACTTCTATGTGGAATAGGAAGGCAATGCATGCCATCCTATGTGCCATGGATGAGAACCAATACAAGTTGGTTCAAATTACTAGGATTGCCAAAGAGGCATGGGAAATCCTAGAGACGGCTCATGAAGGAACCGAAGTGGTCAAGGATTCAAAACTACAAGTCCTCCAAACTAGTTTTGAGACCATTAGGATGGAAGAGCATGAGCACTTCAATGACTTCCAAGTGAAGTTGATGGACATTGTGAATCAAAGTCATCAACTAGGAGACCCATACTCGGATAGGAGAATCAAGCAAAAAATTATGAGATCTCTCCCCGATAGATTCGAGTCTAAGGTAACGGCTTTAGAGGAAAATAGTGGTTATAAGGATATGAAGCCGAGCGAGGTCATTGGAAGACTTCTCGCTTACGAGTCTAGGAAGGCTCCTATCTCTACTCCTCCTAAAAAGTAAAAGGGAATTGCTTTGAAAGCATCAAAGGATGAAAAGGAGGTGCAGAATGACTCGGATGAAGACATGGCCTTATTTGCGAAAAGATTCAATAAGGTTATGAAGTTTGGGAAGAGAGGATTTGGTATGAGAGGCCAAGACTTGAAGAAGAAGGGTCCCTTCAAGAAGTTTGAACCAAGGCAAGAGAAGACCGAAAGAAAAGGGGTCCGTTGCTTTGAGTGTGGTGGTATTGGTCACTTTGCTCCCGATTGTGCAAATCACAAGGAAAAGAAGAAGGGAAAAGTGATGGCCGCCACTTGGAGTGGAAGTAGTGATGACTCCAATGAAGAAGATGAGTCTTCGGATGATGAAGACATCATGGCTAACTTCCTAGCCTTTGCCTCCTCTCACAAGAGCAAAAGTGGTAGTGAAAAAGAGGAAGAGAGTCAAAGGGAAAGTGACTCTAGTGAAGATGACTCCGATGCTAACTCCACTAATGGATATATGGAGAAAGAAGTGTTAGTTGAATATCTTAAGCAGTTTAGGAGCTTAGAGATGAAAACCACTAAGAAAATCAAGATGTTGAGAGAAGAAAATCTTGAGCTTTCATCTCACAATGACCACTTAAGTGAAGAAGTGGAAAGACTAATGAAGAGAGAAGATAAGCTAAGAGAGGAGTTAGCTTTATTTAGGAGAAATGAAGAAGGTTTGAAGAGGGAGCTTGATGAAGCTAAGAAGTCACTTACTAGGATGGACTCTAGCACCAAAAAGTTAGATCACATGCTTGGTGTTGGAAAGAGTCCATGTGACAAAAGAGGTCTAGGGTTTGAAGATAGTCAAGAGACCTCCTCCTCTAAGAAGACCGTGTTTGTTAAGGGCTTGGACAACATAGAAGCTTCACCGGTGCACACTCCTAGGAAGAAGATAGATCTAGGACAATGTTCTAAAAGTTCACAAGTGAAGGTGGTGTCAAGAAGGCAACCTCAAGCCAACATTCCTCATCTTATGGCTCAAAAAGGGAAGAAGACAGTCATGCAAGTCCAATATTGGAAGCAAGATATACCGGTTCAACAAAGGAGATGGATTGAACCCACTCAGCCACAAAGAAAAGGGAAGGCTCCCATAAATGCTCAAGGCAATGGTATGATTTCTCATTTCATTCCAATTTGTCATTTTTGTGGTTTTAATGGTCACATTCGACCAAATTGCTTTCGTTATATAAAAATGTGTAGAACTCGAAGCATGATTGAAAAGAGAAAGAATAGAGCCAAGATGCATGTTCCTAGGAATAATAAGACTAATTTGCATGATCCTAGGTTTACTAGAGCCCATGTACCAAAGACCATTAAGAAAGAAAATGTTGTTCTTAAGTGGGTTAGAAAGAATGAAAATGTTTGCCATGTTGCACAAATTGCTTTAAAGGCAAATTCTTCTAATCTTTGGTATCTTGATAGTGGGTGCTCTAGGCACATGACGGGAAACAAGAGTTTCTTTGAGACTCTTGTTATGGAGGAAGGAGGAAATGTCACCTTTGGTGATGGATCCAAAAAGAAAGTCATAGGGAAAGGAATCATTTCCGTTCCCGGATTACCCTCCTTATCTAATGCTTTACTTGTTGATGGCTTGAAAGCCAATTTGATTAGCATTTCTCATCTTAGTGATGAAGGATATTCCGTCTTGTTTAGCAAAGATAATTGCTCTATCCTAAAGCCCAATGGACAAACCTTATTGAAAGGTATGAGATCTAGCGACAATTGCTATTGTCTTGAAGTTAGAATAGTCTCAAACAATGTGTCCAAGGATGAGCAAATTGAGTTGTGGCATGAAAGACTTGGCCACATGAACTTTCGGGATCTACGGACCCTTGGAAAGTTTGAATGTGTGCGTGGCCTCCCTAAGCTTGGGAAGAAAGCCAATGGTATTTGTGGACCTTGTCAACAAGGAAAACAAACTAAAGGCATGCACAAAAAGGGCAAATATCTCTCCACCAAGGAGCCCCTAGAGCTTCTCCACATGGATCTTATAGGTCCTATGCAAACCGAGAGCTTGGGTGGAAAGAGATACATTTTTGTTTGTGTAGATGATTTCTCTAGGTTCACATGGACATATTTTCTTAGAGAAAAATCTGAAACTTTTGATAAGTTTAAAATGACTTGTACTAAACTTCAAAATGAAATGAATTCTAACATTAAAAGCATAAAACGGATAAGAAGTGATCATGGGAGGGAATTTGAGAATGCTTCATTTGAAACCTATTGTGATAGTATAGGTATCTCCCATGAGTTTTCGGCTCCTAGGACACCTCAACAAAATGGAGTTGTTGAGAGGAAAAATAGGGTCCTTCAAGAGATGGCCCGTGTGATGTTGCTTAGCAACAATGTGCCTAGGAATCTATGGGCCGAAGCCGTCAACACGGCTTTCTATACAGGAAATAGAGTTTTCCTAAGGCCCGGTACTAGGAATACCTCCTATGAGTTATGGAAAGGTAAAAGGCCAAATGTTAGCTACTTCCACACATTTGGAAGCAAATGCTACATTTTAAATGACCGAGATCAACTTGGCAAATTTGATGCCAAGAGTGATGAGGGTATCTTTATTGGCTATGCCTTAAATAGTAGAGCCTATAGAGTTTTCAATAAGAAAACTCTAAGTGTCATGGAATCATCCAATGTCGTATTTGATGATGAAAGGCTCAAGTCTAGTAATCATGAGGAGGAGGTAATTTTTAGTAATGACTCTCCTTTGGAGAAGGTTGATGTGACTCCTAATGTGGGGACGTCAAATGTTGTTGATAATGACACACAACCTTTTGATAGAGTTCCTATCTTGGACTCTAATGAACCAGCTCCATGGGTTAGAAGACTCCATAACAAGATGATATTATTGGAGATGTGAATGAGGGTGTTAGGACTAGAAGGCAAATAGCTAATCTTATTAGCTTCACTTGCTACACCTCTCAAATAGAACCCAAAAGGATTGATGAAGCATTAAATGATGAATTTTGGGTTCTTGCTATGCAAGAAGAGCTAAACCAATTCGAAAGGAATGAGGTTTGGACTCTAGTTCCTAGGCCTAAGACCACAAATGTCATAGGCACAAAGTGGATATATAGGAACAAATCCGATGAGGATGGCAACATTGTGCGTAACAAGGCAAGACTTGTTGCACAAGGGTACTCTCAAATTGAGGGTATCGATTTTGAGGAGACTTTTGCTCCCGTTGCTCGTTTAGAGTCCATTATGCTTCTCTTGTCCATCTCTTGTGTGCACAAGTTCAAATTGCACCAAATGGACGTAAAGAGTGCCTTCCTCAATGGCTTCTTGCAAGAGGAAGTGTTTGTTGAGCAACCCAAGGGGTTTGTGGATGCACACCACCCCAATCATGTTTATCGCCTCAAGAAGGCTCTTTATGGGTTGAAACAAGCACCGAGGGCTTGGTATGAGCGCCTCACTCAATTCCTTTTCAACAATGACTACACAAGAGGTAGTTTTGACAAGACACTATTCATCAAGAAAGACAATGATGAGTTTTTTATAGCTCAAATATATATTGATGATATAGTGTTTGGCTCCACCAACAACATCAAAGTCCAACAATTTGTTGATGTTATGTCTTATGAATTTGAGATGAGTCTTGTTGGTGAGCTTAGTTACTTCCTAGGTTTGCAAATTAGGCAAATGAATGATGGGATCTTCATAACCCAAGCCAAATATGCAAAAAACCTAGTGAAGAGGTTTGGTCTTGAAAAAACCAAGCATTGTGATACACCCATGAGTACCACTTTGAAGCTAAGCAAAGATGCTTGTGGTAAAAGTGTGGAACAAACACTATATAGGGCCATGATAGGAAGCTTGCTTTATTTGACCGCAAGTAGGCCCGATATATCCTTTAGTGTGGGTGTGGGTGTGTGTGCGAGGTACCAATCCGATCCCAAGGAGTCCCATCTCTCTTCTGTTAAGAGAATCATTCGATTTGTGAATGAGACTTCTAATTATGGGATTTGGTACTCGTTTGACACTAATGCTAGTCTTGTAGGCTTTAGTGATGCGGATTGGGCGGGAAATTGTGATGATAGGAAAAGCACATCGGGCGGTTGCTTTTTCCTTGGAAACAATCTTGTTTCTTGGTTTTGCAAGAAGCAAAACTCAATTTCCTTGTTCACGGCGGAGGCCGAATACATAGCCGCGGGGAGTGGATGCACACAACTCCTATGGATGAAGCAAATGCTAGTAGACTACGGATTCAACCAAGGTACACTCACTCTCTTTTGTGATAACATGAGTGCTATTAATATTTCCAAGAATCCGGTTCAACACTCTAGAACTAAGCATATTGACATCCGTCATCATTTCATTAGAGAACTAGTTGAAAATAAATGCATTGTACTTGAGCATGTAGGTACAAATGATCAACTAGCGGACTTGTTTACAAAACCTCTAGATGCTACTCGATTTAAAACTCTTAGTAGATCTATTGGGATATGTCTTGTGGAGTGATGAGTTTTTGTGATTGACCCCATAAGGGGAACTCAAGCAAAGAGAGTTTTTTGTATACTAGATGCATGCAAAATATTTGAAAGATCTTGTGCTTCTCTTTTAATTGCTTGAAGTAAGCTTGGTTGGACATATGTATATATGCTTTTATTTCAATAAGTGTGAACCTTGCTTTGTTTTCAATCCATGTCATATTTTTGTTCAAACATGCATTTTTGGACTAGGAAATTTTCATAGGAAGTATGATTTGAATGACCTATAGTTATTTCCATGACATGATGATTCTTAATTGACATGCTAATGAACTTGAAAAGCATGAAATTCAAATGCCTTGCTAAATTGGAAAAGCATGAATTGATGATTGCATATTCTTAAATGCAAAACAATGTGTGAAAAAGCTAGTGAGACTAAAATTGATAAAGGATCATGTATCCATTCAAAGGATGTTTCAATCCTAATGTCTCTCTTTCTTTATTTGTTGAACATGGTTACTATCATACGGGTTTCATACCCGGAAAAATCAAATAGGGTGCAAAGTCGCTCATGCCATGTTTCGCTTATAAAGTTGGATATAGTTGTTGTTAAAAATGAAAATCAATAAATTCTCTATATCCTTGCTTTTCTCATGACAAATGGTAAAATTGGTTTGAATTCTATTTGAAACCTTTGTCATTTGCTTTGCCAAATACCATTGTATTTTGGACTTGAATGCAACATGTCTTGTATGCAAAACATTTTTATTTCACACATTTTCATAAAATAAATCTCCTTGATTCTCTCCAATTAAATGAGTGCATAAAGTGGCTTATTTGACTGTGCATTATCTTGTATACTACTATCTCTCTTTGCTATGAGTGACCCGGTTGGGGACTACTCCTTTGCCTATATCATGACAAAAAGGGGGAGTAGGATGTGATTAAGGGGAGTTGCAAATTGTAGTAGTTAATGTGCATTTGGGGAGTTTTCATATTGAGGGGGAGTAACCCTTTGAGGGGGAGCATTGCATACTCATGCATTGCATGATATTGTGGTTAAAAGATTTATATGCAAATGCTTGTTTTTCTTTCACTTGATCATCTCACATACACTTGCTTTGGAAGTGTAATCTTATTGTTTTGAAGGTTTGGTAATTCTACAAGAGATTGAAGACTTGAAGTTTTTATTTTCTTATCTCTTTGTACTTTGTAATGTAGAATTTCCCGTAGTTTCAATTATCTTGTGAGGATCAATGTGAGTGGTGGTTTTGTCACGAAATAGCCAAAGGGGGAGATTGTAAGGATTCCCATTATTGATTGGCTTATTTCATGAACAAACCACAAGTTGGGGTTTGAATTGTAAGGGTAGATTAGGTGATGGAAGACCAACATCAAAGGCCCTATTCAAGACCTCAAGGTGACAAGCACGCAAAGGTATATTTCTTGTGCTTAGTTTTCTTTGAAGAGATCTAGAAGCACACACATACTTAGCATACTTGCAATTGTGTGCATTCTCTTCACATGTCACATTACACACTTGCACTTTGTTTGATTATATCTTGTTGTGTGTTTGGTTGTGTCATGTAATTCGTTTCCCGAATATGTTCGGAAACGTCCGCGCTTGCACGATTTTATGCTTGGTTTTGCGCAAAGACCGCTCTAGGTGATAGCCTTGGCTTTCTCCTTGGATTCACCACTTTTGGTGAATCGGCGGTTTAATCGGCGGCCCTAGCCGCAGAATGAAACCGCCGTTTTGGACCAGAGGTCTCTGGTCTGATTCTGCGGTTAGATCGGCGGTCTGGCCGCCGATTTGAAACCGCCGTTTCACACCTGATGCATTTATTATTCTCGGGTTGTGTTCTGCGGTTTACTCGGCGGTTTAGAAACCGTCGAATGAAACCGCCGTTTTCTCCCCTGTTCTCGGGATGAATTCCGCGGTTATTATCGGCGGTCTGGCCGCCGAATGAAACCGCCGAATTAGATATTTTAGGTCGGTTTCTTTCTCGGGCTCAATTCTGCGGTCATATTATGTTGCCCCGACCGCGGAATGAAACCGCCGTTTGAGCGTTTCAAGGGCAATCTTGTCTTTTCACATGCCCTGTTTCTTGATGACTATATATATCATACTTTCTCATTTCTCTAACTTAGTTCTCTGATTCTAAAGAACCCTAAAGTTCAAAAAGAGAGACTTGAGAGAAAAGAAATCAAGAACTCATTTTTATACACACAAAACCATTCTCATATGCATCAAAAGATCATCTAGCATTTTCTAGCATAGTTAGGATGCTTGCTTGCATGGGTTTTGCTCAACACACTTGCTTTGGTATGTTCTTCACTAATCTCATCTAAGCTTAGTGTTTTATTTATCAAAGAAATCTCTTATATTATTTGTATGCTCTTAGAATATATTCTAGATACAAAATAGAGATTGTTGTGTTGACATGTTTGAGTGATGTATTTTGATAGCAACATCTAGGTTATTGTTTATCTATGATTTGCTAAGCTTTATGACATGTCATTTAGCTATTGACATCTAGGATTGCATTTATTGTTATCTATTCATCCTAGATAAGCATCTAAGGTTACCTAGCTTTAGTTGCTCATTGAATATCATTTTATATTCACATAGGTTGTAATATCTTCATTGAGAAGTAAGTCTTGCATATAGCTTCTGGGATTAGGTTGCTTAGATTGCAAGCAATTGGACTAGGTCCACTTATACCGGGATTAGGTAGGTGTGTTGATTATTGATCGGGATTAGGTTGTAATCATTACACATTTAGTGGATTCTAGGTTCGAGTGTGGCGCACTATACAGCCCATGGTTTTTCCCGTGAGGGTTTCCACGTAAATATCAAGTGTCTTTTATAATTCCGCACCATATTACACTTGTTATATTTGTTGACTAGATTGGGGCATTTTCGTAATTTGACTAAACGCGAAAATTGGGTAAATTTGTTAAAATCTATTCACCCCCCCTCTAGATTAATATTAGAACACACCGTGTTATTTGTTTCAGTATTTGATAAGTACGAAATGCTTGAGTAGAATTCCCAGCAGAGGAACACTCGAGCTAGTCGAGGAAGAGTGAGCATGGAAATGGCAAGCCAAGTGAGTGATATGAGTAAAAACATTGAGACACTTATGAGTAGGTTTGGGAACCAACCTATGGTGGCTGATAGGTTTTTGCTAAGGAAAACCATAGGATGGACATGTATCTCATAATGGAGCTAATGCCACCTAGGAAAGAGGAAATTCAAGTTGTGTATCCACCACATTAGGCAAGACAGCTGGACGATCCCTTTTCTAACACATACAATTCGGGATGGAGCAAGCATCCGAATTTATCTTATGGGAAGAACCATTGTTTGAATCCTCCATTGCCTCAACAAAACAACAACAACAACAACTAGTATCCACCTTAGAGACACTAACCAAGATCACAACAGAGTACCCAACCATGGAAGGTGAAAGAAGCCTTACCTTGGCGCCAACAAAGCTGAAGAGACAATGAGGATAGACCCACTGACCAGTATCACCCGAATGATTGTAACCATACAAGGATTACCTCTATGGAAGGAGTAGTCAAGACATTGGAAAGACAGATTGGGCAGTATGCTGAAGTGAGTCAGAGGAAGGAGCCGGGGAAGCTCCTAAGTCAATCCAAGCAAGCCAAGGCCGCAACGGTACTTAGAAGTGGTAAGGTACTTTCTAACCCGACTCCACCTAAATTTTTTGATAATCCTGTTAATGTTTCAGTAGACAGGGAAGTACCTAGTAAGAAGGATTTTGATACCCAAGTAGGGATAGCTACAAGCAGAGGTCCGGAGTTAGGTCAAAAGGACACCTCTAGGATACACAAATCTTCAAATCACGGTGAGGTGACTAACAAAATCCCACTCTTAAAGCATGACTCATCGAGCTACGAAGACACAATAGCTCAACTCAAAGAGGAGAATAGGGAATTGTTGGAATATAATTTCAAGTTGACTACCAAGCTTGATGAGGCTTTAGAGGAAAACTATGCCCTCCAAGACAAAATCAAGGATGATTTCTCCCTAGTGAAAGATGAATTCGGAGAAAGGAATGAGTCTTTGAGTAAGGAATTTGAAAGCAAGATGAAGGTCATGGAGGAAGAGATCCAATCTAGGGACAAGGCTCTAGAGATTTTGAGAGGAAAGAATAGGGAGAATCAAGTTGAACTTGCTATGCCAAAGATAGGCATTCAGGTCAAATCCAAGGATGTGGTGAAGCCACCTCCAAGGAAGATAATCCATGTGTCATATGAGGAGCCCAATACTTTTGCTCCAAACCAAAGGAGGAGGTCAAAAAGGAAGAACAACATTCAACCTCCAAAGACTACATCAGGAGGTATATCTTCTACTTTCATTCGCACTTGTCATTACTGCTATAGAATAGGCCACATTAGGCCTAATTGCCCAAACAAAAGATGGCAAGTTAGAAAAAGTAACCCCTCCCCAATTCCCAAAAAAATTGTCAAGTCCACTTGGATTGAGAAATCCAAGTTGGAGGGAGTTGGTGAAAGGGACCCTTTTGGGTAAGAAAAAAAAAAAAGACAAGAGGTACGTTGTTATTGAGCCACCTATTCTAGGTAGGGCTTGAAGGAGGTGAATGGTTTAATGTTTGCTTAAGTGTGCATAGGTTGTACATTAAAGACATGCTTAGCAACATTTGTGCTTGCACTCATTCTTAAGATGTAATGCCTTGCATTGTACATATTTTGAATAGTGAATAGTAAATAAGTCATTTTGTTTCAATGGTGTAATGTAGGATGTTAAACACCCAAATCTAGCTCTTGTTTGCCTGAAGAGCATTAAAATTCTTCTTTAAGTAAACGGGGACAAAAGAAAGGTTTAGGGGTTTGAAGTCCTAGCTATACCTTAGGTTTTCTGGTATAAATTGAGTCATGTAGGATTATAAGTGGTATTTTGTGTGTTTGTATTGTCATGTTATGTAGGTGATAGGAAATTGAAGAAAGGAAACACAATCGAATGGAAATGGAGTGAATTCATGTTTGCGGTCTCATCCGTTGGAATATACTAGCCAGCCAGAAGGCTTGAAACCCGTGGAAGGAAGACAGGGAGAGTAATTCAGCGAGCTCAAGTTCCGTGGAATTTCTCCCGCGGACCAACATGAGTAAAGCTCGCGGAGATACTTCAAGATTCTTGACAAGCTCAAATCCACATGAATTTTCCCGTAGACCAGAAAGATTGAACCTGCGGGAATGTGAAATTTTTTGAAGAGAAATTTGGCGAGTTTATTGTAATTGGAATGTTCCCGCGGACCAGAAGGGATAGAAACCGTGGGAATTCGAAAGATTTTCAAGGGAATTCTCGTGAGCTTGTTTTTCACCGAAATATTCCTGCAAAATAGAAGGAGGGAAGTCGCTGAAATTGTGAAGCATTTTGTGGTTTCCATTCGCGGAAATAAACCCGCCAAATACAAACTCGCAACAAGCCTCACTCAGGTAAAATGCAGTGTTTTGACCAAATTTTAGGACCCCACGGTTTACTTCAATGGGAATATCCCCATAGGAATCATTTTCCTGGCCCACTATATAAGCCTCCCCTGTCGTTTTCACGAGCACCTTTCCCCTTTTCAAATTTCTCTAAACTTCCTGCACTAAATCACCAAATTTTTCCTTCAATTTTGCTCAAATCCACTTGAATCATCAAAAGAAAGGTATGTAATCTCAATTTCATCTCCTTTAATCACCAAATTCTTGACAAATTCATCTAATCATGTTCAATTTGTAACAGTTAGGGTTTTTGGAAATTTGTGAATTAAAGTGAGTTGTTTTTAATTGATTGAGGTTATATGTGTTCTATAAGCATGCTAGGACCAATTTCGACCAACATCCCCCTAGAATTGATTCAATTTCGCAAACTTCTAGTGTTAGGGTTTGTTTGGCCGAAAAATGTTGTGTAATGCTATGAACACTATTCTATTACAATTAAGTGATGGATTTTATGGACAAATTATGTTGTACGCATGCTTGTGATTATGGAATGACAGCATTTGATTGATTTGATGTGCAAAACTTGAGTATTTTGGTGAAATAATGTTTGTATATGAGATTGATAGTGTGCAGGTGTTATACATTCAAATTGAACACAATCTTTTTGTAAAAATGAAGTATATACTTGCATAAATCCACCACATGTTGTTATGGATTTTGTAATCACAGTTATGCTATGCTGTGTGCATATGTCTAATTGAGATGAAATGGTTGTTGTGATATATGTATTATTGTTGTGCATTTTAAATCAAAAATTTGTGTGCATATCAAATAGAACATAAATCTTGCATAATTGCACACATGTTGATGTACAATTGAGTTTGCACAAATTGATACACATTGGTAATACAAGGATTGTATGCACACACTTCAATTGAATGAGAGATGCACTGTGCAATGTGATTTGCACAAATATGGATTGAATTGGTTAATAGGGGGAATTATTGAAGTAACTTGTGATACACAAATTGAGGTGATTTTGAACACCTTTGTTGTTCAAAAACCTGTTGAAGTTTATTAATTTGGGCACAAGCACACTACACATATTTTTTATTGTCAAGTTCACTAACCCAATTACTAACATTTATGGAGTATTTTTGTTCGTATTATTGCTCTAACCATAGATGGCCCTAAAAAGGTAGGCTTCCCAAACCCTTGAGGAAGCTGATGTATCTCGGCAAAGAAAGGGAAAATGAACCTCAATCCCAGAGCCGACTCCGAAGGAGATTTTCAAAATGAGACAAGATGGCACCTCCAAGCGACCCATGATCATAAAGCGAGACATTAGCTTCGACGAATTGGGCCACACGACCATTTTTGATGAGGTTTGCCGAAGAAGGTGGGAGGCATACGTCTCATTACCGAAAAGGGCCAACCAGAAGATAGTCCAGGAATTCTACGCCGGTATAGATCCAGACAAGTTTGAGATGGGAGCTCTGGCAGTGGTCCGTAAGAAGCCGATTTCCATGACCGCCGAGCAAATCAAAAAATACCTGATGACTCTAAACTACCCTATGTGGGAAGATGGGTACGAACCCAATGACCTCTTCCAGAATTATGACAAGCAATTTGGGATCGCGCTAACATGGATTAAGGATATACCATGGGAGACGAAGGACTGTAAGGTTCACTAGAGAGAGCTGGGATTCAGTGAGCACTTCTGGAACATCTACTTCAGTTACTCTCTCATGCCAAGCCAACACCAAATAGATGTCAACAAAGAGGTGGCAATCATGCTGTACCAGATGAAGAATAGGTTAGAGTTCGATGTTGGGAGGACTATAGTGAGGCGTATAGCTGAATCGGGAAGAAGATCCAACTTGAGCCTCTTCTTCCTGTGTTTGATCACGTATTTCACGCATGAGGTAGGTATCCGAGTTGACAAGCCATAAGATGGGATTGTGACTCCGAAGGGTACTATAGGCAGGAAAGCCTATAACTAGGATGCATAGGACCATGAATAAATAGAGAGACTTCTCAGTCCAAAGGAGTTGAAGCAACAAATGAAGGAGCAGTGTCAATCGATCACCAGAATAGAGCAAGCACGAATGGAAGCCGAGGCTCAAGACGAAGAGTTTGACGTGGGAGATGATGATAGCCAGCTTAGTCCGAGTCTGAGAGAGAGGATGACGTGCCAGCTTGGGCACAAAGCATGATCCAATCCCACAAGAGTATGGTAGAGTCTAATGCTGCTTTGGCGAAGACGGTCAGCCACTTTGCCAAGCAAGTTATGAAACTGAAGGAGGTGGTCGCGCATTTGACGAGATACCAGAGGGAGGAGCCCACTGAGGAGACTGAGCGCCGCTAGAAGCACAAACACGAGGAGACACTCGTAGCATCTGAGCCACCACTCACAGCACCTGATGCACCAGCAGATCCCATTACACCGGAGTTAGGTATACCTTATCTTTATCCTTATTTTTTCACTAACTTTGATGATTTATTTTTCAGTCCTATGGCTTAGCCGAACCCATATGATCAAGATTTCTACTTCATGGACTTACTTTATGATGAGCAGTAACAACGGATAGAGCAGAGTCTAGCACAGATAGTGAACGAACAATTTCAGGAAATGCTAGACGAGCGGAAACTGGTGCTGGAGCAAATGTTGGAAAGAGAGCAGAATGACTAGTCGTATATGGTGAGCATAGATTTTTTACTAGAGGGATCGAAGAGTATGAGTGCACAGTCAATAGAGTATATGTGGAGGGGTCCGAGTCTCCGACGAGCATAGTTCCATACGTAGGCCCACATGAGCCGACTCATTTCCGTTACTCCATCGGAGGTGTTCAGTTCACACCATTAGATCTCACCAGTAGCAATGACAGCACCAGCAACAGCACTAGCAGCACCAATTACCAGACGATGGCAGTGGACCAATATATGCGGATTGGTACTCCGCAGTTTTTTTTGTTTTGTTTTTTTGTTTTTTTGTTTTGTTTTTTTGTATTTTTGTATTTTTTTTTTTTTTTTGTAGTCGGAGCATTACTCCGCATTTTTGTATACTTGATACCCTTTTTGGTTCAGTTGTATTCACATACTTTTAGTATTATTAGTATTATATTACTATATATTAATTTCACTTGCATTTAATTTTAGTTAGTTAGTTAGTTAGTCAAATGCTTAGATCTAAGTGTGGGATTTTTGTGTAGTTGATTGATAGTGCCTAGGATGATACTATCTAGTAGACTACGATATTTTGAAGTATCATGGATGGATGTGATATCATGTGATTGTATATATGTGTTCGTGTTTGTATGGATTGGGAAGTTGTTTGTTGGCCAAACAACCAAACCAAAGAACTCTTTGTACTGTCTTCTATGTGTGAACATTGGGAACAATATCGAGTTTAGGTTTAGGGGTGTGGGCACATTAAATACTTGTCCAATCATTCATATGATTGTACATATTGTATATATTGTATATAGTGTTTTAATGTTGTGTTTGTGTAAAAACATTTCCAAAAATTTTCGATTGAGCCAATGGAACACGTGTTGTTTAAATAAGATGCTATGACGTATGGGTTGTTAAGGAATTGGTGCATGCGTTAATTACTAAATGTTACTATCATAATAGCATTCCAAGAAGATATTGCTCATTGCATAATAGTCTCTTTCTCTGTGTTTGGTGAACAGAACTTAGCACAAGATGGCTTGAACCAATAGTGGAGACTACCCGTAAGAACAGTGCCTAATTTTTCATCTTTTAAGGGTGAACTGTTCTAATCAACATATGATCTCATTTGCACAATTGAATGCCTTGAACATGAAAATTGTGGACTACTTGCTAGACTTGTATTCCCCCTTTAGACAAACTTTCGAATATGATTCTAGGCATGTGTGTGCTTAATTACCATATTTTGCCCAAACACTTTCCATGATTGTTATGCGTGCTCCAATTGCTAATTTGTGGCCAAACACAAACCATTCACTTCATCACCATAAATATCCATAACACACTTGGAATTCTGTAGTATGTGAGCACAGATTATGCATGAGTTATGAATGTGAAGGTATAGCCAAAATTTATTGTAAATAGCATGTACTCAGGCGATTATAGATAGTTGTGTAATTTTATGGCTATTGAAAAGTACCAAAAGAAAAACACATAAGCCATGGTCTTTGATTGAAAAATACTCAAATCTGAGTACCAATTAGCACAAATGAAAAGAAATCTTAGCCTAGACGCTTGTAGACATCGTTGTATTGAGCTATGAATATTGATTGTAAAAGTTGATCGATAAACTTTAGAATTCCAATATAAATTCACCTTATATCACCTTTTTAGCCCCATTACAATGAAGGAAAGCCCTAGTTGATCTTTTAGAAAGTCTAGTTGGGGAATGCGAGTCAGAGCATGCTCTTTCCACGTTCATGCATATCAATTCATTAGTGAAACGGTTCCATAAGTTGTGCGTTAATTTTGATTGCATATGCGTTACATTTGATTCTTATATATACTTTTACTCGCATATGCTATTTGAGAGTAACTTAGGTTCTGAGAGAAAATTCTACTGAAATCCAGTAAGGATAGAGTCAAGGCGAATTGAGTTCTTGCTTTTGAGTGCTTTGTTTTTGAAGTGGAATATTGAGAGTGTAGGATTCGCTTTCTTGTGTGTTTTGGAAGGGTGTAATTGTGCTAGTTTCTAACCAGAGCTTTTGGCATGTTTTATTCTTGAATCATCTCATCATATGGCATCTTTGTAATTTGGCTCTTGGAAATGTTTTAGTGTGCGTTGTATAAATTTAGTATGTAGTAGAATTGTGTTTTTAGTTTAATTTTTAGCATTTGTAGTTTGCTCGAGAATGAGCAAAAGTCAGGTTTGGGGGTTTGATCGTGCTCAAAATGTTCATATTTAGCGCTCCCTTTACTTGGTTTTTGTAATCGTTTTTCGAGCATTTATTTGTGTAACATTGTAAATAAGTGTTTTCAGGTAACTAAGGCGTTTTGAAGGCATTTGGGTCCGAAATGATGAAAAGAAGGCAAAAAAGGCAGAAAAACAAGAGGAGGCCATATTCTCGTGGGTTCACACGTAAAACCCCACGGGAAAGAACCAGCGAAGAGAAGCCGCAAAATAAAGCACACAAGCTAGCGGGTTCTTATCCCTTGTTCCGCAGGAAAGAACCAGCGAAGAGAAGCCCAGACCATTCATCTATCAAATCCAGCGACTTCAGTCCATCTGCTCCGTGGGAACAAAACCACCAAACAAAACCGCGGACGCACATCAACGGGTTTAGAAGTCTTCCAGAGAGAAGATTATCATGGAAGGAATGCGCGCAGAAAGGGAAAGATCATCCACGAGTTCATACCGCGGGAAAAAAGCCGCGACACAAACCATTAGAAGAATCCAACGAGCTGCAAGTGGATTGAATCCAGTCCAAAACAAGTCACTTCAAGACCTTTCCCATACACTTTCCACTAAGGGCACAAAAAAAAAAAAAAAAAAAAAAAGGACTATCAGTTGCTTTTGAATGGTCTCCCCTTATTTCATCCAACTTATCTCTCTATTAATGACATCAACCACTACTTAGATAAAATAGATATTATCACTAGTTAGTAAGTTAGATATTATTCTTCTCTAAAAAAAAAAGGCCAAGTTAGTCTTTCTTGACAATTTTCTAGGCAACCAAAAACCCGCTTTGGTACCTTAGCTTAGTTTACTTCAAGTTTTCATAGAAGAAGTTGTTACTTGGATTGCAAAGAGGATCATTTCTACTTCACAAGAGTTACCAACTGGTAATGTTTCCTTCATTTTTATTCCTTAGTTGCTTTGATTTTATGTGTAACTAAATCCTCCTTGTTAGGGGATTAGATGTAATTCTTGTAAATTAACCTTGCTATATAATCAATCGTGTTTGTTTCACTTTCTCAAGTCATGTATGTGCTCATTATTCCATTTATGAGTGGTGGTTGCAACCACCAGTCTATCAGTGAATGCACAATAAACTTGATGAACCTATAAGCATTAAAGACCACTTATGCATGTGCCTCTTATGCCATCTAAGTTGTAAAGATTTACTAACTTGTGAATCTTTATTAACACCTTTAAGTAAACCTCCCTTAATCACTCTCCTAACCTTAGGTTGTGATTAAGGTTGTGATTAATGCCTTATAATTTGACATGAATAGATGCATGTTAGGGACTTTGTGATTTAGCTTAATGAATGATTGATTAGCTAGTAGGTTGTTACTTGAATGAATCTATTCTCTAGCAATCCTTTAATTTAGAATTTGAACCCAATAGTTGTAACTATTTTCTTAATCAATTCTCTTCTTAGCATAGTAAATGTGTTGATCATCTTAGTTAATTAAATAGACATTAGTTCGAGTTAGTTTTGAGTGTTATTACTTTCTATCTATTTAAGTGTAAATTCGCTAATCTTTGTGGGAACGATAACCTTTATTTTGCACACTTTACTAGTTTTACGACTTGTGCACTTGCAAAGGGTGAAACAGTCGCTTGTCCCTTTAGTATAACCAAGGTAGAGTAGCGTAATTTGTAGCAATATTTGTAGAACCGGGTCGGGCGTGTCATAAACCCGCTTAGGGTTTGTACATAACTAAGTTCTCTCTAGAAATATAGAAAAATGAATTACCATGGTTCCATCAGCCATGAGATTGATGATTTGTTATCAGAGAGGAAAAGAATTGTTGAGGATGTAGTAGCCAAAGAGCACATAAGTTGCATGAAGCTGGAAGTGGATTGCATGGATGAGAACAAGAAGGTTGTAGATGCCGATATCCGCATCATGATGTTGGAGATGGAGGTGGAAGCTAAAATCAATGAAGTCAACAGGTTAATGGAGGAATGCGATTGTCTGCTACTACTTATTGAATGAAGTTTCGATTTAGTAGTGTAATCTATGATTTCTTTCTGTAATCTTTGTTGTATTGTTATTTTTTTTTTTTTGTTGAAACAAATATAACGGTGTGCTAAATATATCTAAAGAAGGGGGGGGGGGGGGGGGGTGTAAATAGATTTTAATCAAGTTAATTACCAATTTTTCTTGATTAGTAAATATTCAGTAAAAACCCTAAATTAGTCAAAAATACAATCAAGTTAATCTAAGTTTGGAAAACAATAAATTGCAAGTTGATTGATTTACGTGAGAAACCCTCAAAAGGAAAAACTAAAGGGCTACTATGCGAGCTGCACACGGTCCTCAAATCCACTACTTGTAATAATGTTTGCAACCTAGGTTGACCACCGTCAAATCGTACACGGTCATTAACCCACCACTACTACCCAATGCGCTTTTAATAGCGATTCTAAACCTATTTGCTTACGCACTAAGCAATCTTAGCCACAAGACTTAATTCTCACTGAATAGAACAACAACCTAAGTGAATATCATGATATTCAATATGCAAGTAATGCTAAGTTACACTAAATGCTTATCTAGGATGAAAGATGGCAATAATCACAATCCTAGATATCAATATTGCTATATGACATAGCAAACAACATAGTTATCAAAGATAAAGCAATCCTAGGCAATAACTATCAAAATACACCTCTCAATCAACCAACACAATAATTTCAATCTTGATAGAATATGTTCTTAAAAGCATACAAGTAATAAATGAGATTTCTTGTTAAGTAAGACACTAAATATGGAAGAAATTAGTGAACAACTTACCAAGTTAAGTGTGTTGAAGAAGACTCATGCATAGATGCATCCTAGAGGATCCTAGATGATATTTGATGCACATGGATATGGATTTGAGTAATCAAAGGTGAGTTCTTTAGTGATTTTCTCTCTTGGAAAATAAGCTAAGTCAAAAATATGATTTGTACTCACTAAAAACGACCTATGGTCAAAGTAACGTATATATGAGGTTAAATTGATGCTACGACGTTTTGATTAATTTTCAAAACTTTTTCATTGACCGATGTTCACCCGCTGTACGTACATCGGGTTTACAGCGATTCACCTGGGAAAATGAAGAACATGTTCTTCATAATCTACTGTACACAAGAGCGACAATTGGCCGACCAAAGGGCGATTGCTCTCAGGTTTGGAGAGTCATTGTTCACCCGCTGTACGTACAACTGTTGAACAGTGGCTGTATAGCGATGGAAAAAATCCATTAGGTCACCCGTTGTATGTACAACGACTGTACAATGGGTAAGAGCAAATTGCTCGTAATGCCCCTATAAGTGCTATACACAGGGCGACCCAACAGTGGGTGTACAGTGCCTATACACTAACTTTGCATCCTAAAGCCTAACATGGCATGGCATTTAACAAACAAAATGCAATCAATAAAACATACAGAAATAGAATTCAAGAACATGAATGCACATACATAAAATACACAACATACAAGAAATATATATATGCATGAGTTGTGTGTGTGCAACTAGATCTCTTCAATGCAATTAACCACAAGTGTTTTACTTTTGGAGTGCTTACCATCTTGAGGTCTTGAGAGAGCTTTTGTTAAGCTTGATCACCAACAATTAGAAGACTAAGCTACCCTTACATCACAAACCCCAAATGTAGTTTGTCACCAAAATACGCCAATCAAACTTAAGGAACTTACAATTTCCCTCTTTGGCTATTTCATGACAAAACCACCACTCACATTGATCTTCACAATAAAATTAAAACTGAAGGTTAACAATGATTTTCTACATTACAAAGAGATAATTAAAAGCTAAAACTTGAAGTCTTCAATCTCTTGTAGAACAATCAATCCTTCAAAACAAAAAGATTACAGTTTCCAAAACAAGTGTATGTGAGGTGATCAAGTGAAATAAAAAATAAGCATTTGCATTTAAAGAAATCAAGCAACATCATGCAATGAATGTGCAATGCAATGCTCCCCCTCAACGGGTTACTCCCCCTCAATTAAGCATTCTCCCCTGTAAGTTCCTAAATGTTTGATTGGTTTATTTCGGTGACAAACCACAATTGGGGTTTGATATGTAAGGGTAGCTTAAATGATTGGTGATCAAGCTCAAAAGCCCTCTTAAGACCTCAAGAGGATAAGCATTCCAAAGGTATATCTCTTGTGCTTACTTTTCATTGAAGAGACTTAGTTGCACACACACACTTATCATGTTTACATATGTGTACATTGTTCTTGTGTGCATTCTCTTCACATGTCACATTTCACACTTGCACTTTGTTGTTGTATGTTGTGTGTGTTAGTGTGTTTAGCAATTCATTTCTCGAACATTGTTTGGAAACGTCCACGCATGCACATTGGTGTGCTTAGTTAGCGTGATGATCGCCTTTGGAGATTGCCCTTGGCTTCTCTTTTGGCTTTACCATTTTTAGTGAAACGGCGGTTGTGATTGGTAGTTTGGCCACTGAATGGAACTGCAGTTTGATTCCAGAATCTTCTGGAGTGATTCTGTGATTATGATCGGTAGCCACGACTGCCATTTGAAACCGTCGTTCATACCTGATTGATTTTATCACTTGGTTTTGATTCTACGGTTATGATTTGCGGTTATGAAATTGTCGAATGAAACCGTCGCTGATCCCCTGTTCCTCTTGGGCTCAATTCGGTAGTTGGATCGGCGGTTGGTGGTCGTCGAATGAAACCGCCGTTGTTCCCCTATTCTCTCGGGACTCAATTCGACAGTTTAATTGGTTGTCGGTGGTCGCCGAATGAAACCGCCGATTGGCGCATTTCATGGGCAAACTTGTCTTTTCACCAAGCTTTTTAATGGCATCTATAAATACACCATTATGTCATTCTTTGAATGTACACTCTTTTACACTCTTTGATCATCAAGAACCCTAAACTTGAAAGAGAGATTTTTAAGAGAAAAAGCAATCAACATTGCTCATTTATTTACTCAAAATCATTCCCACATGCATCCAAGTTCATCTAGCATCATATAGGATCATCTAGAGTGCATCCATGCATGGGTCTTCTTCAACACACAAGCTATGGTAAGTTGAACACTAATTTCTTCTAATATTAGTGTTTATACTTAGCTATTTATCTCGTTGATAACTTGTATGTTCTTAGATTACTTTCTAATTATAAGATTGAGGTTATGTGTTGAATGTTTAAGTGTTGTATTTTGATAGCTATACTATTTTGATAGCTATACCTAGGATTGATTTATCTTATATTGCTATACTTTATGCTATGACATATAGCTATTGATATCTAGGATTGATTTAATTGTTATCTTATAATCCTAGATAAGCATTTAGTGTAACCTAGCATTAAATTGCATTTTGAATATCATTCACATTCACTTAGGTTGATTTATCTCTTCGTTGAGAAATAAGACTTGTGGCTAGGTTGCTTAGGCCACAAGCAAATTGGACTAGGTTCACTTTTATAGGCCTACGGGTAGTAGTGGTGGGTTAGTGACAGTAGGGTTTTACGTGGTCAACCTAGGTTGTAAACATTATTGCAATTAGTGGATTCGAGCTTCATGTGTGGCGCACATAACGGCTCGTGGTTTTTCCTTACTGAAGGTTTCCACGTAAAAATCTAATGTCATTTAATATTCTGCACCTTTACACTTGATTTATTGTTTTAACTAGATTGGGGTATTTTCATAATATTGACTAATCGCGAACATTGGTAATAACCGTCTAAAATCTATTCACCCCCCCTCTAGATAGTTTTATACACACAGTGTTATATTTGCATCATCCCCAATGTGCGAAATAGCTACACTCAATTAGCACTCTCCCTTACCTCATACTACTCACTTTTTTTTTTCATGAGATGTGCAAAGGGGTATCCCCCAATCGGGTCATTTTAGCAAAGAGAGATAGTAGCATGTAAGACATTTGCATAGTCATATACAAGAACATTATGTAAGTCAATTAATTGGAGAGAAACAAGGAGATTTATTTTATGAAAAATGTGTGATAAAGATGCTTTGCATGCAAGACATGTTGCATTCAAGTCTAAAAATCAATGGTATTTGGCAAAGGTTTCCTAAAGAATTCAAACAAATTTTACCATTTGTCATGAATCAAATCAAGGATATAGAAGTGTCACTCATTCACTTTTAAAGGGAAACTATATCCAATTTTATAAGCAAAACATGGCAAGAGCGACTTTTGCACCCTATTCGATTTTTCCGGGTAAGATACTCATATGATAGTAGCAGTGTTCGACAAATAAAGAAAGGGAGACATTGAATTTTAAAATCCTTAGAACGGATACAAGATCTTTTATTTATTTGAGTCACATTTGCTTTTCACACATAATTTTGCATTTTGAAATTTGTAATCAACAATCATGCTTTTCATTTTTAAGCAAGTCATAGAATTCATGAATTTCATTTTAAGCATATCATTTAAAGAATCAACATGTCATGGAGATAATTATAGGTCATTCAAAGAGTACTTCCTTAGTAAATCTCCTAGTCCAAAAATGCATGTTTGAACATAAATATGACATGGATTGCAATCAAAGCAATGGTTGACACTTATTGAAGAAAATATCATATAAGCATATGTGCAACCAAGATACTCAAACAATTTGAAATTCCCTTAAAGCAATAGTGTTTTATACCTAGGGGTGAATAGGTACAGTTCCAAAATTTTCCAATATTAAAAAAAATACGGAATATAAGAATGAAATGAATACTTGAAATGATATAGCAATTGTATAGAAAGAATCAATGCATGTGAATCATCAATATACAAGAGAATCAATATAAGTAAAATATGGAAGATTAACAAAAACTTAAAGCGAAAAAGTGACACAATATTTTTACGTGGTAAAACCTCAAAGAAGAAACATCCACGAGTTGATACCACAACCACTGGCAAAGCAATCCACTAAATGAAAAGGTCTTACACACTCAAAGCTATCAACACGAGATATCCACCCTAAGCTATCAACACCTAATCTACCCTCAAGGCCAAGTGAACTACCTAGCCTACTCTCTATCAAAGGTGTGTCCTACACCTCTAGAGAGCAACTCTCTATCCAAGAGTAACAAGTCTCTTGGAAGATTTCCTTGCTTAGCAATCTAGATAAAGGAGATCCTGCGTTTTTAGGGGCAAACTTGACTTTTCATGTGCCCTGTTTTTGGTCTCTATAAATACATCCTTATCTCTGGTTCCCAAACCAAGTCTTCTGATCCTAAGAACCCTAAAGAGATATTTTAGAGAGACTTGAGAGAAAAAGCTTAAAGATCATATCTTTATTTATCTCAACCCATTTCCACATGCATAAATCATCATCTAAGCATCATCTAGGATCATCTAGGATCATCTAGTGTATGCTAATGCATGGGTCTTCTTCAACACACATGATATGATTTGTTGAACACTAATCTCATCTAATTTTAGTGTTTCTACTTATCAATTTTATCTCATTTATTACTTATATGTGTTTAGATTTATTTCTACATACATGATTGAGATTACGTGTTGATTGGGTTATTTTTACATAGCTTAATTGATTAGGTCATTATTACCTAAAAGCTATGCCATAAACATTCTTGTGTAATTTATTGATAACTAGGTTGATAGATTGTTTTTTTAATCAACTAGTTAATCCTTTGAATGTTTGTGGGTTATTTGTGATAGCTTTGTATCTAGGATTGGTTATCCTTTACTTAACTAAAGTTGTATGCCTTGACATATAGTTATTTTCATATCTAGGATTGATTTTATTGTCATCATATAATCCTAGGTAAGCATCTAGAGTTCCCTAGCTCTATCTTGCATAGTTGGATATCATTGAATATTCACTTAGGGTGTTGATCTCTTCGGAGAAGTAAGTCTTAGTCTAGGGTTGTTATTACAGGCCTGCAGGCAGTAGTAATGGGTTACAGGCCGAAAATGGTTGAGGTCAACCTAGGTTGTGGACATTATTACAAGTAGTGACTTCGAGGATCAAGCAATTGGACTAGGTCCACTTTTACAGGCCTGCGGGGTAGTGGTAGCGGGTTATAGTCCGAGCATGGTTGTGGTCAACCTAGGATGTAAACGTTATCACAATTAGTAGATTCGAGGTTCGAGTGTGGCGCACTTACCAGCCCGTAGTTTTTCCCTGTTGAGGGTTTCCACGTAAAAATCAAGCGTTCTTTAATTTTCGCACTTATATGCTTGATTTGTTAATTTGACTAGTTTTGGGTATTTTCGTAATATTGACTTAATGCGAAAATTGGGTAAAATTGTTAAAATCTAATTCATCGCCCCCCCACCCCCTAGATTAATATATTAGAACATACCGAGTATTTGTTTCACTTCTCAAGTGAGTAGCTCTCAAAGATATTGATATACAAATAAAGTTTTGCTCATCAAGCCACTCACAATCTCACAAGCACATCAATCAACACAAATCATGTCAATGGACATTCTAAGAGTTTTAAAACTCCCTTTGTCCAAGGGCTTGGTGAACAAGTCCGCAAGTTGATTTTTAGTAGGCATATGCTTTAGAGTAACAATAGAATGTTCAACTAGATCTCTAATGAAATGATGCCTAATATCAATGTACTTAGTGCGTAAGTGTTGAACCGGAATTTTAGAGATGTTAATGGCACTTAAGTTATCACAATAAAGTGTCATTTTTTCTTGTTCTATCTCATAATCCTTAAGGATTTGTTTCATCGAAAGTAATTGTGTGCATGCACTTCCGGCCGCAATGTACTCAGCTTCGGAAGAAGAGAAGGAAACGGAATTTTGTTTCTTACTAGACCAAGAAACCAAGTTATTTCCAATATAAAAGCAACCGCCAGATGTGCTTTTACGATCATCTATGTTTCCTACCCAATCTGCATCATAATAGCCTACAAGGATATCATTGGTATCAAATGAATAAAATAGACCAAGACTATGAGTTCCTTTGATATACCTAATGATCCTCTTGATGGCTTTTAAGTGACATTCCTTGGGACTGGTTTGGAATCTAGCACACAAGCCTACACTAAAGCAAATTCTGGTCTACTAGCTGTTAGGTAAAGTAGACTACCAATCATGCTTCTATAAAGGCTTTGGTCAACAGTTTTTCCCTTTTCATCTTTGTCAAGTTTAAGAGTGGTGCTCATGGGAGTTTCAAAATCTTTTCCATTTTTTAGGCCAAATCTCTTAACAAGATTTTTAGCATATTTAGATTGATTCAACATTATGCCCATGTTAGTTTGCTTTACTTGCATTCCTAGAAAGTAATTTAACTCACCCACCATACTCATTTCAAATTCACTTGACATCACACTTAAAAATTCATCAACCTTAGTTTAATTAGTAGAGCCAAAAACAATATCATCAACATATTTGTACAACAAAAAATATCGTGATCGTGATGTTTGATAAACAATGTTCTATCAATGCCACCTCTCCTATAATGGTTGTCAATAAGGTATTGAGTCAACCTATCAACCAAGCTCTTAGAGCTTGTTTAAGGCCATAAATAGCCTTTTTCAATTTAAACACATGATTAGGTTAGTGTGGGTCTACAAAACCCTTAGGTTGTTCAACATACACTTCTTCTTGAAGGTATCCATTTAGAAAAGAACTTTTGACATCCATTTGAAATAAGTTGAACTTTTTAATGCATGCAATGGACAACAAAAGTCTAAGGGCCTCGAGATGAGCAACTGGTGCAAAAGTCTCATCAAAGTCTACACCCTCAACTTGAGTGTAACCTTGAGCCACTAGTCTTGCTTTATTTCTCACAATCTTGCCATTTTTATCGGTCTTATTCCTAAAAACCCATTTAGTGCCAATTACATTTATATCTTTAGGTCTAGGAACCAAGGACCACACTTCATTCCTCTCAAATTGATTATGTTCATCTTGCATAGCCCCAACCCAATATTCATCAACAATAGCTTAATTAATATTTTTGGGTTCAATTTGAGAAGTATAGCAAGCATAAGAAATTTGGTTAGCAATTTGATTTCTAGTTCTAACCCCTTCATTTAAGTCACCTATGATGTCATCTTGATAGTGTAAGTTACGAAGTCTAGGATGAGGAGAATTTTCAACAACTTGGTCATTTTGTTGATTATTATTTAAAACATTTTCCAATCCTTGACTTTGAATTTCAATACAACTATCTTTGTCATCATCTTGACTAGATTCACTACTAGCCACATCAATAGGTGCAATAATGTCATTAAAAAGATTTTCATTGGGTTCATTGACATCATTATCATCACACAAATTAAGCATGCTAAGGTCATCTATTTTAACACTGATAGATTTCATAATAGTCTTAGTATTCAAGTTGAACACTTTATAAGCACGACTATTAATAGCATACCCAAGAAAGAGACCAACATCACTTTTAGCATTAAATTTACCCAAGTGATCTCTATCATTCAAAATATAACATTTACTCCCAAAAGTGTGGAAGTAACTAACATTAGGCTTCTTGCCCTTCCATAGCTCATAGGATGTTTGTTTTGTGTCGGGCCTTCTAAAAACTCTATTCAACACATAACAAACGGTATTGACCGCTTCAGCCCAAAGTTTTCTAGGGACTTTCTTGCTATTGAGCAAGACCCTAGCCATCTCTTGCAAGACACAATTTTTCCTCTCAACAACTCCATTTTGTTGAGGAGTTCTAGGGCCGAGAACTCATGAGAAATCCCTAAACCATCACAAAACTCACTAAATTTAGCATTTTCAAATTCCATCCCATGATCACTCCTAATGCGACATATGTTCTAGATATCAAGACCTTTTTCATTTTGAACTTGATTACAAAACCTTTTAAAGTAATCGAAAACTTTAGTCTTGTTTCTAAGAAAATAAACCCAAGTAAACCTAGAGTAGTCATCAACACATACAAAAATGTACTTTTTGCCATTGATGTTCTCGGTTTGAATTGGCCCCATTAGGTCCATGTGCATAAGCTCTAAAAGTCTCTTGGTAGCTATATAAGAGTTCCTTTTGTGAGGCATTTTGGTTTGTTTACCTAATTGGCAAGGTTCACAAACAACCTCTAACTTTTTACCAAGATTAGGAAGACCTCTAACAATGCCATGTTTTTCAAGCCTTTTTAAGTCTTTAAAATTCATGTGACCCAAACGTTGATGCCACAAATCAAGCTTGTTGCACTTATGTGCCATGTTGCAAGTTAGATGATCTATTTCAAGACAATAGCAATTGTCTATAAACCTTTTGACTATTAGGAAAACGTTGTCCTTTTTATTAATTATAGTGCACATATCTTTATTAAAACTAACTTCCTTAAAAATTTCACAGAAGTGAGTGATGCTTATAAGATTAGCTTGTAACACATCAACATTCAAAGTATTGTGAAGTTTAGGTAATCTGGGGATACATATTGTTCCCTTGCCAAGAACTTGCTTCTCGGTGCCATCACCAAAGGTGACCCATCCTCTAACACAAGATGCTTAAAGAATTCTTTGTTCCTAGTCATGTTCCTAAAGCAACCATTTTCATTGCTTTACCTTGAGAGAGAGTACCTACATTTGATTCAACACTTGCTTTGAAAAAAATAGATTCGTTAGATGAAGAAGTCTCCTTCTCATTTATATAACCCAAACCTCTTTTGTCACAAAGATGCTTACCACTTTTAATAAGGGTTTCAACCTTATTAGAACTAGATGACATCTTATGAATCATCTTATTTGCCTCATCAAGCTTATCACTGAGCAACCTATTTTTAATGGCATATTTCTCTAAGATGTCATCACTTTTCCTAACATCTTCACGTGATTTATTAAGCCATTGTTCATACTTTTTCTCTTGATTTAAGTGCTCACTAAGTTTGGCTTTAAACATGTTTTCTAGCCTTTTAGCATTAACAAGAGAATTATCCCTTTGCTCAATTTCTTTCTTCAAGATGCTAAGTCTATCATTGCTACATTTTAAGTTCATTTCTAGAGTTAGGATCTTGTCTTTAAGTTCATTGAATTCTTTTGAGCTAAGTCCATGATTCTCTAGCTCCTTATTAAGGGACACATTGACTTTAGATAAACTTTCATTTTCAAGAACAAGATCATTGATCTTTTTCTCATCTAAGTCAATATGTTCAACAAAAGCAGCCACATAGGAACACACTTCCTTAATCATGACTAACACAAATAAAACAAAAACACTACAAAGAAAGGATCTATCTAAGTGCATCTAGACACTTGCTCTAATACCAATTGAAATTCCCTTAAAGCAACAATGTTTTATACCTAGAAAGGGTGGGGGGGGGGGGGGGGGGGGGGGGGGGTGAATAGGTTTAGTTACAAATTCTTCCAATATTAAAAAAATGCAGAATATAAGAATGAAATGAATACTTGAAATGATATAGCAATTGTATAGAAAGAATCAATGCATGTGAATCATCAATATACAAGAGAATCAATACAAGTAAAATATGGAAGATTAACAAAAACTAGCGAAAAAGTGACACAATATTTTTGCGTGGTAAAACCTCAAAGAGGAAACATCCACGGGTTGATACTGTTAGGTTTTTAGTTTGTGTTTGGCATAAATTCCATATCAAAATGATGTTTTTCTTGTATGTGATAAATGGTCATAGGTTGATGATTTGAAGCTTCAAAGAAAGATGTAGCCAAAATATCAAGCAAGAAGATGCCTTTGAAGGGGAATGAACTACTTTGCACAATTCGGGCAATAAAGACCTCATTCTTCTTCAAGGCAATAGGCACACACACACAAATCATTTACATATGTCCTTGCATCATTGTGCAACACTTATATAGCACATTCATATGTTTTTACATGCTCATGCATTGAACTCAAATTCTCATGCATTGTAGAATTGCATGTTCTAAGACTATGTCTAGGAAACGGCATACATGTGTGACATTATGCTTATAAGTTTACGTTTTATTGTTTTTGGACTTGAACATAATCTACTATGATTCCTTATTAATTCCCAATCATTTCAGTTACTCATACATTTGATTTCGAGTCCAAAAGATGTAGTTACGCTACTTTTCATTCTCATTCGTTGAGTTGTGTTCGTCTTTATTTTTTGAGATGAATTCTCAACCTTTTGTCAAAGTTTCATAGTCTTTGTTGTGCATGAGGGAGTCACGGTTTGTAATCCTAAGATGAATTCAAAATCGGAGTTCGGAGGCCCGGATACGGCCGAAGAATGCAAGCGGAGCGCGAGAGGGACAAGCAAGGCCAAAAGGCCAAGCTTGTTGTCCACGTGTGAGCCATGTGTGACACACGGGCTGGACAGCCCTCTATCCACGTGTGTCACACACGGTCCACACGAGGATGACACGTGGCTGCTCCAGATTGGGTGGCTTCTCTCTCTCTCTCTCTCTCTCTCTCTCTCTCTTGCTTCCTTTTAAATATTTCAATTCCCTCCCATTTTCAAGTAAGAAGAAAAAGAAGAAAGAAAGAGTGAATCCCATCAGAATTTTTCTCTCCAATTTACTCACCTTCCAAACACTATAACTTCTTCATACGAAGTCGGATTTGAGTGATTCGAATTGGAAATTGTTCATATTTGAGTCTTCTACCTTTTCTAAGTGATCTTGCAGTCATTTGATTGAGTTTTCAAGGTGTTCTACCCAGAAAATCATGACAGCTCGTGATTTGGAGGTATTGACTTTATCTTTGTGATTTCTTCTTTTATAACCTTCAATTTGCTTGGGGTTTCTTCTTCTATATGTATGTATATGTTTAGTGAATGCTATTGAGAAAGATAGCTTCATAACCAATCTTAATCAAAAGTCTAATTAGAGACACTTGTGAACTAGAATATTTGTTTCTATGATTTTCACATGTTTGAGAGTTGCATTATGATTAGATTGACATCTAGGATTATTTGAGACTTGATTGAATGATTTTATGATTGATAATACTTGAAATGTGTATTGATCCTTTGATTGATGAAATCTTGGATTAAGGCTCTTGTATGTGTTTTTTGAGATATCTAGGATTTAATTGATTTATCAATATATCCTTTCTCTAAATCTTTGGCTAGATTACTTATTGAATACATTCTAGGTTTCTAGCATTTATTTGTATGTTTATAATATTGTGCTTCATGATTATGATATATTCAAGTGTTATATGTGTGAATGGAATTATGAGTTTTTGTGTTTAGGTGTTTTCACATGCTCTAGTTTAATTCATGTTTTTGCTTCTAGACTTTTATGCTTGTGTTCTCACATTTTTAGGTTTAGTTGTTCCATAGTATATATTGATCACATGTTCTATGTTGTGTTGATTGTGATTTGCATCATTTGCATCACTTAGATCATTTGCCTTGAGGAAAGGTTGAAGTCCCTTTCAAAGTGAGTGAAGCTTTGTATTGAGCAAGAAGTCTTGGCTAGGAATGAGTTCCTGATAGCCAAGTGAAAGTCTTAGCAAGGAGTTACGTACTCTGGATGGTTGGGCTAGGGGAGCTTAACTAGGATCCTAGTGATCTAGATTGCTAAGTAAGGGAATCTTCCTAGAGGCTTGAGAGCCTTGGATAGGAAGTTGCTTCCTAGAGGTGTAGGACACACCTTGGATAGGGAGTAGGCTTTGTGATTCACTAGCCTGAGGGTAGATTAGGATTTGATAGCTTGAGATGGATATCATAGAGTTGATAGTCTTGAGTGTGTATGTCTCTTTCATATAGTGAATTTGTTTTGCCGGTGGTTGTGGATTCAACCCGTGGATGTTTTCGCTTCGGAGGTTTACCACGTAAAAATATTGTGTTTATTGTCTCTTTCTCTATCTCTTTTATATTGTGTTTGTGTATGTGTTATCTTGTTGAATATCATTTACTTGTGTAGTATATTTGAACAAATACTTGTAAAGAGTGATTTGTAGAACAATCCTCTTTAAATCAATTTGTATTTGTAATCTTTCATATTTGGTTATTCTTTTATATTGATATATTTGATCACTCTTGTAATAACTTTGAACAATATTGATATACAAGATATTCTTTGATTTTGTATTTTAGTGATATTATACCTCATACAACAACTTGTTATATGTAGACATTGATTAAATGATGGTATCCATATCTTGTTTATATAAGAATGTTCCGTTTATATGTTGTATGTAAAGCTACCTTGAGGGACAAACATAAGTTGCTCAAGGGATTGAAATTAGGCGAAAAACCTATTCACCCCCCCCCCCCCCCCCCCCCCCCCTCTAGGTACGCTTTAAGCAATTTAACCTTGTTTGTATACTTTCATTCATGTTCTAGGTTTGTTTGATCGATTGATTGTTGATTTTTAGCTTTGTGATCTCATTTGAATATCTTTTAGCTAAACTTGATTCACATGAAATTGATTCTAGAAATGTTTTGTATGATGAGTTTCATGATGATTCTAGGCTTAATATCATGATCTAACTAAGATTTTTAAGTGAGATATTGAATATTCTAATCTTGTTCTTATTGATTAACATGCTTTGATTTCTAGATAACTTTGTGATTGAGAGTTGAATAGCATATTCTAGTTATCTCTTGCATGTTCATAGAGTTTGTGTGATCTACTTTCTCTATTTGATTGTGTTTGCTCATTTGCATCACTTAGATCATTTTGCCTTGCAAAAGGTTGAAGTCTCTTTCAAAGTGAGTGAAGATTTGTTTAGCAAAAGAAGACTTGGCTAGGAAAGTGTTCCAGATAGCCAAGCAAGAAGTCTTAGTTAGGATCAAAGGGATCCGGATAACTAAGCAAGGAGTCTTAGCTAGGAGTGTGATACTGAAATTCCCTTCAAGTAATAGTGTTTTATACCTAAAGGGGGGGGGGGGGGGTGGTGAATAGGTATAGTTCCAAATTCTTCCAATACTAAAAAATGCAGAAAATAAGAATGAAATGAATACTTGAAATGATATAGCAATTGTATAGAAAGAATCAAAGCATATGAATCATCAATATACAAGAGAATCAAAACAAGTAAAATATGGAAGATAACAAAAACTAAGAGCGAAAATGAGACACAAAGTTTTTTACTTGGTAAAACCTCAAAGAGGAAACATCTACGAGTTAATACCATAACCACTAGCAAAGCAAATCCACTATAGGAAAAGGACTTACACACTCACAGCTATCAACACTATGATATCCACTTCAAGCTATCACCTCCTAATCAACCCTCGAGTTAGTGATTCACTAAGCCTACTTCCTATCCAAGGTGTGTCCTACACCTCTAGAAAGCAACTCCCTATCCAAGGCTCACAAGCCTCTAGGAAGATTTCCTTACTTAGCAATCTAGATCAAGTGATCCTAGTCAAGCTCTCTTAGCTCAACTATCCGGAGTACTAAACTCCTTGCTAAGACTTTTGCTTGGCTATCCGGAACTCATTCCTAGCCAAGTCTTCTTGCTCAATACAAAGCTTCACTCACTTTGAAAAAAACTTCAACCTATCACAAGGCAATGATCTAAGTGATGCAAATGATGCAAATCACAAACAAATAAAGCTAGATGATCAATCAAGCTCTATGAACATGCTTAGAGAAATTCTAGAATATGCTATCAACACACAATCACAAAATCTATCTACAAATCAAAGCATGTGAATCAACCAAGAACTAGATTATAGAATATCACAATCAAAGTATTCTAGCTCTTAGAACATGTAACTAAACCTAGAAATCAACAATCAAGCTCAAGATCACAAAGTGTTTCTAGAATCAAGTTCATGTCATTCAAGTTTATCAAAAATATGTTTATATGAAATCACAAAAGATAAACTCAAAAATCAATTAATCATATAACCCTAGCATGTGAATTAACATCATTCATATTACTTTTCATCAATCAAATAAGAAGATTAAAGAGATGATCAACAATGAAAGTAAGAAGAAGATGAATCACTTACAAACACAAATCTCGGACTGAGATTGGAGCACAGCAGAAAATCACAAAGTCAAATGGATGTGGAAATGCTTGAGGTTTGTAGCTCTCATCAAGACCAACAATTTTGGTTTTTGAATCAAGTGATTCGGAGTTGAAATGAGAAAGATATGATTGAATCAATATACTAAAAACTTGGAGAAAATTCTGCACAATTTCTTTTTCTTTTCAAATTTTCCAAGTTGTGTTTGGAGGAAAAGAAAGTTGTATTTAAAAGAGAGAGAGAGGGAAAGCAGCCAACAAATGAGGGCTGGCCATGTCACCTCCATGTGTGAGGCGCGTGTGCCACACGTGGGCAAAGAGATGTTCTGTCCGTGTGGCACACGTGGCCTCCCCAGCATGGCCTTTGGCCATGCAATCCTCTCTCGCGCTCCGTACGCGTTCTTCAGTCGTATCCAGGCCTTCGAACTCTGATTTTGAATCCATTTTTGGATTACGAATCATGACTCCCTCACGCACAATGAAGACTATGAAACTTTGACAAAAGATTGAGAATTCATCTCAGAAAAAGACGATGAAGACAACTCAACGAATGAGAATGCAATGTAGCATAACTACGTCATATGGACTCGAAATTTAATGAATGAGTAACCAAAATTACCGGGACTCAATAAATAAGATCATGTTCAAGTCCAAAACACAAGAAACACAAACAAATAAACACTATGCAACACAAGCATTCCATATCTAAGCAATAGTGAGAAAACATGCAATTTTACAAGATTGTTAACAATGAGATAAATGCATGTGCATACTAAATGTGTGTGAAAGTGTTATACCAAAATTTTGAACTATGATATAGGGATACACATGTATGAATTGTGTGTGTGTGCACTTACACCTTGCAAGAGAAAGAAGAATCTTGATACCTTAGCATCCAAGTATACGATGTTCCCCTTGAAGATGAAATTTGCACAAGATGTTACTTCTTCACCTTTGAGGCTTCTTTCTTCCAAGAATCACCTAAGCAACAACTAATACAAATATAGATAGTTTTGCAATGGAATCAAGCCAACACAAATAAAGGATCTTACAGATACTCCGGATGGTTGAGCTAGGGAAGCTTAACTAGGATCTTTGTGATTTGGATAGCTAAACAAGAAATCTTCCTAGAGATGTGAGTGTCTTGGATAGGAATTTGCTTCCTAGAGGTGTATGACACATCTTGGATAAGGAGTAGGCAAAGTGACTCACTTGGCCTTAAGGGTAGATTAGGAGTTGATAGATTAGGGTGTTTATCATGTGTTGATTGCCTTGAGAGTGTATCTCATTTTCATCATAGTGAATTACTTGCCGGTGGTTGTGGTATCAACCTGTGGATATTTCCTCTTAGAAGGTTTTATCATGTAAAAATACTTGTGTCACCTTTCGCTTTATGTTTCATTATCTTTCATATCATATATTGATTGAATCTCTTGTGTATTAATTTATGCTTGTGTTGGTTAAAACAATTCATTTGTTAGACACACCAAGTGTGCACATCATTGTAGTTTTTGAGAAAAAAATTGGAAGTATTTAGGCCTATACCTATTCACTTCCCCCCTCTTCTCTCTAGGTATATTTTACACTATATTGCTTAAGGGAATTTCAATTGGTATCAGAGCAAATGTCTAGAAGTACTTAGATAGATCCATCTTGTAGTGTTTGTGTTTGTATTTTTTGAGCTATGAGTGATTTGATACCGGAAGGTGCCTTTAATGCTAGACCTCCACTCTTGGATAGTGGTAACTACACCTTTTGGAGAAATACAATGAAAACCTACATTAGAGCCATCAATGATAAATCATGGATGAGTGTGAGTAATGTAGTAGAGGAAGAGGAGTCCTTGGATGATCGAGAATCTACTAGCAATTACATTGCTCACGTGGCTATATTTGAAGGATGATTTGAGGATAGTAGTGAAGACTCCTCAAGTAATGAGGAAAGTGAAAACTCTTCAAGTAGTGAAGATAGTCAAATCTCCTCCAATTATGAAGAGTTCAAAGTTTCCTCAAATCAAGATTATATAAGTTTCAATGACAAGATCCTTCAACAAAAGAATGAAGAGAACAATAAATTGAAGTTGATCAATGCCAATTTAGTGGTGATAATTAAAGCTCTTGTCAACGAAAAGAAGATGTCTTTGGAAAAGATGTACAAGCAAAATGAAGTCATCAAAGAGCATGAAAAGACCATTGAAAAGTATTTTTCAAAGGTGGAGGAAAGTGCTCAAGAGCTAGATGATCTGACAAAAAAAAAAAAACTTTACAATGAAGTTGTTTGCCATTAAGGGAGAGATTGAGCAAAAAGGGAACTCTTTGACTATCGTGAAGATAAAAGAGTGGAGCTTAAAGATGAAGTCAAAGCTCTTAAAGAGTCTATTAATGGCCTGAAAATTGGAGCCATTAAGCTTGATTAAGTAATAAAACTTGGAAAGCATCGTGGAGATATGAGTGGCTAGGGTTTTGTAGAAGAAGTGAAGAATACTCCTCAAGAAAAAGTTAAGAAAGTCCAAGAAGAAGAAAGACTTGATTATTGTTCCTTCCAAAATCAAAGACAAAGACAAGAAGAGCTATGGAACTTCTCAACTGACTTCTCAACCAAAGCATGCACACCCAAAAGGTAACTTTCCTAAATTCCTTTCGATTTGTCATTATTGTAATGTGGTTGGTCACATTAGGCCTAAGTGTTATGAATATGTTAGGCAATGTAAACTAGGAAATGTGGAACATGATAAAAATGTGAAAAAATTACCTAATCATTCTCCTAAGCATGAATTTAAGTCTAGAACTAGACATAACAACTCTAAGTTTATCCCGGTTTGCCATTTTTGCAATGTTGTAAGGCATATCAAACCTAAATGATACAAATATATTAGACAATGCGAACTAAGGAATGAGATGCATGCTAGTGAGATGAAAAGACTTCCTTTGATTGTTTCTAAACATGTTAGGGCATTAGAGACTATGCATGATGAACATGTTAATGAAAAGAAATCAATAAAGAAAGTTTGGGTTAAGAAGAATAATATGCATACTTGTGAAATGGATAAATCTTCTTTGAAAATTTCTAAATATGATAATAGCTTTGATGCTTTGAGAAATGTGCATATTGATCATATTCACGTGAAGAAACCTACTAAAAAGATTTGGATTGAAAAGAATGACATGCATGTTAATAAAAATCATGATAAGAAGAATGTTGAGAAGAAGTTGGTAAAGAAGAGTGTTAACCATGATCATTTGAAGAGCCTTGATTAAACATTTGTGTGTGGCAATAATGATGAGTTTAATATGAGTGATATTTTCATGAACAAGATAGTTGATGATTTATCTTCTAGATTTCATATTGCCATGTGTATTGATCATGATGTTGTTAGTGTTGGTTCACCTAAGACCAATATGGTCAAAGGTGAGTGCTCTCATACTTGATTGAGTAGCACATATGAGAATATTTTTGTTCTTGTTTGATAAGAGTTCTAATTTTGATGCTTGACTACACTATTTGTAATGTGCCAGGTCTAGTATTCAAACTTAGTGTCTCTAGTCAATACATGAACTTAATATTCTCATCATCACTATGGTAGTTAAAATTTGTTGATTAACTTTAGAGAAGTTGAATTTTGAAATCTGTATGGTGATTAACTTTGTTAAGACTTTTAGAGAAAGTCATTTTCATGTTATTGTTTGAGTTGAAAGTGTTTGGTCTTTATTCTCTTGGAATGACACACCAACAACTTGTTGTTATGAGGACAAACAAGCCAAGAGAGCTCATAAAAAGAGCGAAGACCTTTCATTGGTGAAATATCTTGCTAAGGTATTTCTCTCTCTAAAAGCTTGCTTTCTATTTCATCTTTTTAACTCTATGTGTGCATGACATCATAGCACATAGATATTAGGCATCATTTTATTAGAGAACTAGTTGAACATTCTATTGTTACTCTAGAGCATATGCCTACTAAAAATCAACTTATGGATTTGTTCACTAAGCCCTTGGGAAAAGAGAGGTTTAAAACTCTTTGAAAATCCATTGGTATGATTTATGTTGATTAATGACTATGTGTGATTATGAGTGGCTTGATAAGAAAAAAACTTTATTTCAATTTATATCAATATCTTTGAGAGCTACTCACTTGAGACGTAATGATCTTAAACAAATAACTTTTATTGTTTCTAGATCATGCACTTGATCTTTAAAAACTTATTTTTGAAAAGTGCACTAATGCTTCTCTTATATGTTTTAATTTTGAGTAATTGAGTTTGAAACTATGTAGATTATGGATGCATCTAAAAGCCTATTGCTTAGTATATGATAGATGACATATGGTATGTATCCATTTTGCTTCGACAACTACATAGAACTCAACGAGCACCTTCATGGAAAAGGCTACACACCTTGGTTGTGCAGTCGCCTAATGTAGGAAAGGGCTATGCCATTATGATGAGTGAAAGCCGCCATGAAGCGTATATATTTATGTAAGAAAAATCAAAGAAGTGTTGAAAAGAATCATTACAAAAAATTATTTGATTCTAAGCCTAAAAGAAATGAAAAATAAAAGGTTTAATGGTGTATAGTTAAGAATTGTGAAATGCTCGAATTATCAAATAGAAATGAGTAAATGAGCCACATGTACACACATGCTCATATGTTAAAATATATTCTCTTTAAAGCAAATACCTAGATGAATATCGGTTTGACCTAAATTGGAAATACTTTAGATGGATAGGTGTGGACATAGTTTGCATGTTGATATCATAATTACTCCTTGTATATATGTTAGAAGCATTCACACACACACACACACACACACACACACACACACACACACATTTTGCTTATGTGCTTGATTCATTAGTAATGTGAGAATATTTTTGAGAGATTAATGAAAATCTATGATTCTCTCTTTGGCTTTGAAAAGTGATGAAACATTTTCTCTTATTGCTTGAATGTATTAATTTGTGGAGTCCCTTGTGTACAAGTCTTCTTAGTGATCATAATGTGGAGCACATGTTAAAGGGGAACTTAGTTTATTCAACTTCACTTTCTATACGACTTGTTTGCTTAATATCTCGTTCTTTATCTCATGTGTCCTTTGTCTATAGAGAAATGTATACCTCAGCATGTGTGGAGAAATGTTCCAAATGTATGGGTAATGTACCTCTTTGTGCATAATTAAGATTTTGTCTTAAAGAGGAGAATTCTTGTCTTAAGGGGAGAAAATAATTCTTGCTTGATAATGTTAAGGATCTTAGGGAGAGCTTCTAATATGAACATCAATTTGCTTAAGATAATGAATTTTGTTTGAGATAAGGGAAGTTGTTATTTGTTTTTGGTAAAATATCTCACCATTCTTCTTTGAAGAAGATCTCTTATTTGGTTTGCTAATTTTCTCATAGGTACCTTGAAGTTCAAAGAAAGGATTCTTGAAGACTCATGAAGACATGAAGATATTGTTAGGATTATGCTCAATAGCAAGAGTGTAATATTGTAATTAACAATCTTTTTCATATAAATAAAGTGATTTCTGATTTAAACAAATCTTATAGCATTTATAGTTTAATATTATAATTGTCAAAGTAAATAATCATAAGGTCTAAAGACTATGAGAAAAGAAGAATTGTTCGTACATCTGGATATGTATGTGGTAGACACAATTCTTTAGTTAGTCTTGAATATTGTTCACAACTTAAGTTAAAGGTTGGGCACCTTTATCTTGTTAAAGTTGTAGAATTCTTTTGCTAGCATTTGAGTGGGATCAAATGAGATATGATGAGTCTAAAATCATCGGAGTGTCTTCGAGCAAAAGAATCTAGTGCACTGGGTGCATTGAACTGGATCACAATGAAATACTTTATCTATAACCGTCAGTAGATAAAAGTCATTTCATTATCAGGACAATCGGAGAGTCTATCTTAATCCTGAGATAAATGATGGACTTATGGTTGCAAGTGATATCATTTGAGTTATCAATGAGTACGATTATATCGCATAGTCTATCCTCGATAGTTTGGTGATATTCATTTGTTAATCGATAGAGGACTTCATTTATAGATATGGATATCGTGGCTCCATTTATCAAATGAGAGTATAATATCATCATATGGATGTTTTGAGGTAATTGGATATTAAATCTCAACATTGAGTTTTCGATAGTGTCTATTGAAAACATGGCTTCTGGACAAGTCAAAATATCCAAGTTCAAAACGTGGTCATATGAGTAAATATGGTAACTTGGAGAGTTATAGGCGGTCTATGAACTCTTGGCGATTACTGATATTAATCACGAGGATACACTATCTCCAACATGATTGTCTAGGGTATGAATGAGGAAACATCTCCCTTTTCTGTCTTTATTTAAGAGTTCAATTTTAGCTCTTTAGTGGAATGAGTTAAAATTAATGGATCGGACCTAAGTGAATCATTTGTTGATTGTGATTAGGTTATGTCTATTGAAGCTTAAATTTAGATAGCCCGCCAAGATCCCCAATCCACACAGACTTGCATGGATCACTTGATATATTCTACCGGACCACTTTAAGGGTCCATCTAGAATTGCATTTAATATATTAAAAATATAATTTGCACATTATTTATGTAATGGGCTGCTCAATTATATTTATATATTAATGAATGACATGTGGGCTTGTTTCTTTTAGTAAGAATGGGTCTAGTTCACATGTGGGCTTTTTATTTAAAGTCTAATGGATTAAATGAAATAAGAAAATAATATATGGCCCAATATGTTTATATGGGGCGGCAAGGTGAATTAATTAACCTTATATATTATTTTGTTTCATTGTTTAATTAAATAAGAATTAATTTATTTATTAATTAATTGTTTAATTAAGAAACAAATCTTTTCTGATTAGGAAATAAGATTCCTAAAGGTATACTATTGGTAGTAGTATACTTAAATTAAAAGACTTGTTTGACAAGGAAATAAATAATTAATTTTATTTATTTAATCAAATAAGAAGTCTTTTTATTTAGTCAAAATAAAAGAATAAAAGATTTATGAGTTTGATTAGGGTTTGGAAGTCTTAAACTAAATAGGAATTAGGGTGCAATACAAACTCTTTTTGGCTTGAGTATTGCGGCAACCCTAGTCCCTTTTAGGTTAGAGAATTCGGCCACCCTAGTAAAAAGGAAGAAAGAAAATTTTGCCACATACATAAGTGGACTTATAATTTTCGGCCACTTAGGGTTTTGGTGTGCTTAATTCTATTTTCTTCTTCTTCTCAATTCATAGAAAGATAACTTTTATTTCTACTAAAACAAAAAGAGACATGGATTATTCTTTGATGGTATACTATTTGCTTATTCATCAATAAGCTTGTGTATACAACATCGATCGAGGTTCACGCGAGTTTCGATTATAAGATTGAGAACTCAAAAGTGACCGGAATAATCTTAGTGTTTTTTTGATTGTTTTTGTGACTAACAAAGAAGAGAAAAGTTTTGTTTTATCCAATCACAGGCTTGCAATTCAAAGAAAAGGGAGACCACGCTCCTAGGTGATCCACGTTCGTGCTAGGATTGAAGATCTTGCGGATTACCATCGACGTAAGTCAATTGGATCACGCGACAAAAGGTATTCTTCTTTTGTTAGATAAAATATATCTTTAATTGATTAAAAGGGTTTAAGGTTCATAAAAGGAAAAAAATTTAAAAGCTACTAAATCTATTTTTTAGTCGTATTTTTCCCTACAGATATTTCAGTCTAGGGATCTCTTTGTAATGTGAGGTTGGGAGTATGCAATCAACTATGAGTTTATTTGAGTGAACATTATATGGTGAGGCTGAGGTTTATCCATGGAATAGCCAAAGGGGAAGATTGTAAGATCTTAGATTTGTGTTGGCTTGATTCCATTGCAAAACTTTTTTTATTTGTAATGGTTAGTTGCTTAGGTGGTTCTTGGTGAAAAGAAGCTTCAAAGGAAAAAAGCAACCTCTTATGCAAATATCGTCTTCAAGAGGAAAAACGCTTACTTGGATGCTAAGGTATCAAGATTCTTCATCCTCTTGCAAGGCATAAGCAGACACACACACACACAATTCATACATATGTGTCCCTGCATTGTTGTACTACATTTGGTATAACACATTTACACACTTATTGAAGTATGCACATGCATTAGTCTCATATTGACAAACATTGTAGAATTGCATGTTCTAGGACTATTTCTAGGAAATGACATACTTGTGTGAATTTGTGTTTATTTGTTTTTGTTTTATTATTTTTAGACTTGAACATGATCTCATATGATTCCTTATTGAGTCTCATTCATTTTGGTTACTCATTCATTAGGTTTCAAGTCAAAAATAGGAAGCTACGCTACTTTACGTTCTCATACGTTGTGTTGTCTTCGTCATCATGTACCGAGTTGAATTCAAAACCTTTTATCAAAGTTTCATAGTTTTCCTTGTGCGTGAGGGAGTCACAGTTTGGAATCCAAAGACAGATTCAAATTCAGAGTTCGGATGCCCGAATACGGCTGAAGAAAGAGAAAGGAGCGCAAGAGAGGCTTGAAATGGCCAAAGGCCATTTTATGAAGGAGCCAGTAAGGGGTGCGTAAGGCTCATGGCCCAGGAATCTCTTTACCCCGTGAAGTTCACGCACCCACCACGAGGTGAGTGATGTGGCCTCCTTTGATTGGCCATTGAAACTCCCTCCTTCTCTCTTTTAAATATCTTACTTCTTCCCTCCAAATGAGTGTAAAGAAAAAATTGAAAAAGAAAGAGTGTAGAAATTTCTTCAAGTTTTTGATTTCTTGTTTTGATCATAACTCTCTCATTTGAACTCTGAATCAAGTGATTCAAAAGCGAAACATGTTGATTTTGAAGAGAGGAACAAACCAAGCATTTTCAAAGTCAAATGATGTTGTGATTTTGTGCAATAAATTAATTTCAGTTCGTGGATCATCATTTGTAGGTGAATCATCTTCTTCTCACTTTCTCTTGTGATCATCTTGTTTAAACTTCTTATTTGATAGATGAAAAGTGTTATGGATGATGTTAATTCATGTTTTAGGTTTGTTTGATTGATTGATTGTTGATTTTTAGATTTATGATCTCATTTGAATATCTTTTAGCTAAACTTAATTCACATGAAATTGATTCTAGAAATGTTTTGTATGATGAGCTTCATGATGATTTCTAGGTTTAATTTAATGATCTAAGAACTAGGATTTTTAAGTGAGATATTGAATATTCTAATCTTGTTCTTATTTATTCACATGCTTTGATTTCTAGATAACTTTGTGATTGAGTGTTGATTAGCATATTCTAGTTATTTCTTGCATGTTCATAGAGTTTGTGTGATCAACTGTCTCTATTTGATTGTGTTTGCTCATTTGCATCACTTAGATCATTTTACCTTGCAAAAGATTGAAGTCTCTTTCAAAGTGAGTGAAGCTTTGTTTAGAGCAAGAAGACTTGGCTAGGAAAGTGTTCCGGATAGCCAAACAAGAAGTCTTAGTTAGGATCAAGGGGATTCGGATAACTAAGCAAGAAGTCTTAGCTAGGAGTGTGATACTTCGGATGGTTGAGCTAGGGAAGCTTAACTAGGATCTTTGTGATCCGGATAGCTAAGCAAGAAATCTTCCTATAAATGTGAGCATCTTGGATAGGAAGTTGCTTCCTAGAGGTGTAAGACACTTCTTGGATAGGGAATAGGCGTGACTCACTTCGCCTTAAGGGTAGATTAGCTTAGGGTGTTTATCATGTGTTGATTGCCTTGAGTGTGTATCTCATTTTCAACATAGTGAATTGCTTGCCGGTGGTTGTGGTATCAACCCATGGATGTTTCCTCTTAGGAGGTTTTACCACGTAAAAATACTTGTGTCACTTGTGTTGGTTAAAACAATTCATTTGTTAGACACGCCAAGTGTGCACATCATTGTTGTTTTTGAGAAAAAGAAAATTGGAAGTATTTGAGCCTATACCCATTCACCCCCCCCCCCCCCCCCCCCCCCCCCCCCCAACTCTCTGTAGGTATATTTTACACTATATTGGTTAAAGGAATTTCAACTAGCTTCTTTGGTTGAACATGCATGATTGGTCTCTTTCCTTGGTAAGCCATTTGTTGAGGAAAATTGGCTTGAGGAGCTCTTGTGGGTTGAGCTTAAGGTTTCAACTTGGCGCCATCTTCATTTGTGCACTATGTGAGCATTGTCCTAGATCAATCTTTTTCCTAGGAGTTTGCATCGGTGAAGGTTCTTTGTTGCTCAAGCTCTTGACAAATACGGTCTTGTTAGGAGTGGAGGTCTCTTTATCATCTTCAAACCCAAGACCTCTCTTGTCACAAGGACATTTTCCAACACTTAACATGTGGTCAAGCTTCTCGATGCTAGAAGTTATCCTTGTCATTAACCCTTTAGCTTCTTCAAGCTCCCTATTCAAACCTTCTTCATTCCTCTTAGATAAAGCTAGTTCATCTCTTAGCTTATCTTCATTCTTCTTGGATCTCACCACTTCTTCACTTAAGTGGTCAACTTGTGTTGAAAGCTCTAGATTTTGTTCCTTCAATCTCCTAATTTCATTTTTTTTTTTATCCCTGAGCTTTCAAACTTGACTATGTAGTCATGAACATCCATTTTCTCCACATTTCCATTTGTGGAGTTAGATGAGGATCCATCATCACTTGAGTCATTCTCCTTTTGACTCTCTTCCTCTTCTTCACTAGCATCTTTGCTCTTGTGGGAGGAAGCAAAGGCTATGAAGTTAGCTACTTCATCTTCATCATCCGAAGATTCATCTCTCCCATCAGAGTCATCACTTCCACTCCAAGTGGCGGCCATCACCTTTCCCTTCTTCTTGTTCTTCAAATTTTCACAATTAGGAGCGATGTGTCCTATGCCACCACAATCAAAGCATTGGATCCCTTTTCTTTCACTCTTCTATTGCCTAGGCTCAAACTTCTTAAAGGAAGCTTTTTTCTTCAAGTCTTGGCCTTTGGATCCAAAACCTTTTTTCTCGAACTTGACAAACTTCTTGAACCTTCTCAGCAATAAGGCCATGTCTTCATCCGAGTTATCATTTTCCTCTTTCTCAACTTTAGAGGCCTTCAAAGCAATTCCCTTTTGCTTCTTAGGAGATGTGGAGGTAGGACCTTTTCTAGCCTTATAAGCTATAAGTCTCCCAATCACCTCACTCGGCTTCATATCCTTGTAACCACTATTCTCCTCTAAAGCTATTACCTTGGACACAAATCTTTTAGGGAGAGATCTCATAATTTTTTGTTTGATTCTCCTATCCGAATACGGGTCACCAAGTTGATGACTTTGGTGGACTATGTGCATCAACTTGATCTCAAAATCGTTGAAGCACTCGTTCTCCTCCACCCTAAACATCTCGAATTGAGTTTGGAGAACTTGAAGCTTATAGTCCTTAACCACTTTGGTTCCCTCATGTGTCGTCTCTAGGATGTCCCACGCCTCCTTGGTGATCCTAGTGTTTTGAATCAATTTGTATTGATTATCATCCATGGCACATAGGATGGCGTGCATCACCTTTCTATTCCATTTTGTTGCCTCAAAGTCTTGAGCATTCCATTGAGCCTTTGGCTTGAGTACACCCTCTTATCCACTTATAGGAGTCATTATCTGTGGAGCATTGCCGTCTTCAACTGCCATCCAAGCTCTATTATGGATTTGACAAATGTACGACTCCATCTTGCTTTTCTATGAGGCATAATTTATACCGATGAGTAATGGAGGCCTTATGCTCGAAGCACCCTCGTTTCCACCACCGTTTCCTCTCATAATGTTTTTGAGTGAATGAAAATGTATGAATGATCAAAAAACACACAAAATGGAAAACACACCAAAATAACGAATCTTCTAAATATGTCTAGGAACCCGCTCAGATACCAATTGAAACAAATATAACGGTGTGCTAAATATATCTAAAGTTGTATGCCATATCATATAGCTATTTTCATATCTAGGATTGATTTTATTGTCATCATATAATCCTAGATAAGCATCTAGAGTACCCTAGCTCTATCTTGCATATTTGGATATCATTGAATATTCACTTAGGGTGTTGATCTTTTCGGAGAAGTAAGTCTTGGTCTAGGGTTGCTATTACAGGCCTGTGGGTAGTAGTGGTGGGTTATAGGCCGAAAATGGTTGAGGACAACCTAGGTTGTAGACTGATTGCTTCATTTCTACACAAAGTGTAGCCCCATTTCCGTATCATTTTGAGTTCGGTTCTCGGGAAAAATCGAGTGTTTAATGGTTTGTTTGAGGTTTTTGCAGAAATTTTGATAGCAGGGGTGTTTTGGTTATAAAGGCAAAATCTGAGGGCTAAATGTGCAATTTTGGAAAGTTTGGGGTTTTGGGCATCAGAGCGCCGCGGTTGAAGTGCCGTGGCTTCGCCGCGGTTGACGAAGGTAGCGACAGAAACCTCTTCAAAGCGCCGCGGTCGACGACGGTAGCGACAGAAACCTCTTCAAATCACCGCGGTTGAAGCGCCGCGGCTTCGCCGCGGTCGGGTAACAGCGGCAACCCGCCAGCTCATCTTCTAGAAGAAATTTTGCCCCCTTTTTTGCCCTATTTTTGGACCCATATATATACATCTCTTCATCTTTTTGAGAGGGAGAGAAGAGACACAAAAAGAAAAGAAAATACTCTCCAAAGAAAGGGAACTCTCCTACTCTTCAAAGACTCCATCTTTTCTAAATTCCTACACAATCCAAGAGACACTTGACACCAATCTATGATCTTTTCTTGTTCTTGGGAGAAAGAAAATTGAAGGAGCTTGAAAAAGGAGAAGAGCAAAAGGAAGAAGAGGAAGCTCTCCATTATAGTTTTCTCTAACTTTTTCTATTTTATCCTTTGTTATAGTCATGTATTTATTTGAGATTATTTGTTGTATGGCTATTAGTTGTAATATGAGCTAAACTTTCATTGTTAGGATTTGATGAACCCCACCCATGAATATTTATATGTATTGACCTTTGTTTATTCATTTTGTGCAAGTGTGGTTTGTATGGGTGTTTTTGTGTGCTTAAAGCTTTCAATTGATTGATCTCCTTTTGAAAGAACTTTTGTGGTGTGTTATGTACTGACCGGAGACGCACACCACGTGCTCGATAAAATGCCCTCTATACATGTCTAGAAAAGTAGACCTACTTAGGCTAGCGTATAGGATTCCTTAGTGTGCCAAGGTTCTTAATGAACTCATTCATATATTCCGAGTAATCGAGAGATAGGCTTGGGTATGATTTTGGGTGCGATCTATTCTACTCGACCGAGATTGTGGGTTAACATTTGGGTGCATGAATCTATGAATTACATGAGCATGTTTTGGGTGAATAATTGAGTCTAGAATGGAAATCGACATAGGGTGGGGTGTAGTCAAATCCTAGCATATTTCTCTCTATTATTACACTTGTGTTTATTTTCGTGTTATTTCTTTTTCGCAATAGCATTTAGTTTTATTTTAGTTTTATTTTAGTTTAGTTTAATTTACTTAATTGGAAAACCAACCTTTTTGATTGTTCGAATAGCAAATAGGCTAATCAATTTCGGTAATCGGTCACTCGATCCCTGTGGGAACGAACTTTACTTACTATTGTGCTACTCTCCGACCTCTTCCTATTGCGAGTGTCACTTAAGTGATAGCCAAATTTTTGGCGCCGCTGCCGAGGATTGAGCGGAATGATTGATATCGATACTAGTTAGTCACTTAAGTGTGCACATCATTGTTGTTTTGGAGAAAAAGAAAATTGGAAGTATTTGAGCCTATACCCATTCCCCCCCCCCCCCCCCCCCCCCCCCTAACTCTCTGTAGGTATATTTTACACTATATTGGTTAAAGGAATTTCAGCTAGCTTCTTTGGTTGAACATGCATGATTGGTCTCTTTCCTTGGTAAGCCATTTGTTGAGGAAAATTGGCTTGAGGAGCTCTTGTGGGTTGAGCTTAAGGTTTCAACTTGGCGCCATCTTCATTTGTGCACTATGTGAGCATTGTCCTAGATCAATCTTTTTCCTAGGAGTTTGCATCGGTGAAGGTTCTTTGTTGCTCAAGCTCTTGACAAATACGGTCTTGTTAGGAGTGGAGGTCTCTTTATCATCTTCAAACCCAAGACCTCTCTTGTCACAAGGACATTTTCCAACACTTAACATGTGGTCAAGCTTCTCGATGCTAGAAGTTATCCTTGTCATTAACCCTTTAGCTTCTTCAAGCTCCCTATTCAAACCTTCTTCATTCCTCTTAGATAAAGCTAGTTCATCTCTTAGCTTATCTTCATTCTTCTTGGATCTCACCACTTCTTCACTTAAGTGGTCAACTTGTGTTGAAAGCTCTAGATTTTGTTCCTTCAATCTCCTAATTTCATTTTTTTTTTATCCTTGAGCTTTCAAACTTGACTATGTAGTCATGAACATCCATTTTATCCACATTTCCATTTGTGGAGTTAGATGAGGATCCATCATCACTTGAGTCATTCTCCTTTTGACTCTCTTCCTCTTCTTCACTAGCATCTTTGCTCTTGTGGGAGGAAGCAAAGGCTATGAAGTTAGCTACTTCATCTTCATCATCCGAAGATTCATCTCTCCCATCAGAGTCATCACTTCCACTCCAAGTGGTGGCCATCACCTTTCCCTTCTTCTTGTTCTTCAAATTTTCACAATTAGGAGCGATGTGTCCTATGCCACCACAATCAAAGCATTGGATCCCTTTTCTTTCACTCTTCTATTGCCTAGGCTCAAACTTCTTAAAGGAAGCTTTTTTCTTCAAGTCTTGGCCTTTGGATCCAAAACCTTTTTTCTCGAACTTGACAAACATCTTGAACCTTCTCAGCAATAAGGCCATGTCTTCATCCGAGTTATCATTTTCCTCTTTCTCAACTTTAGAGGCCTTCAAAGCAATTCCCTTTTGCTTCTTAGGAGATGTGGAGGTAGGACCCTTTCTAGCCTTATAAGCTATAAGTCTCCCAATCACCTCACTCGGCTTCATATCCTTGTAACCACTATTCTCCTCTAAAGCTATTACCTTGGACACAAATCTTTCAGGGAGAGATCTCATAATTTTTTGTTTGATTCTCCTATCCGAATACGGGTCACCAAGTTGATGACTTTGGTGGACTATGTGCATCAACTTGATCTCAAAATCGTTGAAGCACTCGTTCTCCTCCACCCTAAACATCTCGAATTGAGTTTGGAGAACTTGAAGCTTATAGTCCTTAACCACTTTGGTTCCCTCATGTGTCGTCTCTAGGATGTCCCACGCCTCCTTGGCGATCCTAGTGTTTTGAATCAATTTGTATTGATTATCATCCATGGCACATAGGATGGCGTGCATCACCTTTTTATTCCATTTTGTTGCCTCAAAGTCTTGAGCATTCCATTGAGCCTTAGGCTTGAGTACACCCTCTTATCCACTTATAGGAGTCATTATCTGTGGAGCATTGCCGTCTTCAACTGCCATCCAAGCTCTATTATGGATTTGACAAATGTACGACTCCATCTTGCTTTTCTATGAGGCATAATTTATACCGATGAGTAATGGAGGCCTTATGCTCGAAGCACCCTCGTTTCCACCATCGTTTCCTCTCATAGTGTTTTTGAGTGAATGAAATGAATGCAAATGTATGAATGATCAACAAACACACCAAAATAACGAATCTTCTAAATATGTCTAGGAACCCGCTCAGATACCAATTGAAACAAATATAACGGTGTGCTAAATATATCTAAAGTTGTATGCCATATCATATAGCTATTTTCAAATCTATGATTGATTTTATTGTCATCATATAATCCTAGATAAGCATCTAGAGTACCCTAGCTCTATCTTGCATATTTGGATATCATTGAATATTCACTTAGGGTGTTGATCTTTTCGGAGAAGTAAGTCTTGGTCTAGGGTTGCTTACAGTCCTGTGGGTAGTAGTGGTGGGTTATAGGCCGAAAATGGTTGAGGACAACCTAGGTTGTGGACATCATTACAAGTAGTGACTTCGAGGATCGAGCAATTGGACTAGGTCCACTTTTACAGGCATGCGGGTAGTGGTAGCGGGTTATAGTCCGAGTTTGGTTGAAGTCAACCTAGGATGTAAACGTTATAACAATTAGTGGATTCAAGCTTCGAGTGTGGTGCACTTACCAACCCGTGGTTTTTCCCGTGAGAGTTTTCACGTAAATATCAAGTGTTATTTAAATTCCGCACATATTACACTTGTTATATATATTGACTAGTTTGGGGCATTTTCGTAATATTGACTGAATGCGAAAATTGGGTAAAATTGTTAAAATCTATTCAACCCCCCCAGATTAATATTAGAACATAGCAAGTAATCTGTTTCAAATTAACCAATAAATTCATCTAAAGTATAACATATCTTAGTATCCGAACTTTTTCCTTCTTCGCATTAATGCTTGAGACTTGCGGTGAGTGCGACATCTGGTTAGATGAATGCAAAGTGAAATAAACTTGAGTTGTGCCCATTGTATGGTGTCATTTTTTAGTTTGATTGGTTAAAGATTGGAGTGAATTAAAAGTAAAAGCTAAGACATTTATTTAGTTTACCAAAAGAATTATCTCTTATTGATCTAAGGTTTCGTAACTAAGAATGATATATAATTATTTCTCGATGGGTTTGGTCTAATTCCCCACATTAATCTATAAAAGGCTCGTAGTACATGGACACTTCGTAATTAAGTCTTCAAATCCATCAAACCAAAGATCTATAACACCTGTAATTCTTCAAACCAAGGATCAATAAATTGAGTTGGGTCTAAAATCTTACACTTTTATTAGGATAGGACCTTTTGTTATGTTAGGACGTTTTTCGTTGGTGCATGCACAGTAACTCATAAATTAAGTTGGGTCCAAAAACTTACATATTTTATTGGGATAAGACCTTTTATTATGTAAGGAAATTTTGTTATGTTACAAAATCGTTGGTGCATTGCATGCACAGTAACTTAAAAGGTTTTGTGTATATAGTGCATGAACATGGATGTAAAGGTTTAATCAATCAAGAAGTAAAGTTATCCAAGACAACTGTATTATCCCAACTAGCCATTTCTAATGCAACATTTATATAAACCCATTACATTTGCAAGACAATAAGAAAACATATCCCAGAATTGGAGTCCAAAGCAAATATCTCAGTATGTTGTGATATTTATCACACATTGGATTGCGATCATCCGTTGCGATGTCGAGATGTCCAACCACATTTAAAACCTTTTGTATAATTTGCAGCCGTATTTTATGTTATCCCATTTGCCTTATGATCACGTCTCGAGCCTTTTGTCTTGCCCATAGGAAAAGCTGGGGTTTTTGGTAGGACCGCAAAGAAGCTTGCTTTTTCGGGTAATGGAGTTGCTTTCAGTTTTTGGAGCAGTCGGTTTGTGTGATGCTTAGCAAGATCCAGAGTAAGTTTCAACCTATGATACTCAGAGTTATATTGCATTATATTTGATATAATCATTCAAAGAGTTAGAGTTGAACAATTACAGGACATAACCAGAAGAAAAAAAACAGTAGACATTTCACATACATTAGTCTCATTGAACCAGCTCTCTGAACCCTGTATACAATTGGTTATAAAAAATAGATCACAATCAAAATCATTAGGCTGTATTGGACATTGGGCAAATGCATTAACTGTAAAGGATTTGAAGTTCATATTTAAATTGCGACATTCCAAAAAGTATCGGTCCAAAAATGCAAGCTACATATCACCTCATTTTTACATTAAAAAAATTCATTCTTGCGTAAATGAATAGGTATTTAAGGATACTAACAATTTTTTTTACCGACTCCAATCTTTGTGTAAGTTCCTCAAGTTTGATTGGCTTATTTCGATGACAAACCACATTTGGGGTTTGATGTAAGGGTAGCTTTAGACGCATAATTGTTGGTGCTTTGCACAACAAAAGCTTTCTCAAGACCTCAAGAGAAAAAGCACACCAAAGGTAAAATTACTTATGCTTACTTGCAATGAAGAGAATTAGTTGCACACACAAACCACTCATGCATATCTATACTTCTTTGTATGTTATATATTTTATATGTGTGCATTCATGTTCTTGTATCCTCTTCTTGCTTGTTTTAATTGATTGCACCTTGTTTGATAAATGTCATAACATTCTTGGCATTAGGATGCATTCACTTCATCTCACACTTGTACATTGTGCACTAAATGGGAAAACAGGGCATTGTCGCCCTTTGGTGATGTCGCCTTGAGCACATGGCGACAAAAGGCATCAGTCGATATTGTCGCTGTGGCGACCAAGTAGCGACAAAGAGATTCATTCCTGAAAATCAATTAGGTATGGTGTCGCCATGAAGTGTCGCCCTAAGAACAAATGGCGACATAGAAAAACAAATGGCGATAGATTAGAAAATATGGTATCGCCATGAAGTGTCGCCTTAAAAACAAATGGTGATAGAGAAGAAATTGTGGTGTCACTTATCAAAACGCTGCAGTTTCATTTTGACACCCTATATATATGCCTCTTTGTCATTAGGTCGTTGTAGAGAGTTCAAAATCAGATTTTTGATTAGCATATTTTTCCAAGAGAAAAATTCACAAAGAACTCACATTTGATTACTCAAGCACTTATCCATGTGCATCAAACATCATCTAGCATCATCCATGATCATCTAGGTGCCATCTATGTATGGGTTTTTCAACACACTTTGCTTGGTAAGCTTTTCACTAATATCTTACATATTTTGTGTCTTTCTTAATAAGCAATCTCACTTATCACTTGTATGCCATTAGATCATATTATAGTTACAAGATTGACATTATTGTGTTGATTGTTTGAGAGTTATATTTTGATAGCTATACCTAGGATTGTTTAATCTATGTTAGTTATGCTTTATGCCATGACATATAGCAATTGATATCTAGGATTGATTTAGTTGTCATCATATAATCCTAGATAAGTATTTAGTGTAAGGAGGAATGATTAATGAAACCATGAAGGTAAGCCTTTAATTGTTTGTATATGTATAATTTGTCATTATATATATATTTTTTTTATGCAAGTCTCTTATTTTATTGTTATTACTAATTACCGATTCATTTGTGAATGCAGGAACTCAAGAAGTTAGAATTATTTTATTGTCATTATTGCATTTCTTGTTTAGTATTATATAAATGTTATGACTAATTAAGTGATTAGGAGTTTTTATTTTATTTGTAATTTTTATTTGGAGTTTGGATTTGTGATTTAGAGTTTTTATCTGTGAAAATTGAATTGTATGTCTCATGTCTACATCATTGTATAACTTGTGAAAATTGAACATTGAACTTGTGAAAATTGAACATTGAACTTGTGAAACTTGTTTCGTGTCTCATGTCGATGTTTGTATGAAAATTGAATCCAGTTTATATCTTTGGTTGGAATTCAATTTATTGGAGACATCAATAAATTTTATTCGCAAATGATATTGGAGAGGGAATCCATCTTCCGAAGTTCCATCTACTTGACACCAACCGGGGGGGGATGGTTGTCTTGGTCTATTAAAAATTATGAAACTTTCAACAATGCCAATGTCAAGGAAAGTCTTGACAGTTTTTAATTTGTTATTATTTTTTTTTCTTGGCAGTTTTTGACTATCAAGTTATTTTTATAATTTTTTTTAAAAAAATTTCATTATTTAGTATTTAATTAAATAAATTTTTTTATTTTTATACACCACCACCCCACTGCCACCGCCGTATGCCTGCCACTGACGACCCTTGCCGTCGAACCACGGTCATTCGGCCACCGCCGCCCTTACCGTTGCAACGTCGGACACCACACACCACTACCAGACAACGGCCACCTCTGCCACTGTCGCCGGACAACCGTTGACCGGCCACCACCGCCGTTCGGTCGCCTCTGCCGGCCACCTGCCGCCGTCGTCGAACCATAGTCGGTCGGCCACCAACGCCATCTGGTCACCTTCGCCAGACACCTGCCGCCCTTACCGCCGTCCGGTCGCCTCCACCAGACACCTGCCGCCACCACCGTCATCTGACAACCGTTGCTGGACACCTTCGCCTGATAATAATGACAATAATTAATTGTCATTTACCATGGATTGAACATGAGACCTCAAGCTAAAAGTTGTAAACCTTTATGTGTTAACAATTGAACAATATTTATATATAACCTATATGAGTTATTAGAAATAAAAAATTTAAAATAAATAAATAAAACCTTATTAGATAAATTTAAATTTATTCAACTAATCAAAATTATAATTTCTACGACAAACATATATTAAAAAATATTTATTGAAACTTTTAATAAAATTATATATTTTTTAAACATATATTGTCGAGTGATTGGTCAATACTATATGGTCACGTTTGGTTACATGATGGAATGATAATCAGAATGGTAATCGGAATAAGAATGAGAATGGAAAGGAAAGGAAAACTAAGTTTTTTGTTTGGTTGGAACTTTAGAATTAGTCTTTGAATCAGTATTATTTTGTTTGGTTAACAACAGAATGGAATGGGGTTAACTGTATTTTTACCAAAATACCCCTAATTATAAAATATTCATAATAACATGATATAATATGGATAATAATAATAAAATATAAAAGTATATTTTATATATATAACTATATATTATTTAATATAATAATATTATATATATATAATATATATTACATATAATAACATATATATTATATATATCTATATTATATATAATATATATGTAATAATATATAATATATATATAATAGTATAATATGTATAATATATGATACATATATATAATATATATTTATATATCATTGATATAATATATAATATTAATATATTATTTTTGGAAAGAAGGGTATTTTTGGAATGGAGTTGGAGCATATGAGGGTATTTATGGAATATAAATTTTAGTTTGGAATGAAAGGGCATTTCATTGGTTTTTGGATTGAATGTTCATTCAACCAAAATGGTGGAATTCTCATTCCAATGGAATTATTATTTCATTGCATTTTAACAAACCAAACTAATAGAATGACTTTCTTTCCATTCCATTCCATCCAACCAAACATGGTATATAGGAGACTCGTGACATCAATTGTAATAAGCATGATTTGGAATACAATTCTCACTACATTGAAGATATTTCTCAATATGCATCTTATAATTTAATGAACAAATGTAAGACTCGGATTACTAATTTATATGGGTAATTGAATTATTAACGTGTTTCTTAGTATGAAACAAAAGGGTGCAAAATAAATAAAGAATTTTTTAAAAATTATTTTTTTGAATTTTTTACGAGTAAATGATTTAAAAGAAAATTTATTAAATTTAAAATTTTACTTATCCAATACTGTAAAATAAATCCAATACTGTAAAATAAATCCATATCGAGATTTTGTTTGGTGTTGAAAATAGGAAGTAAAAGTTTAAAAAAATTATTAATGATAAAAAAAAAATTATATATTATGAATGTTTTATAATATATAACATATATTATATATTATATATTATTATATTAAATAATATATATTATATATTTATTAAACAATATATATTTATAATATTTATATAATATATAATATATATTATAAAACATTCATAATATATATATATATATATTTATATATATATATTTATCTTTAATAATTTTTTTAAACTCTTACTTCCTATTTTCAACACCAAACAAAATCCCGATATGGATTTATTTTACAGTAAGATATCGGTTTTTGGGCAAACCGATATTGGATAAGTAAAATTTTAAATTTAATAAATTTAATTTTTAAAAATTCAAAAAAAAATAATTTTAAAATTTTGTTTATTTATTTTGCACCCTCTTGTTTCATACTAAGTGACACGTTAATAATTCAATTACCTATATAAATTAGTAATCTAAGTCTTACATTTGTTCATTAAATTGAAAGATGTATGTTGAGAAATATCTCTCATGTAGTGAGAGTTGTATTCCAAATTATGCTTATTACAATTGATATCATGAGTCTCCTAAAGACCATGTTTGGTTGGATGGAATGGAATGGAATGGAAAAAAAGTCATTCCATTCGTTTGGTTTGTTAAAATACAATTAAATAGTGATTCCATTATAATGGGGATTCCACCATTTTGGTTAAATAGACATTCCATCCAAAAACCAAAGGAATGCCCTTCCATTCCAAACTAATATTTATATTCCATAAATACCCTCGCATGCCCCAACCCCATTCCAATACCCTCCTTTCCAAAAATAATATATCATTATGTATTATATTAATGATATATAAATATATATTTTATATATTATATTATTATATATTATTATATATATTATATATTATTATTATTATATATAATATTATTATAATATATTATAATATATAAAACGATATATAATATATATTATTATATATTATATATTATATAATATATATTATTATATGTATTATATAATATATATTATTATATGTATTATATAATATATATATATATGTGTTATATATATTATTTAATATATTAATAATATTTATATATATATATATATATAATTAGTTATTTGTTGACAGGTTTTAACTGTCATAAATCCTTGACAGTTATAAACTGTCAACAAATACAAAAACTGTTAAGGATTTATGATAGTTAAAAACTGTCAACAAAAAACCGTCAAAAAATCCATGTTTTCTTGTAGTGCATTAAGCCCATTAAGCCCAAAAGGCCCTTTATGCCAAAAACCAAACCGAACCGATTAAAGGTTACCATTTCTTATTCAGTTTAAATCGGTTCAATTTTGGATGAATTGAAATATTTTCAGTTCAATTCGGCTTTGCCCAAATCCGAACCGTGCCCACCCCTAGGTTTATAGGTGGACAGCAAATTAAACCATCATGTGCCAAGCATGTGCCATGGATTTTTTTTTATAAATTGTATGGTGCAATGTTGCACCAAAGGGCAACCCATATATATATATATATATATATCAGTGTGCACTAATGTAACTACATCAGTACCAATGCATATGGACCACTGATTATGGAGAAACTTTGACAAATGCATACACTTTGAGTCAAAGTATGTAAATCTAATGGTCCACATCCAACACACTGATGAAGTTATATCAATGCGCACTGACTTAAACATTTATATATATATGGGTAATTTCACTAAAGTCCTTATGTTTTGGTAAAATGTCACCTATTTAAACGTCTTTGTCAAATTAGCAACTTAAGTCCCTTATTTTTTTAAAAAATTCATCACTTTAGTCCATTTAACCAAAATACTAAAGGTCAACTCTAACTATATATAAAAGTACAATTTTACCCTTGTTAAATGATTTTTTGAGTTCCAAAAAATATATCAAAATGGTTTATAAAAATAAATTAACAACAAAAATGTATTTTCTAAAAAAACAAAAAATATAATAATTTTAAAAATAGGAAAAAAGAACTAATGTATTATGGAAAGTATAAAGTTAAAATAAATAATAAATTGAAAGTATTTTCATAAAAAATTTAAAAAGTAGAATGTATTTCAAAAAATAATTTTTAAAAGAAATTAAATGGATATCCACCATTGGATCGATCCATAACCAACAGTGGAGATCCATTTACATAATATATATATATATATATAAACTTTCTTTTTTATTTTTTGAAATACTTCTATTTTTTTTTTTAAATACTTTCAAGTTATTATTTATTTTAACTTTATATTTTCCATAATCCATTTTTTTATCTTTTCAAATTTTTTTTTTTTTAGAAAATAAATTTGTGTTGTTAATATATTTTTATAAACCATTTTAATATTATTTATTTTTGAAAGTCAATAAATCATTCTTGATAAGGGTAAAATTGTACTTTTATACATATAGTTAGAGTTGACCTTTAATATTTTGGTCAAATTGACTAAAGTGACGTATTTTGAAAAAAAAAAAAAAAGGACTTAAGTTGTTAATATGACAAAAACGTTTAAATAGGTGATATTTTCATAAAAATAGGGACTTTAGTGAAATTAACCCATATATTTCGAGTTAGCAATACACAAGTACACAACACAAGTCTTGACACGAAATATGAATAAATTAAAAATAAAAAAGTAATTTTATTCGGGGATGTGTATTTTGTTGAGGAGACCAGTGGGTTTATGAAGATTTAGAAACCATGAACAACAAATGAAATTATGCCATAACATGATTGACTCTATCGTGTCCAGGGATGGTAACGGGTCGGATTGGCATACCCCAAATTTGATACCTCAATTTAGTAAGTTGTCCTAACCCCAAACCATGATCCAAATGGAATTTTGATTTCCAACCCAAACCCGACCCGAATGAGACAAAGGGTGCCCCAAACGCGTCTCAAACCAACCCGTTTCATATAACAAAAAAAAAAGTTCAAACAATTAAATTTTAGGATAGGAAACTTAAATTTTAACATTCAATCAAGCTAAAAAATATCCTTAAATTGAAAAATATATTCAAATTTAAATATAAACGACAAATAAATATAAAAATTTAAAGTTTAGCGTACCTTTTTTTTTTTTTTTTGAAGTGTTATAAGAATTATTACAATAGAATTGCCGAGACTTGCCGAAATCAAACATTACATGTGCGGCCCGAATATCTACTTATAAGAGGAGATAACTACTGCCACAACCTGGGAAGAAAACTCTCTAAATATGCTTGTAAAATACACATAGTGGGATTTGAACCCTTCACCACTTATGTGGAAGGGGGATGCACTACCAATTCTACTAAGAGATGATGTGCAAGTTTAGCGTACCTTTTAAATTCAAATATAAACTTAAATTTAATATAATACAACATCTAAATTATATAAACCTTGAATTTAAACAAAAAATACAGACAGAGATAAAAATATTAGAGTTTTGTTTTTCCTTTTATATTTTTAATATTTTAAATAATAATTATATAAATACTGTTGTGCTTAAATTTATACATGATTAATCATACCATTTTTACTTAGTTTTGTGCTTGTTTCGTGTATTTTTAGTGTCATACAAACTTTTAGGTGGAGGTTTTATGCAAGACCAATTGGAGAATGAAGCTAAGACCGTGAAAAGGCTTGTAGAATTTTTCCATAATTGTTACAGCAGCCAATTAAATCAGTTTTGATGATCAAGTCAACCAAGTGTGTTTTAGAGTCGTCATTTTGTGCAGCTGGAGGAAAAAGGAAGTTTGAAGACTTTTCCAATTTTTCCCCGTGGAGAATCTTGCATATTTGGAAAGATAAGAGATAAAGCTTCAATTTACGTACACATTTTTTTTTTTAGATTTTTCTAGAAATTGGATCGTGATCAAAGGAGGCAATCAATTCTGATACATGTTTCCTTGTCAGAGAAGGATTGAGAGCAAGACTTTCCTAATTTCTTTTAGGTTAATTGATACTGATACCTCCTAAACTTTTTTTTTTTTTTTTTTTTTTTTGCCATTAAATCTTCTGAACTTTCATAAATTGACAATAGGTGACGTAATTGTATCGCCATCCATTTTTATGTCATGGAAAATTGCACTAAGTTCCGCTTATTATATACATAATTGTATCAAACCGAAAAAATATATATATAATAATATGACCTATATACCCCTCTGACCAAATTTTAAAAATAAAAATTTAAAATTTAAAATTGAAATAATGGTTAAATAATAATAAAATTCTGAACTTTTTGTTAAAGAAAATTAAATAAACAGAGAAATGAAAAAATTAAATTTATTTAACAATTATATAAATTATCTTTTTTAAAACCCAAATGAATATTTAAATTAATTAAGGGGAATTATCATTCAAATTATTTTTTTATTTAAATATCCCTAAATATCACTTATTCATTTACAATAACAAGGGTCTTAATAATTTCAAAAACAAAAATTAAAAATTAAATAATAATAATAATAAAATAATAATAAAATAATGATAATGATAATAATAATATCAAAAATTATAATAGTAATATAAAAATAATAATAAATTATTTATAAAAATAAAAAAATAAAAACAAGTAGGTAGATATTTAGATTGATCTCCACCATCCATCTCAAATATTCATGGTGGTGATAAAATTACAAATAATAATAATAATAATAATAATAATAATAATAATAATAATAATAATAATAATAGATAAGAAGAAGAAGAAAAAAAATTACAAACAAATAAAAAAATTTGATTGGTGTGAAGATCCATGATCTCCACCATCCATCTCAAAGGATGATAGAATGAGCGGATTTTGATTCACCATACAATCTTGATCTACACTAGGGATGGCAAAAGTCCCTGACCCACCCCAAACCAATAGGTCGGGGATTTGTGAATCAAAAATAATATTACTATTATTTGGCCAAATAATAATATTACTATTATTATGGCAAATATTTGGCCAATGTTTGATTGATTTGATGATCGTATTGAGACTGAGAGGTGATAATTTTTAGTAACATATTAAAGGAATTGTTTTGTGAAATCAAATGCTTTAATGCTTAATCGCTAGGATTTTCTCAATTACTTTGTTTGTTTATTTAAATTTGTTTTCTTTTACTTCTTAATCATATCTAATTAATTGATTTTTCAAATAAAATTTAGGATTAATGAACTTTAGTAATTAATATGTTAAATAGTCCTCATAGAAACAATACTCTACTCATCGCTTAATTACTTGTTTGATTCGTATGCCCATGCTTGTGAAATTGGCAACAAATACCAGGTCAATTGGGAGAAGTCGGATCATAATGGTTTGACCTATACCTAACCCAATTACAAACCGGGTCAATAACGTTTGACCCATATCTAACCCGAATCCCTACCAGTTTGGGGCGGGTCAGGTCATGTCATGTGTCCAAATATAAAAAGATTATTTGTCACCTGTTGACACGTTAAAGGGAGTGTTTATGTAGAAAAGAAAAGGAGGATCAAAAGTGTTTGTTTGATTTATCCATTCGAATCCCCCAATTGAAGCCCAAAACTGTTAGATTTGAATTATTATATTTAATTTATTTGTTGATTGTGGACCATTTGACAAGTACGTAATTAAAAGACATGAAAACGACCTAACCATTTTTTTGCTATTAGTATATAGATTGATACTTGTTGGCTCACATTCCAACTACCTTATTCACCTACTCGAATCTAATTGATATTATCAAAATTACGATGAAATTCAATGATGTTATTCAAGTCTATATCTTCGAATTTTTAACAGATTTTCCAAGTCCAGCTCATCGGTAGCAATTGCACAGGGAAAAGGAAAACTATTCCTCCCCTGCAAACCAGCTGTCCTGAATATATTCAACCAAACCAAACCAACCTCAATTCAATACTCGGTGAAAGTTGTTGAATATTAGGATCAAGAGCTCTCTTCTTTTACACAAATTCTAACACAATTTAGATCAATGGTTGAGATTATACTTTATCTATAGATGTGCATTGATTATGCTTGTTAAAATGTAATCTCAAACCGTTGAAACTGCATTCATCTCATTGTGTACAACAAAGACCTATTGATTCTCCTGCCCTAAACAAGCTTAGGTACATGGATGTGACATGGAAACTGGAAAAACCGGTGCATCAAGAACCACAAATATCATTTACCATAACAGCTTAGATGTTTACAGGAGTCTATAGCTTATGTACAATATATCTACAGTACTAGCAGAAAATAAAAACGCCGCAAGATAAAATAAAATAAAATAAAGCGACTGCACACAATACTACAGTAAACTATCTAGAGAGAAGAAAGAAAGAAAGAAGAACAAAGAATCAAGAGAACACTGCAAATCGATCTAGTTGAAAACTAAGAAAACAAATGGAAAAAATAAATTCCCCAGAGGGATTCTATAGGAGAGAAATTATACCAAAAAAATATGGGGAAAAATGAAGGATCCAACAAAATTTGTCCCTTTTTCACTATTTCTTCCCTACGACCCCTTCTCTTTGATTCCGGAAATGACTGAGTAGCTGCTGTGCCTGCATTGTACAAAAAAGAATATAAACAATTCATTCTCAAGCACCTCTCAATGAATCACAGGTAATGAAACACATCTTTTTTTAAGGCCTTCCAGCAGGAATAAATATGTAATACAGTCATTGCCCTTAACAATGGACCCTCAATGGCTTTCAGTGTTCCAACTCCCCATGATAGTGTTTCTGCTTTGTATGTAAAATAGTATATGAATGAATTGATTATACTAATGTTAATTTATCACTCAAGCATAAAAGGCAAAGCTCCTCTTGCGATTAAGTTATAACAGCATATCATACCATCAAAAGAAGGGGAATTCACGTGATTTCACCAAAGAGAAGAAATTCAATTCAGAATGAGTATGAGGACCCATATTGGAATTCTTAGAAAACAGATAGGGAGACATTTGTAACGAGCTAAAGTGCCAAAAAGGAGAAGAAAAAGACAGCTCCATACCTTTTCTTTTGCTCTCGGAGTGCCAGCCTGAGACAAGGCAACAAGAGGAGGAACAGCTCCTTCTTGCAAAACAAGGTTACAAAACTTGGTACTATGAAGACACAGCTGCAACAGTACAGAGGCTGCATTTTCCTTTCCTCTCTGAGATCCTGATTCAACTACCTCAACTAGAGATAGGATACCACCTTGCCGCGCAATTGCCAAGCGCCCTTCCCCAATTGTAGATAGGTTTGCAAGAAGAGCAACAGCCTTGTCAACCATCCCATCATTGGGATCCATCAAGTCAACAAGATGTTTCACAGCCCCTGCTTGAACTATGCGAGCCTTGTTTTCATGAAAAATTGAAAGGTTAAACAAAGCAGTAGCGGCATCTTTTTTTCCTCTAAGAGTGCCAGAGCCTAGGAGACCTACCAAGGCTTTGACTGCACCAGAACGGCCAATCTTTGCCTTATACTCTTCTAAAACAGAGAGGCTGAACAAAGCAGCAGCAGAATTCTCCTTGGCTCCATCACTACCTGATTTTAGAACATAAATCAGTGGTTCTATCGCCCCAGCTTCCGCAATCATGGCCTTATTGTCTTCATTAATTGAGAGGTTCAAAAGTGCCGTCACAGCATGCTCTTGGGTTAGTTGTGCTTCTGAGTATAACAGTGAAAGCAATGGAGGGATAGCACCGCAATGGCCTATAATGCTGCGATTCTCCATGTTATGCTTTGCAAGAAACCGCAATTCTGCAGCTGCTGCAGTTTGAACTTCATTTGACTGGCTCTTGAGATCTTCAACCAATTTCTCGACATAAGGAGTTGAGGTCAATTCATCAAATCCTGAGTCAGATAATGGAAGAGAGAGTATTTTACTATCGTTATGGTTCCCACTCCCAGCAACGTCCACTTCATTTTTGGACCCATGAAATTGTTTTCCAGATAACCAGGGAGAAAATTCCAATTCCTTTTTTGAAGGTGAAGCAACAGGACACTCAGACATGACCTCACCAGTAAGTTCACTCAATTTTTCATGTTTAGTGGATCTCCTTGAAAACTCGTTAGATGTTGGAGGCATATCAATACTTGAAATGGCACTTGAAGCTGATTCACTCCTACTATGTATATATGACTGATCAGGGGATGCACGGTTAAGCTTTTCAGCATCCCTGCTTAGACATACATTGGATTCTTCTCCATTTGATCTGGAAGAGTCTTCAACCTTCAGCGTCTCAAACCCATTTCCAACATCAAGAGATGATCTTGATGTGCAATTGCTACTGTGTAAGGAACCACCAAAACTATCCGTACGTATTAAATCTTGAGCAGAGACATGATCCAATGAGGACAGGAATGATCCAGGATTAGTATGTTCAGAGTAACTGGAAAGTCTTATATTGTTTTTCTCGCACCAATTGGCTATCATAGCTTTGACAGTGTAATTGGGAATGAGATTTTCATGTGTCAATGTTTGTCGGGTCTTTGGGCAAACAGTCAGCCCCTGATCAAGCCACTTTTGGATAAAATCCCTCTCGTAAGTTTGACCAGAAGCCACAATCACAGGATCTGACATGAGTTCCAAAGACAAAGGACAGCGGAAGTAGGAAGGAATTGGGACACCACTTGTTGCCTCGAAGCGCTCAATTTTTAGCATGTAATCCCGAATATGGGAGATGAGATCCACAATTCTGTTAGTTTGAGCTAATTGCCGTTTATTCTGATTTACTTGAGCATTCATCCTCTCCTTTTCCACAGCCACACTTTCTTTTAACAATTCTTGGTTCGATGTCAAACCAAGCGTTTCAACAACTTCTATAAGATGATTAGTGCTAGGAATAATACCATCTTGTTGACTTCCAAGAACCTCTGTTATGTGTTCTGTTATTCTTTCCTGCTTCAAGCAACGGATTTGCTGCATACAGTGCTGCAATTGTTTACGACAAATTAGTTTCACTAGTCATGGCAAAGTGGCTAACTAGGTCACCACAAGAGTGATAACAAATTCAATTCAGCAGACTTAATAGCTTTCAAAAGAAAAAGGCAAGACTGTAAAAAGAAAAAATAAAATAATAATCAATCTAGATAAGAATTCGTCAACGAGAATCATTTGATTGCAGAGAAACAAGAAGACCAGAAGACAAAATTATAACATTCTACACACCTGAACGCCAGATATACTTGAACTGGAGGGAGATGACTCTAAAAATGCATACAATATTCGACAGATTTCAAGAGAAGAGCTTTGGATTTTTATCAACAGTGCCTCACTCAGCAGTACCTGAACACAGAGAAAACATATATGATTAAGTAATTAATAGAAAAATAAATCAATACTATGGAATTCATCCAAAACCTCAAACGAGAAATAAGGAAGAAAGAGGGAGTGCATCCTATTTTCACAAACTCTCTTAATATCTAAAACAACAAGGGAAAGAAAACAGAGTTTCAGATCTATAATAGGCTAGTTGTATGTATTGCTCGTCTGACTCCAAACTTCATTCTTTTCTGATTTTGGAGAACTCAAAAGGAGCTTCACAATTTTTTTTGCAAGCAGCTACAAAGAATTTCTCTTTCTCCTTGTAGGGGACAAGAAGGATAAAGGAGTAAGAAAGTTGAACCAACTAAAAACTATAAATACTAATAAGTAGCATAAGATTATCACTCAAACCGTGGATATTTAAAGCAAACAAATGAATTTATCAAGTAAAAACCAGTAAATAAAGATAACAGATTTGACAAAGGTAAAAGTGCTATTGTAGCTTACTTACACTGGAAAATAAACATAATAGATTCGACAAAGGTAAAAGTGCTATTGTAGCTTACTTACACTGGAAATCTTGCTCATCTTCGGACTCCAGTTCTCCATGAATTCCCGAACCTCATTAACAGTCATATCCATTTCTTCACACTCTTTATTTAGGATTTCATCTGACGGTATTTTACAATCAACAACTTCATCCAGCACCGGTTTCAATAGTTTTAACACACCAACCATATTCTTGTAATCCTTTCGGATAGGTATGAGCTTCATTGTCAGGCATGAAACGAAATGGATGAATCGGGATATACTGTTGACAAGACATCTTACAGATGCTGTGTCCATCTGACCTGCTTTTGATGAAAAGCATATCAAAAAATTAATGGCATTGAATGAATCTACTAAAGGCAAAACATCTTGGAATGTCTTAGTTAAAAACAGTTAGTTTATTAAGTGCCCTTGACAAATACTTAGAATTCATCATCACAACAGCACAGGTTTTGTGTCATAGTGGAAAAAGTTCCACCTGTCAAATAAGCTAAACTGGTCATTCAAAGTCCTTTAGTTAGCAAGATTAGTACTATGTCTTTTTTTCTTTTTCTTTTTATAACCCAGAAATCCGCTAAACTTGCTTAGACCATCTCCAACCCAAATAGTGTTTTTGGTGCAACTTTTACATTAAAATAGTGCAACTTACACACTATTTCACTATTCCATCTCTAACCCATCGCACCAAATCTTACACTATTCCCTTTTTTAATTATTATTTGTCAACAAATACTCATCTCCAACCAATCAAAACCCATTTACAATTAAAAAAAAAAAAGTAAAAAGTTGTGCAAAAGTTGCACTTAGTGAACAGTGTCGCGCAATATATTGTGTGATACTGTTCATCAGAGCAAAAATTGGGCAGGAGATGCCACAGGATTGGAGGTGATTTTTGCTGGAAATTGAAGATGGCGCAGGAGATGCAGCAGGGTTGGAGATGCCCTTAGCGAACTTGAGTTCGAAACCGGGCCCTCCATTGAACCCTACAATCCTTAGGAAACAGCAAACTATGGCCTTTGGTCATGTAACGTACCCATGAAGGGATTTGAACCTCAGACCTTGTGGGTACAAACAACAGACCTAACTATTCGGCTAACCCCCCATGGGTTGTCTAGTGCTGTCTTTTCTTCCTAAAGAGAGGAGAGCATAGAATTGAAATAGCGACCATTGAAAAATGACTGCTAAAATCCCAATCAATGCTTAAGGGAGGACATGCAGAGCATCCAAAGAATTAAGTGAAACACTGCCAAGTACCATTTCTGAATTACAAGTCATTTTTGTCAGTAAGATGATTGAACAAGGAGCTCAGGGAAAACAGAAGCAATGAAGCAAAAACATGTGCAGAAAATTGTATGCTTAAAAGAAAATCCAAAATATGTCTATACATTCAATTGCCAGAATTAACTTATGTGCTGATTATATTGACTTTGACCTATCATTCCTGAAAATAACCACTATGAGAAAGAGAAAGATAGCCTTTGACAGACCAATAAACAAATAAGAAGTCATTGCATGGCATTTTCCATGTTGACTTTCTCCTTATTTTAGGAAACCCATTTGACTATATGAACAAAGAAAGAAAGACAAAAGCTTGATTTTCATAGTATGCTGCAAACAAATGGTTTTGACTGTTGCCTGTTTTTCACATATGAACATAAAGTCACACATTTTATGAGGATTTGACAAAATGTCCAAACTTTGCCCAAATAGAATATCCAGGAAAGCAAAACAATAAAATCTGTAAATATAAGAGTTTTCACCAACAGAACCTCCACTAACTAGAGTTGTACTTCATTTGGCTTAACTAAACAGAGCTTTTCAAACAAACAAACAAACCAAAAAAATACTTATTTCTTACAGCCGACTATTACACATTAACACATGTTAAAATTACATTTTTCAGAAAGCAAACCCTCGTGAGATCCAAAACTCCATGGTCTCTTCTTTTTCTCATTTTCTTATGAACAAAACAGAAAGCAAGTTAATTTACTCAAACCAAAACAATTTTTCAGTCAAAATGCAAAACAACAATACCAGGAAATAAACAATGATCAAATGCACAATATGCCCCAAAATCAACACACCCATTTGCAGAATCAGACAATAGAAACCAGAACAGCTCGAAACTTGGAATCCAAATAGAAAAATCTCAAACCCCAACTAATTTAATCATATACCCATTAAAGTTTGACAAGAACCCATCACAAATCACATTTAAAAACAAAAATCAACACTCGACAAACAAATTCACAAGTGAGTTTCTATCAATCCATACCTCTGTTTCAAGACAAGACCATCTGTAAACGGAAATTAACAAAAATTAATCTTCAACAATCAGGCAATGGTACAATAAAAGCCTCCTGCTGCTGTGCTTTTTCTTACAGAGCTGCATGAGAGAGAGTGTGTGTTTGTTTTGTTTTGCAAGAACTAAAGAATAAAATCAGAAAAACAAATGTAAAAATAAAATAGAATAAAATAAAAAGTGAAAATGGTGGGGTCGGTTGTGGTTGCAGATTTGTTGGGTTTTGTGGGGCAAAATTGATTAAGGATCGTAATGAATAGTGTTGCAAGATGACAAGAGAGAGAGTTGAGGAATTAATTTAATGTTTTTTTAAAAATAAAAAAACTATTGTTTTTGTTAAATCATACAATTAAATAATTAATACTAGATTAGGGAGAGTGAAAGAGAAGTCAAGGCTTCTTTTTATAATGTATTAGCTCAGCTCATGAATGTTGATCATACATTCCAAAAGTACTGTGATTAGTCTTCAGATGATGTGTGATCCATTTTTCCATGACTATTATACCCTTCACTCTTCTACAAATGCAAAATTTAATATTTTATTTTTTAAAATTTGACATCAGTCAAGAAAGGCATGGGGGTTTGCCCTCATTCATGATATCATTTTAAAAAGAGAAGAGCTCGAACCCACAATCTTATATAGGTGTAAAGTGTATACACCAAACCAACATCATCTCTCGTTCAAATTTTCTTATTTACTTAAAGAAAAACTTCAATCGGTGAAGGGAACGTTACATCATTCAACGTGGTTGGTTCGATATTACTGGTTGGCATGCTCTTATTATGCCAAGCCTATACATCCAGATTAGTTATTGATGTGCCATGTAGTTTGGTACTGTGGTACTAATATCAACAATCTACTCATATTTAAATCAAATAAGAGGCGACCCTCTTAATAGTTAATACAATTGTGGAATGACCGAGGGTCTTCAAATGGAGCTCCACCCGTTCAAACTCTAGTATGGTATATATTATCTCACATTTATATATAAAAACTGTAAAATGTGAAGAAGCTTTTAATGTGAATAGATACCCACAATTATAGAAGTAGGTATCTAGATCGAGTATTAGCTTCACCAACTATTGTGTAACATATTCTTATGTATGTGTTTTTTTTTTTAGGCTTTGTTTTTTTTTTTTTTTTCAATAGTGACGATATTTACATCCTTCAAAAACCATATGTATACCCCAACTTAATATATTTTTAAAAATACAATAACGCCCTTGAGTAAAATTACCAATAAGACTAAATAGTTTGTAATTACACCCACAATAATTATTAATTAGTTTCCTATTTTAAAATCTTGTGAAAAAAAACGTTTCCTTTTAATGATTTAATATTAACATATATCATTAAAAATTCTTTTCATTTTCTTAAACCCTAGATTCTCTTTTAAAATTTAATTTTAAATATATTTTCTTCAAATTGACTACTAGAGAATGGATCAAAAATTTTCCAAGTAGGTTATAAAAAAGCAAGTATTAAATTATTTTATTTGAAGAACAAAATCATTGAAATTGTTTTCTCTATAATATTTGTATTATTTTTTTCTTTCAAACACGCTTTATTTTTTTTAATATTAGTTGTTCTTCAATTCCATTAAATTCTACTTCCAAATTAGTTGATACATGACATAAATCTTGTTTCCCTATAACTTTCACAAACAGAAAGTTGATCTCCAATAGAAAAAACCTCAAAACAAGATGATTTTGTTGATAGAAAATAGTCAAGAAGAAATAGAGAGAGCAGCTTGACACACCAAGAGGGAAAAAGAAAAAAAGAAAAATAGAATTTGATTTTTTGTGAGAGGAAAACTTGGAAGATAAAAACAATGTATGGGAAAGAACAATAATAGAATTTTTTTTTTTTTTTTTTTAAGAACAGTGATAAAAAGGGTTTTTTTTTTATAAATAACAATAATAAAATTAAAGATAATAATAAAATTTTCAATTTTAAATAATAATAAAGTTGATTAAAGAACATAATAATATATGTCGATGGTATATACTTACAAAAATACAATTACATTATAATTAAAGAAATGATATTTTTGGCATTAATTGAGATTTATTTACAAACTATAAAATTTTAAAAAAATTTGATGGGTGAGATTTATGTACATACAGTTTTTAAGGGGTGTCATTATCGTCACTCTTTTTTAATTCCAAAAACTTTACCTTGTGTTCATAAATTTGAGGTTTAATTTTACATATGTAACATACCTACCGATCCCCTCAAGAAATTGTAATAAAACCTATGGAGGATATCACTGTAATTTCTTAATTGGATTATAGTAAGTCATGCATTTAATTCTTACTAATAATCATGGGGGAAAAAACAATTAAAAGGTAGCAACAAGTGTTATTTGGAAAAAAAAAAAAAAAAAAAAGTGTAATAATTTCTTCTTTCTAAAAAAAAAATTCAATGATATAAGTATATAACGCAAGAAAATAGAGGTATATATTCCTCGGTCTGAATCTCGAAATCCAGTTTATAATTTCTCCTTTGTGTATATACCAGTAGAAATTTAAAAATATCCATGGCTGTCACTTTTCGTCTCCAAAATTGATGTAATTATAGTCTCTCATTTTTCAAACAAAACGGATAATTTACAAAAGAGAATAAAAGGATTTTTATTTTATTATTTAATTTAATTTTTGGGTTGAAACCGCATTAAAAAAAATGAAAATTGCAATAAAGTACTCCAACTTTAGGTGAAAGTGTAACAATATCATATTTTTGTCAAAATTACAGGAAAGTACCCTTGACTAACCCATTGACCGTTAAATTTAACGAATGTCAGAATGTTAAGAGGGTAATAATGTCAATTTCTCTTTAAAATGTATAAATATTTATAAATAAAAAAAAAAAGGAGAAAAAAATTGGTTCACAATTTGTTTAACAAAAATGATAAAAAAAAAGTATAAAATGAAGAAAAACAAAACGAAGACCTCTTTTTTTTGGGTGGGGAGAAAGATCTGGGTGTTCCTAGATCTTATCATCGACGTCAGTTCAAGATAAAAAATGGAAGAATTTTTTAAAAGTAAAAAACAAAGTATTTTTTTTTTTTTTAGAAGATCTAGGATCTCCATCATCATAATTAATTGAAGGAAAAAAAAAACGGAAATCTTTTTTTTTTTTTTTAAATTGAATGTGTTTGTTTGTTTTTATTCTCCTCTCCAAATTTTTGTTTTTTTTTTTTTTTTGTTTTATTCAATCATCATCAATATTTCTTTTCTCAATGATCAAGTAAAGGAGATCAACGACGACTTCAATGGAGATTTGGAGAGGAGAATAAAAACAAACAAACACATTCAATTAACCCAAAAAAAAAAAAAAAACACATTTCATCACAGTTCACACACACCATTTTATTGTGCACACTCTCTCTTTCTTTTCTTTTTTTCTCTTTCAATCAACAATGAACTGCTTCCACAAAATCTGTGAGCTAAGCATCCAAACAAAAACCCAAAATAAAAGGCACAAAGTGATTTTTAAATTATAAAAAGGAAAAAAAAATGCATTTATTTTTAGTGATCTGGTTTTGGGAACACAGATCTCACGTCTTGCAAAGGAGCAGCAAAGAGAGTCTTATTTTCTTGGAACAAATGTCCAATAGAGAAAACCAAAAACCCAATGTGGGTCTTTTTTGGGGAGGAGTCTAAAGATCTAGGGAGAGGAAAATGGCATATCCATGATAAAATCAAGAGGGGGAAGGTTTTGATGGAGAAGATTTTTTTTTTTTTTTTTGGTGGGTCTCTTTTGTTTCTGGGTCTCCTTGAATGGAGCTCTCAATCCCTAATGGAGTCCAATGTCCTTCAAAGGAGGTCAACTCCTCCAATAACTTGTTTTTTTTTATATATATTAATTTTTAATGTATTTATTTTTTAAAAATAAAATAAAAATAATAATTGATAAAATATGGTGTTTAAGGGCAATTTGGTCATTCCATAATATTTGACCATTCAAGAGTTAATTTTGACGGTCAATCATTTGGTCTAAGGTATTAATCTGTTATTTTGACAAAATTACAATCTAGTTGCAAGTTTAGAAAAGGTTAGGGTACTTTAGTGCAATTTTTCCAAAAAAAGGCTATATAACCTCAAAGAATTAATAGACACAGCCTCATATTGAAATAATGAACTATTTTAGAATAATGAACTATTTTATTAGATTGGTTAAATTTGAGATATATTGTACTTGGGATTAGATTATATTAATTAGACTATACTATATTAAATTAATAGTTTATTATGTTTGGTGAAACATGTGACTAACTTGACTGAATTAGTACTATATTTGATAAAATATGAGATTAGACTAAATATTTTGGTTGGGCATATATAGTTAGGATTTAGCTACAATTGCATAGTTTCTATGAGTAGTCATGAGAGATAGTTATTTTCTTTACTATTTTAGTTTTGTTCAATTTTCAAATCTTTTATTTTTTTATACTCTTATATTAAAATTCAAGCCATATAATTATACAAAATCTGTATACATTATTTAAAGAGTTCATTTTTACTCACCCCCTTCAAGGGTTGAGCATTAGCCCCTACTCACTTGTTATGTGTCCAAAAGCTAACCCTAGGTTAGAGGTGGCACCGGTTCGGTTTGGTTCCGGTTTCGGTTCCAAACCTCCGGTTTCGGTTTTTAGGCCACCTAAAACCGAAACCGAAACCGAAACGGGAAAAACCGGTTTGTTACCGGTTTCAAACCGTCGGTTTGGGAGTTCCGATTTCGGTTTCGGTTTCAAAACAGACGGTTTGGTATGGTTTCGGTTTCGGTTTCGGTTTTGGGCGGTTTTTCAAAAAAAAAAATCAAAAAAGTGCCACGTGGCAACTTTTAATTGGTTGATTTTTTTTTTTTTTTTATAAACTGACGGTTTTGGGCGGTTAAACTACCGGTTTGGAGGAATCCTAAACCTAAACCACCGGTTTCCAACCAGTTTCCAAACCGGCAGTTTTGGTTTCGATTTTCGGTTTCGGTTCCGATTCCGGTTTCGGTTTGGGTTTGGCCAATCCGGTTCCAGTTAAACCGTGGACAAAACCGATGGTTTAACCGAACCGTGGTCAGCTCTACCCTAGGTTAACAGATACTTCATCAATTAGAAATTAGTTAATAAAATAAGGGTAAATAGGTAAATTTATAAATAAATAAATAAAAACTTAAATTAATTTGTTTAATAATATTTATAAAAAAAATAAAATAAAAAACACTATTCTCATTGTCTTTCCTAGCTGTTTCTCCCTTTCAATCACAATATCCTTACTTTGACTCAGTACTCTCTAGTGAAAGACCAGACATGGCATGTACTCCATCCCATCTGATATCTTCCAAAACCCACTCAATTGATTAACACCATTCAAAAGCTCATCTTTCCCACTTTTTGACTCCACCACACACCTTTGATTTTGCATTCAAAATCTCATCTTTATAAATATTTTTCTCACTCTTTGTAGCAAAACCCAATTAAGAGTCTTTTTTTTTTTTTTCTAGAAACCAGTCAAGAACCCTTTTGTAAAAGTTTAACCTTTTGCTTTCTGGTTCGTGGTTTTTGATTGTAGAAGATAAAGAGCAAAGAAGAAGAGAATAAGAGATGTGAGAGAAGAAAAGAAAAACGTGTTTAGAGAGGGGTTAGGGTTTTGTGCTTGGGTGGTGGTGGCTAGGGTTTGGTGATTGAGTTGAGGTTAGGCTTTGGGTGTTGGAGAAGATGATGATGTTTTAGTTCATAAATTTTAATATTTTTTAAAATTCTCAATATTAATTTTTTGTTTTAATAATAGATTAAATAATTTTTAATTTTAGTTTTGTTTTTGAAAAGTTTAATTTTAGTTTCTTATCAATTAACTATTATATATATATATATATCTTTTAATGAAACGGATATAAAATCAATAGAACATTATTTAAAATATAAATGAGTTTGAAAATGTATAATATGTGTTGAAACTAATCTATAGGGAGGGTGAATAGGTTTTAATTGATTAATTACCAACTTTTCGACTTAATCAATTTCAACAGCTTTGCTTCAAACTAGTAATCAAACAAACAACAATAAAAGTACGTAAAACAATAAAAACATAATGATTGAGTTACGTGAGAAACCCTCCAACTGGGCAAAACTCATAAGTTATCCATCTAGCCATACACGGTCCTCAAATCCACTATATATAATGATGTTTATAACCTAAGTTGACATCTAGTCATACCATTCTTGGTCACTAACCCATCACTACTACCTACAAGCCTTTTATAGTGATTCTAAACCAATTGCTTGTGCACAAATCCACTTCGTCACAAGACTTAATACTCAATGAAGAGATAAACAATCTATGTGAATATATGACAATATCCAAAATGCAATTAATGTTAGACTACACTAAATGCTTATCTAGAGATTCAATAATGGCAGGTTAAACAATCCTAGATATCAATATTTAAATGCAAGGCATGAAGATTTAGCTAAAAGGCAATATTGTCCTAGATGCAAGCTATTAACAAACAACACATCTCAACCAATAAACAAAGACTCAAGCATGTTAGAAACAACATTAAGTAAAGAGTCATGCATTTAATCACAAAGTAAATGCTAATCTTAGGCAAACATGTCATAATAATGAAACAAGAGATTCTAGGGCATGTTCAAATTACCTAGTCAAAGAAAACAAGAAAACCCATGCTTGGATGATGCTAGAATGATGCTAGATGCTCATGGGAATGTGTTTCATTAAGTAAATATGAGTTCTTGGAAGTCTCTCTAACTTGAAGAACACTTTATCTCCTAAAGATATGATTTTTTAACTCTTAAAAACGAACTAGAGAGAAGACAACATATATATAAGCCATAAGTGAAACTACAACGTTTTGGAAAAATAAGGCTGAATAGGACACTGTGCGGATCCGTGCACTAGGAGCTGAAAAAACACCCAAAGTCATATCTCTGGTGACTATGTAAGTATAGACCCGCGCATCACCCGCACACTGGGAGTTGGAAATCACCAGTGATCACTTCACTGGTAACTGTGCGGGTATAGACCTGCACAAAACCCGTGCAACACCCATGCACCAGGAGCTAGAAAACAACCCGAGTGCAATTCGTAGGTTGTGCGCAGGTAGGGACCCGTGCATTGGGACCATCTCCGGTGGTCACTTATCATGCTAGAAACAAGCATACCATCGTACAAGCGCGGACGATTCCAATCAAACATAGGGAACCGAATTTCAATACTTAATACCACACTTAGATCTAACAACAAGGTGCACATGTGGGAAGTGAAGAACACACACATATGGGGTGTGTTTGGTACACGAAACGGGACAGGACAACGTGGGACAATTTGTTTTTGTCCGACGTTTGGCGTGACTTGAGCGTGGGACTGAACAGGACAAGATGGGACAGAAATCACAAAATTATGTCCCAACCAAGACCCTCGGCCAACTTGTCCAATGGCATGGGACAAGTGTTGAAAAGACGATTTTACCCTTCTTATTTCTAAAAATTACAAACTATGTATATACACTACTTGAATCCTATCTCATTCTCTCTCTCTCTCTCTCTCTCTCTCTCTCTCTCTCTCTCTTTCTCTCTCTCCTCTGTGTTACCTCTCCCACGGTTGAATCCCAACACTGTTTCAAAATCCAAAAACCACCCAAATCCTCCCTTTTACCTCTAGATCACCGATTTCCACCACCACCTTTGCTGCCTCATCACCCGTTCGCCTCTCTCACACTGCCGCATCACCCTACTCACCTCCCTCACTCTGCCGCATCACTCGGTGACCTCCATTTGAGAGAGTTTCTGATTTTTTTTTAATGTTTTTTTTTTTTTTTTGCATAGCACTTCATGTAAATTCCATTTTGCTTATGTGATGATGGTCACATCTGGTTTTAGGCTATTCTAAGGTTCGTTTATATTTAAGATGAAGTGAAGATGTAGAGATGAAGAAAAGAAGACAATGGTGATAATTTGATTTGATTTCCATTTTGATCGATAATTTCGATCGTAATCTTGGAGATTTGATATGATTGTTAATTTTTTTTTAAAAAAAATTATTAATTGATTTGTAATATTTATTTAAATAATTGAGTTGATTGGGTTTTTTTTTTTTATTTTTTTTTATTTTTTTATTTTTTTTTATTCTTCGTGAAACCTGGTGGTGTGAACACAGGATGGAGAATTGGAAATGTTGGTGGAGACCAATCACCAGATTGGATCTCCATCGTCAATCAATCATGATGGATGGTGGAGATCCAATCTGGGATTGGATCTTCACCTCATTTTTAAAATATATTTTTTTTTGTTTTTTTTTTGGTTAAATTCTATTTAATCTTCACAGTCCATCATGAATATGAATGGTGGAGATAAATTTTTTAAAATAAATTTTTTTTTACCAGTTTTTTAAATTGCATTGTTTTTAAATTTTCAAATATCTTAAATATTTAATATCTGAATTTTTTTTTTCTTGTTTTCTTTTTTATTTTTATTTTTTAAAATTCAATTATTAATCTCCACAATCCATCACAAAGATGGACGGTTAGAGATCCATTTTTAAAAAAAGTTTATTTTTTTTTTAATTTTTTGTAAAGAGAACTTGATCCCAACCATCCATCTTAATCAAAGATGAAGAAATTGTAAAAAAAATAAAAATAAAAAAATAAAAAAAATCATGTAAAATTATTAATTAAGAATATTTGTCAATCACAATATTATCATTTTTGTAATAATAGTGGCACTCTAGTCATTTGAACCTCTTGTCCCGTCCTATCTCAGTCATACCAAATACATAACAGTACAGTTAATAGTTCTTTCCTATACCTTCCTAACACAATACAGAAAAACATATCATGTCATGTCCTGTCCTGTCCCATCTTCATGCCAAACTGATAGGGCAGTCATCGGCGCCTGTCAAAAAAAGATATTTTTCTCTATTCTAATTACCTCACAAATGCAACGAGTCAAAGGACTAGTATAGCAAGTATAGCAAGCAAGCAAGGATCGTTCCCACGGAAAGGTGGAATCTGTATAACTATCTCTAACTAAAGCGTTATTAAAAGCGATGTAACTAGAACATGGAAGTGATGAGAACTGTGTGTATGAAGTGTATGCAAAATGCGGATGGTGTGTGAAGTTGTGAATAAAACTAAACTAAATTAAATTACACTAAGGATAGAAATGTAACCGGGTGCTTGCCTTTCTAAAACTAACTAAAGTGGGAATCAATTACACTACAAAACAATTAAACTAAAGGCCAAGCACCCTAGCTACGGAAATAATGGTGGCTTGGAGAGATGCAAGATAGTGGTTACAATAGGTACATAAGTTCACCAAACACACAAGCAAGTCATGTTAATCATAAACATTCAATCATCATTCAACTCAGATTCAAGGGCTAGTTCACTCAATTAAGAATTCCGAAACCAAATAATCTATAATTACAAATCATTTGTTGATTAAGGAATACTGAAACCCATTCATCACTCACCCAAATCATGGAGTGAGCAATTGTATCTCTTGGTCAAAGACCCTTTAAGCACAAGAACACCAAACAACCTAATCTAGCATAATCATGCATAAATCAAGTTCCCTCCATTCAAGAGTTAACAATCAAGATCCATTCACAATTAATCAATTAGAACCTGGATGTGCTCTTTCACTCAAATCAATCCATACATATCGATTCCCTTTCGTCACCAACATGCAAACAAGAGTGAGACTCTGCTTTTACACTACATCATTTGTTTACACTAAGTTACACTACATCATTTGTTTAATCTAAAGTCTCACTTATGCAAAACACATCAATTTCTACTCATTCATCAACATGTATGTCAAGAAAAGAGAGATATAGTAAAGCTCAAATAATAGAGTCAAGATCAAAATCGAATCCAAGTAAAGATCATATATAACAAGCTCAAGTGTTGGGTTACAAATATTCCCTATTGGGGATTACACATCAAAGAAATAGAAAATAAAACAAAGAGAAGAATTCAGATATAACCAAGATCTCTATTTCCTTTGCTCTCCTTTCTTCTTAGATCTACTTCAAAGATGGATGGAGGAAGTGTAGAAGTGGTAGTGGTGAGCTTCCCATGGAGGAGAACCTCTATGGAAGCTTTGAGAGCTCCTCTTTCTCTTTTGTGGTGTAAGAGTTGGGAAAATGTCTAGGATATGAAAAATCTAGACATTTAGATGATATGAGATAGGATGAGATTTTTTAAAGACCAAAAAGTAGGTGTATTTATAATGGTTGAAGTTTAGGGCATTAATTAGGGTTGAAAAGTCAAGTTTCCCTATCAAAATCACGTGACCTGCAAGTGGATATGGGGTGCCGGCATAGGTCTGTGAGGTCCAACTCGCAAATGGCTGTAGGAAACTTTTGCGACCAAGATCTGCGAGGTCTAACATGTAGTTTTAACTCGTAGAAAATCTGCTACTTCACATTGCTAGGTTTAACTCGCAAAAGGGTCTGGAATGGATCTGTGACTTACTTCTATGAGGACAAACTCGCAGATCCATCTAGCAGATTGTTTGGACACTTCTTCCTCTCATATTCATCTAGCGGAAGGCTCTAGAATGGATATATGACTTCATTCTACGAGGATAAACTCGCAATTCCATCTAGCGGTGAGGAGAAACTCGAAGTTTCAACTCACGGTTCCATCTAGCAGATTTTTCTACTGCACGCACCAGTCACTCAAATGGGTGTAATTTCTTCTAGAAAGCTTGGAATTGTGATCCGTAAAGTTCTGTGAAAACTAGACTCTCGGGGCTTTTTGAAAACATGTAGTTCGACACCCATTTCAATTCGAGGAGGGAGATATGGCTTTCGTAAGTTAAGCATTCTGCACAAGCCATCTCAATTTCAGATCTCTTTTTTTGCCTCCAAACCTTCACTTTAGGCTCAAACACCTAACTTTAGGGAAATGAACCTACACAAGGTTAAAACACATATTATATACAAAAAAAGAAATGCTTGAAACCGAGCACAAAAGGTAGGAAATAGGAGCCTAAAATAGGTACATAAATGTACCGATCACAAACGCACCCATAAGAATTTGAAACACAAATGCAAGAGAATAAAACATACATGAAAAGTGTATGTGTGTATAGCTAGTCTCTTCAAGAGTTGAGTACAAGTGATATACCTTTGAAGTGTTCTTGAGCTAGATGATACACAATGAAGGCCTAATTTACCCTTACACATTTAAACCCCAAATGTGGTTTGTCAATGAAATAAACCAATCAAAATATGAGGAGTTTACAATCTCCCCTTTGGCTATTTCGTGACAATACCATCACTCACAATTGATCCTCACAAATAACAAAAACTAAAGGTCAACAAAAAGTTATTCTACATTATAAAAAGATACCTAAAAACTAGATCTTCAAGTCTTCGATCTCTTGTAGAATAAGCAACCCTACAAAACAAGATAACTACACTTTCTAAGACAAGTGTATGTGAGGTGATCAAGTGAAAAATAAATACAAGCATTTGCATTAAAGAGAACAAGCAACAAGATGAAGTACAATGCAATGCTCCCCTTAAATGGGTTATTCCCCCTCAACAATTAATTCTCCCTAACATGCAATAAACCAAGAAGCTACTAAAACTTCCTTATCTTTTTTACACACTACTCCCTCTTTTTGTCATGAGATAGACAAAGTAGTATCAATTGAAAATAAATACAAGCATTTGCATTATAGATAACAAGCAACAGGATTAAGTGCAATGCAATGCTCCCCCTAAATGGGTTACTCCCCCTCAACAAGCAATTCTCCCAAACATGCAATAAACCAATCAACTACTAAAACTCCCCTATCTTTTCTACATACTACTTCCCCTTTTTGTCATGAGATAGACAAAGGATTATCCCTAACAGGGTCGCTTTTAGCAAAGAGAGAAAGTAGCACACAAGACATTTGCATAATCATATACAAGAATTTTATGCAACTTAATTAATTGGGAGAGAAGCAAAGATATTTATTTTGAAGAGAATGTGTGAAATTTTTGCTTTGGATGCAAGACATATAACATCAAAGCCCAAGCAATGGTATTTGGCAAAGCAAACATCAAAAGAGTTTCCAAAGAAATTCAAACCAATTTGTACTCTTTTGTCACAAGCAACAAAATATAGTTTCATTAGATTTGTAAGACAGTGCAACTATATCAAATCTTAAAGGCAAACCAAGACATGGATACAAAGATCCTATTTGATTTCCGAATGAATTATCTGTATGATAGTAGTCTTGCTAAACCTTTAAGAAGGCAGACAAGACTAAATTGGATGAGACATCCTTCTTGATTGAATGCATACAAGATTCTTATTGAGTTTAGTCTTGTCAATTGCATTTACACACACTTACATTCAAGCATAAGGAATTTTAAAGATACCATGCATATCAATTTAAGCATGTTAAAAATCAAGTTCACATGTCATGAAGATAAATTATGGGTCATTCAAGTGTAATTCTCAATCAATTTTCCTATTCCAAAAATGCATTATTGAACATTAAGGTGACATGGATTTGAAACAAAGCAATAGTTCACACTTATTGAATAAAAATATCATATAAGCATATATGTGCAGCCAAGATACTCAAGCAATTAATGAAGAATCATAAAGTTTATCAAATTTTTGCATATGACAAGAATGCAAGTTTGCTCTTTTTGCTTGAGCTCCCTTTATAGGGTCAATTACCAAACCACATCAAGGCATGAGACAAATCCCAGTAGACCTACTAAGTGCCATGAACCTAGTTGAATCTAAGGGTGAAATAAATACTCGGTGTGTATGATATAAGTTTAGGGGGGTGAATAGATTTTAACAATTTTACCCAATTTTTGCTTTAATCAATATTACGAAAATACCCCAATCTAGTCAATATATATAACAAGTATAATATGTGTGGAATTTAAATAACACTTGATATTTATGTGGAAACCCTCACGGGAAAAACTACGGGCTGGTAATTGCGCAGCACTCAAACCTCGAATCCACTAAATGTGTTAACAATTACAACCTACTCCCGGTAAATAATCACACACCTACCTAATCCCGATATGAGTGAACCTAGTCCAATTTGCTCATGTGACCACCTAATCCCGGTGACCGACCTAATCCCGGTCTATCACACAAGACTTCAATTGCTTGTGATTTATGCAACATAATCCCAGAAGCTACACAAGACTAAGTTCTCAATGAAAAGATTAACACCCTAAGTGAATATATGATGATATTCAAAGAACATACAAAGCTAGGGAACCTTATATGCGTATCTAGGATGATTAGATGACAATAAATGCAATTTCTGATATCAATAGCTAAATGACATATCATAAAGCTGAGCTAATCATAGATTAAAAATAACCTAGATGTTGCTATCAAAATACAACACTCAATAATGTCAACACAACAATCTTTATTTTGTATCTAGAATATATTCTAAGAGCATACAAATAATATAAGAGATTCCGTTGATAAATAAAACACTAAATTTAGATGAGATTAGTGAAGAACATATCAAAGGATGTGTGTTGAACAAAATCCATGCAAGTAAGCAAACTAACTATGCTAGAAAATGCTTAGATGATATTTAGATGCATATGAGAATGGTTTTGAGTGTATAAAAATGAGTTGTTGATTGATTTTCTCTCAAGTATCTCTCTTTAAAGTTTAGGGTTCTTAAAGTCAGAGAACTCCTCTTTAGAGAATGAGAAAGTTGTATATTTATAGGCATCAAGAACATGGCATATGAAAAAACAAGTTTGCCACTGAAAACGCACGATTGACTATTTCATTCGATGGCCAAGCCACCGATAATAACTGTCGAATAAGTCCCAAGAGAAATAGGGGAACAAAGGCGGTTTCATTCGGCTGTTTCGTAACTGCCGATCCAACCACCGAATCAACCCGAGAGATTAAATCCATCAGGTGTGATCGGTGGTTTCGAACGGCAGTCGTGGCCGCCGATCGTAACCTTCATTTCACCAAAAATGGTGAAACCAAGAGAGAAGCCAAGGGCATTTTCCGTGAGCGGTCTTCGCGTAAAACCAAGCTCGCTAACGTGCAGCTTGGCATTTCCGAACATTCGGGAAACAAATTATAAGACACATAAACACATAACAAGATATAACAATCAAAGTGTTAGTGTGAAATGTGACATGTGAAAAGTATGCACACAAATGCAAGTATGCTAAGTGTGTGTGTGTGTTTCTAAATCTCTTCAAATAAAACTAAGCATAAGAGATATACCTTTGGAGTGCTTGTCACCTTGAGGTCTTGAGGGCCTTGAGCTTGATTACACATTTCCTAAGCTACCCTTACAAAAACCCCAATATGTGGTTTGTCCACGAAATAAGCCAATCAAAAACGAGAATCCTTACAATCTCCCTCTTTGGCTATTTCGTGACAAAACCACCACTCACATTGATCTTCACAAAAAACATAAAAACTACGGGTCAACTATGATTTTCTACATTACAAAGAGATATTTTAAAAACAAAATCTTGAAGTCTTCAATCTTTTGTAGAACAATGAATCCCAAATGTGGGATTAATCAAGTGAGAAAATAAACAAGCATTTGCATTCTAAGATTTTAAGCACAACAACAAGCAATGTATTGTGAATGCAATGCTCTCCCTCAACAGGTTACTCCCCCTCAATATATATTCTCCCCAATATGCACAATTGCTACTACAATTTAGCATCTCCCCTTACCACATTCTACTCCCCCTTTTTGTCATGATATAGGCAAATAAGTAGTCCCCAACAAGGTCACTTAGCAAAGAGAGATAGTAGCATACAATATATTTGCATAATCATATAAGTCACTTTATGCTACTCAATTAATTGGAGAGAAACAAAGAAATTTATTTTGATTAAAATGTGTGAATTAAAAAATGCTTTGCATACAAGACATGTAGCATTCAAGTCCAAAATAAAATGGTATTTGGTAAAGCAAATGACAAAGATTTCTAATAAGAGTTCAAACCAATTTCACCATTTGTCATTAGATAAGCAAGGATATAGAGAGATAATAGATTTCAATTCAAGAACAATTATATCCAACTTTATAAGCGAAACATGGCATGAGCGACTTTTTGCACCCTATTCGATTTTTCAGAATAAGATATCCATATGATAGTAGCCATGTTCAACCAATAAAGAAAGAGAGACATTTTGGATTGTAAAATCCTTTGAATGGATACAAGATCCTTCATTTGAGTCTCATAAGCTTTTTCACACAAGTTTTGCATTTAAGAAGTATGCAATCATCGATTTATGTTTTTTCATGTGAGCATGTTATATGAATTTCATGATTTTCATATGGCATTAGCATGTTATAAAAGAATCATCATGTCATGGAGATAACTATAGGTCATTCAAATCATACTTCCTATGTAAATTTCCTAGTCCAAAAATGCATGTTTGAACATAAATATGACATGGATTGTAAACAAAGCATGGTTCACACTTATTGAATAGAAAACATATATACATATGTGCAACCAAGCTTACTCAAACAATTAAGAAAGAAGCATAAGATATTTCAAATTTTTGCATGTGACAAGTATGCAATATAGCTCTCTATGCTTGAGTTCCCAATATGGGGTCAAGTCACTACCCTTCATCAATTAAGGGTATGAGGTCCTATGGACCTTCCAAGCCCATTGGACTTGGTTGAACCTATATGAGACTTGTTAGTCTTGTAGCAAGCAAGTTCATTATTTTTAATCCACTTAGGTGACAAATTTTCTATCCTAGTGGTCAAAGGTTATAGAGCTCTAGGAGTCATAGGATCATGTAAATGGTTCTCATCCTTCCTATGAACATGCATTCTAGCTCTAGCATTTTTCTTTTCGATCATGCTTTTAACTCTACACATTTTAATGTAATGAAAGCAACTTGGTCTAATATGACCATCAATACTACCAAAATGACAAGTGGGAATAAAGTTAGGAATAATACCATTCCCGTGTGCATGCATTTGAGCTTTCCCTTGTCGTTGTGGTTGTCTTGGTTGTTGGATTGGATCTCTCCATCTTTGTTGATGACCAAGACATTGTTGCTTGCTCGGTTGAGCTTACATGATCGGACTCTTCCCTTTGTGGATCTTAGGTTGAGGGAAGTTAACATGAGGAGCCTTTTAAGGTTGAGCTTGAGCTTGACCATTTAGTGCCACCTTTACTTGGGCACTTCTTGAACACTCTCTTAGGTCTATCTTTTTCCTAGGGTGTTGAGGAGGATGAGACTTCTTAAAGTCCATGCTTTTGACAAAGGTTATATTGTTTGAGAAGGAAGCTTCCTTGTCATCAAAGTAGCCAAGACCTCTCTTGTCACTTGGCCTTTTACCAACTCCCAACATACGGTCAAGCTTCTCGGTGCTTGAAGACATCTTAGCCATTATGGCTCTAGCTTCTTCAAGCTCTCTCTTCAAACCCTCTTCATTCCTCTTAGACAAAACTAGCTAATCTCATAGCTTGTCTTCATCCATCATAGATCTCACCACTTCTCTACTCAAGTGGTCTACTTGTGTTGAAAGCTTAAGATTTTCTTCCTTCAAATGTTGAATCTCCTTTTCATTCATTATCCTATAGCTTTCAACCCTTTTCAAGTAGTCTTCACGATCCATATTCTCCATATTTCAAATTCTCAATAATTGAGTCATCCCCTTTATTCTCCATCTCGCCAATGGAGTCATTTCCTAAATTCTCCATCTCACCAATGGAGTCATCTCCTTTATCAAGATCATCAAATTTGTCTCTTGATGACATATGAGTCATATCCCAATGAGTAGCTACATCAATCTCTTCTATAGTTAATTCTTCATCTAATCCTTCTATGGGATCACTAGTTAAGTCATCCTTGCCATCAACTTCATTTTCTACATATGTGACTCCAAAAGCCGTGTAGTTAATGACAAGCTCCTTGAAAATGCCTACAAGGTTATACTAAACAACCAAGAGGGGGTGGGGGGGTGAATAGGTTGACACACTAGTTTTAAAAACTCTTTCGTGACTAGTGTCAAAACCTTGGTGAGCATATAATAAACCTTGAACAAGATTGTTATGAGAAACAATTTGCACAAGTATACTCAATTCACCACCCTTAGTCTACAAAACATATATTAAGAAACAATGTATCTCATATAAAAATATATTCAATAATGAGCACATTCTACAAGTTGTATTATGAATATTACAATGAAAGATTACTAAGTAAAACATTACAACTTGATATAGAATATTGCAAAATACAAAGTTCAAACACTTACAAGATACAAGAAACAAATGTTGATTCAACAAACAATGTGTGCATCTCTTTCTTTATCAAAAACATGTTTACAAGGATGTGAGAAATTTAAGATCATAAACAAGTTATATAGAACAAACATACAAATATAAAGAGAAAGAGATAGAGACATTCGACACATTGATTTTTATGTGGTAAATCTCCGAAGAGAAAACATCCACGGATTGAATCCACAACCACCGGCAAAGCAAATCCACTATATGAAAAGGACATACACACTCAAGACTATCAACTCTATGATATCCATCTCAAGCTATCAAATCCGAATCTACCATCGGGCTAGTGAATCACTAAGCGTACTCCATATCCAACTTGTGTCCTACACCTCTAGGAAGCAACTTCCTATCTAAGGCTCTCAAGCCTCTAGGAAGATTTCTTTGCTTACCGATCTAGATCACAAGGATCCTAGTCAAGCTTCCCTAGCTCAACCATCAAGAGTACCACACTCTTAGATAAGACTTTTGCTTGGCTATCCAGAACACTTTCCTAGCCAAGTCTTCTTGCTCAAATTGAAGCTTCACTCACTCCAAGATGAGACTTCCACCTTTTGCAAGGAAAATGATCTAAGTGATGCAAATGATGCAAACACATGCAACATAGAATTTTGATCAATACATCCTATGGAAACTAGAAATAAACAATGAGCACACAATGTATATTTTTCTAGTTCATGATTCAAAACATGACACCACACAAAATGATGCATGAGCATATGAAATGTATGGATAAAGTACACTCCATGAAGATCTAGACATAGGCAACAAAGCACACAAAATAAGGTTGTCTAGACCTTAAACATGAACAATAATCTAGAGCATGCAAAACACCTAAAACATGTCAAATCCTATATTCTATTCATGTTATTAAAGCTTGAAAACAAAGCATGATCATTAAGAATATATTCAAGACTTTAGAGCACAAACAACAAAAATGCTAGAATGACAAGATATGATCGATGAATATTCTAGCAAGTACTTAGAGCATATATATTCACAATAATCAATTAAATCCTAATTAGCTCTAAATACAAAATCAAATGTGCTAATTCTAGAATTATCAAATTAAAGGATCAAAGCACATTTCAAGGATTATTAATCATAAAATGATTCAATCAAGTCTCAAATAATCCTAGATATCAATCTAATCACAATACAGCTCTCAAACATGTGAAAATCATAGAATCAAAAACTCTAGTTCACAAGTGTCTCTAATTAGACTTTTGATTAAGATTGATTATGAAGCTATCTTTCTCAATAGCATTCACTAAACATATACATACATATAGAAGAAGAAACCCCAAGCAAATTGAAGGTAATAAAAGAAGAAATCACAAAGATAAAGTCAATACCTCTCCATCACGAGCTGTCACGATTTTCTAGGTAGAACACCTTGAAAACTCAATCAAATGACTGCAATATCACTTGGAAAAGGTAGAGAACTCAATTATGAATAATCTCCAACTTGAATCACTCAAATCTAACTTCGTATGAAGAAGTTATGGTGTTTGGAAGTTGAGAAAATTGGAGAAAAAAAACTGACAGGATTTTTCTATTTTCTTCTTTCTTCCTCACATTTTGAAATGGAGGGAAATGTGAATATTTAAAAGGAAGAGAGAGAGAGGGAATTTTTGGCCAATCAAAATAGGCCACCTCAGCCTTGGCCTGTGTGGGGCACATGTGGCCCATGGGACTAGAGCGCTGGTCTGGCCATGGCTCACATGGCTTCCACACGGGGTGGCCAAGGCATGGCCTTTGGCCATGCTTACCTCACTCGCGCACCTCCCACATTCTTCAACCGTATACCGGCCTCCAAACTCTGATTTCGAATCCGTTTTTGGATTACGAATCGTAACTCCCTCATGCACAACAAAGACTATGGAACTTTGACAAAAAGTTGAGAATTCATCTCGGAAAAAGACGACGAACACAACTCAACGAATGAGAACGAAAAGTAGCGTAGCTACATCGTTTGGACTCGAAACTAAATGAATGAGTAACCGAAACGACCGAGACTCAATAAGGAATCAAATAAGATCATGTACAAGTCCAAAACATAAGAAACACAAACAATCAAACACAAATTCACATATGTATGCCATTTCCTAGACATAGTCTTAGAACATGCAACTCTACAATGTATAAGCCTTTGGGTTCAATGCATAAGCATACAAAAACATGTGAATGTGTTATATAAATGGTGCACAATGATGCAGGGACACTTATGAATGATTTGTGTGTATGTGCGCTAACGCCTTGCAAGAGGAAGAAGAATCTTGATACCTTAGCATCCAAGTATGCGATATTCCCCTTGAAGATAAGATTTGCTCAAGATGTTGCTTCTTCACATTTGAGGCTTCTTTCTTCCAAGAATCACCTAAGCAACAATTAACACAAATAAAGAGACTTTTGTAATGGAATCAAGCCAACACAAATAAAGGATCTTACAATCTCCCCTTTGGCTATTCCATGGCAAAACCTTATCCTCACCATACATTGATCACTCCACTAAACTCAATATTGATAGCATTCTCTCATCCTCACATTGCAAAGAGATCCCTAGACTAAAAGGTCTTCAAGCCTTCTTGAGTCTTCAAGAATCCCTTCTTTGAACTTCAAAGAACCTATGAGAAAAGAAGCAAACCAACAAGAGATCTTCTTCCAAAGAAGAATGGTGAGATATTATCACAAAAACAAAATAACAAAAACTTCCCTTATCTCATACAAAAATGCATTATCTCAAGTGAATAAATGTTATCACATAAAGCTCTCCCTTAGATCCTTAACACAACAAGACAAGAATTCTTTTCTCCCCCTTAGGACAAGAATTCTCCCCCTTAAGACAAAGTTTTTAATAAGCACAAAAAGAACACAATAGCGAGATTTCTCCCCTTATATGATCCCCAAGGTGAGATTTCTCCCCTTATAAAGATGGTGAGGTTTCTCCCCCTTTTTAAGGGTGATGGTGAAGATTTTCCCCCCTTTTGTCAAGGAATAGACAATGGACACAAGAGATAAATAACAAGATATTAAGCAAACAAATCATATAGAAAGCATAGTTGAATAAACTAAAGCTCCCTCTTAACATATGCTCCACATATTATCACCAAGTAGATTTGTTCACAAGGGACTATGAATCACAAAAGCATAAATTTTACTCTTAAGCACATAGGTCATATCTACCAAGTTCAACAATTGCATGAACAATCATATCAACCCCAAATATGAAGGAATTTGTATCAACAACTATCATCTCAACCCCATTCAAGAAGAGATTTGATTACAACCACAACTACTATCACTCTAAGCAAGGAGGAATTTTCTGAAACTACAATCAATAGAATTGATTACAATCACAATTACTATCACTCTAAGCAAGGAGGAATTTTTTGCAACTATAATCAATTAACTTGATTACAACCACAATTACTATCGACCCCAAACAAAGAGGAACTCATTGCAATTATACTCAATTAAATTGATTATAACTAAAATTACTATCAACCCCATACAAAGAGGAACTCATTGCAATTACTCTCTTATCAACCTCAGGAATGAAGAAATTGATTGCAATCTCAACTACTATACAACCTCAATTAAGGAGAAGGTGATTGCAAACACAATCATACAATTATTACAAAAAGATTCATGCATTAATTGTGATCAAACATACAAAGACATATATCATTATGAAGAATCATTTATGCTTGATTCTCCGGTATTTCCCCGTGTTTAATATTGTAAAATCGAGTGTTTCAGGTTTTCTTAGGTTTCAGGAGCATTTGGGAAGAAGATGATGACTTGGGTGCAAAAAGACTCACAAATAGGTAAAACAGGGCATTCTTGTTATTTGAGCAAGAAGAGGTCGCTACATAATCGCCATGGCGGTAGAGGAATTATTCAAAGCATCAGAGGTTCGCCCTCAAGGTCACCACATGGTCGCCATGGTGACAGTGGAAATTGCAAAGCATTAGGTGTGTCGCCACTTGAGGTCGCCTTGGCGACCTACACTTGCAAATGGCGACATCCCAAAATCTGACTCAAGGTCGCCATTTGCTCTAAAGGCGACCTTGAGTGACAAATGGTGACTTCGTTGGAAAATGTACAGGGTCGCCACTTGCTCTAGGGCAAAACAGATGACTTTCATGGCGACATCTGCATCTTAGAAGGCATAACTGTTTTGCGCCCCAAGGTCGCCATAGTGACAAAATGGCGACATTCGCACCACATCAGCGAATCAAATAGTTATCAATACATGTCCAAGTGCCAATATAAATACTGAGCTTCTTCATTTTCAGTAGCCATCCTAGCATAATTTAGAACATGAATTCACTAAGTTTAGATCTAGATTTTCTCCTCCATTGTTCATCTTTCATCATCTTCCATTTCTCTACTTGAACTCACCTTTTTCCATCCAAACCTCAACATCAAACCTTGACTACTTCCCTAAATCATTCCTCTTCTACCATTCTCTACACCCAAATACCTTTGTCACTCACCATTAGACACCTATACATCTAGACACATCCTCTTCTCCCACTCTTTGCATTAGGAGCATAAAAGGAAAGGAAGGATCAAACATTAAAGAAGGAGGCCCAAGGGTGATTTCCTCATATATTACTTGTTTTCCGTTTTATTGCTACTATGTGTAACTAAACCCCTAATCTAGGGGATAAATTTGAGGAACATTTGGTTGTGGGTATTTGCTTTAGCTTTGTAATGAATCTCTTTATATGTTCTATTAATTTATTCATTAGATTCTATTTACTATGTGATTGACTTGTATATCCACTTGTTAATTGTAATCTTGTTTAGAGTAATATGTTATGCAATCATCCTTGGATTGACACCCTTGTGTGATTAAGAACCCAATGAATATGATAGATTAGTGGTGGGAATATCAACCCAACTAATCTAAACCTCAATTGGTTACCATAAAGAGATTGGTCCATTAAAGTGGCTTAAAAGGCATTACCCACAACCATTTGATAATCAATCTATTCCCTAACATCTATATTAATTGTTTACATCATTTATCTTATCAAGGTTGTTGAGTCTTCTATTTTTCATATCACTTTTGCATGTTCATTTTTAGTTGTTAACTTTGGTGGTTTATGAAACCACACATCTATCACATTATATGATTTACTTTATTTTGTTTAAAGATTAGTCAATCTATCTAACATAGCACTCCATATCCCTGTGGAACGAACTTGCTTACCACTTGCTATAAAATCATACCTTAAAGGATTTTAAGTGGCTTAAAAAGGGTTTTCAAAAGATCAAATTAAATACATCGTTTTTGTGAGCACACGACAGCTCATCAAAAATTAGCGCCGCTGCCGGGGAATGGTAGCGTTTGTTACATAGATTGACTTCTCTTTATAGTTTACTTGTGTAGTTTAGATTGTTAGTAAGTATATTTGAATAGATTGGTTGTCGGTTATTAACTTTTTCATAGTTCTTTTTTACCTTTTTCTTTGTATCTCTTTATCTATTCCATTTTCAGATACTCAGTTATATGCATGGTAGGAGATCTTTAGGTAGAGGAGTACACCCCCCATTGAAAGGTACTAGCCGTGTGAGAGAGTTTGAAGAGATTCCTAGGCAAGCTATGAGTACGGAAGGACAACAACCTATGAGGGAGGAAAATGCCCCTCTTAGGGAAGAGATGACTGAAGAAACTCCCGCTACCTATGGTCAAAGGATGACCATGGGAGAGTATTCACTACCAGCTATTGGGAATCAACCGTCACCGATTGTGTTGGACCCGGTTGCGAGAGGATATGAGCTTAGAACGATGCACGTCAATCTTTTGCCTGCTTTTCATGGGAAACTGAACAAAGACTGCCTACAGTTTATGAAGGAAATCATCGCAATTATTGAGACGTTCCCTATCATGCATCTTTCTTGTAAGCAATTGCATATGCGTTGTTTTCAATACTGTTTAAAGGACTTGGCTATGAAGTGGCTAATAGGGCTTAAGCCGAGGTCATTAACAAGTTGGAGTCAGATTTGCAGAGTATTCTTTAATAGGTTTTTCCCAGCTAGGAAAGCAAAGGAGTTGAAGGTCAAGATTGCGGATTTCTATGAAAGTGAAGGAGAGCTGTTTCATGAATCATGGGAGAGATATCAACTTCTCTTGGCCCAATGCCCTCCTCACATGTTCACCAAGGAGTACAATGTATCTTGCTTCCAAGGTGGTCTCACTCGTTTTTCTTAAGTTTTGGTGGATAATGCTTATGGAGGCTCATATGACATGAAGACCGCCGCTTGAGAATTCGACTTGGAATACGATTATGAAGACAACTCAACAAATGAGAACGTAAAATAGCGTAGCTTCTTAGTTTGGACTCGAAATCTAATGAATGAGTAACCGAAATGACTGGGAATCAATAAGGAATCATATGAGATCATGTTCAAGTCCAAAAACACTTACACACAAACAAATAAACACAAGATAACACAAATATGCAATTTCCTAGAAATAGTCCTAGTACATGCAATTTCACAATGTTTATCAAATTAAATCTAATGCATGTGCATACTTCAACAAGTGTGTGAATGTGTTATACCAATTGTTAACCGCAAAAAATGACAGGGGTTCAAAGAAGAATTTTCCATTCACATAAAGGAAGAATCCAGGTAGGAGAACGAGGATCCTGGTACCCCACCACTGAAATGCGCCCTCCATCAGTCCAGGTCGAGGTCAAAGCTTCCAAAATATTCAAGGATATTAGAGAATGCAGAAACCAAGTTACCCTAGTATCCTGATACCCCGGTACCCACGTACCCCGATATATGTATATGGGGTACAAACGAGCAGGAAGGGGGGTACCCATGTATCCCGATCCCGCCTAGGCCAAATGAATCAACAGAAAGTACTAAGACAAGATCAAGCCACGTAGGAGGACACTAAAATGCCATCATTTTGGTAAATAAGGAAGTTGTTAACCGCCAAAATTGACAAAAGACCAAAAAAGAATTTTTCCACTCAGATACAAGGAAGAGATAATTTTTCGAGTACCATCCGGCTACTTCAAGAGAGGAGGGATCTAGATTAATCTAGATACACATCTCCTTCAGATGGATCAAGACCGGTAGTTTCCTACCTTGACATGTGCCTGGCGGTATCCCAATACGGAGTTCCACCCAATATCCCGATAAAAAGTCCTCCACACAGTATCCCGTCATAACATCAGCTAGGTATCCTACTACTATAACATCCAAGTACCCTGCGACAACATCCGTTGGTATCCCGATTCCCAGACGACCAAGAAACCAATAGAAATCACAAAGCTAGTAGGGGGCGTGGCACTCAAAAACTCAGACACCTTCTAGGACTAACTCACCAGGCAGTTAAAATACCAGACTAAGAATTTACAGAGGTAAGACTCATATGCCTAGAAGACCGTGTTAAAGCTCCAAGGAAGAGTACTGAAACACCGTCATTTAATTAAACAAAAGAGGTGGACGTCTTCCCGCCATTTGAGAGTTCCATTTAAATAAGGAGTCAACTCTATCAGAATCCTCCCAGGAAAGAATCACTTGATTCTAGGGATCAAATCCCGTGACAATCTCGTTTATCGCCAAGGAAAGTCCCAAAATTGCCGAAACCCTAGATCGAAATTATAGGAGTGCATGGCAAGCAACGGGACCTATATATATGACGTTATACTTAACAGATAGAGGATCCAAAAATCGGCCCTAAAAACCCTAAATCCATAGTTTATTCCACTTATCGACATGCACGAGAGCGCCACCGCCATCTCCATCACCTACTGAGACTCGACCCATCACCATAGTTCAGAGAAAAATCCATTGTATCCATACTGTAAAGATAGTATCAATAAAAAGTCTGATTCACTCAACTTACTTTTTGTGTTAAATTCCTGTTTATTTTGTTAAAAAACATCACAGGTATCAAACCACTTGATACCCCTCCGACCAGGATCCACCCCGATCTCGGTCCTTAAAGTCGTTATTTAGAAATTCACCCCAATGATAATTTTTCGATAACAGAAGTTAATCCCTTCCCACCACTAGAGAGTTATATTTGAAAGAGGAGTCAACTCTGATAGATTCCGTCAAGTAAGGGATCGCTTGATTCCAAAAAGGAAGGTGACTACCTCTTCACCAATGAGCATGGAAAATCCCGAAAATCTCTAGGTCACTAGACCTAAATTAGAGGAGTGCTCAGTACGCACCGGGACTATATATACAACATAATATTATACAGAACGAGGGAGGGGATAGTGCAAAACAAAAAAACCCTACTGTGTATTTTCTACTTATCGACATGCACGAGAGCTTCACCACCATCTCCATCTGAGTTATATTTCCGTCACGATAGATCTAGACTACTACCATTGTATTTTCTTTATCTTACAATCAATAAAAAGCACAATAAAGGACCTTGTTCAACTAGTTATCTCCATTCACCATAGTCATGATATTTGAGCATCTTTTACTAAGAACCTAAGGTATTGAACTACCTAATACCTCTCTGACTGAGATTTACCCCGATCACGGTCACTTGAATTGTTAATTGGAAATTCACCCTAGTGACAATTTTTGGTTAACACGGGTGTACAACTCTACAAGGACACATATGAATGCCATGTGTGTGTGTGCCTATGTCTTGTAAGAGGAATGAGGTCAAATATACCTTTGTTGAGCAATGTAGCTTATTCCCCTTTTAAGACACCATCTTGCATGAAATGTAGCCGAGTCTTTCTTTAAAGCTTTGAATCATCATTTCTAAGACCACTAATCAATACAAATAAAACATCGTTTTGATATGGAATATATGTCAATACAAACTAAAATCCTAACAGCAAGGCATGGTTGCCGTGCACATTTTGCGCAAGTGTGGCAGTCGCGTGCCCTTCACGCAAGCGACAATGGATAGCGACCATTGCGCACGAATAGAAACCGCGCTCTATAAGTGCAAGGGCTATGTGTTTGCGGGTGCAAGGGTTGCGTGTTCACATGTGCATCAGAGTCGTTTTCGGACACCTTGGGCCTCTGATCAGTGTTAGGGTAACACTTAGGCTTTAGGGTTCAATCCATGAGATGGATCACTTAATACAAATCAAGTTGGACTTGGTTAAAAGCCCAAAAGATGCAAAAGATGGACTTGAAGAATTTGGGATTATAAGAAGACCAAGGAATGCCTTGGATTGTTTGGGTAATTAGAATATTTTTTAAGTTAGATAACTCATCGTACTTGGTCCAATCATGTATGCTTTTTTTATGAGATGATTAAAGCATTATCATGTATATGCATGCCATATAGATTAAAAGTGCCTACCCTCACATTATAATAATACATGAATAATGGCCTATTTAATTTAAGTGATTTTTTTTTTTTTAATGTGATTGAAATAGAATATTCACATAATTGGCTATTAATAATGAGATTAGTTTTTAGGAGTAAAAACTTGATAATTCTCATTAAATTACTAATCTTTTATTAAAGATTTTAATTAGTTAGATTAGTAAAGCCCAACACACTATTAAGATAAATTTGATTAAAGCCTTAATAATAATTGGACCGAATAATGTGTTTTTAGTTTTAATAGTTAAAACTTGGTAATTTCACATTTAATTCTAGTCTATTTAAATAGTTTACATAGATTAGAATTCGAATAATAAATTAGTTTTTTAATAGTTAAAAATCTAGTTTATTATTTAATGTTAATATGATGAGATTCTAGTAACATTACCTAAAAACCTAGATTCTTCTTAGCTGTTTATTCTACGTTTATCTAGGTGCATTAAAACTAGAAAACCCTAACCGTATAATAGTGAATGGGAGAGGGATATATAACATTATATCTTGCAGTCTCCATCATTAGTTCAACATCATGAGATTCAAGTGGGGCCTCGAGACCGCTTTGTTTTCATCCTCCTTAAGAAAGGTCTCCATGAGAATCAATACGAAGGTTAACTTCCTAAAGAATAGGATTTATGAATCTATTTTGGGATTGACTGACCCTAAGGCAGCAACTCTCAAGTTAAGTTCATGAGATCTGAAATCATGGGTTATACTCATAAGGATTAATTAAATGGTTAATTAAATTTCTGACTAAAATAAGCAATGGTTAAATAATATAAGAATAAAGAGTTATTCTGGTGTATCATTTGATTGAGAATATCTCAATCCAACATGCAAGTACTTGACCGACCCTAAGGCGACACTTGCTTGTGGTATGTTGGATTGTCGTGGCATAGTAACAGTTTTTAGTAATTTTTTCTTGTTCATTAAAAATGTTCATGCATCATGTTTAATTATATGCCGAATTTTCTTTTACATATGATTTGAATGTATGAATGAATGAATTTTTTATTTATGTTTATTTCAGCAATGTCTTCTACTTTACTTCAAATTCTTGCAAATGAGAAATTAACCAGAGAAAACTTTACAAAATGGAAAAACAACATTAATGCAATCTTGGTCACCAAAGACCTAAAATTTGTGTTTACCGAGGAATGTCCTCCATAGCCTACAACCAACACAACACGAACTATTCATGAGGCCACGAAAATTGGATTTCAACTAACAGATCTGCATTTATTTGTTAGCTAGCATGACAGATGTGCTTGTTTCGAAGCAAGAAGCAATGACTACAACATATGAGATGATAGAGTCATTACAAGCCATGTTTGGGCAACCTTCTGAGCAAAAGCGACACGAAGCTTTTCATTCCACAATAATTGCTCGCATGAAGGAGGGAGCATCAATTCGGGAACATGTCTTGGGCATGATGTCCCATTTCAATACAGCTGAAGTCCATGGTGGGGTCATAGATGAGCCTAGCCAAGTAAGCATCATACTGAGAACTCTTTCAAAGAGCTTTGATTAGTTTGAAAGCAACTATAAGATGAACAAGTTGAAGTTTAGTCTGACTCATTTGCTTAATGAGCTCACAACTTTTGAGTCCATGACAAAGGACAACAAAGGTAAAACCAGAGAGGCAAATGTTGATGAACTATCTTCTTCTGGATTTAAGAAAAGTAAGAGGTGTATTGGCAAGGCAAAGGCTAATCCCAAGAAGAAAAAAGCCCAAAGTAAAAAAGAAGAGCACCACAATTGACTAAGCTAAAGGAAAGTGTTTCCATTGCGATAAGGTCTATCATTGGAAGAGGAACTGTCCGTAGTACCTCGAGGAGCTCTCTAAGAAAAAAAAAGTGAAAGGTAAATCAGATTTGCTTGTCATTGAATCTTGTTTAGTGGAAGATGATTCTTCACTTGGATAGTAGATTCAGGGGCCACTAACCATGTTTGTTCTTTTTTTACAGTGGACTAATTCTTGGACATAGCTAGAGAAGGGTGCCTTCTCAATGCACATTGGAATGGTGATGTAGCAGCAGCTAAGGCAATTGAATACATAGAACATGTGGCGAATTCGTATTGGGGTTGCGTGGACCAACCAAATATGTGCTGAACTTTGTGGACCTTTACAAAGGGCATATGGGGTCGGATCATCTATTATAATATGTTTTCGGAAAGCCCAAGATGATTCCTACAGATGTTATGAAGACATTATCCTCCATAATAGATCAAAAAAGGCCTAAATTCGGCCATCTATCTTGTTGTGTGAAGACTTGAGCTGGACCAACTAAATCTGGGCTAAACTTCGTGGACCTCTATAGAGAGCATATAGAGTCAGATCATCTATTATAATATGTTTCCAAAAAGCCCAAGACGAGCCATACATATGTTATGAAGACTTTGTCCACTGTAACAGATCACAATAGGCCCAAATTTGGCCATCTATCTTATTATGCGAAGACTTTAGCCGGACGAGAGTTGGACGAGAGCTAGACGTTGTTGATTCCTTGTCAGTTTCATTGTTAGTTTCCTTTTTAGTTTAGGATTGAGTCTTGGAGTCTTTTTAGAATTATATTATTTGAGAAGTCTGAATCCTTTAGGATTCAAGGTTTTAAGCTTTTAGGATTAGTTTTGAAGAGTTTGAATCCGTTTAGGATTCAAGGTTTTGAGCTTTTAGGTTTAGTTTGTTTTCCTATTTAAATTCATTACAATCAGTTGTTTTTTTTTAGTTTTTGATTAATTAAAATGTAGAGAATTGTTTCTCAACTATCCATATACAATATTCTTTGCGAAGACTGGCATCCGTGCACGAATCAACAGAGTATTGGTAGGTGGTTATCTAATTGTTTCTTACAGGTTTTTCTCAACAGAGCTTCCTCTACATCAAACAGGGGATGTCGTTTCAACACAAGTAGTGGGAGAAATCAGACTTCAATTTAATAGTTGTTTTCTTTTTTTGAATAATGTTTTTTACATTCCTGGATTTTCAAGAAATTTGATTTCTATATCCAGATTATTGGAACATTTATATTTAGTTTCTTTTAATAATAAATCAATTATTGTTTATAGAAACGGTTTAAATATTTGTTCTGGTTTGATTGAAAACAACTTGTATGTTTTAAGACCATCATTTCATATATCATTGTTGAACACTGAATTGTTTAAAGTTGAAAAACCTAAAACAAAAGGTTTCTCCAGATAATGAAACGTATCTTTGGCATCTAAGACTTGGCCACATCAACCTTGATAGGATAAATAGACTAATAAAAGGTGGATTTTTAAGTCAAATAGAGATCGGAACTTTACCTGTCCGTGAGTCTTATTTAGAAGGTAAAATGACCTAGAGACCTTTTTATTGGAAAAGGGATTAGAGTTACACAACCACTGGAGCTTATACATTCAGACGTCTACGAACCTATGAATGCTAAAGCTAGAGGTGGTTATGAGTATTATGTCACTTTTAGTGATGATTACTCTAGATACGGATATGTTTACCTAATGCAACATAAGTCGGAAACATTTGAAAAGTTCAAAGAATTTTGAGCTGAAGTTGAGAACCAATTAGGAAGAACTATCAAAGCTCTACGATCAGATTATAGAGGTGAGTATCTTGACCAAGAGTTTAGGAACTACTTGTTTGAGCATGGGATTATATCCCAACTCACAGCTCCAGGAACACAACAATAGAATGGTGTTTCGTGTTAGGATTATGCTCAATAGCAAGAGTGTAATATTATACTTGACAATCTTTTCATATTAATAAAGTGATTTCTGTTTGTTAACAAAATCTTATATAGCATTTATTATTATAATTGTCAAAGTAAATAATCATAAGGTTAAAAGACTATGAGAAAAGAAGAATTGTTCGTACATCTGGATATGTATGAGGTAGACATAATTCTTTAGTTAGTCTTGAATAACGTTCACAACTTAAGTTAGAGGTTGGGCACCTTTATCTTGTTAAAGTTGTAGAATTCTTTTACTAGCATTTGAGTGGGATCAAATGTGTTATGATGAGTCTAAAATCATCGAAGGGTCTTCGAGTAAAAGAATCTAGTGCACTGGGTGCATTGAACTGGATCACAATGAAATACTTTTTTCTAGAACCGTTAATAGATAAAAGTCTTTTCATTATCAGGACAATCGGAGAGTCTATCTTAATCCTGAGATAAATGATGGACTTATGGTTGCAAGTGTTATCATTTGAGCTATCAATGAATACGATTATATAGCATAATCTATCCTCGATAGTTTGGTGGTATTCATTTGTTAATCGATAGAGGACTTCATTTATAGATATGGACATCGTGGCTCCATTTATTAAATGTGAGTAGAATATCATCATATGGATGCTTTGTGGTTTTGGATATTAAATCTTAACGTTGAGTTTTCAATAGTGTCTATTGAAAGATGACTTCTGGACAAGTCATAATATATATTCAAGTTCAAAGTGTGGTCAAATGAGTAAATATGGTAACTTGGAGAGCTATAGGCGGTCTATGAGCTCTTGGCGATTACTGATTTTCTTCATGAGGATTCACTATCTCCCATATGATTGTCTAAGGTATGAATGAGTATCGTTAACTTATTCCATCTTTATTTAAGAGTGCAATTTTAGTTCTTTAGTGGAATGAACTAAAATTAATATATTGAACCTAAGTGAATCATTTGTTGATTGTGATTGGGTTATATCTATTGGAGCTTAAATTTAGATAGGCCCGCCAAGATCCTCAATCCGCACGGACTTGCATGAATCACTTGATATATTCTACCGGACTATTTGTGGGTCCATTTAGAATTGTATTTAATATATTAAGAATATAATTTGCACATTATTTATTTAATGGGCTGTTTAATTATATTAATATATTAATGAAAGGCATGTGGACTTGTTTCTTTTAGTAAAAATGGGTCTAGTTCACATGTGGGCTTTTTATTAAAGTCCAAATGGATTAAATAAAATAAGAAAACAATATGTAGGCCCAAGTTCTAGTCATGGGCGGCAATGGCTAATTTTTAGGCCATTATATTGTTTTATTTTATTATTTAATTAAATGGAAATTAATTAATATGTTAATTAATTATTTAATTAAAAATCAAATCTTTTTCTAATTAGGAAATATGTTTCCTAGTAGTATACTACTATTAGTATTATACTAAATATAAAAGACTTTATTTGTTTAGTCAAATTAGGAAGTTTTTTATATAGTCACAAATACACTAAAGAGTTGGTTTAGGGTTAGAATTCGGAACCATAGTTTTTGGGAAAGAATTCGTAACCATAGTTTTTGGGAAAGAATTCGGAACCATAGTTTCGGGAAAGAATTCGGAACCATAGTTTTTGGGAAAGAATTCGGTACCATAGTTTTTGTAACTATGGATCCAGCCACCATAGTTTTTGTAACTTTGGAATCGGCAACCCTAAGGTCTTGGAATTGAGAGATTTTTCTTTTGCTAGAGAAAAATAAAATCCAACTCTTAGACTAGTGTGAAATTCGGCCAAGAGAGATTGTGAGAAGAATTGTTCTTATTTCGATAGTGCACTAGTGATATTTACATCAAAAGGTCTTGTGCACAATTTCAAATAAGGTTCACTCGAGTTTCAATCTAACGATTGTGAATTCAAAAGTGACCAGGACATTCTTAACAATCTATTGGAATTTTTGTGACTAATAGAAATCAGAAAAGGTTTGTTGTCCATTCTCAGGTATACAATTCAAAGAGAAAGAAGACCACGCTCCTAGGTGATTCACGTTCGTGATCGGATTGGAAGATCTTGCGGATTACCATCGACGCATAGTTAATCGGATCACGCGACAAAGGTACGATATCTTTTAATGTATATGTTTATTAATTAAAGGGTTAAGGTTCAATATGGGAAAAATTTTAAAATATACTAAACTCTTTTTAGTCTCGCTTCCGCTGCGTGCACGTATTTTTTTTCCCTACAGTTTCGGAGAGGAGAAACAAGACCCTAATGGAAATGGTGAGATATATGATTAGTTTCTCATCATTAGCAAACTCATTTTGGGGATATGCACTATAGACGGTGGCCAACATATTGAATGTAGTTCCATCCAAATCTATTCCTAAGACTCTTCTAAAGTTGTGGAATGGTCGTAAAGCTAGTTTGTGACATTTTCGCGTATGGGGGTGTCTAGTACATGTACTGAAGAACAAATATGGAAAGTTGGAACCATTCACAGGTATGCCTGCTTGTGGGTTATTCCAAAGAGACTAAAGGAGAATACTTCTATGGTCCTCAAGAAAACAAAGTGTTTGTATCGACAAACACAATGTTTCTTGATAAAAACTATATTAGTGATCATAAGCCTCGAAGTAATATTGTATTAAATAAATTAGAACTTAGTTTCACTAGTGATCAATCAACAAAAGTTGTTGACAAAGTTGTTGTTCCATCGATGTCTGATAGTCAGACGATTCCTAGTCAGATCACACTACCACCTAAACGTAGTGGGAGGGTTGTACGACAACCTGATTGTTATTTAGATATTGGAGAGGCATATGGTGTCGTCTCTAATGATAGTGTGGATGATCCATTATCATTTAAACATGCAATGGAAGATTCTGATAAAGATGAATGGCTTAAAGCCATAAATCTCAAGATGGAGTCTATGTACTTCAACTCAGTTTGGGAATTTGTAGACTTACCTGATAGGATAAAACCCATAGGGTGTAAGTGGATTTACAAAAGAAATAAATGAGTAGACGGAAAGGTGGAGACCTTCAAAGTAAGGCTAATGGCAAAGGGTTACACCCAAAAGGAAAGGGTCGATTTTGAAGAGACTTTCTCGCTAGTGGCTATGTTTAAATCTATTAGGATACTCTTATCTATTCCATCCTATTTCGACTATGAAATTTGGCAAATGGATGTCAAGGCTGCCTTTTTAAATGACAATCTTGATGAGAGCATCTATATGATGCAATTAAAGGGATTCATGTCCCAAGATCAAGAGCAAAAAGTTTGCTAGTTGCAAAGGTCCAAATATGGACTGAAGCAAGCATCTAGATCTTGGAACATCATGTTTGATACTGCTATCAAAATCTATGGTTTCGAGCAAAACATTGATGAACCTTGTGTTTACAAATGGATCATTGATAAGAAAGTAATTTTCTTAGTCCTTTATGTAGATGATATCATACTCATTGGGAATGATGTAAGAGTATTAACGGAAGTAAAGGGCTAGCTTGCTAACCAATTCCAAATGAAAATTTTGAGAGAGGCAAGTTATGTTCTAAGGATCCAATTAATAAAGGATCGCAAGAACAAACTGTTAGCATTGTCTCAAGCATCGTATATCGAAAAGATACTTATGCAATTCTCGATGGAGAACTCTAAGAAAGGTAATTTACCTTTTAGGCATGGAGTTCACTTGTCTAAGGAACAGTGTCCTAAGACCCCTCAAGAAATTGAGGATATGAGATGAGTTCCTTATGCGTAAGTAGTAGGCAATCTCATGTATGCTATGTTATGCACGATACCTGACATCTGCTTCGCAGTGAGAGTAGCCAGCAGATTCCAGTCTAACCCAGGATTGAATCATTGGGTTGCTATGAAGCTTATTATTAAGTATCTTCGGAGAACAAGAAATTATATGTTAGTATATTAAGAACAGGATATGATCCCGTTAGGATATATAGATTATGACTTTCAAGCAGACAGGAATTTTAGGAAATCCACGGTTGGGTCAATGTTCACCCTTGGTGGTGAGTCTCACCTGCTTTAATGCAAGTGGGAGATTGTTAAGGTTCACTACTACAAGAAACGCAAAAGAAATCAGTTATTTTACATGGAAGATATCGGTTTTTCAAAATTTTGTAACCGATGTCTATTTGAGTGATGTAGAAAAATTACATGCAACAACATCAGTTTTTAACCAATGTCAATGATTTTAAGAACACATCAGTTATATATAAAACTAACGATATATAACTAATGTATTAAAAAAATTAATCTACTGTCCAGCCACCATCGCCGTCCGACCACTACCGCTATCACCACTTGGCCACCGCCCCCGCCCCCGCCACTTAATCCGTAGTCTGGTCACCACCGCCGCCAGACCATTACCACCAGATTAGGCCACCACCGCCATAAACAATCGACCACTGCCATTGCTGCCGTCAGGCTGCCATCACTGTCATCAGGCCGCCATCGTTTCCATCGCCATTGCCACCGCCAGCCCGCCCGCCCCACTTCTGATTTGTCATTATGAGGAATTGAACTTGAAACCTCAAGTCAAAAAATGTAAGCCTTTACCACTTGACTACAAGATTTGATTTGTTAATGATTGCACAATATTTATATATAACTTATATGAGTTGTTAGAAATAAAATAAAATAAAATAAAATAAAAAAACTTGTTAGATAATTTAAATTTATTCAACTAATCAAGATTCTAATTTCTACGACAGACATATATTAAAAAATATTTATTAGAACTTTTAATAAAATTATATTTTTTTTAAACATATATAGTTGAGTTATGGGTCTATACTCTATAGGATAAAAGTGACATCAATTGTAATAAGCATGATTTGAAATATGATGAGGTCGTTTGTGTACTCAACAAAATAGTAATAATAATAGTTTTTGGTTGATTCTTGAAAACTCTTTTAAAACCACTTAATCCTTTTAAAATGTGATTTGATAGCAAAATAGTGAGCAAGTTCGTTCCACAGGGAATGAAGTGTTAATTAGATAAATTGACTAATCTTAGAACAATAAAACAAATCATAGTGTTTGATAAATGTGTGGTTTCTAAAGCCACCAATGCTAAACTACTCAAATGAAAATACACAAAAATGTTATGAAAAATAGAATACTCAACACCTTGATAAGAATAGTGATAAAATCAATTAATGAGAGAACTAGAGAATAGATCGATTAACACTTGGATGTGGGTAAGCTACTAGCATCATTAATGTACCAATCTCATTATGTTAACCACTTAGAGGCTTAGATTAGTGGGGTTGATATACCCACCACTAATCTATCCTATCCAATGGGTTCTTAATCACACAAAGATTGTCAATCCACATGTGAATATATAACAAATTATTCCACTCAAGATAGCAATCAACAAGTGATATACAAGTCAATTATAATGAATGGAATCTAATTAAATTGAATGAATAGAACACATAAGAGATTCATTACAAGCTAGACTAAACCCACAACCAATTGTTCCTCAAATCTATCCCCTAGATTAGGGGTTTAGTTACACATAATTGCAATAAATGAAAAGAAGTAAATGATAAGGAAATAACCCTTGGGTCACCTTCTTTAAGCTCAATCCTTCTTCTCCTCTATGCTCCTAGATGCAAGGAATGGAGGTTGAGGAAATGTCTTGGAATGTGGGTGTTTTGGTGGAAAGTTACTAAGGATTTTGGTGGAGAAATGGTGGGATGAGAAATGATGTAGTGAAGTAATCAAGGTTTTGTGTTGAGGGTTGGATGGATTAGATGAGTTCAAGGAGAGAAATGGAGGATGATGAATAATGTTCCATGGATGATGATCTAGATCTGAAATGGAAATTCTCTGAAATTTCTTTGCTCTGATTTTTCGCTCTGAAAATGAAGAGACGCTCCATATATATACTCACTCATGGACATGTACTGGTAACGACTTGATTCGCTGATGTGGAGCCTTGGTCGCTATTTGGTCGCTATGGCGACCATGGAGCGTAAAACGGTTAGATGAAAAGGTCGCTCTGAAAACCATCTTTCTCGCTCTTTGTCAAGTGGCGAACATGACCAAAATGTGTAGAGGTCGCCACTTGTATCCTCTAGGTCGCTCTGGCGACCATAAGTGGCGACCTTGGAAATGTGAAGAGGTCGCCATTTGTACCATCAAGGTCGCTCTGGCGACCATAAGTGGCGACCATGCCTTGAGTGCACTAGGTCGCCACTTGCAAGGGAGGTCGCCAGAGCGACCCCAAGTGGCGACCCCACCTGATTGTTTTTTGTGACCTTCTGTCGCCATGGCGCTCAAGTGGCGCCCAAGTGGCGACCTTCTGATGCCTTTGGGAACTCTTCTGTCGCCATGGCGCTCAAGTGGCGCCCTCCTTTACCCAAGTGGCGAAAATGCCCTGTTTCTTCTCATTTGTGAGACATTTTCGCACAAGTCCTCCACCTTCATCTCAATTGCTTCTGAAACCTAATAAAACCTGAAACACTCAATTTAACAACATTAAACACGGGGAAATGCCCGAGAATCAAGCAAAAAGAAACGGAAATGAGGGCCAAAATCATACCAATTTTGGCCTGATCAAAATACAACTCTTACTACAGAGGAGATATTTCTCTACATGCATCTTGCAATTTAATGAATAAATGTAAGACTCGGATTCCTAATTTATATGGGTAATTGAATGATTAACGTGTCTCTTAGTATGAAAAAAGAGGGTGCAAAAATAAATAAACAATTTTTTTAAAATTTTTTTTTTTTGAATTTTTTAAAAGTAAATGATTTAAAAGTAAATTTATTAAATTTAAAATTTTATTTATCCAATATCGGTTTGCCCAAAAACTGATATCTTATTGTAAAATAAATTCATATCTGTTTGCCCAAAATCCGTTGTTGATCAAACCAAAATTGGTTTGATTTTGGCCATCATTTCCTTCTCTTTATTGATTGGCTTATTTCGTAGACAAACCACATTTGGAGGTTTTGATGTAAGGGTAGATTAGGCCCTCAAGACCTCAAGTGAAGAAGCACTCCAAAAGTATATTTCTTAGTGTTTCTTGCTTATGAAGAGAAGTAGTTGCACACACTCACATATCATGCATATATGTTTATCTTGTATGTTTTTGTATGTTATTTAGGTGCTCTTATGTTCTTTAATCTCTCTTCATTCTTGCCCACATGATTGCATCTTGTTTGATTATTACCATGTCTCATTTTGACCTAGGATGCATCATTTTGTGTTGGGCGCTATACAAAGCGCTGTTCGAACAGCGCCTATCTTAGACCTGATGAGGCTTGGGAAAGGTGCTGTACAAACCTGATACATTTATTTGGTCGTTGTACGTAGGCGCTGTACAAAGTGTTGTATCTGTTTCCCCAAGAGAACAGAGATTGGGCACTGTTGGGTCGCTATTCAGAAGCACCCTACGGACAGCGCCCAAATGAAGAACACCATGTGTTTCCCAGATAGGCACTGTACATGTTGCCCTACGTACAGCGACTTGTATAACGCCCAAGGCTATTTTTGTGCCACTTTTCAAAACGATGTCACTTCATCTTGGCACCCTATATATATGCCTATTTGCCTTAGGTCAGTCCCAAGAGTTCAAAAATTCATATATTTTACTTAGAACATTTTTCAAGTGAAAAATCCTCAAGAACTCACCTTTAAACACTCAAATACATTCCTTTGTGCATCAAAGAACATCTTGCATCATTCATGCATGGTTTTGCATCATCACAACTTGCTTGGTAAGATTTTGACTAACTCCATCTAATTTTGGTTTCTTTCTTGTCAAGCAATCTCTTTATTTACTTGTATGCTTTATGTTCACATGCTAGATACAAGATAGAGATTGTTTGTGATGAATATGATTGAGTGTTGTATTGTGATAGCTATCTAGGTTTTGCTTAATCTTGATTAGCTAAGCTTTATGATATGTCATTTAGCTTTTGATATCTAGGATTGATTTCATTGATATATCATCATCCTAGATAAGCATATAGGGTTACCTAGCTCTTGTTGCATTTTGAGTATTTCACATATTCACTTAGGTTGCATTCTCTTCATTGAGAACTAAGTCTTGTGTTGCTTCCGAGATTAGGTTGCATAAATCACGAGCATTAGGACTAGGTTAACTTATACCAGGATTAGGTAGGTGTGTGATTACTTCTAGGATTAGGTTGTAATCTTTCTCACATTTAGTGGATTCGAGGTTCGAGTGTGGCTCACTTATTAGCCCGTGGTTTTTCCCGTGAGGATTTCCACGTAAATATCAAGTGTTATTTAATTTCCGCACCATATTACACTTGCTATATTTGTATTAACTATTAGGGGTATTTTCGTAATCTTGACCATTCACGAAAATTGGGTAAAACTTGTTAAAATCTATTCACCCCCCTCTAGATTAATATTGAACACACTTAATTTGTTTCAAGATATATAGCCAATTCTATACACCCTAGGTTGGTTACATTAGATAAAACATGCTTAATTAAGAGTTTGTTGCATTGCCCAGTGTTCGCTTACGAGCCATTAACTCCTTAGTCATATCAATTCATTTGCATCCATTTTTAGTCATTGCATTTATTAGTTTTCTTTAGTTTATTCACACTTCACACCTCCAATCATTCACCTTTACTTTTATGCAATATAGTATTATTAATCCTAATCTAGTCATCGCTACCTCCGATCCTTGTGGACGACACCCGTGCTTACCGATTTACACGTTTTTATACTTGTGAGCACATTGCATAGGTTATAAATATTGTTTGACAAAGTGACTTTAAATATATACACAAACGACCTTTGTCAGTTGTCTTTTCAAACCGTAATATTTAAGGCATAGGTTCATATAAAAACCGATGTCTAAACGTTTTTTTTTTAAATATTAGTTTTTCCAAAAACCGTTGTTTTTTCAAACCGCAATATTTAAGACATCGGTTCATATAAAAACCGATGTCTAAACATTTTTTTTTAATATCGGTTTTCCCAAAAATTGTTGTCTTTTCAAACCGCAATATTTAAGACATCAGTTCATATAAAAACCGATGTCTAAACCTTTTTTTTTTAATTATTAGTTTGCCCAAAAACTGTTGTCTTTTCAAACCGTAATATTTAAGATATCAGTTTTTTATGAACTGATGTCTAAAAGTTTTTTTTTAAATCGGTTACCTAAAAACCGATGTAAAGCACCGATGTCTTTTAACATTTTTGTAGTTGTGATTTATGCCCTAAAGCTTATAATTTATAAATGTTATAAAAGCATAAATAAAAGAAGTAGTTTTTTAATTCAATAAATACGACTCATACGCTTATATCATATGTGCTAAACATTTAAGATTGCTAGATGTAATCTCAAATTGAGTATATGAGTATCATATTCAGATGTATTCAGTTTGAGACATGCAATCTATAGAGTCCATAAAGAGCAAATAAAGTTGGATACTTTATTTGTGGTTGATCTACAACTGCGGTTCATTCTGTAATGTACAATGGTATTATCCTAGACCATTCACATGGTGATATGAGAATGGATGCACCTTATATGATGTGATCGTATAGGACTGGGCCACGATCTATATGAATCTATCACCAAGATCAGTTGCATGAAAATATTCATATATATCGATAAATGATAGTTGTATATGGGTGATCTAAATCCTGAGTGTCTTACTGACTCCTTCAAGTTAGATTATGGTTTTTAACATACCATGGGTGAAATCGGAGTAGCATTCCCGATCAAAAACTCCATATCTTGGAATCAGGTTTGGCTTGTGGCGGGGAAGGTATGCACATAATAGAGGAATATATTCCTTCTTATGAGAAGTATATGAGTAGTTCCCTTAAGGGTTGATTCGGGACTTGAACGATTAAAAGCGCTCTCCTTCTTCTATAAAGGAATGAATGATATAATTGTTCATTAAAGAATTAATAGTACTTAAAGGAAAAGATATAATTAGAGAGGTATAACGGACTTTATGACCTAGCTCTAATTATACTTATGGAGGATCATACCATATGTAATAGATATATCGATGGACATTGATATTTTGATTTATATAAAACATCTACAGTTACGAGAGTGCAACCTCGGGTTTTTAGTGGAGTAACTCCAAGGTTAATAATCATGAAATGTTAATTAAAGAGTTTAATTAATTTTCCTAAGTATTATTGGAGCTCAAAATTGTGGGTCCATTAGGTCCCCTTGCTAGCACTTACAGTTATTGGTAACAAGGGTCATGGTTAATTTATTGGATAGTCCAAATTAATTATATTACGAAAGTGACATATATATAAATTTAGGGAACTGATTAAATAATATGATTAATATGATTATTTGATTAGTATATTAATAATTGAGAATTATTAATTGTTTATTTATTAATAAGAGATTACAGGTTCGAACCATGACTAAAACAAAAGGATTAAAAAAATAATAAATATTATTTTAAATCCTAGAGGTCACAGGTTCAAGTCCTAGTGGTGACCAAATTAAAATAGGATTTATAACCCTATTTTGACTTCGTCAACTAAACACTAAGGTGGTGTTTGGTTGGTTGGAATGGGTAAAATAGGATTTATAACCCTATTTTGACTTCGTCAACTAAACACTAAGGTGGTGTCTGGTTGGTTGGAATGGGTAGGAATGGAATGGAATGGAATGGAATCCATTCCATATGTTAGGTTGGTTAAAATCCAATGGAATGGGCATTCCATTGGAATGGTGATTCCACCATTTTGGTGGAATGGTGGTTTCCATCCAAAAACCAATGGAATGCCCATTCCATTCCAATGTAAAAAAATTATTTCATAAAAGCCCTCATATGCACAAACTACATTCCAAAAATACCCTCCTTTCCAAAAATAATATATTATTATATATTATATTTGTAGGGAAAAATACCGTATAGTACACGCAGCGGAAGCGAGACTAAAAAAATAGAGATTTAGTAGCTTTTAAAATTTTTTTTCATTTATGAACCTTAACCCTTTTAATCAATTAAAGATATATATTATCTAACAAAAGAAGAATACCTTTTGTCGCGTGATCCGATTGACTATGCGTCGATGGTAATCCGCAAGATCTTCCAATCCGATCACGAACGTGAATCACCTAGGAGCGTGGTCTCCCTTCTCTTTGAATTGTATACCTGAGAATGGACAACAAAACTTTTTTGGTTTCTGTTAGTCACAAAAAATTCCAATAGGTTGCTAAGAACGTTCCGGTCACTTTTGAATTCACAATCGTAAAATTGAAATTCGCGTGAACCTAATTCGAAAGTGTGTACAAGATCTCTTGATGTTAAGATCACTAGTACACTATCGAAACAAGAACAATTCTTCTCTCACAAACCTCTAGGCCGAATCACTCACTAGTCTTAGAGTTGGATCTTATTTTTCTCTAGTAAAAGAAAAAACTCTCAAATGCAAAAAACTAGGGTTTTACAAATATATAAAGAATATATATAGATGGGTATTTTTTTCACCGAATTCTTCTGCCCAAAATAATATATATATATTTATTTATTACCGAAATCACTTTTAATATATATATATATATGTCTATATGATAGGCGAATTCATCTGCCCCATCTAATGTGCATGTATATCTTCGGCCAAGTGCCATATATGTCTTGATATATATCTTGGCCAAATTCAATATATATCTCATCTATATACTGTTGCATGCCTTCATGCATATATAACATATATTTCAACATGCATTCATGCATATATATAACATATATATATATATATATCCGCATTCATACATATATAATATATATTTCCACATGCATTCATGCATCTATAAAACTTATATATTCCAAACCCTAATCCAACTCTTTAGTGTATTTGTGACTATATAAAAAACTTCCTAATTTGACTAAACAAATAAAGTCTTTTATATTTAGTATAATACTAATAGTAGTATACTACTAGGAAACATATTTCCTAATCAGAAAAATATTTGATTTTTAATTAAATAATTAATTAACATATTAATTAATTTCTATTTAATTAAATAATAAAATAAAACAATATAGTGGGCTAATAATTAGTCATTGCCGCCCATGACTAGAACTTGGGCCTTCATATTGTTTTCTTATTTTATTTAATCCATTTGGACTTTAATAAAAAGCCCACATGTGAACTAGACTCATTCTTACTAAAAGAAACAAGCCCACATGCCTTTCATTAATATAATAATATAATTAAACAGCCCATTAAATAAATAATGTGCAAATTATATTCTTAATATATTAAATACAATTCTAAATGGACCCACAAATAGTCCGGTAGAATATATCAAGTGATCCATACAAGTCCGTGTGGATTGGGGATCTTGGTGGGCTATCTAAATTTAAGCTTCAATAGACATAACCTAATCACAATCAACAAATGATTCACTTAGGTCCGATCCATTAATTTTAACTCATTCCACTAAAGAGCTAAAATTGAACTCTTAAATAAAGACAGAAAAGGAAGATGTTCCTCATTCATACCCTAGACAATCATGTTGGAGATAGTGTATCCTCGTGATTAATATCAATAATCGCCAAGAGTTCATAGACCGCCTATAACTCTCCAAGTTACCATATTTATTCATATGACCACGTTTTGAACTTGGATATTTTGACTTGTCCAGAAGCCATGTTTTCAATAGACACTATCGAAAACTCAACGTTGAGATTTAATATCCAATTACCTCAAAACATCCATATGATGATATTATACTCTCATTTAATAAATTGAGCCACGATGTCCATATCTATAAATGAAGTCCTCTATCGATTAACAAATGAATATCACCAAACTATCGAGGATAGACTATGCGATATAATCGTACTAATTGATAACTCAAATGATATCACTTGCAACCAAAAGTCCATCATTTATCTCAGGATTAAGATAGACTCTCCGATTGTCCTGATAATGAAAAGACTTTTATCTACTGACGGTTATAGATAAAGTATTTCATTGTGATCCAGTTCAATGCACCCAGTGCACTAGATTCTTTTGCTCGAAGACACTCCGATGATTTTAGACTCATCATATCTCATTTGATCCCACTCAAATGCTAGCAAAAGAATTCTACAACTTTAACAAGATAAAGGTGCCCAACCTTTAACTTAAGTTGTGAACAATATTCAAGACTAACTAAAGAATTGTGTCTACCACATACATATCCAGATGTACGAACAATTCTTCTTTTCTCATAGTCTTTAGACCTTATGATTATTTACTTTGACAATTATAATATTAAACTATAAATGCTATAAGATTTGTTTAAACCAGAAATCACTTTATTAATATGAAAAAGATTGTTAATTACAATATTACACTCTTGCTATTGAGCATAATCCTAACAATATTAATGATACAAAAATATATATTATAATATATATGTATTATATATATTATTATTATAATATATATAACGATACATATTATATTATATTATATATATTATATTATTACATATGATACCATGGCGGGTGGCAGGTACCATGCACCGTCTAGCTTTCAGTCTTAGAGTTTTCCTCACAAAGCGGCACTCCCATGGCCTAAACATGGTACTCACTGGATGACTGTCCACAGACGGACACAAGGATCTTAAGCCAAAGAATCAATATTCATTTTCTGATGTGCAGGATCTTCAACTAGAGGCAAGCACAGAGCATACTTAGATAATTACAGACTGTTATTCATCATCTAAAGAAATATTGAAGAAGAAGATGATAGAATTTAGAAAGCCATTTAAGATAACACACAAAGCTTTTCTTAATATTCAAACTGATCTGAATTTTACAAGAGAAGGGCTCCTCATTATATAGGAGGAGAGTGGGTAATCAGAATGCTACATGAAGTTCACGTGATACATAAAGATTACATCAGGACAGATAGTAGATTACACAAATATCTTACAAGAAGACAAAAGGTAAAAGTGAAAATAATATAATAAGGACATAAGGACATTGTCCTTATTATAAGACCACTTTCTCGTGAAAACATTCTAAAAGACATACAAACAAACAAAATATAAACTAACAAAATACAAACAAACATTATTTTATAATAGTAAGGCCATGCATGTGATAAGCTTGTCTGGGCTTGTCTGAGTGTTTGTTGAAAAATCACAGCACGGACTGGGGATGATCACAAATTTGGGATAAGATCAAGGGCTTGACAGATTACAATTAATGTGATCTGAATCTATAGCACCACAGATCCAACAGGGCCAAAAAGTCTGAGTGTCTAAGGCCATAGGGTCTTGCGAATCCTGTAAAAAATCATCTGATAATGAATTCCAGCTTTGGGGCCAGCTTTTGGAGGAATCTCTGGGTACCCCTGGGAGGATCAAACATTCATCTGTATAGACACCATTAGTATCACAAAGAAAGTTTAGCATAGGTATCTGGAGCTTAGTGAGATACATTTGTGAGTAGTCAAAGGTGGTGTACCATTCATAATTGATGTTGTGTGACCAAAGAAGTTTTTATGAGGATTGTAACGATAGGGTCTGTGTAATATCCAGATGCAGGATGTAAGGATTCCCATTGTTGATTGGCTTATTTCGTAGACAAACCACATATTGGGGGTTTGAATTGTAAGGGTAGTTAGGTGATTGAAGATCATGCTCAAAGGCCCTTTTCAAGACCTCAAGGGAAGAAGCACTCCAAAGGTATCATACTTAGTGTTTCTTGCAATGAAGAGAAGTAGATGCACACACACACATCACTTGCATAATTCTCATTCTTGAATGTGTTGTGTATTTATTGTGTGTATGCATTATTGCCTATTTCATCTCTCTTCATGCATGTTTATTTGGTTGCATCTTGCTTAGTATTGCATAGCATGGTTAGATTTTAGGATGCTCCATCAGGCGCATTTTGCGCCCTGTTCTGCGGCCAAGGCCGCAGAAATGAGGCCGCAGAATGAGGATCAGAAACCATACTCTCTGTCCTCTTTTCTGCGCCCTTGGTTTTTGCGTTTAGGGGCCGCAAAACTATCAGGTGCATTTCTGCGCCCTTGTGTTCTGCGGTCAAGGCCGCAGAACAGGGCGCAGAATCGGGCGATCTGTTGCAAATTTTTCAAAACGACGTCATTTCATCTAGGGGTCCTATATAAGTATCATCTTCTTCCTTGCTCGTTTTTGAGAGCTCAAAATAAGACCTTAGAGTGAGAAACTCAAACCCTAGAGAGAGAAAGCTTCAATCTTGCTTCTTTAACTCTCCAAACCCAAAACCCATGTGCATCTAACATGTTTCATGCATCAATCTTCCATGGGTCTTCTTCATTTATGACTTGGTAAGTAGAACAAACTCAACATCTTCATTTATTGTTCTATCTTAGTCAAGACATGTCTTTTATTGCTTAGTTTAGCAAATCTTCACTCTTATTGCATATTTAGTGAAGTTATGACATGATTGGGTTTTGTTTGTGATAGCTTACATGATTAGGATGATTTTCCCTAAATAGCTAACCCTAGAACATTCTTGTACAATTGGTTGATGATTAGGTTGATAGATTAATGTTTATTTATCTAGTCAAGCTTAATTGAATGTTCTTGTGGATTTAATTGACAATTATGTTGTTAGAAATTCTCTACAACTAATTGAGTTCACATGTTTGGACATGTTGACATTGTTTGATAGCTAGGATTGTTTTGTGATTGATAACATCTAGCTAAGCTTTATGATATGTCATTTAGCTTTTGATATCTAGGATTGATTTCATTGATATATCATCATTCTAGGTAAGCATATAGAGTTGCCTTGCTCTTGTTGCATTTTGAGTATTTCATATATTCACTTAGGTTGTTTTCTCTTCATTGAGAACTAAGTCTTGTGTTGCTTCCGGGATTAGGTTGCATAAATCACAAGCATTGGGACTAGGTTCACTTATACCGGGAGTAGGTAGGTGTGTGATTACTTCCGGGATTAGGTTGTAATCGTTTTACACATTTAGTGGATTCGAGGTTCAAGTGTGGCTCACTTACATAGCCCGTGGTTTTTCCCGAGAGGGTTTCCACGTAAATATCAAGTGTCTTTTAATTTCCGCACCATATTACACTTGCTATTGTATATTGACTAGTGGAGGGTATTTTCGTAATCTTGACCATTAACGAAAATTTGGTAAAATCGGATAAAATCTATTCACCCCCCTCTAGATTAATATTGAACACACCATAATTTGTTTCAATTGGTATCAGAGCGGGTTCCTAGATATACATAGGTGATCCTTGCTCATTTTGGTGTGTTTTGCATTTGTGTGATTTTTGTTCATTCATACATTGTGCATTCATTTCATTTCATTCATAAACACAATGAGTGGAAACGGTGGTAGCAACGAGGGGGCTTCTAGCACACGTCCTCCTCTTCTCACCGGATTGAATTACTCCTCATGGAAAGGGAAGATGGAATCCTACATATGTCAACTTCATGACCGAGCATGGATGTCGGTTGAAGATGGATATGATCTTCCCATGATGACTCCTACGGGTGGAGGAGAAGAAGTTTTGAAGCCTAAGGCACAATGGAGTGCACAAGAATTTGAGGCGTCAAAATGGAATAGGAAGGCTATGCATGCCATCCTATGTGCCATGGATGAGAATCAATACAAGTTGATTCAAAACACTAGGGTTGCTAAGGAGGCATGGACAATCCTAGAAGTTGCTCATGAGGGAACCGAAGTTGTGAAGGACTCCAAGCTTCAAGTTCTCCAAACTCAATTTGAGATGCTCAAGATGGAGGAGAATGAGTGCTTCAACGACTTCGAGATCAAGTTGATGGACATAGTCAACCAAAGTCATCAACTTGGTGATCCTTATTCGGATAGGAGGATTAAACAAAAGATTATGAGATCCTTACCGGATAGGTTTGAGTCAAAGGTGACGGCTTTAGAAGAAAATAGTGGATATAAGGATATGAAGCCGAGTGAAGTCATTGGAAGACTTCTAGCCTATGAGTCTAGGAAGGGTCCTAGCACTACTCCTCCTAAAAAGCAAAAGGGTATTGCTTTGAAAGCTTCTAAGGATGAAAAGGAGGTGAAGAATGACTCGGATGAAGACATGGCCTTGTTTGTAAAAAGATTCAACAAGGTTATGAAGTTTGGAAAGAAGGGATTTGGTTTTAGAGGCCAAGACAAGAAAAAGGTTCCCTTCAAGAAGTTTGAACCAAGGCAAGAGAGGACCGAAAGGAAAGGGGTCTGTTGCTTTGAGTGTGGCGGGATTGGTCACTTTGCTCCCGAATGTGCTAATCACAAGGAAAAGAAGAAGGGAAAAGTGATGGCCGCCACTTGGAGTGGAAGTAGTGATGACTCCAATGAAGAAGATGATTCTTCGGATGATGAAGACATCATGGCTAACTTCCTAGCTTTTGCCTCTTCTCACAAGAGCAAAAGTGGTAGTGAAAAAGAGGAAGAGAGTCAAAGGGAAAGTGACTCTAGTGAAGATGACTCCGATGCTAACTCTACTAATGGATATGTGGAGAAAGAAGTGTTAGTTGAATATCTTAAGGAGTTTAGGAGCTTAGAGATGAAAACCACTAAGAAGATCAAGATGTTGAGAGAAGAAAATCTTGAGCTTTCATCTCACAATGATCTCCTAAGTGAAGAAGTGGAAAGACTTAAGAAGAGAGAAGATAAGCTAAAAGAGGAGTTAGCTTTATCTAGGAGGAATGAAGAAGGTTTGAAGAGGGAGCTTGTTGAAGCTAAGAAGTCACTTACTAGGATGGACTCTAGCACCAAAAAATTAGATCACATGCTTGGTGTTGGAAAGAGTCCATGTGACAAGAGAGGTCTTGGGTTTGAAGATTGTCAAGAGACCACCTCCTCTAAGAAGACCGTGTTTGTTAAGAGCTTGGGCAACATAGAAGCTTCTCCGGTGCACACTCCTAGGAAGAAAATAGATCTAGGACAAAGCTCAAAAAGTGCACAAGTGAAGGTTGCACCAAGGAGACAACCTCAAGCCAACATTCCTCATCTATTGGCTCAAAAAGGGAAGCAAGATAGACCGGTTCAACAAAGAAGATGGATTGAACCCTCTCAACCACAAAGACATAGGAAGACTTCCATGCAAGCTCAAAGACAAGGTATGATTCCTCAATTCATTCCAATTTGTCACTTTTGTGGTTTTAATGGTCACATAAGACCAAATTGCTTTCGATATATTAAAATGTGTAGAACTAGAAGCATGATTGAGAAGAGAAAGACTAGAGCCAAGATGCATGTTCCTAGGAATGATATGACTAATTTGCATGATCCTAGGACATCTAGAGCCCATGTACCAAAGACCTTTAAGAAAGAAAATGTTGTTCTTAAATGGATTAGGAAGAATGAAAATGTTTGCCATGTTGCACAAATTGCCTTGAAGGCAAATTCTTCTAATCTTTGGTATCTTGATAGTGGGTGCTCTAGGCACATGACGGGAAACAAGAGTTTCTTTGAGACTCTTGTTATGGAGGAAGGAGGAAATGTCACTTTTGGTGATGGATCCAAAAAGAAAGTCATAGGGAAAGGAACCATTTCCGTTCCCGGATTGTCCTCTTTATCCAATGCTTTACTTGTTGATGGCTTGAAAGCCAATTTGATTAGCATTTCTCATCTTAGTGATGAAGGATATTCCGTCTTGTTTAGCAAAGAGAATTGCTCTATCTTAAAGCCCGATGGACAAACCTTATTGAAAGGTATGAGATCTAGCGACAATTGCTATTGTCTTGAAGCTAGAATAGTCTCAAACAATGTGTCCAAGGATGAGCAAATTGAGTTGTGGCATGAAAGACTTGGCCACATGAACTTTCGGGATCTACGGACCCTTGGAAAGTTTGAATGTGTGCGTGGCCTCCCTAAGCTTGGGAAGAAAGCCAATGGTATTTGTGGACCCTGTCAACAAGGAAAACAAACTAAAAGCATGCATAAAAAGGGCAAGTATCTCTCCACCAAGGAGCCTCTAGAGCTTCTCCATATGGATCTTATGGGTCCTATGCAAACCGAGAGCTTGGGTGGAAAGAGATACATTTTTGTTTGTGTAGATGATTTCTCTAGGTTCACATGGACATATTTTCTTAGAGAAAAATCCGAAACTTTTGATAAGTTTAAAATGCTTTGTACTAAACTTCAAAATGAAATGAATTCTAACATTAAAAGCATAAAACGGATTAGAAGTGACCATGGGAGGGAATTTGAGAATGCTTCTTTTGAAACCTATTGTGATAGTATAGGTATCTCCCATGAGTTTTCGGCTCCTAGAACACCTCAACAAAATGGAGTTGTTGAGAGGAAAAATAGGGTCCTTCAAGAGATGGCCCGTGTGATGTTGCTTAGCAACAATGTGTCTAGGAATTTATGGGCCGAAGCCATCAACACGGCTTGCTACATAGGAAATAGAGTTTTCCTAAGGCCCGGTACTAGGAATACCTCCTATGAGTTATGGAAAGGCAAGAGGCCAAATGTTAGCTACTTCCACACATTTGGAAGCAAATGCTACATTTTAAATGACCGAGATCAACTTGGCAAATTTGATGCTAAGAGTGATGAAGGTATCTTTATTGGCTATGCCTTGAATAGTAGAGCCTATAGAGTTTTCAATAAGAAAACTCTAAGTGTTATGGAATCATCTAATGTTGTATTTGATGATGAAAGGCTCAAGTGTAGTAATCATGAGGAGGAGGTTATTCTTAGTGATGATTCTCCTTTGGAGAAGGTTGTTGTGACTCCTAATGTGGGGACATCCAATGTTGTTGAAAATGACACACAACCTATTGATAGAGTTCCTAACTTGGACTCTAATGAACCCGCTCCATGGGTTAGAAGACTCCATAACAAAGAGGATGTTATTGGAGATGTGAATGAGGGTGTTAGGACTAGAAGGCAAATAGCTAATCGTATTAGCTTCACATGCTACACCTCTCAAATAGAACCCAAAAAGATTGATGAAGCTCTAAATGATGAGTTTTGGGTTCTTGCCATGCAAGAAGAGCTAAACCAATTCGAAAGGAATGAGGTTTGGACTCTAGTTCCTAGGCCTAAGACCACTAATGTCATAGGCACAAAATGGATATATAGGAACAAATCCGATGAGGATGGCAACGTAGTGCGTAACAAGGCAAGACTTGTTGCACAAGGGTACTCTCAAATTGAGGGTATCGACTTTGAGGAGACTTTTGCTCCCGTTGCCCGCCTAGAGTCCATTAGGCTTCTCTTGTCCATCTCTTGTGTGCACAAGTTCAAATTGCACCAAATGGACGTTAAGAGTGCCTTCCTCAATGGCTTCTTGCAAGAGGAAGTGTTTGTTGAGCAACCCAAGGGGTTTGTGGATACACACCACCCCAACCATGTCTATCGCCTCAAGAAGGCTCTTTATGGGTTGAAACAAGCACCGAGGGCTTGGTATGAGCGCCTCACTCAATTTCTTGTCAACAATGACTACACAAGAGGTAGTGTTGACAAGACACTATTCATCAAGAAAGACAATGATGAGCTTTTTATAGCTCAAATATATGTTGATGATATAGTGTTTGGATCCACCAACAACACCAAAGTCCAACAATTTGTTGATGTTATGTCTCATGAATTTGAGATGAGTCTTGTTGGTGAGCTTAGTTACTTCCTAGGTTTGCAAATTAGGCAATTAAGTGATGGGATCTTCATATCCCAAGCCAAATATGCCAAAAACCTAGTGAAGAAGTTTGGTCTTGAGAAAGCCAAACATTGTAACACACCCATGAGCACCACTTTGAAACTAAGCAAAGATGCTAGTGGTAAAAGTGTAGAACAAACACTTTATAGGGGTATGATAGGAAGCTTGCTTTATTTGACCGCAAGTAGGCCCGACATATCCTTTAGTGTGGGTGTGTGTGCTAGGTACCAATCCGATCCCAAGGAGTCCCATCTCTCTTGCGTCAAGAGAATCATTCGATATGTGAATGGGACTTCTAACTATGGGATTTGGTACTCTTTTGACACTAATGCTAGTCTTGTAGGCTTTAGTGACGCGGATTGGGCCGGAAATTGTGATGATAGGAAAAGCACATCGGGCGGTTGCTTTTTCCTTGGAAACAATCTTGTTTCTTGGTTTTGCAAGAAGCAAAACTCAATCTCCTTGTCCACGGCGGAGGCCGAGTACATAGCCGCGGGGAGTGGATGCACACAACTCCTATGGATGAAGCAAATGCTAGTAGACTACGGATTCAACCAAGGTACACTCACTCTCTTTTGTGATAACATGAGTGCTATTAATATTTCCAAGAATCCGGTTCAACATTCTAGAACTAAGCATATTGACATCCGTCATCATTTCATTAGAGAACTAGTTGAAAATAAATGCATTGTACTTGAGCATGTAGGTACAAATGATCAACTAGCCGACTTGTTTACAAAACCTCTAGATGCTACTCGATTTAAAACTCTTAGTAGATCTATTGGAATATGTCTTGTGGAGTGATGAGTTCTAGTATTTGACCCCAATAAGGGGAGCTCAAGCAAAGAGAGCAAACTTGCATGAATTGTCATATGCAAAAAGTTAACTTCTTTTATGCTCTTTTATGATTGTTTGAGAATGCTTGGTGAATAACATTGATTAATGCTTTAATAATGTTTTTAATAACACCTTGCACGGTTGCCTAGCATGTACTGCATGATTTCTATTTTTGCTTGAGTGTGCTTATCCATTTGAGGAATGTTCTACTTGTTAGTACATGTGATTGACCTCAAATTATTCTCCATGTTCATGATTCTTTGATATGCATTCTTAAGCTCTCTCTTGAAAAAGGGCTACTGGCAATATGACGTGCAGCCGCCCAATGTAGGAAATGGCTACTCATTTGAAACCGAGTGAAAGCCTTCAAGAGAGTTACATTAGCATGATAAACAGAAATACATGCTTTCTAGGATAAAGGAGAAAAACAGAAAAGTTGAAATGTGTTTGATGATGTGTGTGATGCATTGCTTAATAAAGACCTCAAAATTGTTGATTGATGATGTGTCTTGCAATGTAGAAAAGATGATATATTTTTTGATGTGATTAGTACACTCTGCACACAAATGCTTGGATATATATCTTCTTGTCATAACAACAGGGCTCTAATTGGTTTGACTTCATTTGGAAAACCTGTTGATTGTTGCTTTGATTGATTCTTATGCATGAGCTCAATAGTGCTTGTATTACATGCTAAGCAATTTTTACACACACACACTTTTCTGTGAATAAAATCTCCTTGAATCTCTCTCAATTCTTGAATTGCATAAAGATCGTTTATATGATTATGCAAATGTCTTTTGTGCAAATAGCTCTCTTTGCTAAAGCAACCAAATAGGGGGAGCTCCTTTGCCTATCTCATGACAAAAAGGGGGAGAAGTCTTGAGAGATATAGGGGGAGCATTGTGTATGCTTTGGGGAGAAGTTTGAGAGAGAGTAACCCTTTGGGGGGAGCATTGCATACTCATACATTGCATGATATTGTGGTTAAAAGATTCATATGCAAATGCTTGTTTTTCTTTCACTTGATCATCTCACATACACTTGCTTTGGAAGTGTAATCTAATTGTTTTGAAGGTTTGATTATTCTACAAGAGATTGAAGACTTGAAGTTTTATTTTCTTATCTCTTTGTACTTTGTAATGTAGAATTTCCCGAAGTTTCTTTTATCTTGTGAGGATCAATGTGAGTGGTGGTTTTGTCACGAAATAGCCAAAGGGGGAGATTGTAAGGATTCCCATTGTTGATTGGCTTATTTCGTAGACAAACCACATATTGGGGGTTTGAATTGTAAGGGTAGTTAGGTGATTGAAGATCATGCTCAAAGGCCCTTTTCAAGACCTCAAGGGAAGAAGCACTCCAAAGGTATCATACTTAGTGTTTCTTGCAATGAAGAGAAGTAGATGCACACACACACATCACTTGCATAATTCTCATTCTTGAATGTGTTGTGTATTTATTGTGTGTATGCATTATTGCCTATTTCATCTCTCTTCATGCATGTTTATTTGGTTGCATCTTGCTTAGTATTGCATAGCATGGTTAGATTTTAGGATGCTCCATCAGGCGCATTTTGCGCCCTGTTCTGCGGCCAAGGCCGCAGAAATGAGGCCGCAGAATGAGGATCAGAAACCATACTCTCTGTCCTCTTTTCTGCGCCCTTGGTTTTTGCGTTTAGGGGCCGCAAAACTATCAGGTGCATTTCTGCGCCCTTGTGTTCTGCGGTCAAGGCCGCAGAACAGGGCGCAGAATCGGGCGATCTGTTGCAAATTTTTCAAAACGACGTCATTTCATCTAGGGGTCCTATATAAGTATCATCTTCTTCCTTGCTCGTTTTTGAGAGCTCAAAATAAGACCTTAGAGTGAGAAACTCAAACCCTAGAGAGAGAAAGCTTCAATCTTGCTTCTTTAACTCTCCAAACCCAAAACCCATGTGCATCTAACATGTTTCATGCATCAATCTTCCATGGGTCTTCTTCATTTATGACTTGGTAAGTAGAACAAACTCAACATCTTCATTTATTGTTCTATCTTAGTCAAGACATGTCTTTTATTGCTTAGTTTAGCAAATCTTCACTCTTATTGCATATTTAGTGAAGTTATGACATGATTGGGTTTTGTTTGTGATAGCTTACATGATTAGGATGATTTTCCCTAAATAGCTAACCCTAGAACATTCTTGTACAATTGGTTGATGATTAGGTTGATAGATTAATGTTTATTTATCTAGTCAAGCTTAATTGAATGTTCTTGTGGATTTAATTGACAATTATGTTGTTAGAAATTCTCTACAACTAATTGAGTTCACATGTTTGGACATGTTGACATTGTTTGATAGCTAGGATTGTTTTGTGATTGATAACATCTAGCTAAGCTTTATGATATGTCATTTAGCTTTTGATATCTAGGATTGATTTCATTGATATATCATCATTCTAGGTAAGCATATAGAGTTGCCTTGCTCTTGTTGCATTTTGAGTATTTCATATATTCACTTAGGTTGTTTTCTCTTCATTGAGAACTAAGTCTTGTGTTGCTTCCGGGATTAGGTTGCATAAATCACAAGCATTGGGACTAGGTTCACTTATACCGGGAGTAGGTAGGTGTGTGATTACTTCCGGGATTAGGTTGTAATCGTTTTACACATTTAGTGGATTCGAGGTTCAAGTGTGGCTCACTTACATAGCCCGTGGTTTTTCCCGAGAGGGTTTCCACGTAAATATCAAGTGTCTTTTAATTTCCGCACCATATTACACTTGCTATTGTATATTGACTAGTGGAGGGTATTTTCGTAATCTTGACCATTAACGAAAATTTGGTAAAATCGGATAAAATCTATTCACCCCCCCTCTAGATTAATATTGAACACACCATAATTTGTTTCACAGGATACAGAAGAGGATACAGAAAAGGCTATATCAGGGTCAAGCTTCCAAAGGTTATATTGTCTCATGAGTTTGGTGAGTTCAGTTCTCCAATAGGACAAGGAATCAAACCATTAAAAGAATGTCTATAGGAGGGAATGTTGTTGGGATGGATCATGTAGATGACCATATAAGTCATGAAGAGGGAAAATGATGGCATGGTGATGGAGAACAGACAAACACCATAAAAACCATAAAACTCGAGGAGTGAAATAATCAAAGGGGGGCATCAGAAAGGGGTCGAGGAAAGGTTTTGTTAGGTTGATGAGAGTATGATGACATCCTTTTTGGAGTTGTGTCAAATAGACAATGAGATGAGATTTTGCAAAATCTTGGATTTGATCAGGCATAGGTTGTTGTTGATCTGGGGGAAGGGATTGTAGTAGCTCTGGTGGAAAGGTTAGGTTGGTAAGAGCTGTGAAATTTGGTGAGGGATCTGATGAGGAGGAGGAGGAGGAGGAGGAGGCTGAGGTAGCCATAAGAACTAATGGAATTCGCCTAGTTGAGGTAATGAGATGGACTAGTTGAGGCCTAGAAAGCATGTCTGCAATTATATTGAGTTGGCCTTTCACATGTTTAACAGTGAAGTCGTATTTGGAGAATCAGTCTTTGAGTCTCAACAGTTGAGGATTAGGAGGAATCTTATTGCGGAACTCAAGGATATTTGGAAAAGATGAGTTGTCCATTTCCACAATAAAGTTTCTTGTCCTGAGGTGGAAATCAAACTTTTGGATTCCATGTTTTACTGTGAGAATCTCTTTGTAGATAGTGTGATAATGATGTTAGGCAAAATTGAACTGTCCACTAGCGTAATCACAATATCTCCTTTGACCATCTTTTTCTTCGATACGGACAACACCTCAATAGGTGTCACTAGCATCAGTCTATATGATTAGTTGACCAGAAGATGGGATGGTGAGGGCTGGAGGAGACTGTGCAATTTTCTTCAATTGAATTATTGCATCAGTGTGTAGAGCACTCCATGGAGGAAGGTTCTTCTTTAGATGAACAAAAAGAACTGAAGTGTAATGGCTGACTCGAATGATGAAATCTCTGATGAAATTAACAATTCCAAGGAACTGTTGAATCTGTTTGTGTGTAAGGTTAGAGTTACGAAAATCAAGGAGTTATAAAGCCAAGTGTGGTCCAGGACGGTATTGTCCATTTGAAATGTGCATGCTGAGGAAGTCTATTTCTTTTCGGCCAATCATACTTTTCTTTTCAGATAACATAATACCGTACTGATTCAGTAAGTCATGGAAATGATGAAGGAGTTAGGTATGTGAATTCTCATCTGCAGAGAACAAGAGAATATCATCAATGTAGAGTAGGGCTGAATGGAGAATAGGGTGAAAGATCCTGGTGATGGCCTTTTGGAATAAGGAAGGAGCTGTCTTGAGACCGAATGGTAGGATGGTCCATTGATACTGGGCATTAGGAAGACAGAAAGTTGTTTTGTATCTATCACTAGAATGAATACCAATTTGCCAGAAGACTCCTTTGAGGTCGAATTTGGAGAAAATGTTAGCACCTGGGAGTTGTGAAAACAGCATGTTGGTTCGAGGAATAAGGAATTTGTCACTTTAGAGAAAAAGATTGAGAGGCTTATAGTCAATGACCAATCTTTTCTTGCCTCTGAGCTGTTCTGAACGTTTTTCAACATAGAATGCTTGACATGCCCATGGTGAAGAGGTGTGTTCAAGAAGACCTTACTGGAGCAAGATATCACATTCTTCATTTGCTAGTTTGAGGTCAGAAGGTGACATGCCAGAATGTGTGGCTTTTGTAGGGTTAATATCTTCATTTAACTTGAAAGGGAGCTTGATGAAGAAGTCTGGATTTTTTCACAAAGGATTGGGGTGGTGGAAATCAGCATGACAATTGGAGCAAAACTGAAGTAGTCTTCGTTGGATTTGCTCAAATAAGGGTTGGATTTCAGACGAAGGGAATATTTTGGGAATATTTGAAAATGATTTGAACTCTTTTTTGTATCTAATCCTCATGGGTAGAAGACAGAGGGATTTGCATTGGCAATAGACATCCCATCCAATGAGGATATCTTTGTTAGGCAAAGGTGTTCCAATAACCTGGACCCAAATAGTATAAGATGGGAAAATCTTAATACCAATCTTGTTTGTAGAAATCAGATTGGTAGTAAATATTTTTCCATTAGCTACTTTGAAATAGCAGGTAAAGGGTTTCCATGCAGTAGGAGGGAGGATCTTAGGATTCATCATGGTGTTATGAGATCCTGTGTCGAAGTAAGCAATTGCATCAATTGGTTTGGAATATTTGTCAGGAAGGATATGTACTGAAGCTTGAGGTCCTGACTGAGAAATGATTTGTGAAGCCTGGTAGGATTCATGGATTGAGTCAGCATCTGAGGAGGCAGAGTATTCTGAATCTGTTGTAACATTTGAGTCTTGAAGCACAAAATCTGTGCTTTGATCAACACATTCTTGTTCAAAATAGATGGATTCTACATCAGCATCAGTTGGAATGTCATCGGCCAGTTGTTCAATCTGATGAACTAATTTTGCTGACTTTGCCTTTTTGTTGGGGTATTTCTTTACATAATGACCCTTTTGTCCACAAATGAAACATTTCTAGGACTTGTTCCATGCACGCTTGGACTTCTTCTTGAAGTATTTGAACTTTTTGTTGTTCTTGTTTTTGGATTTGGAGTGCTGAAAATGGTTTTTCTTTTTTGTCTTGCAGGTACATGTGTCTTTGGATTTGCACTTGATTTGTAGAGAAGGTTGCTTACAACTGGATTCATATCTTCGTCCTTCTCATAACATCTTGGAGAAAACCTTCTGTGTGATACAAAGTTTTTCTAATGCACTCAAAACGTACATGTGGATTTCACCAAGAGTTGTATCATTGAGTGTTCTGCCAGAAGCAACAATTTTTCTCTATAATTCGTCGTGAAGTTCTTCTAAAAGAGAATTCATATAGACCTGTTTGAGACTTTGGTCATTGATTCCACCAAGGATGTGGAACCGACTTGACATCTTTTTGTAGTGGAACATGATGTCTTTCTTTCGGAGAAAGCAACAACGCATATCAAAAAATTATTGTCTGGCTTGTTTGTAGAAATGATTTGGATTACCAAGAAATTCTCTGAATATGTATCCCATAGCCTGAGAGGCTTGAGGTGCTCGGACAAATTGGAGTTGTCTGTATTCTCTGAGAGCTTGGTACCAATCTCTGAGAGAGTCTGTGAAGCGAGAAACAAATTCTCTGAGAATAGCTTCAAGATTCTGTTCTGATTTTGCCATTTGTAAATCAAGTCATGCACTCATTTCAGAAATCTTCATTCTCCAAGAATATGGAGAGGAGTTTTCAAGGTTGAACCAAGGACCATTAGTAGGCTTGGTACTATGAGGCTGACCAGGGATATTTTCTTGTGGTTCTTCCACATATGGACCTGTGGAGGCATCATCAGGAGAATCATAAGTATGAACAGATGGCTGGGGATCTGTCCTTGAGGCCATGAAAACTTGGATAAGATCTGTGTGATCAGGATCTGGAATGGAAATATCCGGAATAGTGTTCCAGGAGGACTAGGATGAAGTAGTGGAGGTAGATTCTGATTCTGATTCTGGGTCGGAAGATGTGGGAGAATGGTGAGAAGTAAACAGGGTAGGCCTGTATTGGTCTGTGGCTGGTTGTTTGTCTTTTCGGGTCTGAGATGACATTTTTACTGGTTTTTTCTTCTTAGGAGGAGAAAGAGGAGGATATTTTTGAAAAAGTACTCCGGCGGACTTAAAATATTGAGAATCATCTGGAGGTTTGGAGGAGGAAGAGTATGGAGGTGATGGGGGAAACATCAAGGTCTGAGTGTAAGGTTTTGGCACATAAGGAGGTGGAGCACGATGGAATATAATAATATATATAATATTATATATAAATATAATATTATATATACTTTTATATTTTATTATTATTATGATCCATAATATATCATGTTATTATGAATGTTTTATAATTAGGGGTATTTTGGTCAAAAAAGAATTAATTCCATTCCATTCAGTTGTTAACCAAACAAAATAATACTGATTCAGATGCTAATTCTAAAGTCTCAATCAAACAAAACAAAAATCAACTTTCCATTCCCTTCCCATTCTCATTCTGATTACCATTCTGATTACCATTCTGTCATTTAACCAAACGCCACCTAAGATCCTGGTATATAAGATATACTTATCAGGAAACAAAATACAACCTAAACCTAATGCAGAAATGAGGAGTGCGGCAAAGGCAAAAGAAGAAAAAAGAATTATTTTTTTTGTTCTCTCTCTTACAAGGCCGGTCGAATTGAAAAAAAAAAAAGGCAAGGTGTTGTCTTCCCAATTTCTGTAAACCTCTATCTAGTCTTGACTGCATCTGTGACGTGCCCACACGCAAGTTATCAAATCACGAGTCATAACTCGGAAGGCTTAGTGATAATGAATCGAAAACAAATGAAGAAGAAAGCGTCAAAGGTATTAGTCAAATCCTTCTCATATTCGTGTATACCGAAAAAGGTCCAAATAATTTTAAAACCCTAATCGTTTTCCGCTGCGCGACTTACACTAGGAACTAGAGTCCAAACCTCATTTCTTTCAAATTGGTTTAGCTCTTCTTACATGGCAAGAACCCAAAACTCATCACTCAAGGCCTCATCGACCTTTTTAGGCTCAATTTGAGAGGTGTAACAAGTATAGCTAATTTGATTAGCTATTTGACGCCTAGTCTTAACACCCTCATTGACATCTCTAATAACATCATCTTTGTTATGGAGATGTCTTGGAGATTTCTAACCCATGGAGTGGGTTCTTTAGAGTCTAAGGAATGATCTCTATTAAGAGGTTGAATGACCTTTTCATCTATGCTAGACTTCACATCACTTGAAGTCTCACCACTCTTCTCCAAGGGAGAATAATCAACCACATAAACCTCCTCTTCATGGTTAATAATCTTAGGCCTACACTCATTTATGACAACATTAGATGATTCCATGACAGTATGAGTCTTTAAATTAAACACTCTATATGCTTTACTATTAAGGGCATAACCAAGAAAAATTCCCTCATCACTTTTGAAATCAAACTTGCCAAGTTGATCATGGTCATTAAGAATGTAGCATTTACTTCCAAATGAGTGGAAGTAGCTAACATTTGGCTTCTATCCTTCCATAACTCATAAGAGGTTTGCCTAGTACCAGGCCTTAGGAAGACTCTATTTCCTATATAGCATGTCATATTGACAGTTTCAACCCAAAGATTCCTAGGGACTTAGTTGCTAAGCAACATTATTGGGGCCATCCCTTGAAAAACCCGGTTCTTCCTCTCAACAACTCCATTTTGTTGAGGAGTTCTAGGAACCGAGAACTCATGAGAAATGCCTAAGCTATTGCAATAGCTTTCAAAGCAAGCATTTTCAAATTCCCTCCCATGGTCACTCCTAATTCTCTAAATGCTTTTGATATGAGAATCTTTCTCATTTTGAATTTTAGTGCAAAGCATCTTAAATTTCTCAAAAGCTTCCAATTTCTCTCTAAGGAAATAGGTCTAAGTAAACCTAAAGAAATCATCAATACAAACAAAAATATATCTCATACTACCAAGACTTTCGGTTTGCATAAGACCCATAAGGTCCATGTGGAGGAGCTCTAATGGCTCTTTGGTGGTAAGATACTTGCCTTTTTTTGTGCACGCTTTTGGTTTGCTTCCCTTGTTGACAATGACCACAAACTCCATCAATTTTCTTCCCAAGCTCGGGAAGACCATGCACAACTTTGAACTTATCTAATTCTCAAATCTCGATAGTTCATGAGGCCAAGCATTTGATGCCACAACTCTACTTGCTCATATTTGGACACATTACAAGAGATGACATTAGCTTCAAGACAATAACAATTGTCACTAGATCTTTTTCCTTTAAACAAGGTTTGTCCATTTGACTTGAAATAGAGCAGTCATTCTTGCCAAACAAGACGGAAAGTTGAAATATACAATCGTAGTTAAATTGCCTAAAGCATACCTAGAGGTGGGGTGAATAGGTTTTTACACATTTTTCAATCCCTTGAAACAAACGCAAGTTTGTCCCTCAAGATAGCTTTACATTGCAACACATAAACCATACATACAAGTATAGACAAGATAAGCATGTGATCATTAAAGCAATGTCTATACATTAACAACAAGCAAGAGGAAGAATAACATTAAAACACAATAACAAAGAATACTTGTTTTTCAATAATGTCCAATATGTTACAAGTATCAATCAAAGAATACATATACACAAAAATATCAATATACAAAAGAAATATATATACAACTATGATCAAAGAGATTTGCTTACATATCACACTTAACAAAATCTTGTTTCAAAATACATCACAAGTGAATATTATGCAACAAGATTAAAATATACACATATTCAAATATGAAAGAGAGAGATAGAAAGAATTGACACAAGATATTTTTTTAACGTGATAAAACCTCCAAGAAGGAAACATCCACGGGTTTAACTACAACCATTGGATAATATATATATATATATATTGGATGATAGATTAGAAATTCCTCAAAAGTGACCAACCTATGATCTACTCTATGTTGGAGTCTATGTCTACCCAATACATATTGGTAGATAAGAAATCTCTCAATGATACGAAACCACCATATATTGGAGTCCTTATCTAACCAACATCATTGGAAGATTAGATATTCTACAAAAGTGTATACACATCCCATGTACCACTCTCTATTGGAGTCTATATCTATCCAAATGCTCGGGCCTACCAATAATGTAGCCAACTCCCTATCCAAGGCACTCGTGCCTAGAGAGAGCCTCCAATGCATAGTTATCTGGACCTTCCCGATACTAGCCATGACTTCTTGCTTAGTTATCAGAACCTCTTGTCCTAACCAAGACTTCCTTGCTTGACTATCCGGACCTCTTGTCCTAACCAAGACTTCTTTGCTTAGTTATCCGGACCTTTTGTCTTAACCAATATGTGCCTATGGGAGAAAAATTGCATAAGAACATGGTTTTTTTTTTTTTTGGAAAAAAAGAATGTGGGATTTTAATAGATTTACTTTGTTGAAGATTTTTTTTCCTTAAATTGTATGTCTCTCTTTAAGTAATTTTGATAAGGGAAAAAAAACTACATAATTAAAAAGTGGAGGATTCCTTTTGGCTCCTTTTGGCTAGAAAGCTACCCACAATGTGTGAGCAGTTGATGCTGGAAGATCTTCCTATTTAGTTTGTCTACTTTTTTTCTCTTCTTTAAGTCATCGTCAAACAAAAAAAATAGACCGATAAAGGGTGTGCTAATAGCACTACTCAACTTGTTAATCTTTAATTAACAAATAAACATATGTCAGCATGGGGGGGGGGGGGGGGGGGGGGGGGTGGGTGTTTGCAAAAATGAAGTCGTACCTAAACCCCTATAGTTGTAAGATTCAAGTGGTTGACACTGACCACATCTGATTGACCATCACTCATTTGAGAAAATCATAGTTTTTTATTTTTTTATTTTTTTATTTTTTTTATTTTTTTTACGATATCTATCCACCTATCTAAACTGTATATATTTTTTTGAAGTTTTTTGACATTGGTAGGATTCGAGCCGTTGATTTAAGAGTCATTTGCCTGAGCTCCTAGTTCATCCATCTAAAATGTTCATAGTTGTCCTCAAGATTCCATTCCATATCACATATTATTTAAATATGTATTTTTTTAGGAGTGGTGCTATTGGCACACCCCTTACTGATTTATTTATGTCTCACTTTTTTAATTATTTAGTATTATTTTTTTCCTTTATCAAAATTACTAAAAGAGATATACAATTTAAGAAAAAAAAATATTCTATATAGTAAATGTAATAAAACCCCACATTCCTTTTCAAAAAAAAAACCAACATTTTTTTAATCCTTTTCTTGAATTTTTTTTTTTTAACTCTTAAACCCTAAAAATACTTGTACTGGATCCTATTTAAACAATAAATCAAACACTTGGGGTGCATTAGAGAGATGAGATATTGATTAATATTTAATCTCATTATTCTTTTAGAATCTGAAAGTGAAATGATGATAACCAAAACAAATACTTGCTATTTGCTTCTTGTTTCGTTTTGTTTGTGGGTTGTTTCGTTTTTTTTTCTATATGTGTTTTGTCTTGGATTGCTCTGTTCTTTGCTCTTTTCTTGGGGCTATTTTAGATTACAAGAGTGGTGTGGTGTGGTGTGGTTCTCTCCTCCCCAATCTTTTGTCTACTTTTGGAACTTCCATGTTCAGACATCATAGAATTATGCACTCCAACAACTGACCTCTGTCTACTACACTACATCCAATTTGGAATTTCAAGAAAAATCTTACTGGGTTTTTGTCCTGAACATTATTTTAAACTTCTAGACCAATTATGTCATTTTTATTTTATTTTCTTTGTCTCTGTCTTAACTTAAAACCTCCTATTAGTTGTAGAAAAATATGAACCGTCAAAGATAAAATATGAACTAGTTGGAGAGAACTGAAAGAAACAAATCCCATAAATGGATTAAGGTATTATGATGTACATGTCATATGAACAGTTAATAAAGGAAAACAAATAAGATTAAAAAAAAATATAAAAAATTGAAACTTTGTAAAGTTTCCATCTTCAACGGGAGGAGGAAGTGAGGAACAAAAAAATTCGTTTATGGGAGGTGAGAGAAAGACAAGACTAGAGATTAGGAGTATAGCCAAACATCAAAATCTTTGTAAACTTCATTGAACACCTTGTGCTAGATTGTAAAATGTATTTTAATTTAGATAAAATCTTAATATCAATGAGATTTAATATATAGTGTTGAGTTTACTAGGTACTCCTAAAATACATAAGTTCAAATATTGTTTTATAAATAAAGTGTTTTCGGTTTAATATATAATGGCTATGCTTTTTCTGCATCGTAGACAGTAATGACTTAAAATTTGTATTTTCTATATACAGAGAAGTTTGGATATTATGATAGAAAACAATGTGTTTGTTACAATTAAGTCTCTTGTGTATATGTTAACATATATATTACAGAAATAGCAGTTAATTTTTCTGATGTTGGTTATTGTGTTTGGTTGTTGGTGATTATTATTTATTTGGTTATATTGATCGTCTGTAATTGAAACTCTTACGAACGTATCACTTTTTATTTTATTTTATTGGTGATAAGTGGTCATTAAGGATATAGGAGAAATCATTGGAGCACGGAGGAGTTACCATCCAACCAGGTTGAGCGGTGCTATATATTTAAAAACGTACTGTTTCTAATAGATTAAAGGTACTTCCAAAAATATGAATAAAACTTTCATTTTTCTTGGTAGCCCTTAATTATAAGTTATACGTTACAATTGCCAGCTATAAATATAATCCCACTTAGTACTATCAAGTTTTTTTTTTTTTTTTTTTTTTGAAGAAACACAAACGTTACAAACAACTCCGGCGATCAGCCGTAACGAAGGAACTAACACAGGGAGGAAAATCCTCCAGCCAAAACATGTCCTCAACACAGGAGAGACCGTATTTGGCTAACACATGGGCTACCTGATTAGCCTTACGAGGAACGAAATTAAAAGAAACACAATTAATCTGCTGTCTAAAGGCAATAATATCATCTAAAACAACACCCACATCAGAAGCAACAGAAACATGACTATTAATCCAGCCCACCACACATTCAGCGTCCGAATCAATCCGACAAGGAGTAAGGCCTGTGTCAGCTGCCAACTGAAGACCCCTTAGAATCGCACTCGCTTCCGCCACTGAAGGAGAAAAACAAGCATCAATCCGTTGAGAACTTGCAGCCAACACAATCCCCTCAAAATCACGAATTACAATACCAAAACCCACCAAACGACCCTCCCCAGAAATTGCAGCATCACAATTTACTTTGAATAAATCTGGTTCCGGGGGAATCCAAATAGGATTCCGAAAAACAGAGGGAGAACGGGAACAATTCTGCCCAAAAGAAGCATCATGAAATTCACCAAGAAAAAGCCTGGACCAGGCAACCACATCTAAACCCTTCTCAAAAACAACATCATGAACAGCAGCATTTCTCAAATACCAAACCTTCCAAAAACAAACACAAAGCAGCAACAAATCCTCCTGACTCAATCTCAAAAAACAGTCAAGCAAAAAATCAAAAAAATGGATTTTGCCTTTATGGTTATCTCCAAGTTTCGGAAACCAGTAAGCCCTCAATACCTTAAGGCAACGACAACTCCACAATCCATGAAGAACCGACTCATTCTTCCATTTACACAGAGGACACAAATTATTAACAGGCATTTTCCTCATCACCAAAACCTCACAGCAAGGGAGGAAATTATTACAAGCCTTCCACATGAAGATTTTAATCTTAGAAGGAATAAACATCTTCCACAAAACTTTCCACCAAGAGATAGAAACATTAGAGAAAAAAGATGAATTAGAAGAACCTGTATCAGACCTCATACCACAGCCCAAACGATATCCACTTTTTACCGAATATGACCCATTGGATTCATAATGCCACTGCACAGAATCGGACCTCCTGCTGCCGCCAAGAGGAATGCTAAGAATTGCAGTCGAATCTTCTACCACAAAGGATTGATTAATAAGAGCAACATCCCACTGTCCTGATGAAGTAAATAACTGATCCACAGAAGAATTTTCACCCAAAAGAGAAGGAGAAACAGGCTTAAAAGAAATAGGCTTAGGAAGCCATCGATCATTATAAATACTAATATTAACACCATTACCCACTCTCCACCTATAACCAGCAGAAATAATATCTCGTCCCCATAAAAGACTACGCCAAAGAAAAGAGCCAGAAGAACTCATTTCAGCATCCAGAAAACCACAGCTAGGAAAATAGCAAGTTTTTAATACCCGGGCAGCCAAAGATTTATCATTAGATATCAGTCTCCAACATTGCTTAGCAAGCAATGCTTGATTAAAAACTTCCAGATTTCTGAATCCCAAACCTCCCTCTTCTTTAGCAACACACATCCTAGACCAAGAGCTCCAATGTATTTTCCTAGAAAGCTCCCTACTGCCCCACCAAAACCGAGCACACATACGATAAATCTCGTTTAAAAGACCCTTAGGAATTTGAAAAAGACTCATAGAATATGTCGGAATTGATTGTAAAACAGCCTTAATTAACACTTCCTTACCACCCGTAGACAAAAATTTATCCCTCCAGCCCTTAATTTTATCCCAAACACGACTGGTAATAGCCGAAAAAACTTCCTTCTTTTTCCGCCCTGTAAAACAAGGCAAGCCAAGATACTTTTCATGGCATTCTACCACACAAACGCCTAAGATATCAGCCAAAGAAGCACACTCCCGAGCAGACAGAGAAGGGCTAACACAAAGGGCAGATTTTTCGAAATTAACAAGCTGCCCCGAGGCTTTCGCATAAACAGATAAAATCCTTTTAATCACCACACAATTGGCCTCTGTAGCCATAGCAAACACTAGGCTATCATCTGCAAATAGTAAGTGAGAAATCGTGGGACCATTCCGGCTACACCTAAAACCCTGTAAATCCCCTCCTGCAATAGCTGACTTAATCAAGCAGGAGAACCCTTCTGCATATAACAGGAAAATATACGGAGACAATGGGTCTCCCTGCCTCAAACCTCTCGTTGGAATAACATTCCCACAGACCTCCCCATTAACCACAAAAGAGTACGAAACCGACGAAAGACAGCGCATAATGAGACTAATCCATTTCTCCGAAAAACCAAATTTCCGCATCATTTGCTCAACGAACACCCATTCTACCCGATCAAATGCCTTTGACATATCTAATTTTAAAGCCATTGATCCCTTCTTTCGTTTCCGCCTCTTAATTCTATGTAAACATTCAAAACCAATTAAGACATTATCGGAAATAAGCCTACCCGGTACAAAGGCACTTTGCTCTTCCGAAATAATACCATCTAGCGAAACACGGAAACGATTTGCAATTGTTTTAGCCACAATCTTGTACAGCACATTGCAAAGACTGATCGGCCGGAAGTCGGACATCCTCTTCGACTCCATCTTCTTTGGAATAAGCGTAATAAGAGTTTCATTCATCTTAAATAAAGACTGCCCATTATTGAGACAATCTAAGCACGCCAAAATCACGCTCTGACCCACTGTATCCCAATATTTTTGGAAAAAAATAACTGGAATCCCATCCTTGCCAGGCGCCTTTAGAGGACCCATCCCAAAAACAGCTTGTCTCACCTCTTCAGCAGAGAAGTCAGCATCCAACAAAGAACTAATAGGAGAAGAAATATGAGCAGAAACACCTTCGAAAACCTCATCCATATCCCCTTGAGAAGGCGAAGAAGACTGAAAAATGTCTCTGAAATAATCACAGACAACCCCCTCCATCCCCACTTGAGAATCCTGCCACTGCCCAGAAATATCAAAAATACCCGAAATTTTATTCCTTGCTTTTCTAGCCGACGCCTTCATATGAAAGAATTTCGTGTTGCGATCACCACACTGAAGCCAGGCAACTCTCGAACGTTGCTTCCAGAAACGTTCTTCAATTGCTAGTTCTTTATCAAGTTGAGCTTCAATAACCAGAATAGCCCTCCAAGAATCAGTACAAACATTCTCATAGGCCTCTTTTAATTCCATCTTCTTATTAATAATGATCTCTTTCATCCTCCGACGACATTGAACATTCCATTTATCCAAAATGAAGCCACACTGCTTAATGTTACCAATCACCTTCTCTACCGCATTCTGATAACGATTATCCGACCAACATTCCGCAACCAGATCTTTACAAACCGGATTTTCTAACCAACACTCCTCAAATTGGAAGCGCCTCCGATTATTGCTCCGACCAGAGTCCACATTATCAGACTGAGTCCTCAAAATTAAGGGCCTGTGATCAGAACGCCAAAAATCCATATGCGTAACCACAAAATTCGGAAAAAGCAATTTCCAGTCCATGTTACCCAAGCAACGATCAAGCCTCTCAAGGATCATCTCACCACCCTCTCGTTTATTACACCAAGTGAATGGATCACCAACAAAACCCAAATCCTCTAAACCGCAGCCATCAATAGCTTCACGAAAACCTGTCAATTGAGACCAAACTTTAGGCACACCACCCACTTTCTCAGACACATCCAAAACTTCGTTAAAATCCCCTAAACATACCCAAGGAAGTCCAGACATACCAGCAAGCCTACTCAGAAGCTTCCACGAATTGCTTCTCTGGCTAGCATCCGGACTACCATAAAAACCTGTAAGGCGCCACCAATTCCTATCAACCGACCTCAAATGCACATCAATGTGCGCAACAGAAAAACTCAAAAGGTTGACAGTAACACTAGAGGCCCAAAACAAACACAAACCTCCTGATTTTCCACAGCAATTCACCACCAATTTACCAACGAAACCCAATTTGACTCTCAGGAGCTCCATTCTAGCATGATCGGACTTGGTCTCCATCAAAAACAGAACATCGGGGTTGTATTCCTTCTTCTGGGAAAGCAAGGAATTGAACGCTCGGGTACTCCCCAACCCCCGAGCGTTCCAAGACATCAGAATCATTGGACCCGGCGGGCCGATTGAGATCGGCCGGCCGATAAAAACTCCTCATGAACACCCACCTCTGCTGACGAAACTCCAGAATTTGTAACATCCACAGAGGAAAAATCTTTAGAAGTACTCTCCACAACACTCGACTTACTAGGACCATCCAATTTCCTGATTTTCGTAACATCCCTGATACCACAAAGCTCATCCTGAGCTGATTTTCTTTTCCCACACAACCTCTGAGCACTGTTTACCTTTACTCTTTGCTTACCAAGACGATGGAAAGAACGTTTAAAGGAACCTCCACCAACCTCTAAATCCTTTTTAATAACCAAACCAGAATTAATTGGGCTAGAACTAACAGAAGCCAGCCCAGACCCTATCTGTTCGAAATCTGGCCCACCCGAAAGATTGTTAGTAAGCAAAGTCACCTTATCACCCAACTGGGCCTTAAGCCCAACATCCAAATCCACCTGATCACCCAACTTGGCCTTAAGCCCAACATTTTTGACAATAGGACAAACCCTCTCAGCACTAAACTGGAAATCAGATATTGAATTACCTCCAAAAGAATGACTTGGATCACACGGCACTCCCAATATCTGCTTGCCATTAATGCGATCCCCATCTGTCTCCTTACTTCTATAAAAATCCTCTTTCACCGCCTGCTTTTGCGAAACACAGACCACAGGCATCGGGACATGAACAGCAGAACTGACCTCAGCCTTCTCTGAAACCATCACCTCCACAACTGCTGCAATCCCTAATTGATTATCCACTACACCAGTTTCCAAAATGCTTCCCTCATCCCTGACATCCCCCTTTCCTTTACCTTCCAGAGTTTCCAATTCCCTGTCTCTTTCTTCCCTATCCAAATGCCAACGTGATTCCGACTGATCTGGTAAAAAAGAAACCCCTCTTTGTTGTCGAGAAAAAGGAACCCGATGAATTTCAGAAGCACGAAGCCATAGTCCAAAAGGGAACTCAGCCTTGCCATTTAACAAAGGAACAGGATCTGTATCAGAACATTCAGATGTAATATGAGTAAGCATACCACAACGAAAGCAATGATGTGGGAGCCTCTCGTAACGAAGAACCATCGTAGTAACATTCCCATCGCCAAGTATATCAACTCTTAAACAGCGTTTTAAAGATATCGAAATATCCACTCGAACACGAACCCGCATAAATTTTCCCACACAATCCCCCGAAACCCCTCTATCCACATCAAGAACTTCACCAATTAAACCCCCCAAAAACGTCCCAATCTCCCTTGTCATACATAATAGAGGCACTTGGTGAATTTGGACCCAAAAATCCGCTTGATTGAACTCCAACGAATCGATCGTACCCTTTCCAACCGGCAGCTCCAATGCTAGAAGAGCATTATCGAAATTCCACGGACTACCCGCCAAAACTCTATCAATATCAGACTTATCCTTGAAATGGAAAGTAAAGATATTACCAGTGACTGATTCAATTTCCAGCCCTCCCTTAACTCTCCAAATCTTCCCTATAACCCTCATAAAAGCATCCCTATTTATACGTTTACTAGTCAGCACCTTACCAACTAAACATAAAGACATCCTATGTTTAGCATCCACCATAAGTTGACCATCTAACAACAGAGAAGGACCATCATGTTTATTGATAGACAAAGAAGCACACAAAGAAATAAAGTCATCAGAATCCATCACTAACGATAACTGAAAAAGAACCAAAAAAACTGAACTCCAACGAAGACAAAAGAAAACCAACACTCTCACTTAAATTTCAGAGAAAAAAGAAGGAGAGACTTCACATAATTTGATAAAAGTTTTTTTTTTTTTTTTTTTTTTTTTTTTTTTTTTAGTACTATCAAGTTACTTGGCAACAATTATCAAAGCTCTCCACATCACACACACAAATCAACCACATCACCTCTAGGCTCTACGCTCTACTATCGTATAAATTATTGAAATAATGTGATGGATATCGATGTGTTTTAATGAGTTGATAGTTAGGTATTTGGATGAGAGAGTAAAAGGCCAAAGTCCTATCTTTGAAATTTCAATGTGTTTGATTTATGACTACACTTGCCGTACACGCCATGTTGCTACTTTCAAAAGGACAGATACCAGATTTGTAAACGATTCTGGTTTCCCAAAGGGGGGATGTCTTTGGACTTTGGAGTAACATTTTGGTTTCCAATCACCTTCCGCGCCTTACCCAATAAGCAATAATATCGGGTATATCATATGTATATCTAATTATAGATGATTTTTAGGTCATATGATTTGATTTCAAAGGCCGAACACCGATTTGAAATGTCAAATGCTACTTGCTTTCTTGAAGAACAAGTAAATTCAGATATCAGAATGGTTTACATTTTTTTTTTAAGAAAAAAAAAAAAAAAGGCGCCCTCTAGATTGGAGGAGAGTGTAAAAGTATGATCTGGAATGAAAGAGATAGTATTTCAGTATGCACATGTGGTGTGTTTTTTGACCATCTAGTGTGAGAAATTGAAGGGTAGGGTAGTTGATGTTGAAATGGTGGGATCTCAAAGTAATTGGGTCAGGTGCTTCCACAGAAAAAAAAATTTAACGTTATTGAAACGACATTATTATTAAAGCTTCCACTACAAATTGGTCCACCAACTCTCCCGCTTCTCTTTCCATGTCAACTCTGTACACAATGCCTTTCTCAGCAATTTATTTATCCCATTGCGTGTTTTAATTTTATTGGGTTAGCGCAGGGTTACATATCTAACATTGCGTGTTTTAATTTAATTAGGTGAACGCAGAGTTACATATCTAACATTGCATGTTCTAATTTAATCGGGTGAGCACAGAGTTGCATATCTAAGGTGGTGACATTATCTCATTCAAAAATTTCTCTTTTGTGATGCAATAGTACCCCCAAACTCAAAATCCAAGTTTCGTTTACTAGCAATCTAACATCAATGTTCAAATTCCAAATCATCATGAAAACATACCAGTAATTTTTGTCGGCAACTCTTCCTGTGCAAGATAAATTCAACAGTAAAATGTATTTTTGAATTAGAAATATGACACGAATTTTGAAGATGTGAGGAGGGATTTATTGATAATTTAGATATCGAAGCTTCCCTATAAGAGAAAAAAAGCATTGTTGCTTGTCACAGCAACATTTAAACATTGAACTGAAAAAAATTCACAAGCAGATAATAATGAATACATTATTAACTTATGATTGCTGACACTCCACGTAATGAATACATTGACAAGAATATTTTCACAAATCAAATTTACAAGTATCCGAGGTCACTGAATAAGGCAGCCTAGTTGCTTTTGTTGCTTTTGTACACTTCCATACGTTCCCATAAAACGCTTGTAACAAGCTTATAGACAAATCTCAGATCAAACTGAAAAGTTCCCTTATTAGACAGAATAGAGTCGTATAACCTGTTTAATTTTGGACCGGCAAACAGGGCAAACGCCTTTCTTGGTATTAATCTCATTTAAACATGACATGCAACCAGCCATGTGACCGCAAGGAATGCAGGCAGCCTCTATTGGAGCTTCCCAACATATTACACAAGAGGAAGAAGTGCCTTCATCTTTTACACTACTTGTCGTAGATGCTCCACACTCTGTACCAGTAGGGGCATACAAGTCCACCTTACTGTTTTCAACCAACGGATAGTGGATTGGTCCTTCACTTGATACCTCATCAGGAATTGGTGGAGCTGATGGAGCTAAGGGAACCGATGCAGAAAACCCACTGCTTGTTTGGACAACAGGGGCAGGATTAGTATGGGCTTGGACACCATGATTCTGTTTCGTATTTGGCCCAGAACTGGATACATCCCACCCATTATAGTCTTCATTTTTAGGTTCATCCATCCATCCACTATAGCTTGCCTCTGAATGTGCAATAGCCGGTCCCCACCCATTGTGAGTGTCTGCAGAGGTAGAATTTTCCCAACCATTTGCATTAATTGCTTCAGCAATGTGGAGGTTATTTTCCATCGCCAATCCGATTACCTCTGAAGGTTGATGTGTGCCTGCTGGAATTGACTGTAGGGGATTATGAGGCGCTATGGAAGGCATAACCTGAAGCCATGAAAATTAAGAATAGTAAGCGGTGATTGCGTGACAATGACACATTTTACCAGATTAAAGGACGGAGCAACATCAATGTCATTTCTTTTGGCAAAAAAGTTAAACATGAGCACAAAAAGTAGACAACATAACCAAAGCCAATCCATCACAAATAAAGTTTTAATTGAAAACCAGTGTGAAATAAATTGCAGTGAGAGACTGAGAGCAAACCAAATACTAAATCTAAAAACAGATCCTTAACATGAATTCTACTCTCTTCTTTAAAAGCCAAGAAAGTACGATCTGCTATACTTTATTAGATAAGAGCAAATATGCAAGTCCTTTTTGAACATTGAATAGTAACCTCAATAGTACAAAATAAGATGCTGCATAAAAGAATACGAGATGAAGATTGTGATTTTCACTCACACTTGTTAAACTCTCCAGAATCTTGCAACACTTAATCCTATATCATACGTTTTGATGCAAGTCAGGTGCGCTATCGAAGCCAGCAAATTCCTATCTAAGATTCAGATTGGTAGGATCAAAGTAAGCCACTTTATAATCCTCTTGAGGCCTTAATTCTACTTAGTGTCACATACCGTCAGGACAAATGAAAATAAGTTTGCTATAGCAATACCTTTACAACTTCCCATAATACTTGATACGCATTATGATACAACTACTACTTAAAATAGTTGAAGATTTAGAAAACAAGAGCAGCTGTTAACTTTTGCTAACATTTCTGCATTGTTCAATCTTAGCATGGTCATGCAGTAAGTTAAAAACTTGATCATTGGTTTTGAGAAATGAGATTAATGATGATATATGAATCAATTTATTTCATGGAATGAACCAATTTAAATATTCTATACGAGATGCTTATTACATATCTACTCCATCTTACATTCCTATGAAGAAATTTAAGAACTTCACACATGTAAGAAGAGCATACACTTCATCTTGATTATATCCACTCTCTAGAAACATCAACATAATTATTGTCTAATACAGGAAAAGTCATCCAGCATGAGCAACTATTAATAATTATTAAACTTTTGAACACCTGACATATGAACATGCAGCAATTTTCCGGCTTCATAAGTAGTCTATAACAACCCACATGGATCTACTGGACGAAGACCCATAAAAAATAAAATCAAGCAATAAGTAAACAGCATCAAGAGATATAATCTGTACGAACTCTGACTTTGTACCTGACGAATTCCTCTGCATGCATTACAAAGCCACTGAAGCTGCTGTTTGTCACCCTCATTGGCAGATGCAAGTCTATATCGGATTTCTGGCAAAAGAGGTACAAGAACAAAGAAAAGATCCAGCTAATGAGGACTTTGACAAAAAACGTGCGAGATCTCACACCAGATCAGGCCTCTCTCTCTCTCTCTCTCTCTCTCTCTCTCTCTCTCTCTATCTATATATATATAGTGTCTATGTTTATATGCGTATAAATTAAATAAATAGTGCATTCATAATTAAATACTTATTCGCCACTCAACTACGACAAAGTTCAAGAGGCTCATCCTAAAATTTTGCTTTCTGCTTGACTAATTAATAAGAATTTTTTTATTTTTTTTTAAAAATTTTTTTTTAACATATTTAATTAATAAGAACTTACTTGTAGACTGATCATATATATTTAGTGCAGGATCTGATTGATGAAATTTGGGTTCATCAATTTTGGCCTTCAAAAGGGAAATGACCTTACGTGGCTGGGCATCCTGTTCATCAATTACAAAACACATTTTAAAAGATCTATTAACATACACAGTAGATAAGCCGCTATGTGCAAGCAAAGACATTCAAATCTTTCAGTTTAAAGCTCCAAACTATAACTTATATAGCCAATTTTCAAAAGAATTTGCTAAAATAGATCTACAAGTTGGCAACTAATATCAGTGGCTGATATATAGGTGAGGAAACCAGTATAGTTAATTTTCCACCATAGGGCCTTGTAAGCAAGAAGAACTTAATAGTCTACCCAACTTCTGATGCCATAAGATAAGATGCATGCTGTGATTACAAAGAATCACAAAAGAACAAATAGAAATACTGTATAGATGCATCGAGCATTGAAACATTTTCATCAGCGATCAGCCAACAGCAAGGCCTATTAGCCAGTTTCCAAAATATGTTATCGCATATAGCTAAACATTGCCACTCAGATCGACACAACTATAGAAATTTGGGACTTTCATTTTGTATTATTAAGCAACAATAGGAGTTGCTTTGAGGAATACAGAAAAAGAAGAAAAGGTAGATGTAAGAATAGTGAACAAACTTGAACAGGCACAGTAAGAGAAAACTCTAAGGCAAAAACTGTTGAGTATAAAGCAAGTGAAAAGATAACAAAGAAGAAGAAAAAGAATACCTGCAAAGTAGAATAAATTGCTAGCTCGAATCTCAGAGGCTTCATGGGATTACCAGAACCGCAAGGTATAACAACAGCCCAACTGCAAGTGATGAACCCTAGTTACTTGTAGTGTTTAGTCAAATAATAACACTTCAACAATATTAATTCACTTCAAGGCCTTTAACAAGATGTAGTATGTTGTTAATTCCCTGGTAGTTTGTCAAAAAAATAGATATTGAAGGAAAGGCCTTGACAGGCAAATACAGGTTATATAAACTGTGTAACCCAAATCAATGCTGTGATTGATGATATAAAAAGCACTATTGTAAAAGAAACAATTCAAAAGGGTGGTAAAAAAATAAAATAAAAAATTCATTAGAAAGAAAAAGAAAAGGATATGATACAGACATTTTTCTTGTCAACAAATGCGGAGCTAATGCTTCAAGAAAGCCAGGACCATAAAACTCCCTCAGCCAGCCAGAGAAATAGCACGTATGACTCTGAAAAAACAAAACACCAAATAATAAAGTTTTGGAAATAAACAAACTTTTAGCAAACATATGTGATTTCAGGTAATTAAACAAAATTTGACTATGGTCAAGCAAACCTCAATTGTACGGACAACATTTGTATGCCCTTTAATTCTAGCAACATCAAGTGCAGTGTGACAATCATCATTCCTCACAAGAACATTGGCTGAAAGAATAGCAACTAAATAATAAATCATTTGTGCCTCTATGATTATTAATTTCAAGGAATCTCAGTCCAGGTTTGGGTTGGCTAAACAAACCCCGGTTCCATGCAACATTCAGCAAACCCACATAGACCAGATAATGCCTTGTAATTTAGTGTTCATTGCAGTAACAGAATCTTAAACTATACCAAACAATTAAGAAATACCTCCACGAGAGAGAAGCAACTTAACAGTCGATTCCAAACCCCTTTTGGCAGCATGATGCAAAGGAGTACCACCATGACGACCTACCAAAAATGGATCAATACAGAGATATAATAATGCACACATGACACAACATAGACTTCAACCCAATTCCTGAAAATCTGTGACTTACCAGGACGATAAGCATTGATGTTGGCACCCAGTTGAATAAGAGTTTCTGCAACATTTATGAGTCCAGAATCCATGCATGCCACAATTAACGGGGTCTTTCCTTTTCCATCTATCCACTGTAACAGAAACCCACCCACAAAAGCACACATAAAACAATAATTAAATATTAATCTCCAACCAAGTTGATGAAACTAAAAATGGTTGTTACCTCAAGATTGGCGCCTTGGAGGTGAAGGGCTCTGATGGCGTCCACGTTGGAGGCTCTCACACATTCACACAGCAACTCCTCTTTGGATTGTCCTTGTTTTTGTGTCATTGCTTCCAGACTTTGTCCCATGATTTTTGAGCTCTGTCTCTGTGTGTGTTTTCAGAGTTGGAGGCACAATTTTGATGGAAACCTTAGCATATATGAGATGGTCTCTGCGAGGATTTTTTTATAGTGTTGGGTCTTGAGTGTTATATGCTGTGACGCACACAGATATCACTTCATAAAATTAAAGGGAATCAGGTGCTCGGTAGGATTTGTTAACACACCCAATGCAATCCTATTCTTGATATCTGAGTCATCTGACACGAGACTTTCTTGCTCAATACTTTTCATTTCATTTGATATGGGCTTTTTTTTATTTATTTATTTTCAAAACAATTTAGAAGTGTGATTTGGAATTTTGGATAATTGGAGTTCACAAGTCACAGATTTGGATGAATTTTTGTCGACAAATCTCCAGGAAATTTATAAGTTGTAAATATTTTATTTTGTCAAACAGAATAAAAGCAAGAAATCACACATTCGCCAGGGAAGAAGTGCAGATTTGTATTTGTATAGATTAGAGATTTTACGATCCTATATTCCCAGTTAGGTGACTTTGCGGATCCCACCTTCTCGGGTAACAACCCTCCCCGGGTCACCCCGTCCGCGAAGAATCCATTGTGTGGCTTGGTGTAGACACCGATACAATTTGATACAAACTCATTAGGTAGTACACATCCTTAAAAACCGGCTTATAAGGAAAGAGTGTCTAATGAATTATATACCCATAAGTCCATAACTAATCTCATAATGAATTATATACCCATGACTAATCTCATATCTAGTCAACGTGGGATCAAGACATGTAATTTCACATTTAGAAATCAAGTGTCATCTCAAAAACATAATTTATGACTTTCAGTCTTGAATCAATACACGACCGTACAACCCTAGTGGCAGTCCACGAGCATGAATGCATGATAAATATGAACCCATCAAAGAGGAAGCTAGATTGATAAATAAAAGAAATCAAATCCCATTAAATAAGACCAATTACTAACCGAAAATTACCAAAAACTAAAAGGATGCTACCTTCAATTACTATCTCTGTTTACATGATTATCATAAATGAAAAACAACAAACGCAAAGTGTAAGGAAACAAAAAGGAGAATCTCACAACAATCTCAAAATTGCAAGCCATCTCTTGCTTTTCCTTCTTCCTATATGATTAAAATCAGACTGAGCTACCACTTAGCAACTCCACCAGCTCTGCTTTCTTCATCCTTGAAAACCCCTTGACACCTCGAGTCTTGGCAACTGCCCTCAGTTCGGGAAGCTTCAATGCACTCAAATCTTCGTGTTGGATTTGCTCTTGTTTATCTCTGTCCTCATCATTGTCAGCATCATCGATATCTGAAGACTCGCCCTCTGATATCTCATCATATACACCCTCTCCAATAATATTGGACTCACTATCTGATACCTCATCATACACAGTGCCATTTATAATATTGGTCTCACTGTCTGATACCTCATCATGCACAACCCCATCTGCCAAACTGACCTCATGTTCAGGCTCGGGCTTGGGCTCGGGCTCTGGTACAGGCTCATGTTTAGGAATGATATTTGTCTCAATGGAATTCTTTCTCTTCCAACTTGAATTTATAGTTGAACCAGAGTTCACTGTGTCCTCATTGGAATAAACAGACTGGTATTTGAATTGAGTGACTGGAGACTTGCGTCTGAAATTTGATGGTGGTCTTGTTAAAGAAGAGGAATTAGGTTCCTTAGCCTCAGGCCTGGCCTTGCTACTAGAGTCAAAGAAGCTTGTGCTTTTATCTTCATCATATGAGACATTTTGTTCTATGTGGTCCAAATTGAAGTCTTTGTTGCTAACACTGCTGCTCTTCCTCTTACCTTGCTCAACTGAGTGTTTCCTCAACAGCTTAAGAAGAGAATCCACTGTTTCACTCTCTTTACGTTGTCCCTGTAAGGCTTCCATCTTTTTGTCTTCTTTGGCTGCAGCTCTTTCTCGAAGCTGAGCCTGGACTTTCCGAAATAGCTCAACAATCTCCTTCTCTCTTGATCCTGGGGCTGCAGTTGCTTGGAATTTTGGGGAACTGGAGAGGGATAGTAATGGCCCATTTTTCGAAGGGAACAGTTCAGATTCATCATCAAAGCTATCCCTGTCTTCAGTTTGCCTGTTCCTTCCTCGGAAACCATTTTTATTTTGTCTCAAGAAGTCAGGATTTCTCTTATGACCCCCAGAACTTGCATTGCACACAAATGATGCTGGCTTTGAAACATATTTCACTGCTCCAATCTTGACCTTTGAACGTATTCTGAGATCACCATGAGAAGAGCAAGAAGACAAAGTTACCGTCCTTCCAGAGACACCCAAGCATGGCAGACATCTGTTCTCGGCTGGCCCATAACCTACAACAGGCCAGGATTTGTCCAACAAAACCAATTAAACAATAATATTTAGAGAAATATAATAGTTTTGATTAACAAATCAACCTAGTGTATCAACCCGTGCACATTTGGCAAGAAAAAGCAAATGACTCGCAATTGATCAGAATGTTGACAGTAAATATTCAGTTTCAGATAATTTCAAACTTTTTTATATACTTGTAATACATATTTTCTCGAAAAGTAAATAAAATTAAGGGCAGTCCATATGATCTAATCATGACAACATATTAAAGTCTGAATTGAAAGAAAATTAGCATGCAACATAAAAATGAAAATTGGAATACTGTACACCACTAGAAGCAGAACATAAAAAAGTAGGTTTATTAGGATCGCTAAGGCGGAAGCGGAACATATTGTTTTCTTAAGTTTAAATAACGGGATTAATTACTGTCATGCCATGCCATATTTGAAACTCATTATTACCTAGCTTTGTTCCCCTAAATGTTTCTTAAGTTTAAATAATGGTATTAGTCATACCCAAGCTTTTGAAAAGGCTAAATCGAGCCTCGAGGCGTTTTACCGTAACCTCACGAGGCGCTTTACCGTAACCTCACGAGGCATAAGCCTCAATTAAATCAATAAAAAAAACATTAAAAAAATTATGAAAAAAATAGAACTTCATATTTCATACCACAAGGTCAATGACTCAATAACATCAACATTAAATAAACACACATCATAATGTAGTTTATATATATATATATATATATATAAGAAATTAGAACGATTTCATCAAAGATTTAGGAAACAAAGGTGAACAAGATATCCGCACACATCATAATGTAGTTCATAATAGAGAAAAATAATAACAAAACAAAGTCATAAAATAAAAAGGCTAAAAACTATGAATTCTCCTATCCCATACTAGAAATTTAGAACAATTTTTAGAGTTAAAATCTATGACTCTATCTAATCATCATTCTCATCAAAACTAATGGGATTGGGATCATTTCGAAGATAATCATATTCAATATTATTAAGTCCATCTCCATCAACATCATCGAACCCAATCTCATTGTCTTCGTCTCCAAAGTCATCATTCTTCTATCAATTGTAAACTCCCTACATAAAGAAATCGGGGAGTTTATCTTCGGTCTTCATGCATGCTTTGTTGGAGAAGAAGCCGATTTTCCTTATGCAGTTGTGCATATTTATTTGTTGGATAATTACAGCTAGGGTTTCTTTTTTTTTTTTTTTTTTTTGGGTTATTATCGTTTTAGTCCTTATAGTTTGCCATATTATCCATTTTAGTCCCCGTCGTTCCAGCTTTCACCACTTTTGTCCAAACGTTTTCAACTAATTCCTATTATAATCCCTGCCGTCCAATTCCGTCAGGAATTTTGAAACTGACGTTAATAAAGCAAGGGTAAAATGGTAAAATCGTTCCTATCCCTTCCAGAATGTTGTATAAGAAGGGCAAAACTGTAACTTCATTTAAATTAAAATTTGATTAAAAAAAAAACACTGGTTTACCCCTTCCAAAATGTTAATAAATAAAACTAATTAATTTATAAATAATTAAATTTAAAAAAAAAAACTAAAAAAGAAAAGAAAAAAAAACTAATTAAATTTATAATTAATTAAAAAAAATTAATTTATAATTAATAATTAATAAATGTAATAAAATTAAATAATAAAAAACAATTAAACAATAAAATTAAATTAATAGGTTAAGAGAAATTTATTAGGCAAAGCATCAAACCGGAAATTAATTTATAATTAATAATTAATAAATGTAATAAAATTAAATAATAAAAAACAATTAAACAATAAAATTAAATTAATAGGTTAAGAGAAATTTATTAGGCAAAGCATCAAACCCTACCGATCCACTTCCCCATCCACTTATCATCTTCTTCTTCATCTTCTTCACCAGCCACCCATCTCATCATTTTCTTCACCAAACCCTAGCCACCATCTCATCATCCACACCCTCCCTATCCAAAATTCACACCGAATCTCTTTCTCTCACTACCGATCTCTCTCTCTCTCTCACCATCGATCTTTCTCTCACTCATTCAAAAAAAAATCTCACCTCCGAATCTCTTTCTCTCACTACTCTCTCTCTCTCTCTCACACACACCACCGTATGTCTCCGTGGGTTGGTGCGGGTCGATTTTGTGTGGTTTTGTGTCAGCGAGGTTGAGGCTGTTGTTGGTCTCCGATTTGGTGTGAGCTGTGGCGGTTAGGGTTCGATTTTGGTGGTATTGGTGGCGGAAAGGGTTTGTGGGTGTTTCAGGGTGGTTTGAGTTGGGGTTTCAGCAAGATGGTTGATGGTGATGAAGATTCTGTGATGGCGACGGATGTGGGCGAGGGTTTGTATTTCTATGGATGGGTTGTTTGTTGATGTGGGCGGATTTTCTTTTCACGATTATTGGTTTGGTGATGGTGATGATTCAAGGTCTGGATCCGGGTTATATTATCTGGGTTTTGAAGATTCTATAGATGCATTGGGTTTTGTTCTGGGTTGAGAAATCTGTAACTTTTTTTTTGTGATTTTGGTGGTGGCTAGGGTTTGATTGGGTATGGATTTGTGGTTGGTGATGGCTGGATTTGGGGTTTGGTTTCTGGGTTTGGATGAAGAAGATTGTTGAGATGGATGAATCTGGTGTAATTAAATCAATTGATTTTTTTTAATATTAGTTTTTTTTTATTAAATCAATATTTTAATTGTATCAGAAATAATCAGGGGCATTAGGGTCTTTTAACTGGTATCAGAAATAATCAGGGGCAATAGGGTCATTTGACCCTCTGTCCTTGTCAGAAACCATTTTATCAACGGAAAACGTAACAGAAGGACTAAATGGGTAAATACTGGAACGACGGGGACCTAAATGGATAATATGGTAAACTATAGGGACTAAAAAGGTATTTTCCCTTTTTTTTTTAATGTTGTCTTAAAAATATTTTCTAACTAAACCACAAACTTAAGCCCAAAACTGTGGCCCAAAACTTAACTGAAAAATAAAAGGCTCAAACATCTACATAACAGCTAAAAAAATCTGTTCTTTTTGTGAGGCGTAATGTCACGGGCTTAAAGTTTGCGCAGCCAACCTGTGCAGCATTTAGACAACTTTAGGGTAATGTTGCTAAGTAAACCTTGCTTGTTACCCTCACACACACAAGAGAGACTAGAGAAAAAGGAATATGAAGAGCTTGGTTGGAAATAAGACAAGTTTGTATTGCTAGTAAGAAAGCTTTACAATACTTATTGCTTGAAGGCTTGGATAGACTTGGATGCCTTACAAATGAGAGGGGTTGGCTATTTATAGAGTGCCACCTCCTCAATGAATGGTTGGGATCAATTTGATCCAATGGTGGAGGCTTGTCCTCCAAAATAATCCATAACTATGTACAAGTTTCTAGATTATTCCTACATAAGACTACATGTATCTAGATCTTTCCTACATCTATCTACATGTATCTAGTATGAACAAGAGTGCTCTAGAATGGTCTAGAGTAGTTCTTCAACTAGAGATTTCCATAAGCATGTAGAAACATGTAGAACTAGGTACAAGTTTCTAGAACCTTCCAAGGGCTTGTGCATAATTATTAGCTTTGGAGTGCTCCTTGGCTGGAAATTGAACCGGAATCGAACGGTCCGTAACAGTAAGCTTCATAAGCCTCGAGATGTATGCCTCAAACCGCTGAGGCTTACATTTCTCAACAATTGCTCAAGGCTTTTTCTGAGAGCCTCATAGCCTTAGCGCCTCGAGCCGTAAGACTCAAACAGACTTTTAAAACCATGTACCATACCATATTGAAACTCAATATTACCTAATTGTTGGTATTAATTAGTAACTTTATCTAAATTATTGTATTTATCTTTGAATATGGGGTTGAGGAAGTCTGTTTCCATAAATCTCATCTTTAGGTAGTTTTTATAGGTAAAGGTTTCATCCAGGTTTCTAGGAGGATAATCTTTATCTAGGGACTGAGTTTGTTAGGGCTGTTAGCTAAGAGGATGTATTTATATTGGCATTTTGCCTTTAGTTTAAAATTAGTGAAGAACACTGCATTTCTCACTAAAACTCACATGGTATCAGAGCACTCTTTGAAACCTAAAAACCCCAAATGACCAAGTACAAGATGGCCACTCCTAGTTCATCCAAGTCAATTCTAATCCAGAACCTACCATATCAAATAACAATAATGGAGGTGGTGGTTCTGATAATCCCCATCATCCTCATATGCCCATTATCATTCATAAGTTGAACGGGTATAACTATCTCCAGTGGTCCCGGTCCGTGTCTAAGTTCATATGCGGGAAAGGAAAGGATGACTACATCACCAAAATTGCTCAATCACTAGCGAAGGAAGACCCAACATACAAACAGTGGAAAATTTGGAAGTTTGGGATGCTGCTAAAGAAACCTATTCCAACAATGACAACATGTCAAAATTGTTTGGAATAAAGAGTACATTCCATGAACTACGTCAAGGAAATCTTTCTGTTGTCCAATAATTTAACACTCTTACATGCTATTGGCAGCAACTAGACATGTTTGAGAAGTACCAGTGGACATGTTCCAAAGATTAAGTTGTGTACAAGGGGATCATGGAGCAAAAGAGAGTACTTCAGTTTCAGCTAGGTTTAAACCAAAATCTGGATTAAGTAAGAGGAAGGGTTCTAGGAACCCGACCACTTCCCAAAATTCGAGAGGTATGTTCTGAAGTTCAAAGGGAAGAGAGTCAAAAGAAAGTTATGATGGCCAAACAAGTAAAACCAGAAAACTCTTCTCCAATTCCAGAAAGTTCAGCACTTAAAAGTAAAGGAATTCAAAACTATTCTAGTGACAATCGACAATGAAAAGGGAGACCATGGTGTGAACACTACCGCAGACCAAGTCACACCAAGGAAACAGGTAGGAAAATCCATGGGAAGCCAGCAGATTGGAAGCCAGCCCGGTTCACAAATGAAAGACAGTCGCGAGAATATGGTGACTGGTGCTGACAACCAAACAAAGAAAGAATCAAGTGTGTTCAGCAAAGAACAAATGGAAATCCTACAAAAAAATGTTCATTTATCGTTAGGATGACATTTGTTTTTAGAAATGTTTAATTTGTTTGAGATATTTTGTTGTTATTTGTGAGTTATATTTTCTATTTTATTAGTAATTAGAATAAATGGGTTGTGTATATATGTTATCAGTCCTTATCTCTTATCTCTAGGGTGTTTCTTATCTCTAGGTGTTTCTCTTTGTTTAGACTCCTAATCTATCTCAATCTCTAAGGGAGAGGGAGTTAGAGACAGAATCTATTATTTAATGTAGTGTAATTAGAAGAAATAAACTAAGAAGAATGATTATCTCTTTCAATTAATTCTCCATGGTATCAAAGCATTGTTCTGAATCCTCCATCCTCTGAAAATTATTTCCGGGATGGCTACCAACTCATCATCTTCTATTTCTTCAAAATCCGAATCTTCTTCCTCAATCAACAATGGAGGTTCTGAGCATTCCCATCCTATCTATATGTCCATTACTAGTCAGAAACTAAATGGACACAATTACTTACCTTGGTCCTAATCAGTGATGATGTTCATCTGCGGAAAAGGGTAAGATGACTTCATCACCGACATTGCTGAGTCACCAGAAGTTGAGTCACCAACCTACAAGCAGTGGAAGACGGAGAACAATATGGTCATGTCTTGGCTCATTAATTCAATGACCAATGACATCGGAGAGAATTTCCTATTGTATGGGACAGCCAATGAAATATGGGATATAGCTAGAGATACATATTCCAGTAGTGACAACATGGCTGAACTATTTAGTATCAAAAGCATACTCCATGACATTCATCAAGGAGATTGCACAGTCACCCAATACTACAACAACTAGATATGTTCGAGAAGTACACATTGGCCTACACCAAAGATGGCACGTTACACAAGGAAATAATTGAATAGAAAAGGGTATTCAAGTTCCTATTAGGTTTGAACCAAAATCTTGATTAAGTAAGAGGAAAGGTTCTAGGTACCAAACCATTACCCAAGATCCGTAAAGTGTTCTCTGAAGTGAGAAGAGAGGAAAGTCGGAATATCATGATGGGAACCAAGGTGAAAACCGTGATTGGACCTTCATCCAATGAAGGGTCTGCTCTTGCCATCAGTACAGCAGCTGGTCAGTTTGGTGACAACCGATTAAGAAGAGGAAGGCCATGGTGTGATCATTATAAAAAACCTGGTCACATCAAGGAAAAATGTTGGAAGATTCATGGCAAACCAGCTGAATGGAAACCTGCACATGAAAGCCGAGGGAACATGGTTGACACAGATATAAAACTCGAACCAAGCCCATCCAGCAAGGAACAGATGAAGGTAATACAGAAATTGTTCCAGCAGCCAACCCAAACCACTATTGGAAGTGGATCTTTAGCACAAAAAGGTAATCTCCTAACATCCCTTAATGTGAGAAAGGAGAATCCGAATAATTGTTGGATTGTGGATTCAAGTGCATCAAACCACATGACAGGTAACAGACAATTGTTCCATGAATTTCAACCTTGCATGGGTAACTATACAATACGTATAGCAGATGGTTCTCTCTCAAAAGTAACTGGAACTGGCTCTGTAGTGATCTCAGGAAAAATAACCCTCAATTCTGTATTATTAGTTCCTAACTTGGACTGCAATTTACTATCTATAAGTTTACACAAACAAAATAGTATCGCTAAATTTCTCCCTGACTGTTGTGTTTTTCAGGTCTCGATTTCGGGGATGACGATTGGCAATGCTAAGGTATGTTCAGGGCTCTACATCTTGGAAGCAAACTATAACCCAGATAGACAAAACTTTACCAACAAAGGTGTCCCATACCAAACCAAACATATGTCCCTTAAGAGTCAATCCAGTCATGAGTCTAGGTCAAATAAAGATAATGAAATAATCACCTTGAGCATCCACATTTGATGTAGAACAAGTGGCTGGTGCTTACATGATGATGAGAGAACATCCTAAATTCAAGGGCAATTAGAGAGCGTCAGATTCGGAATGACATGAAACTTTCACAGTTTAAGCGTTTCGGCGAGAGAGGAGATAATCAAAAGCTTCGCTGTTGAGACATACCCTTTTTTAGCCGAATTCCATCGTTTAGGCCCCGAAATCACCGTTTTTGCTATTTTAGAAAAGTTTCGTTTTAGTCATAAGTTGAGTTTTACAAATCAAAATCGTCTACCGTCAATTCTAACTTGCTTAGGGTCGTTAGTAGTTTTTATTTCCGCAATTATCTCAATTTTGCTATTTTTTTTAATTTTTAATAATTAGGCCCGTTTCTTGTCCAACAAGGATTAGGATTAGGGTTTTTTGCTTTAAATATGCTTGTAAGCCGAAAGGTTGAGTTATCTTTCAATTTATAAAATTTCAGAGTTCGTTTAAAAAGTTCTCTCTTTGTTTTATGGTGGATTCCAGAGTTTATTACAGAATATTGACGTTGGTCGTATTATTTGTGTTTTCTGCTGCGTCAACAGTTTATGTATCTTGGGAAGATATTTCCATCTTTGTTTAGTAATAAAATTCCTAGTTCTTTTCAATGTGATATTTGTCAACTTGCTAAACATAATCACCAATCTTTACCTAATCATTACTATAAATCCTCTCAACCTTTTTCCATGATTCACAGTAATGTTTGGGGCCCTTCTCAGGTCAACATCACTGGAGCTCGATGGTTTGTCTCCTTTATAGACGACCACACTCGGGTTACATGGATCTTTCTTATGAAAGAAAAATCTGAGCTGTGTCAACTTTTCCAGAACTTCAATAGAATGATTCAGACTCAATTTAAAACCAAAATTCAAGTTCTCCGCACTGACAATGGTAAAGAATTTTTTAATTCTATCCTAGGAAATTACTTGTTAGGTGAAGGTATCATTCATCAAAGCTCGTGTCAACACTCCCCAGCAAAATGGAGTGTCTGAGCGAAAAAATATGCACCTTCTAGAGGTAGCCTGCTCACTTCTGTTTTCCACACATAGGCCAAATCAGTTTTGGGGTGAGGCAGTATTAACTGCCGCCTACCTATTCAACAGATTACCATCTAGAACTCTTAGGTTTCAAACTCCATGTCAACTTCTTCTGAAATCCTATCCAAACACTCATCTTATCTCTCATCTTCCTACTAGGATTTTTGGGTGTTCTGTATTTGTTCACAATAATCAGTTAAATAAAAACAAACTTGACCCAAAATATATAAAGTGTGTATTTATTGGATACTCACCAACACAAAAAGGGTATAAGTGCTTCTATCTAAGCAATAGGCAAACGTTTAACTCAATTGATGTGACTTTTCATGAAAATCAGCCTTTTTATCCGAAAAATCAATTTGAAAGGGGGTATAAGAGTCAAAGTGATAGGAGTTATGAATTTAAATTTTTCAAATCTCTAGAGTTGAGTCATAGTCCATCACAAACACTAGAGTCTAAGTCATATTCCATCTCAAACTCTAGAATCAAGTTAGCATCCATCACCTAATCAAACCCAACAACCTAATCAACATGAGTTGGATTCAAATGTTGAAATTCTCCAAGCCTTACCCGATCCTCACTCACATAGTCTACAACAAAAAGAAATCTCACCTCAATCGAATGTCCTAACCTAAACACAACACACTCCCAACCAATAGACACCGGAAATCCATTGTTTACACTAGAAGGAATAAATCTAATAAGGTGACAGAGCCCCTAATTTATCACAGCACTGACCAAGACTTAGAACCTTCTCAACTAGTCTAGAATTCTAACAATGAGGATGCAACTATGGCTGCCACCTAAGTATCAGGTAGAATCAGCCTACAACCCATTTCGGATGAGGATGAGAAGTCAAAATGGGAATTGTCGATTGCTCTAAGGAAAGGGATGAGGGAATGCAGAAATCATCCTCTATACCCTATCAGCAACTATGTGTCTTATGAGAGACTGTCATCAGATTTTTACTCTTTCATTGCTAATGTTTCTGAAATTAAGCTTCCTAAAGACATACATGAAGCCCTAAGAAGTCCCGAGTGGAAGAAGGCAGTATATGAAGAGATGAAAGCCCTAGAAAAGAACAAAATATGGAAAATGTCGACACTGCCTAGTGGAAAAAGAACTGTGGGCTGCAAGTGGATCTTCACTGTGAAGCACAAAGCTGATGGCAGTGTTGAGCGATATAAAGCCCGACTTGTTGCCAAAGGATTTACACAATCATATGGCATCGATTACCAGGAGACGTTTGCTCCGGTGGCAAAATTGAACACAGTTAGGGTCCTATTATCTCTAGCAGCAAGTTTGGACTGGGTGTTACATCAATTGGATGTGAAAAACGCCTTTCTCAATGATGAACTCGAGGAGGAGGTGTCTCCCGGTTTTGACACAAACAACGGCCGAAACAGTGTTTGCAAGCTCAAGAAATCTTTGTATGGACTTAAACTGTCCCCGAGAGCTTGGTTCGAACAATTCACAAAAGTGGTGAAAACATATGGGTATTTCCAATGTCAAACAGACCATACTTTGTTAAGGAGTTAGGAAATGGAGGCTTAACTGTGTTGATAATTTATGTGGATGACATCATTCTCACAGGGAATGATAAGGAGGAAATACGAAAATTGAAGAAGTTCCTAGCTCTAGAGTTCGAAATCAAGGATCTTGGAGCACTTAAATATTTCCTAGGCATGGAAATTGCTAGGTCACGAAAGGGACTGTCAGTGTCTCAAAGAAAATACACATTGGATTTGTTGAAAGAGACCGGGATGATGGATTGCAAACCAGCTGACACACCAATGGATTACACCACTAAGTTGGGATCAGCTAAAAACAATACACCAGGCGACAAAGGCAAATATCAAAGACTGTTTGGAAAATTAATTTACCTCTCTCACACCAAACCCGATATCAGCTTCGCAATGAGCTATGTAAGTTAGTTCATGAACTGCCCAACTGACGAGCATATGACGGTTGTCTATAGGATACTAAGGTAATTGAAGATGGCACCTGACAAAGGTTTATTTTTCAAAAAAGGGACGAGACAGGATGTGGAGATATTTATAGACTCGGACTGGGCTAGGTCAACTGTGGGCCAAAGATCCACTTCTAGTTACTGCACTTATGTGTGGGGAAATTTAGTAACCTGGAGAAGTTAAAAACAATCGGTTGTCTCTAGAAGTAGTGCAAAGGTAGAGTTTAGATCAATGTCTCTTGGCATTTGTGAAGGTATGTGGCTGAGAAGACTGCTAATGGAGCTAAAAGTGCCTATTGATGGACCAATGAAGTTGTTCTGCGATAACTAGGCAACTATACTTATAACCTAAAAACCCGGTTCACCATGACAGAACAAAACATGTTGAAATCGACAGGCATTTTATCAAGGAAAAATTAGATGAAGGGACTGTCAATCTAATCTACACTCCAACAAAGTTACAAACTGCTGATATCCTAACAAAAGGCTCTCCCTATGACTGATTTCGAAAACATGTGTTACAAGCTAGGAATAATTAATATTTACAACCCAGCTTGAGGGGGGTTGCTGTTATTTGTGAGCTATGTTTTCTGTTTTATTAGTAATTATAATAAATGGGCTGTGTATATTTGTTACCAATCCTTATCTCTCATCTCTAGGGTGTTCCTTATCTCTAGGTGTTTCTCTTTGTTTAGACTAGTCCTTATCTCTTATCTCTAGGGTGTTTCTTATCTCTAGGTGTTTCTCTTTGTTTAGACTCCTAGTCTATCTCAATCTCTAAGGGAGAGGGAGTTAGAGACGGAATCTATTATTAATGAAGTGTGATCAGAAGAAATAAACTAAGAAGAATGATGTTCTCTTTCAATTAATTCTTCATATTTTATGTTTGTATTGTTGGATGACTTATTTCTTGAATATTATGGAATATTCTCTACTTTATTAATTTTTTGTAATTTTTTTAAAACCCTTAGGTAGTTTCTATAGGTAAAGGTTTCATCCAAGTTTCTAGGAGGATAATCTTTATCTAGGGACTGAGTTTGTTAGGGCTGTTAGCTAAGAGGATGTATCTATATTGGCATTTTGCCTTTAGTTGAAAATAAGTGAAGAATACTGAATTTCTCACTAAAACTCACACTAACCTTGTGCCCTCTCTCTCTCTCTCTCTCTCTCTAGGCACACAAATAACAAAAGATGATATGGCCCAACTCCATCTTTCCAATCTTTCTTTTGAGATGCACAGTTGAATCTTCCAATATACTAGATTTTAAATAAGTTCTGGTGTATTATGATGGGAACATCAGCAAAGTTAAGTAGTTGACAGTAGTAATGTTCCAAATCAATACAGACATGTATGGGATATATTGGTCCATCCTGAAAATTGGTAGGAGAAGAGGGATACATGGTAACTCTAATATTAACATTGACAATCTCCTCATCCAGAGGCAATTGGACATAATCCTATGTGCTACATATGTGTTCAAAATGTTTCACTTTTGCATCTGAACCAATTCTTCTAACTATGTTGTGTTTTACATGGCTCACAAAATAACCTTAACAGACATGGGAGGCTATTCTATAAAAGCATGAATTTAATCATATAGAAACCACTTAGTACCTCTATTTTGTGAATGTTAGCTAGTTCAGCTCATGAGAACTCCTGTTGTTGTGCAACAGTTGATTGGGATCGCATCACACTCACATCAAGGTTTGGAGGGGTTTGTTTTAAATTTAAATATTGTAATATTAAAAAATTAAAAAATTAAAAAAATTAAAAAATTAAAAATTAAAAAAAAAAAAAATAGAAAAAAAGGTGTCACCACCATCTCCTAATCAGCTGTTGCCTTCACCAAACAGAGCTACCATCTACCACCAAATCAAAAAATGAAATTACCCTATAGCAAAAAAAGGAGCTTAGCTGAAACCAGCACTTCTGGACATGAGAATATCTTCCAACAAAAACTGTTCGAAGCCATGTATGCCATTGCTCCTAGCAGCATCTTCACTGCTATAAAACCAAAAACACCATAACACCTACAACTTGCCACCATAGACTTTTTAAAGTTTAAACCACACCATACTACCATCATTAACATCATCAATACTAACAGGCTTACAGCTCCATGTCGCCACCACCACAACCACATTTTTCATCACTAAATCCATAATTATCCTTTGTACTTAAATCTCTAAAGGGAGGAGTGGAAGCCACACAAATGCCACACTCATATCCTACAAAATGCATCTCCATGGCGATTCAAAGAACACCTTAGACGAAAGCTAATGCAGCCATATAGAGAATAACCTCCCTCTCTCTCACTTTTTCAACCTTCAATAAACAGGCAGGTGGTTGGCTTCTCCATTATAACAAATATGTATCAATTGAATATATGTCTAAACTTAATATCTCGTCTCTACCACTAATAAACAAAACCCGACATTTTTTAATCTGGAAATGTTTCTCATTTTATCTCTTGCATACCAAAACATGTAAAATCATCACAGCAAATTTAAAAGTCAACAAATATCAACCTTCCTCCTCTCAACTGTTACATATTCATATAAAGATGGATCTCTCCGGTGCACATGCATAAAATGTGTCCTTTTGCTAGTTTTATATGAAATTCGTGGTCTAATTCCCATAGAAAAAGAGCGTGCTGCACATTGAAAGAATAAACTAGGCAAGGTGTGGCAGAAAATGTTGTGGCTTAAAACATTAAAAAAAATACTAGTTATTTTTTGCAAAAATACAACATTCAAAAGAGAGAATGAGTTGGCAAGATATTAAAAGTAGTAAGAAGAAATGAAAGCAGCATGAGGAAAACCACAAGACAATGGATAGTATCTTCATTAAACACTTGTAAACTATAAAAACGGCTAAGACTCGGTTGGATACTTGGATTTAAGGGAGATATGAATGAAAGAAACAGGAAAATGAGGAAAATATGTTGTATCTCTCCATACCAACAAAACTCAATCCTTTTCATAAATGGAAAGAAAAGGAACAAAAATTTTATAATGATAATTGCAGACACTCATTTGTACAAAATATTACAAACATGAATCAATATATACACCTTCACCCAATTGAGAAGTTTAAGAGTTAAATTTACCTATAATGTTTTGTCTTCATATATCAAATATATCATTTCCCTATTCTATAAACCAAAAGAACCGAACCCCCTCCCCTCTTTATTATTATTATTATTATTTTAACTAATATTTACATAAGAAAACTATTTATTTGCATAGCTCTAAATGATTTTCTAACTTCTAAAAGTCTTTAACGTTCCATTTACAGCAGACCAAAGAGAAAACCAAGCACATACCAAGTCCCTAACTAACTCAAACACTTATATAAATCAACAGATAAAATTTACCCATTAATTAAAATGCAAATACTTAAAATATAAAGAACAACAAGGCCCAAAAATCAAAACAGCAAATAACTAAAAAAAAAAAAACCCAAATGCTTCGTTGAGTAGGAATTCAGAAACAAAACAGAGTTGGACAGACCTGCGAGGTTGAGATTCTGAGCTACAAGATGGACTGCTTGTGACATCAGTCTATTGTGTATCGAATATCAGAGAGTTTGTTGCGTGTATAGACTCTAGAGCCGCTTTTGCATTTTATGGTGTTCTTCAATTTCACTTTCTTGTTACTAAACGCTAGACATTTTCTTCTCTGCGATATTATATAACCACTGATAAGGGACTCTTTTGGTAATCCGCTGTTTCATTAAGGGCAAAAATGTATTAATAGCCATTTGTTGATTTGAATGCAGCAACGTGTTGGGTTGTCTTGTCGGGTTATCTTGTGAAGTCCGACACGTGTTATCTTGTGGCCTGCAAATGATTTGTCTTATGCTATTAACCACATGGGTCCAAAAAAATTTTGTCACTATTTGGACTGGGCTTTGTAAGAAAGTTATCAATTTAATAACTAAGTTTAAAAGGCACCTATTATGGTGAACGGACAAAAATGCCCCCCACAGTAACCTTCTTCACCATTTTGGTTTTTTTCTTTTCTTTTATTTTCTTTTCTTTCAAAATCCTCCATCAATGGATGACGGTGAACCATGAGCACGCGTATGTCACTGTCGATGACCACGACCAAACACAATAGCGACCTTTTTTATGTCCGAGCCTTTGTTAGTTGCATCTGAGATACAAACCCTCTTGTTAGTTGTTTTTTTTTTTCAATTTAAAACCCTCTTTTGTAAACCTTAAACTGCTGTGTAAAAAAAAAAATGATTGTTGAAAAGGCTCGGAGAACACATGAAAAGTCTCGGAGAACACATGAAAAGGCTCGGAGGTTCAAAATTAACAAAAAAAATAATTGTTGAAAAGGCTCGGAGAACAAATGAAAAGGCTCGGAAAAGGCATGAAAAGGCTCGGAAAAGGCATGAAAATGCTCGGGGAAGACATTGGGTGAAAAGGCTCGGGAAAGGCTTCAAAAGGCTCGGGGAAGACATTACAGGAAAAGGCTCGGGAAAAGCATGAAAAGGCTCGGGTAAGGCTTGAAAAGGCTCGGGGAAGGCTTCAAAAGGCTCAGGAAAGACATTTGGTGAAAATGCTCGGGAAATGCTTCAAAAGGCTCGGGAAAGACATTACATGAAAAGGCTCGGGAAAGGCATCAAAAGGCTCGGGTAAGGCTTCAAAAGGCTCGGGGAAGGCTTCAAAAGGCTCGGGAAAGACATTTGGTGAAAAGGCTCGGGAAAGACTTCAAAAGGCTAGGGAAAGGCATGAAAAGGCTCGGGAAAGGCTTCAAAAGGCTCGGGGAAGACATTACATGAAAAGGCTCGGGAAAGGCATTACATGAAAAGGCTCGGGAAAGGCGTTAAAAGACTCGGAAACCTAGATCTTCATCGTCTTCTACATAAATTTTCATAAATTAAAACCATAATCATACCCACAACCAATGCTTCTGCTCAACAAATCAAACTAAATTGAAAAGAAAAAAAAAAAAAAAAAAAAAAAAGCTCAGCGGGGAGCTCGACCCCCGAATGCGTCTGCGTAACCACTAAATTAATTATTCAATAAAAATGTATTGATGTTCAACCTCCATTGGAGGTCTGTTAAACAGACCTCTATGAAGAAGATGAAAGAATAAAAAAAAATATCAAAGTAAGAGAATGTGTGTAAAGTAAGGGCATTTTTGGAAATCACTTACTTTAGTGCCTTTTAAACTTAAGTTATTAAAGCACTCACTTTTCCACCAAATCAGCTGAAAAAAGTGACATTTCCCACCATTTCCACTTAACCACATCTCACACCATAATGTATATAATGACTTGCCATATCATATTTTTTAGACAAATTTCGAGGTTATGTAGCAACTGATTACATTTACTTGTGGACTTTCAACTTCTAAGAATTTTGGGATTCCAAATCCGAAATCAAAAGTACCCGTTAGACTTTTGTTTTGTTTTAATAAGTTGAGGTTTGCTCCCACATCTGTCCAAATGTTGTCGTTTTGAATCATATCTCCACCACACCCTAAACCCTAAATAAACTCACGGGCTATTATATTTAAATGTTATTAACCAAATCTGTTATCTGATACCACGTTGATTTTGCAACTTATCGTGTTAAATTTTAAAGAATTTTTATGAATCTTAATCGGAACTTGGACTTGTTCTGCAATTGCTCAAACTTATTAAACGGAAGGAGTTCAGTCTTGCCGCTGATTATTGATTATTGCCCCATTTTGATCATTTAATCTCCATCAACGTAGGAAAAAAAAAAAAAACTTGGGCGACAGTGAAACAGTCATGCTCGATCTGCCCATAACATGCCACGTCGTGTAAAAAGTACATGATTGGATAATACATTATGTCTATATCACGTGACTTGATACAAGGAAAACATGCACACGGTCTTAGAGAACCATGAACACATACTTGCGCTTTATGGTAATTGACTCATTAAAAGCTTCATAAGCAAGATAATTGCAAAAAAAAATGAGCCAAACCCATCCTAGTAGACATGTCTAAACTTCCTCATGCTAATTAGTAATTACGATTATAAAATAATAATAGAGGATAAAAATGGAGCAACTAACATGCTCAAAATTTGTATAAATAAAATTGGGGTTGAAAAAAAGTGTCGGATGTTTTGTCCTTAACATCTGACCAAAGCAATTCACATATAGCCCTTTTTTCCTTGCCTAGTTATAAACTACATAACGTTCCAATATCCAAATCAATGTTAAATAAAGTTGCAACTTATCAACTCAGGCCTCTTTGTATTCTTCAGCTGGAAGGAAAGATTAGATTACCTAACAGCCACACCTGGTTGAGAGGATAACCATTAACACAGAACCCCCTCCCACAAGAGATGAATATGAAGATCATCTTTTATTTTTCCCTTGGTACTTAAAGCAAACAAGATATCTGACGAGTACAAGCAGGAAAAAGACAATACAAACCAAATGAGTCAGTGCTCTATAAGGGCATGGCCTATGCTTTGTGATTTTTCACCATCTCATCGACATCCAGTTCCACCTCTAACACCGGTGAATCCTTTCGCACACTGAAATGACTGATAAAGGAACACAATATATTTAAAAATATCATCAGGACGTACTTCAACCAGGATTTCATTAAACTAGTTCTGAGCACCTCACCTGTTCTGTACAGGGCCATGATCAACAGCTGTTCGAAGGCAATATATAGCTCTTCCGACTATGTTTGTCATGGAAACTGGACCAAATGTTCGACTATCATTGGCTTCCTGTCACTCGAAAGTTGAAAGGAAAAAATTCAAAAACAAAGAAGATGAATTAGGTTATCCCAAGCATTTAAAAAGTCAACAAAGTCCTCTCTCTGGACTAACTTCTAATCCACAGAGAATTCTAAACAAACCAACAAAAATATCTTTGTTTTGACTATCATTCTCTCGCAATTAACTTATATATAGCTGGTGCCATGCAATTCTTCCACTTTGTCTAGTTGCCACACAAGTGGAATCCCTATTTTTTGTTCTTTCAGGTATTCAATGGATTTTGCCTAATATAGTGTTGGAATATCTAATTAGCTAAAAATTGGAAATAATCTTATTACATAATGGTATTGGTAAGAGGGGGACTAGTATCTATAATTTTGTCATTTGTTCTCTCTGGTGTCTTCCTCTATTCAAAGGGAAGTACAGAGGAAATGTTACATTCAAGGGCATGAACTACAAAATGACAGGCATTTTGGTCTAACATATATCCATTGCAGTGAGCCCCAAAATGATAAAAAGGTATTCCCTTCTCAGAATTAGGGAATGCCATTCCTTTCCTGATGTCAAAATCCCATCCTCATCTTACTCTTCTCTGCTTTCTGACAAGTCTCTCCTAGCCATACTTCGACTATTAAATATTAATGTTTATATAAATGTAAACATTGAATAAAAACTTTCTGTTAGAAACTTAGAATGCATATTTAATATTTACATGACAGAAAAATTAATCATAACAGTATATAAGTGACAATTAATAATATATATACGATCCTAAAATATTTGAATTCTATATTCAATATATATTTCAGTTCAAAAATTACTTGAGATATTAAAAGAAATCTTAAAAAATACATATGATACCAAAATGAAAATAATACCTCTCCATAAAGTTTGGCCTTTGCCTATGCAAACAGTAAAAAGATTTTTTTAATCTAATGCCTCGCTAGTAAGAATTTTCTTTAAATATCTCAACCAATTTTTGAAATAATGTATAAATAACTTAAATACTATTTAAATACTTTAAGATTGTTTAAAATTAAATCCTTGTGATAAATACAGCTTTTCTGAATGTTTTCAAACAAGTTTTCAGTATTAAACGATATATAATTCATATTAAATTTAAAATTTTATATATTATATACATTCATGCGAAATATGAGAATGGATTCATTAGTGCAGCTATGGTTATAAATTTAGAATAGAGCAAATTAACCGCTTTATACATAAACTGTGAGGGTGGGGACCTTTTTTTCTCAAAAAATCGCATAGTTTTGTTTTGCAACCAAACATAGCCTTAGTTTATCAAAATATTTATAAAGGTCAAAGTTGCAATGTTACAACAATGATATACCCTTAATACAACAATTTCTGGCTACGGAAGCTCAGTTCTTTCTGAAGCCAAATTCAGGTTCCATCACATGAAAATATTGGTCCTGTTACTGCTGTAGACTTCTGATTATACTGTGAGACTATAAAATGGTAATATCGGAAGTTTGAACAATGATAGTATAAAATGACAACTAAAAACTATAAATGAAAACAACAATAGAAACCCAGAAGAAAATGTAGTTACACTTAAGTGGCTTCCAGACATACTTGCATCCATTTCCATTTTCCAAACAGAATTCAAGTATGACTTAGAATTGCGATGCACAAAAGTTAATTCCTTTCTTTTCTTTTTGGGGAAGTGGTACTATAAACCATAGCTTACAATTATATATGTGTATATATATACACACATTATATAAAAGAAATTAATTATGTGATGATATCCACTAATATTCTACATAATGCAGGAAACTTGTTAATTTCACCCCAGTTGCCTTAACATTGTCTAGAGGCTGTAGACCAAGAATAAGAATGTGCAGTAGAAAGAGATATATTACAATTCGGTATGCATAACAGACATATGCCTATATATAACAATAACATTCCGAAATAAAAAGACTTATTTAAAAATAAAAAAAGAATAATGATAAAGCAAATACCTTAGGCTTCAAATTCCCATTGTCAGCTAACACCCAGCATTGATCCTTTTCAAGAACAAAAGGCTCATCTTTTTTATCAGTAGACGCCATTTCATACCCTTCAATTGCAGCTAATCTTCTTACTAGATAGTTATCTGACTTCTCAGGGTCCTTTAACACCACAACATCTCCAACAAAAACACGCCTATCAACCGAAAGGATTGGAAAAAATAAACTTTATTAGAACCTAATTTTATTTTATTTTTTTAAAAAGGTAGATATGAAATCTTTCATGAAAATAAGGTTAGTACAGTGGTGAACCAAACCAAAACCATAAATACTTGAAACTCTAAGCTTTTCCATTGAAGCAATGCATACATTAAAGTTACATTAATCATAACATGTTCAAATTTTCTTATGTTTAGATACGCATTTGTTTTAGAAATGACAAATGACAAATGCCAGAACGTATCTAAGTCACTTAATTCAGTAAAACAAAATCAGTAGTATAAAAAGACTTCCCTAGATTAAGATTAGCAGGAAGCTGAAAAAGAAACAATCACTTGGGAACCTAAAAAGGTAATAAGGAAAGTGAAAATGTTGCATTTAATATGAAATTCAAATGTATGTCCAAATCTATTTTAATTACAATCCCTTCCTTTTTTCTGCAATTCTATACTACTTTATTAGCCACCAAAACTGCATAAAAAATCTATCTTCCTGTAACAAATGCATCTTGTGCAGTTGATATAGTGTCTTCAAGAACTTCTCTCAATCTAAGGGATAACACCTTTGCTATGATTCTATACAAACTAGACAAAAGGCTAATGGGTCTGTAGTCACCGATCTTCAAAGATTCTGCTTTTTTGGGATTAAACAGATGAATGTAGCATTGGTAATTATGTTGACTACACAAATACACGTCTAAACCTGTGTGGTAGAATTCCTCAACAACCCTCCTCAAGTCCTTGACAATATCCCAAGAATTTTGAAAAAAACCATAGAAAAGCCATTAGGACCTAGAGACTTTTCTAGATAGCATTCAATTCTTTTCAGCCCAGCAGCCTTGTTTCGAGGGATGGGAGGCAATTTAGTTATTTAGACCTTGAATCATTGACCTGGTGATCCCCTCAATCAGAATACAGTTCTATAAAGTGGTTAATCACCTCATCTCCTATATGTTTGCTATCTTCAATAATAGCCACTTGCTTATTTTCAAGTTTATTGATTAAATTCATGTTCTTTCTCCCATTCACTATTTTGTGGAGCATCCTAGTATTATTGTCCCCACCTAACCCAAGCAGCCTTGGCCTTCTGCTTCCGCACAATCTCTTCTTCAAAAATTATATATTTAAGGCGCTCGGCACCTAGGCGCGCCTTTAACAACTATGCGTTGTGAGTTTTCAATAACTACCAGCGTTACAAGGAATTAGGTCTGAACATTGGTTTAGGGATTCAGCAACCACACCAGCATTCATCAGAGGCTCTTTGATAACTTTCGGGGATGTAATTTACCTATGCAACCTTTTCTACAATACTTCTATATGAACCAATACAAGAATGATCATTCCATTGTCAGCACAGTGTCCACTTAACAAAGCTTCCTTTTACTTTCAAGAAATAAAAGCATGCAAAGAATATCAAAACTAGTTTTTCCAAGAAGTGCAAAGTTTCCTTTACACTAATTAGTTGTGAAGGGCTTCTTCAAAGTTCCTAATTGCATACACAAGCATAGAACATATAAGAGATAGATCTGATGGTGGAAGGGTGGGGAAATCAAAAGAGATTGCAGAACAAAAGATTATGCTTCGAGTACATCCAGAAACTCATTAAAAGCAAGCATCTAAATTAACCAATAATAGATTAAATGAATGAAAGGTGCATAATCAGCTAAAATCAATAATTTATTAAGAATCGCATGATTGGTGAAATATTGTTTCATATATGAGTAAATGATTGATTTTAAAATAATTCAAATTAACATGTACAAATTAATAGGTTGGAATTTCAAACTACTAGCATTTATAATGCCTCAAATAAGAATGATCATAAGGGATAATCAAACAACTTTTGTGTTTATAATGCATCAATGACAACATTTTAGAAGGCAAACTTTCTTGAGTAATTTTTGGGATAGAGTATTATGGATGAAAACAGTATAAATATGCCACCCCTCACAATTAAATAGAACCCAAAGCTTATTAGGGAAAAATGAAAGATAAAAAGTATTACGTTGGATCTGCAGCTGGTATCTTCCGGACAAGAAGAGTTCCCCCTTGCCCTCCGATCACTGGGGCCATCTCCTCTCCTTTATTCCAGTGTAAGTAAGTCAGCTTTCCTTGAAATACATATTTCCAAACCGAATCACGTAATTCTATGTCACTGATTTGACCTCGCGTATAGCTCTGCGTCATGTGGAAGATTCCGTTAGGACAATCTTATAAAAACAATTTTAAGAGCCATAATTTTAACCAAACTTATCTACATGGAAATTCAGAAAACAAAAACAAAAAATAATCAATGGCAGAAAAACCAATTGGAACATAAAGCATATGCACAAAAACCATCTGTCAACTTTGAAAATTCTATTCTGTTACCAATAAAAGTATGTTCTGACTTGTGAATGATAGAAGAAACTACAAAAAAGTTAAAACTATTTCATCGTAACTTTATATTTTTTGACCAACACTTCTTTTGATGTAGAAAATTAAACTTCCCTCGCCCCCTCACCCCAAACTCGTTGTGCTGGCCAGTTAGACTGGTGTTCAACTCTTCCATATAAAATAATCATGAGATCTAAGCTATCTTTTATGCCTGACCTTAAAAGTTTGGCATTAGTTTACAACAAAACTAAAAAAATAAAAATAAATAAATAAAAATAAATAAATAAATAAAAATAAAAAAATAAAAAATAAAAAACTAATATGATTGCAAGTTGTTTTTTCAAGAAAAAACATATTAAATTTTCTTCTTCATTCATATGCTCACAACTCAAGTATTGAGGTTTACACATCATTATCAAGAAGAAGAATTATACCGTTTCACCTTATAAAACCATATTTTCAATCTACAAAACCAGCTTATTCAGTGTATTCTTCCATCAAGAATCAAATCCTGGACTGGCCTATTCTGAACCCAACATTTTGCCATCATTAAATTAGTTTTCCCCTACGATTTCCCGTTAAAACATACAAATATACTGTATAATTGCAAACCATGCTACAAAATGCACATTAGCAGGTAGGCAACGTCACACATCCCAGATACAAACTTAAATTAAAATTGAAACACTCCCCACAAAAAAATGTAAAAATTTCACTTTTTAGGCGTCAAATAGAAAATCACAATTAAGCAATATTAAACCCCACGGCCACACTCACACTGCTAGTGACTACCCCAATACCAATCTAAAACGTAGACCTTATTCAGTACCAAATCAAAAAAAAAAAAAAAAAACAATATTGGGTATCAATTGAAATTTTAAAAAAAATGCATATTATAATTTCCAGAATGTCACCTAGAAACTCCACAAATTAATAAAATAAAACAAAATAAATTCCAGAAACGGAGCGGAACAACATGAAAAAAGAAGAAAAGGATAGCGAAAATCGAAGTGCAATGACGAACCTTCCAGCTGAGAGAGACGGAGTATTCGAGCTTGTGGCCTAAGTATCGAAACCAAGTCGATAGAGAAACCATTGCCTGTGGAGATATGTTGTGGTAATGGTGGTGGTGTTAGTTTCGGCATTCACTTCTAGTGTTAAACCCTTACAATTTGTTCTATATATTTTTTACTTTTTTTAATTGCTTGCTGGCAATTTTTGTACCGCTATTACTCTCTGTCTCTCACATTTTTATTGGGCGGGTTGAGTGCCCATTTACATTGGGTGGGTCGGGTCTCGTATGGAGTGCAATCCGTTTTAACCCGTTTTAAATATAATAGTGAGAGTACGTCTTCCCCGGTTCCGATTCAGTCTGGTTCCCAGTTCCGGTTCCAGTTCTTCAGTCACAGTCCGGTTTGACCGGTTCGGTTCCCTTTTTTTCTCCACATTTAATATTATTTTAACAACAAAAAAATTATTAGACATGTAAAATTGTAAATGCATTTTATTGGGTAACCCGAAATTAAAATAAAATAAATATATGACAAATTAAAAAAAGAAATTAAAATAGAACTAAAAAATGTAAAATTGGTTTTGCACTTAATTTTTACCACATTTAAGTTGCCTAAGCATCCTCTTTGGGTTTAAAGGAATCAAAGACCACGTAGTTCTCTTACCTTTTATTGTTGGTTTGGTGATGTAAGATGAGATGGCACCGTAGCAAATTGTTGCCATCCGTTCCAAGCATAGAGGTATGCTGGTTAGCCTGGTCATCATTAGAGATGGCTATTTATCCCTGGGGACCCAAATCCCTCCCCATCTCGATTTCTCATTTCCCCCAAACCTTATATATAATATATTAATATATATATTTTTTCTGAATATTTTTATTCTTTCTATTTTACTAAGTGTGTGTGTGTATATATATATATATATATATTTCTAAATATTGATGATTTTTTTTATCCCCAAATTGAAATGGGGATGGGGATGGAGGTAGGTGCCCCGCCCCATCCCCATTTCTCATTTCCCCCAAACCTTAGATATAATATATTAATATATATAAGTATATATTTCTTAATATTTTTATTCTTTCTATTTTACTAAGTATATATATATATATATACTTCTAAATATTTTTTATTTTTTCTGTTTTACTAAGTATATAATTTTTACTTAAACAGAGGAAACAGGGAAGACAGGAGAACAGGGAAAAATGGGGATGGGAATGGGGATGACCACTACCCAAAACTACCCCATCTTCATTGGGGGGGATAAGGAGGGTTTGGGAAATAGGGATGGGGATGGGGGGACCTATATCCATCCCCATTTCCCCAATGGCCATCCCTAGTCATCATCAAAGAAATAGTATGGTGCATCTTGATAAATTTCTTGTTGTCTATTTTGCACTTTAGTGCAATCATCAACACGAGCTTATATCTGAATTGATTCAAGACTCAAAAGTGAACGTTTTACGTCTAGAATATTTCCACCGACGCTAAACTCTTGTTCCACAGCCACCGTAGAAACCGGTATTGAAAGAATTTGATTGGCTATAATAGCCAAGATTAGAAAATACTTTTCATGCTCATTCCACCGGTGTAGGATATCAAATTTTTAACACTAGTGTCTTCCATAAACTCAAAAGAGATACCTAGATAATATTCAAGCTCTGAATACGAGATTAAGCTTGATGAAAAAGAACCTTGTAATTTTTTTGTTTTTTTGGATAACAGTTTATACCCTAAACTCATAAATTCGGAGGAGGATAATGGGGAATGAGATACATTGAGTTTGTGGAACATCTATGTTCAGTGATAGACCATAAACTCTAAGATATTCATCATATAACTCATAACATAATGTCTTAATTCTAGAACTAGACATATCAACATCATAATCTATTTCTAAACATTGATAATAGGCAGTTAGATATTCAGACAAATTTTCTAATCTACAACTTGGATCAAAACACATTGCAATCAAATAAATATTTAGGAACTCTTTATAATAGTCTAACCATTTTGTTTTCATAGCAGTAATGGACTCCAATTATTTTATGTTGGATACACAATGAGAAAATGCACCAACAATATTAACACTTTCAATAATAAATAAATTAGTTATAGAATAATAAACACCAGATAAATTGTTAGTAACATTATTAAAGACTTTTAACAAGCCACAATTTTTTATACAGACATCCTGATGGTTTGAATAAAGATTAATATAACTAACATTATATTGAATAAAAGTAACAAATAAATCCCTATAATAATAACTTTGAGCAAGCAGTTTATAAGTAGAATTTCAACGTGTTAAAACATCACGAGAAAATCTAATGGCATGCCTACCATTTTGTTTACAAAATTTTACCCATGCTTTCATTGTAGAAGGATGTTTCCACAAATAATAGAGGGCATCTTTAATAAGTTTAATAAAATCTTGAAGAATTTTCAATCCTTTTTTAACACATAAATTTAAAACATGGCATTCTATCTTTGATGAAATTTTTTACCAAAATCAATTAAAGCAAGAATAACTACGGTATTGTTGGAAGCATTATCAAAACCAATTTCAAAAATTTTGTTTACAATTTTATACTCTTCAAAAATAATTCTACGCTGTCTAAAAATATTAGTAGTAGTATGTGCTTCCAAAAAGTCTAAATGCAAGAATTCTTTTTTGAGTCCATGCATTATTCATATAATGGCAAGTCACATCCTAATATAAATGCATTCGTCAATGGTCACTCCATATGTCGGCACATACGGAAACACAGCCATTATATTTTTCAAAAAAAAAATCCCAACTTCCTTTTTTCTTTGTAATAAATGTTAGAAAGTGCACGTGTGAGAGTGGTTCTAGGAATATGACATGCATCAGGATTTAACGCTTGTTAACAATAATTAATATACCAATCTTTTCACCAAAACTAAATGGTAAGTGTTCTACTACAACCATTCTAGCTAATTCTTCTCTATTTTTTTCATCACTATATTTTAAATAATTGTTTGTTAGGAGTAGTATACCTAAAAATTTAGGTTTGTGAACTCGATCTGGCATGTGCGTCTGGATTGATGTTTGTTATTTGCTTTCAGTATGAGTCATATCCTCCAGATTTGCTCCACTTAAATACTTTTTTTGTAGGAATTGTAAACCAATATAGTTCTTTCATCTACTTGCGTTACTTTCTTCATATGGAGTACGAAGAGATCATATTTGGGCTGCTTCTGTAACTTCTCTTCCATTGGTGGTTCAAATTCAAAATCTGAAGAGGGATTAGGCGTATTTTTTATTGGCTTTTCAAATAGGGGTGGCATCAGGATCGGGTTCTGAAATTATTAGAGGGGGGTGAGGAGATTTTAGGGCTTTAGCATAGGCTTGGTGTTGCAGAAACTCATGATAGGTGGTGTCGTCATAACCAACATTGTCCGGCATACGACCCTTACCTTTCATCAAAATGGAACGCCTTGGACCGTCTCCACTTCCATTTGCCATTTAAAAAATTTGTTGCAAATGAATTTTAATCGAGTAAAAAACTAAAAATAAATGTAATTGCAAATAAAATAAAATTTAATAACTTAGTAATTGACAGAGAATTGGAAACTTGGAGAATTGAGAGTGAAGTGAAAAACGAGAATTATAGAGAATGGGGAGAAAATTGGAGTGGTGGGGGGTGTATTTATAGAAAATAAATAATAATAATAATAATAATAAATAAATAAAGGAGAGCCGTTGGGCCCAACGGTCGACTGAACGACACCAACAAAAAAAAAATGGAATTGGGGATTGGAACCGTCGGTTCTAGAACCAGAACCGAACCAACGGTTCTGGTCCGATTCTCCATTTTAAGAAACCGAAACCGAAACCACCTTGGTTTCAATTCCCGATTCGGTTCCGATCCCAATTCCAGTTCCACGGTTGGAACCGAACCGAGGTCATGTCTAGGCACATGCAATGAACTTTCTAAATTTGTAGTATTGAACCTTAAATATAATATATATATATATGCATATATATTTTTTATATATATATATATGAATACAAAACTTATTTACAACATATTTACAATCAAAAAATGTTAGTACTTCTAATGTTGCAATTGAACTTAGAGTTCAACATTACTATCTAAGCTTTAGAAGTATTTACAAACAAAAATATGCAACATTAGATGTATATGTTTTTACTTTTAGCATGTCGAACTATGCTTTAGAGATATTTACAACAAAATATGTAGGATTTCGTTTAGAGATATTTACAATAGGATATATACTAAGTTTATTTCGAAACTGTTAAAAAGTTGCACAACGTTGTGTTTAACATTTTCTTCTCCAACATATTCTTACTACCAACTTTTGATGTGAATGATGTATTCTTTAGAATTGGAAATGTCGGCTAAACTTTTGATATCAACCCATCCGTCCTAGTGAAAAAGAAATATTAATAATATAAAATAAAAATTTATAACTGTGTATTAGAGATTGTATTTGCAGTGTAACCTACCTCTGTATTGTTTTCCATTAGTTGTTTTGAAGAGCAACATAAAAATTTCTCTGCTTTGTCTCCAAATATATTTGCAAGTAAAACTCCAAACGAATCAATGAGATGAACTTGTACCCAACATCTGTGAGATATATAAGCACTATGTAAATAATAAACGATAGAGAAATAATCTAGTATTAAAGAATGTTCGTGAGAAACCAAAATATCACCTGCTCACATATCAAGACATTGCCTGAAACTTATCTTCAAAACTTAGGTTATTCCTTTCTAATCATAATGCGAAAACAACAAAGAGAATTGGTCATATCTACCTTCACCTTTACACCTTTACACCTGAAGCCACATTCTACTTAATACAAAACCTACTCCAAACAGGGAATAATTGACAAAGCAAACCCAAGATTCTTTCTTCAGACAACATCATGTACATTAGTCTTCCCACAAGTCTACAGTCAAATAAAAAACCAATCTTCACAACAGACCATTGTTTTTCATATAACCCTAATTGGTCAAAAAACTAAAAAGAGACACTACTAACAAGGTACTGGACGAATGATTTACAAGTAAATCAAAAAAAAAAAAAGAACAAAATCCAAAATCCTTGTCAGTAACAAAAACCTTCCTTCAGAAACCACCAAGCATGGTAAGTAGAGAGATGGGTTACAACATAGAAAAAATTATTCTCCAAGTTTCCTATAAAGTATATGGAGCCATTTATCAAATCTACAAACCTGTAGAAGAAAACATAAACATAACTTCCGACGTATAATTAGTATCCAAAACTAAAAATGGTTTGGCTAAACTTTTCATATTCATATTTTAAATTAATCTTAAGAATGCACGAATATTAAGATTGATAAAATGCATAAATGCACAAAGTCTAATATTAGAGCAAGATTTGATAGTAAAAGTAAAAATAACATCTATTCGACACAAATTTAATATATTGTATATTGACTGTAAAATTAAGATATTATATATAACTTGGAATTGCTTTGACATTTTTGGTTTTTGTATTGACTACAGTAAAAAGATGTATCGAAGTCAGCACCTATTTTTTTGTAACACTTTTCACAAGTCATGTACCAAAATGTTTGATCTAGATCACTTAGAAGAATTTTTGCTTTGATCCAGTGGTTCAATTTCTGAAAGGTGCAGAATAATATTTGTTATTATGTTAAAAACTTTTGTTTTTTTTTTTTAAAATAAATAGATGTGATAATAAAGTAATACCATTTCAATTGAAGTTTGCACAGTATTGATGAGAACAATTGGCTGATTTATGGGAATTGTTGAGGCTTGTGAAGAAGTAAAACATTCTTTTTCAGTAAAGAGTGGATTCAAGGTAGATTTTGTTTTCATCTCGCCTATATAATAGATAGATAAGTTTAGGAAAGGAAGTTAGATTATAAAGAATCAATAATTTGGTATGAGATAATTATTTAGTTAGAGAGTTTACCAAGTACGTAGAGCACATGTTTCAGGCAGACTAGGATCTATCATGATATAAGTTGATGCTTTTGTACGTAATGACAACTCTATAAGAAAATAAATTGCTATTAAGGATGAGTTTAAAAAAGTAGAACGATTTAATGACTATAGTTGTAACTTTTTGTTATAAGAGACAACTTTCAAACGCATTGCGACTATAACAGGCTTTGTTGCAATATGATTTAAGATAGTAGCGCCTTCATTGTCAACAAATTTGTTCTATGGAGTTAAGATGAGTGGTTGCTTTCTGAAAATGAGGTTCATATGAATTTATTATTTATCAAGAAAAAGATAAGTTCAAATGATATTTACTAAAGAGTGCATCCATTTTGATTTTCTAAACTTACTCTTCATTGACAAGGGTTACTTCTTGAATGTAGCCTATATCGTAAGATGTCTGTATATATCATGTTGGTTGTACATCTATAGCCAGTGCAATGATATCTGGAAAATAGTGAATATAAATGTTAAGAAATTATAATTAATGAAAATTGGATAATATAAAAATGAATAGTTATGTTAGTATCTTGAGCAAAAGTATCGATGTAAGTGTCTAAACGACTGAAATGGACAAAAGAGGATTATGGTGTGTTTTTTTAGGTGCCTACAATATCCTCTCTTTCGACTTTTTCAACCATTGTTCCGACGTGAATAATCCATCGATATTCATTATTCACAATTCTATGATCTAGTGAGATAGGTCAAACATTTGCATTTGTAATGTGATACTTCTTGAATACTGTTAATATGTCCTCAATTTTAGGATTAGAGCCCTAAAATCATTTAATGATGTAATTATTTACATAATTTATTAAATAAAAAAATACATTTCACTTATATTTGCTTGCACATATTAGTTTGTAATATGTTAAATAAACATTATGAAATTCCATGATTATTTGTATCACCTTAAACTTAGTATATAATAGTTATATATGCGAGGATTAAGTTTAAAGATAATAATCTAAATTGTCCGTAATTAATAATTAAAGTTTGAATCTTTAATTTAGTTAAAATTATTAGCACGGTCCATGACCATTTAGAATAGAACAATCTTATCTAGATTGTTGATGTGGTAACATAAAAATGGAGGTACTTTATATAATAAGATTATATAGGACTGAACCAAGATGAATTAAATTCTCTTATAATTTCCGTTATACTTAGAGAATTAAATTCATCATTCAAATGATCATATATAGAACTATCTTAATCTTGAGTAATTAATAGACTCCTACTTATTATACTGTGTCTTTCGATTTACCCGGCAAGGTTATGTTAAATTGTAAACCTTATATCTTGGACACACAATATAATAGATAGCTGGGAATATTAATTATAGATACGGAATTCATTCCTTCCTATTGGAAGTTATAAAATATTTCTATTGTTTAGTGATTTGGATCTTGAACAATTGAGTGCTCAATTCATAATACGATTATGAATTAATTATTCATTAGAGAATCATAGGTACACAAAGAGAAATATGTAATTAGAGAGGTTGATGGATTTTGAACCTAGCTCTAATTATAAACTATGAATGTAGGATTAATCTATATGAAATGATTATATCAATGAGTTATTCAAATATTTTCTTTGGGTAATTTATCTTATAAATTCAAGAGTTCAATTCTAGTTTTTAATGGAGTAAATCTAGAATTAATAATTTGGAGCTTGAAATTATAAGTCCATAGATCCCCAAGTCTACTCCTTAAAGCATGGTGATGAACATATAGATCATTTTGATAATTAATTTGGAATTAATTATTATTTTTATTCTTTTAAAAGAATGTCCTTTTGTATGTCATATATTATGACAAGTGTTGTCATGACTAAATATGTTAATTAATTTAAAATTAATTAAATAATTAAATTAGATAATTAGATTATTTAATTTAAATATTTAAAAGATATTTAGTTTGGTCAGATTTTATTTATTTAAGGATAGTTTATACTATTATGTTTTAAATAAAATAAAACAAAAATAAAAGATTTGTTCCTAATATTATTGGGATTTTAATTTAAATAATTATCCAATTTTATTTTAATTATAATTGTTTTAATTAAACAAAAAGGGATACTATTTAAATACATATCATATAGAATAGAAAAAGGTAAGCAATCATTTTTTTTCTCTTAGGGGTTTCCCATTGAAAACCTAGAGAAAAGAATAAGAGGCTCACTCCTCTTGTTCATTAGTGTTGGAGGCTAGGCTTGGAAGATTGTGGTGTTGTGTTTTTGGCTCATCAAAACCCAAAGTTAAGGCTTAAAGAGGAATCCTATTTGGATTAGGAGAAAATAAAGTGTGCACATAATTTCTTATTGGGATTAGGAAATTATATTTTCTCAAGAATCCCAAATCAACTAGGATTAGGAAATAAGTTAGCTTTTCTTATTCTAAGAGGATTTAGGAGTCTTATTCTAACAAGGAATGTAACCCAAGTCCTATATCTATAAATAGGGCTGTTGGGAGCTTATTTTTGACACAGAAAAACAGCAAGCATACAAGAGGTAGAGAGCAAGAGTGATAGAGAGGTTCTAGCAAGGTTTTGGGGAATTAGCTAAAGGGTTTCAATAAGTATCTTGTAACCAAGCGTTTTTCTTCATAGTGCTAGTGATTTCTCAAGAGAGATCACACGAGGACGTAGGCAAAGTTAGCCGAACCTCGGTAAATTCTTGTGTTGTGTGTGTGGCATGTTTTCTTTATTGTTCATATTTTATTCCGCATATTCGCATATCATCATCCTATAAGTTTATCATCGTAGTATATCGAGAAAACACGATCAATAAGGGAGTTTAAATCAACAAATTGGTATCAGAGCTTGGTCATAGCGTTTTTTGAGATGGCGGGTGATAAGATCAATGACGTGAAGCCCATCATAATCAAGAAGTTTGATGGGAAGGGTAACTTCACGTTATGGCAGAGGAAGATGAAGAACGTCTTGATTCAGCAAGATCTGCAAGATGCTATTCTTGGAAAGGAGAAGAAGCCGGCAGAAACTACTGATGCTCAGTGGAAGCGAATGGACATAAAGGCGAAGAGCTCTATTGAGCTACATCTTGCCGACAATGTGGTGCTTAATGTCGACGAGGAGATGAATGCTAAAGAGACATGGGATAAGCTCGAGAAAGTTTACAGGGGTAAAACTTTATCCAACAAACTTTTCTTGAAAGATGAACTTCTTAATCTTCGTATGGAAGAAGGTGGAAATCTGCAAGATCATTTGAGCAGATTTCAGAATTGTGTTGCCAATTTATTAAAGGTGGATGTGAAGTATGATGATGATGACAAGGCGCTGTTACTATTGAGATCTCTACCGTCTTCGTTCAAGCACTTTAGGACCATAATCATGTTTGGTAAGGAAAGTCTAAAGCTGGATGAGGTTATGGAAGCTATCCAATCTTATGTCAAGATGGATGAAAATACCGAAGGCTCTTAGGCATATGGTATGTATGCCAAAGGCAAAGAGAGGGGTCGGTCGCAGAGCAGGCATGATAAATCTGGCAATAGGGGTAGATCAAAATCTAAGGGAAAAGAAAAAGAGAACAAGGGTTGCTTTACATGTGGTGCTACTGACCACTGGAAAAAGAATTGCAAGATATGACAAGAAAGGAAAGCGAAGGCGATGGCAAGGAATTCAAGTTCAGCCAGTGTGGTTACTTCGGATGAAAGTGACGGAGAACTCCTTGCGGTAACATCGAGCTCCAATGCTTTCCAACATTGGATTTTGGATACCGGTTGTTCGTTCCATATGTGTGCTAACAAAGAATGGTTCGACACATATGAAGAAAGGAGATGTGGAGAAGTTTTGATGGGAGATGATTCACCGTGCAAGATCCAAGGTATTGGATCAGTGAAAATCAGAATGCATGACAGAATTGTTAGGGTACTGGATAAGGTTAGACATGTTCCTAAACTAAAGAAGAATTTGATATCTTTGGGCACTTTAGACAAAGACGGTTACAAGTATTGTTCTGAAGGAGGGATACTCAAGGTTATCAAAGGGTTATTGGTCATAATGAGAGGTGATATTCAACCTAACACTTTATATAAGCTTCGGGGAACTACAATGGTAGGTGGAGCAGCAGTATCTGTAGAGAAGGACGAGACTGAGCTTTGGCATTATAGGCTAGGGCACATGAGTCAAAGAGGGATGCAAGAACTACACAAGAAAAATCAGCTGAAAGGTGTTAGTTTCTGCAAACTGAAATTCTGCAAGTATTGCACTCTCGGGAAGCAAACAAAGACGTCATTTAAGATTGCAGATAGTGAGAAAAGGAGCAAAGAGCCATTGTACTATATTCATATAGACGTATGGGGCCCTGCACCAACTAGGTCTAAGGGAGGATCAAGGTATGTTGTTACTTTTTTAGATGATTTTTCGAGAAAAGTATGGGTTTACTTTATGAGGGAGAAATCCGAAGTTTTCACAAAGTTTAAAGAGTGGAAAGCTGAAGTAGAAAACCAAACGGGTAGAAAAATCAGATATTTGAGAAGCGACAATGGAGGTGAATATAGAGACAACAAGTTCTTACAGTTCTGCAGGGAAGAAGGCATCACAAGGCATTTTACAGTGAAGAAGACTCCTCAACAAAACGGGGCAGCAGAGAGGATGAATAGAACTCTCATGGAAAGAGAGAGAAGCATGCGGTTTCATGCAGGATTACCCGACATGTTTTGGGCAGAAGCGGTTAATCACGCTTGCTACTTGGTTAACCGATCACCCTCAAGGGTTCTTGATTATAAGTGTGCAGAAGAGGTATGGTCTAGAAAACCTGTTGATTATTCCGATTTAAGAGTTTTTGGTTGCAGTGCATATGCTCATATTCCGAGTGATGAAAGAACCAAACTCAAGCCAAAGTCACTCGAGTGCATTTTCATTGGTTTTGAAAAAGGAGTGAAGGGCTACAAGTTATGGGATTTTGTCAACAAGAAGAAGGTTTTAAGTAGAGATGTCGTGTTCAATGAGAAGACTATGCCCCTAAATAAAATCAAGACAACTGAGGAGAAGCAAACTGATGTTGTAGAAGAAGCAACCGAATTTCCTCTAACCAAATGGGTCATGGAAGAAGATCCAGCTCAGGTGGAGCACGAGCAAGTGGATCATGACGAAGGGATTAATGAGGAAAGAGTAGAGCAATAACAACAGTCACAAGTACAGGCTCAGGTGGAGCTATCACCGTTGCAGGAACAAGACTCCCTAGTTCCTCAACAACCTGAACAACAGTTTCAAAGAAGCATAGCACTGGATAAACCCAAGCGAGAACGTAAGAAACCGGAAAAGTATAGGTTTGATCAAGACGAAGTTAATTATGCTCTAAATGTTAGTCAAGGCGATCCAACCACATATCAAGAAGCTATAGCAAGTGATGATCGGGAAAGTTGGATAGTTGCTATGTCAGAAGAGATGCAATCTCTTGATAAGAACTCTGTTTGGGAGCTAGTTTCTAAACCAAAAGATCGAAAGATAGTTGGCTGTAAATGGGTGTTTAGAAAGAAAGAAGGGACACATGAAGGTGATGCCGTGAGATACAAGGCTCAGTTAGTGGCAAAAGGGTATTCACAAAAGGAAGGAGTTGATTATGACGAGATATTCTCTCCAGTGGTTAAGCATACTTCAATCAAATTGCTATTATCAATAGCAGCTCAGCAGGATATGGAGATAGAACAGATGGACGTTAAGACCGCATTTCTCCATGGTGATCTAGAAGAAGTCATTTACATGGCTCAACCGGAAGGATATGTTGAAACAGGGAAAGAAAATCTGGTTTGTAGGTTAAAAAAGTCTCTTTATGGGCTAAAGCAATCTCCAAGGCAGTGGTACAAACGTTTCGACTCATACATGCTGAAAATCAATTTTAGAAGATGCTTAAAGGATTGTTGTGTTTACTACCATGTGTTCGAAGATGGTATGATTATACTATTGCTACTTTATGTAGACGACATGTTGATTGCATGTCAAGATATGTCTAGAATTCAGAAATTAAAGATGCAACTGAATAAGGAATTCGACATGAAGGATCTAGGGGCTGCACAAAAGATCCTTGGAATGCAAATTAGAAGGGACAGAGCAGCGGGAAAAATCCGGTTGTCTCAAGCAAAATACATTCAAAATATTTTGAAGCGATTCAACATGACTGAAGCAAAGCCCGTGACTACTCCGTTGGCAGCGCACTATCGGTTGAGTGCGTTGCAATGTCCGACTACAGAAAAAGAGTTGGAAGAGATGAGCAAAGTGCCTTATGCAAGCGTAGTAGGATGTCCAATGTACGCGATGGTTTGCACAAGACCTGACCTAGCACAAGCATTAAGTGTTGTTTCGAGGTATATGGCGAATCCAGGAAAGGAGCATTGGTCTGCAGTTAAATGGATTCTGCGTTACTTGAAAGGTACAAAGAGTCTAGGAATCTTGTTTGAAAAACAAGAGAAAGAAGCATGTGTACTGGGTTATGTAGATGCTGACTATGCAGGGGACTTGGATAAAAGAAGATCTACTACAGGTTATGTTTTCACTAGTGGTGGTGGGCCGATTAGTTGTAGGGCTACTCTACAATCAATTACAGCATTATCCACTACTGAAGCTGAGTATATTGCGCTTGCGGAAGCTGGAAAGGAAGCAGTTTGGCTTAATGGTTTAGCAGGAGAGTTCGGAATTACTCAAGGTTCTATAGTGATTAGATGTGACAACCAAAGTGCTATTTACTTAGCAAAGAATCAAGTGTTTCATGGAAGATCGAAGCATATCGAGGCTCGTTATCACCGAATTAGGGACTGGGTAGAATCGAAGGAAGTTACATTGGAGAAGGTTCATACAGAGAAAAATGCATCAGATTACTTGACTAAACCGGTAACAGCTGAGAAGTTCAAGTTTTGCTTGAACTCACTCAATCTTATTACATGCTGAGGATTGGGTGGAGCACCTCCTCACTTGAGGTGCATTAAGGCAAGAAGAAGTTTGCCAAGGTGAAGGTTCTTGAAGCTTTCCAGAGTTGTTTCAAGAAGGTTCGAAGACATTCTGGGATACAGCAGTCATTTCTTGGTTTTGACTCACCAAGGTGGAGATTGTTGTGTTTTTGGCTCATCAAAACCCAAAGTTAAGGCTTAAAGAGGAATCCTATTTGGATTAGGAGAAAATAAAGTGTGCACATAATTTCTTATTGGGATTAGGAAATTATATTTTCTCAAGAATCCCAAATCAACTAGGATTAGGAAATAAGTTAGCTTTTCTTATTCTAAGAGGATTTAGGAGTCTTATTCTAACAATGAATGTAACCCAAGTCCTATATCTATAAATAGGGCTGTTGGGAGCTTATTTTTGACACAGAAAAACAGCAAGCATACAAGGGGTAGAGAGCAAGAGTGATAGAGAGGTTCTAGCAAGGTTTTGGGGAATTAGCTAAAGGGTTTCAATAAGTATCTTGTAACCAAGCGTTTTTCTTCATAGTGCTAGTGATTTCTCAAGAGAGATCACACGAGGACGTAGGCAAAGTTAGCCGAACCTCAGTAAATTCTTGTGTTGTGTGTGTGGCATGTTTTCTTTATTGTTCATATTTTATTCCGCATATTCGCATATCATCATCCTATAAGTTTATCATCGTAGTCTATCGAGAAAACACGATCAATAAGGGAGTTTAAATCAACATGTGGTTCCACAAAAATTGTTTCATTGCCAATCTTCATAGGTATGTTCTATCCTCTCCTATTTTGTTTATTGAATTAATATTGTAATAGAGTTTTTAGGGCATAGTCAATGATGGTTAAATTTTTGTTCTAGATGTATTTCCGTTACGTATTCTAATTATAAAATTAGCAATAATTTTTTTTATTGATGTATGTATGTGGGATAGGCACTTATGCATGAGATGTATATTTATAATCTTGTTTGTGGATGGTTTGGTATTTGATCTTTAATTGTATAGTTCCTTTGGATTTAATTAGATTGAGATTTTGTAAACCCTTAAAGGGGTATAGGGTTTGTGTATTTTATTTCAATTTATTTATTTTTGGTAATTTTTTTTTTTTGGGTATAAAATTTTGTAAACTCTGGCGAAACAACAAGAAAGCACATTGACAGGCAAAAGCCCTAGCTTGAAGAATTTGGAAATGTCCCAATTAATTAATTAATGTAATTTCTTTTTCTCCAAAGGAATTCGGTCAAATACCTATAATTTTTAATTTGATATTTTGATATTGGTATGAAATTAAATATTGTCATACATATAACATGTCATCTAAGATTAGAAAGTGCCTGTCCTAATTATTTTAGAATGACATGCATACATGTTTATTTTATTTTATTGCTAAAAAAATGTTTTAGTCATAATTTTTATGCACTCAATTTAATTAGATTAGACTGATCAAAGGGTGTAGCAATTTTATTTGGATAAATTGGTTCGTATAATGTGAATTAGTTTTACTAATTAAATTCTGTAAATTCACCTTTTAATTTCTAAGTTTATTGTTAAAGAGTTTAAATAAAATAAAATCAAGTTTAACTATTTGTTCCTGATATGATTGGGATTTTAATTCAAATAAATATCCAAGTTTATTTTAATTAAACAAAAAGGAATACTATTAAAATAAGTATTTTCTCTTTATGGAAGGGAGAAGATTTGTTTTTCAAATCTTGATATGATTGGAATTTTAATTTAAATAATTATCCAATTTTATTTTAATTAAAATTGTTTTAATTAAACAAAAAGGATACTATTTAAATATGTATCATATAGAATAGAAAAAAGTAATTAGTCATTTTTTTCTATTAGGGTTTTCCCATTGAAAACCTAGTGAAAAGAATAAAAGGTCCACTCATCTTTTTCATCAGTGTTGAAGGATAGGCCTCGAAGATTGTGGTTCTTGGAAAATTGTTTCATCGCCAATCTTCATGGGTATGTTCTATCCTCTTCTATTTTGTTTATTGAATTAATATTACAATAGAGTTTTCAAGGCATAGTTAATATTGGTGAAGTTTTTGTTATTCACCTAACGTATTTCCGCTGCGTATTCTGATTATAAAACTTGCATTCAAATGCACGTATGTTTTTGTCAAAAATGGTTGCTTGAATTCTTGTTTCCTGCAAAAAGTTGGAAAATGATATTAAAATACATATTGAATGTATTGATATACTGTATAAAGAAGATAAATATATACTGATACTGAATAAGTTCATCAAGTGTATTGGAATCCAACTATCTTCATTTTATATATGTTATTGGTTATACATATTATGTTTACTCGAATATGTGTGACATACCTGGGTATCAACCAATATGAGATTATGATATTTGGAAGAATTTCGTAGTGTGATTCTTGGCCTACTCTTTTCAGTTACTAACATTGTTGCTGCCCATTTTTTGGTTGCAGGACATCTGTCTTGTATGAACTTTGTTTGAGTGGACATATTTAATACAGATGTAAAGACAATAAATAAAACATTATGATAATCAAAATTTATAAACAGCATAAAAATGTTGAAAGAAGAAAAAATGGATCAAATAAGTTATACCAATTGAAAAGAGAATGTTAAATGTTTATACGGACTCAACTATATGCTATTCATATATATTATTCATGTGAGATCATTATGAATGACTCGTATCAATATTTTGATAGACTGAGATTTTTTGCTCTAAACAAAGCAACATTAAATGAGTGGTATCAATTGAGAAGAGAACGCTAAACGTTTATGCACATTCAACTATGTGTTATTCATATGTGTTATTCGTTTGATTGTGATATACTTAAGTTTAATAGACCATGGTAAACAATGTTCTTAGTGTTTTTGTAGTTAAGTAGATCATTATGAGTATGTCGTATCAACATTTTGATAGATTGCATTGTTTTTGCTTTAGATAAAGCGACATATAGTTTACGATGAGAGAATACATATTCAGGTAAATATATTCCAATGTAGTCTAAAGTTTGACCTTGAGCTTTATTTAATGTCATAGTGAAAGTTCACAAATACAACGGTGTGTTTAACAAATATTAATCTAGAGGGGGGGGGGGGGGGGGTGTGGGATTTTGTTTAAGGTCAATATTACGAAAATGCCCCTAATAGTCAATATAGAAACAACAAGTGTAATATGGTGCGGAAATTAAATAACACTTTATGTATACGTGGAAAACCCAACCACTGGGAAAAAACCACGGGCTGTTTAGTGCGCCACACTCGAACCTCGAAATCCACTAATTGAAATGAAGTTTACAACCTATGTAGACCTCGTCTAACACTCCGGTCTATAACTCCCCACTTCTACCTTGCGGGCCTTTAAAAGTGGCTCTAGTCCATCTTGCTTGTGGCCTAAGCAACCTTAGCCAACAAAACTTAAATTCTCAATGAAGAGATAATACAACCTATGTGTGAATATATAAATATACTCAATACAAGCAATAAGAGCTAGGCAACCCTATATGCTTATCTAGGATGATAATATGTCAATAAAAACAATCCTAGATATCAATAGCTAAATGACATGTCAAATATTAGCTTAGCTAACAATAGATTATAAAAACCTATATAGCTATTACAATACAACACTCAATCATGTCATCACAAACAATCTCTATTTTGAATATAAGATATTAATCTAAGATCATTCAAATAATAAAAGAGATGCCTTAAGAAATAAAACACTAAATATCAATGGATAAAAGTGAAGAACATACCAAGGGAAGTGTGATGACCAATACCCACTCAAATAAGCAAACTATCTATGCTAGAAGATGCTTAGATGATCTTTGATGCATATGTGTATGATTTGAGTATATAAAAATGAGTTCTTGATTTGATTTTCTCTCAAAAATCTCTCTTTTAAGTTTAGGGTTCTTTTGAGTCAGAGAACTAAGTTAGAGAAATGAGAAAGTGTGATATTTATAGACATCAAGAACAGGGCAAGTGAAAAGACAATATTGCCCTTGAAATCACCGATCGGCGGTTTCATTCTGCGGTCGTGGCCGCAGAATTTAACCACCGAATTGAACCCGAGAAGTAGGGGATCATTCGGCGACCAGATTCGGCGGTCAACGAAACCGCCGATCAAAACCCAAAAAGAAACTGACCTAAAATATCTAATTCGGAGGTTTCAAAACCGCCGATTAAACCGCCGAACAGAGACTGAGAATAATAAATGCATCAGGTCAATTCGGCGGTTTCGATTCGACGGCCTGGCTGCCGATCGTAACCGCGGATTCAGTCCAGAGCTTTCTGGAATCAAACGGCGGTTTCATTCGACGGTCATGGCCGCCGATCAAACCGCCGTTTCACCACTGAAGGTGAAACCAAAGGAGAAGCCAAGGGCATTCTCCGAAGGCAATCTTCGCGTAAAACCAAGCACATAATCTTGCAAGCGCGGACGTTTTTGAACATATTCGGGAAACAAATTACACGACACAAAACACACACCAAGATATGACAAACAACGTGCTAGTGTGAAAAGTGACATTTGAAGAGAATACACACAAAAGTAAAGCATACATATGCAAACATTACAAGTGAGTGTGTGCAACTATATCTCTTCAATAAGAAAATAAGCACATTAGATATACCTTTTGAGTGCTTGTCACCTTGAGGTTTTGAAAAAGGGTCTTTGAGCTTGATCTTCAAACACCTAATCTACCCTTACAATTCAAACCCCAAATATGTGGTTTGTCCACGAAATAAGCCAATCAATAATGGAAATCCTTACACATAGCAGAACTCAATTTAAACTCAATCTTATAGGAAATTGAGTTCTTTTGAACAAGAATCCATTTTTCTCGCCTTGAATAAGAATAAACGGAATTTTTGGTACAAAAAAAAAAAAAAAACCCTATTTTCCCTCGATAATGACCATTGACTATCTGTGCATCAATTAAGGGCTAAATCGACAACAAATTAATCTTGTACCATTACATAATCCTTCAAGAGGATTAATTTTTATTAGTAACATTATTGGACAATTTTCCTTTAACACTAATTGATGAAGAGGAAATCCACTTGATGTGAAACTATTTAAACAGTCTTCTTGAATGGCTTGTATGTTTTTATCGATAGTTTCACCAAAGATGTAATAGGGGTGTGCATTTTCAGTTTGGTTTGGGTTGAAGCTCAACGTCAAACCAAACCAATATGGATCGGTTTGGGTTGAAAAGTTTGGGTTGAAAAGTTTGGCTATATTTCAACCCAAACCAAACCAATGTGATTTTTCAAACTGATTCAAACCAAACCGAATAAAGTCGGATTAGTTTGGGTAGGTTTATCGAATTATATTTGAACTCAAAAATCGTTTTTTTTTTCTTTGTATTATCATAAAAATATTTAAATATAAAAATATAAAAAAGTCATAACAACAAATAAACAAATAGTAAATGAATCTACAGTCCAAAGAAATAAACTTAATTCTTAATTCCAATTAATATAAATATATATATATATATATATATAACCCTCAAAGTATTCATAATCAATCATCAATAAGACATCTAAATATTTTATAAATAAATAAAAAATCATAATCCATCATTCATGACTCCATTAAAAAAAAAATATCTCAAAATGTATGGGAAAGTTTTCATCCATAAATATCCAAAAAATTTCAAAGGAGATATCCTATCAAATAAATCAAGATTAATTAAAAAAATTTCCAACCCTTCCTAAAGCTTGCTGAAAATCTTCACAGCCAATGTACTAAAAACCTGTAATAAACGAAATTAAAAGAATTTAATTAGTCACATAAGAAAGACATTATCAAAAATTTTAAATTAGCATTATACAATTAAAGACTTCATATATCTTAGTATCTTACCATGAATTAGAGCATTGAAAAATATTAATCAATAGTCATAGGCTCCATCATTGCAGATCCCAAAAACTCTACAGAAAAAGAAAAAAAAAAACAAGTACCCAAATAAATCAAAAAATTGTAACAATTGATGCATTCTCAATATATATATATACAGTCTTCCTATTATCAATTCGAACTGACAAAAGATATATCGGTTCCTTGCATGTGGGTCATTGGATTTAAAAGATGCTTTGACAAGTGCATATAGTCAAGTCAAAGTATTTAAATCCAATGGCCCACATGCAAGGAACCGATATATCTTTAGTCAGTTTGAAAGAAAATGACAAATATATTACCAGATTCAACTACTTCCAGAAATTTCATCTCTTCAACTATTGATTCTAATTTAATTGTCCAAGAAGTTGACCGCAACCAATTCTATGTACATATTAAGGCCTCCACCATTTTAGTACCCAAAGAACTTCAGAATGAATCAAGAATATGCCCTCTTATGCTGAAGGCAAACTTAGAAGCCACTGTAGATACTGGAATCGCAAAACGTCCTTAGCAATCTATGATAAAACTTGATACTTTGTGGCATTTAATTTTCACCAAAGTAGAATATCAAAGTTTTCATTGTAGGGATCTTCACTTGGCTCCAACATATACTTATCCACCTCATTTTTTGTATCAATACAATCTTTTGTTTCTCGCATTTTTTTGAATTTATGAAGCATTGTGAAATGAAAATCACCATCATGCTTATCCTTGCCTACATTCATCCCATTCAATAATTGAAAATCATTGGAAGATTGGGTACCAATAAAATTAGAGTTCCACCCATTATAACACTCATAAAGACGATATAAAAGTTCTTTCAAACATTTTGTCATTTCTTCACCCTTATCATTACCATACAATTGACCGAGACAAAATGTCACATAATCCAACTTATATCGAGGGTCAAACATAATTGAAATAAGCAAAAGTTTGTTTATGCTTTCAATGAAGCCTCAGTACTTGTTAGATTTTTGCTTCATACTAGTTGTCATAGTGCCTAAAAAATGATCTGTATTTGTACTTAATTCTGTCAACTCGGATTGAATTGAAAACGCTTCATGAAAATACAAATTAGAAGTAACGGACAAAGAAGCACTAAATTTCAATGCTGCATCATAAAATTTCTTCAAAAATTTAACAAATACTCTAGATGTTTCCTAATCATCAAATCTATGTGACACCATCTTCCTTTTCCCACTCTCATCCTCTAAGAAATAGCTGACATAATTTCCATCCTCTTCCTCCAACCGCTCAAATGCTTTTTGAAATTTTAAAGCACTTTCCTACTTCAAATAGGTGGAATTCCACCTAGTAAACATATCCAATATCACATTTCCTTTACACTTTATTTTTTCATGCTCAACACATTTTAAAAATTTTTGTAACCTAGAAGGAGATGATCTTACATATCGCTGCGAATACTAATTATTGACTCATGTATATCTTTCAAACCCTTATTAACAATTAGATTCAAAATATGAACACAATAACGTACATGAAAAAACTTACCTTCCTATATAATCCCATCAGCAACCCAATTACTCAACTTTCTTTTCACATAATTGATAGCAACATCATTGGCACTAGCATTATCAATAGTTTTCGTGAATACCCTCTCTATATCCCAATCAAGTAAACATGCCTCAATGAATTTTCCAATGGTTTCACCCTTATGGTTAAGTACCGTGCAAAAGTTTAAAATTCTTTTATGTAATTCCCACCCACTATCGATAAGATGAGCTATGATAGCCATATAATTCGTATTTTGAATTGAAGTCCAACAATAAGTAGTAAGACAAACTCTTTGCTTATTAAAAGAAAACATGTTTTTCAACATTACTTTCTCATTTAAATAAAGTTGATTTATATCTCTAGCAATTGTAGTTCGAGAAGGAGGATCAAATTTTGGGTATGCTACAAAACAAAAATGACAAAATCCTTCTCCTTCAACAAAACTAAAGGGCAACTCATCAAGAACTATCATTTTACTCAAAGCATTCCTACATGAATCTTAACTAAATCCCACGGCTACAAGATTACCAATACTATCACCCATATTTTTCTTTTTTTCAAAAGTCAGTACCTTTTGTTTTTCATCAACCAAACGATTATGATATTTTTTTTGCACCGATCGTTCAAATGAGTCCATAAAGTACTATTACCAACTTTTTACTACCATAAACATAATCTTTACCATAGTAATTACAAGTACACCTATTACCTCCTTCATTTTTGGTGAAGTGAATCCACACTTTTGATGGTGTTTTTATTGACTTTCTTTTCGTTCCAGCATCGGTGGAAACCAAGACTTCATCTGTTGTTAAAGTTTCAGAAGGTTCAATTGTAGCAGCATTCCAGTTTTCAGCCATGGTAAACCTACAAATAAATGACAACAATAAAATAATTAAATATAAATGTTATTCAATTATTTTGACAATTAAAAAAATATGTGTTAATCGCCAAAATTGGCAGAGGAGCAAAGAAGAATTTTCCACCCAGATACAAGGTGGAGATGGACACCCAGATACCATCCGGCTACTCCAAAAGAGAAGGGATCCCGATCAATCTGGATACATAACCCCTCCAAGAGGATCAAGCCCAGCAATTCCCTAGCTTCTCATGAACCCCGCGATATCCCGATATGGAGCTCTACCAAGCATCCCGATGCACAGTTTAGCTCGCGGTATCCCGACATGGAGTTCCACTCAGTATCCCGATACGGAGCTCTACCAAGCACCCCGCTACTATATCATCCAGATATCCCGCTGTTGCATTAGCTGGATATCCCGCTGCAGCCTCAGTTGGTATCCTGATACTCAGGAACACATACACCTTCTAGAATCAACTCATCAGGCAGTAAGATACCAGACGAAGAATTTACCAAAGAACAAGACTCATACACCTAGAAGACCGGGTTAAAGCTCCATGGAAAATACTGGAATGCTGTCGTTTAGTTAAGCAAAAGAAGTAGACTTCTTCCTGCCAACTGAGAGTTCCATTTTGAATAAAGAGTCAACTCTACTAGAATCCTTCTATGAAGGAATAACTTGATTCTGACAATTAAAGCTCCTACGAGATTGTCTCCTATTAGGAAGGAAAGTCTCATAATTGCCGAAACCCTAGACCGAAATTATAGGAGTGCATGGCAAGCAACAAGACCTATATATATGATGTTATATTCAACAGAAGAAAGAAAAAAAAAAAGATCACCTCCGTAAACCCTAATTTATATTCAGAGCTACTTATCAACATGCACGAGAGTGCCATCACCATCTCCTTCAACTACTGAAACTTCCGATTAATACCATCATAAATCAATGTATCATCGTTGTAAACCATATTATGAATGAAAATCCTATTTATACAGTCTATTCCTTATGTTTAACATCCTATTTACATTGGTAAGGATATCATTGGTATCAAACCATTTGATACCCCTCCGATCGGGATCCATTCCGATCTCGGTTCTTAAAATTGTTATTTGGGAATTCACCCAGTGACGATTTTCCGATAACAATATGTATAATTAACAAATTAATAACAACAATGATTATAAATGAAGAAAAAATAACAACTATGAAACAAATATAGCGGCGTGTTTAAAACAACTTAGAGGGGGTGAATGGGTTGTTAATCCGATTATTACCAATTTTTTGGATTAGTCAATTTTACCAAATTAATCCAATTCAATAATCAATAAAATCAAGTATAAAATACGGAAATTAAAGAACACTTGATTTTTACGTAGAAACCTTCAACAAGGAAAAACCACGAGCTGTTCAGCTAACCACACTCGATCCTCAAATCCATTACTTATAATGATGTTTACAACCTAGGTTGACCACCGTCAAACCGTACACGGTTACTAACCCACCACTACAACCCTACGCGCCTTTAATAGCGAACCTAGACCACTTGCTTGCGCACTAAGCCACCTTAGTCACAAGACTTACTTCTCAATGAAGAGATCAATGACCTTTGTAAATATTATGATATTCAATTATGCAATTAATACTAGGTTACACTAAATGCTTATCTAAGATTAAAGATGTCAATAATAACAATCCTATAATGTTATATGTCATGGCATACAACATAGCTATCATAAATAAAGCAATCCTAGGTTATAGCTATCACAATACAACTTACAATCAATCAACACAATAATCTAAATCTTGTAAATATAATATAACCTAAATGAATACAAGTTAAAAATGAGATTTCTTGCTAAGTAAGAACACAAAAATAAATAGAAGGTGTTCAACTTACCAAGTCATGTGTGTTGAAGAAGACCCATGCATAGATACATCCTAGATGATTCTAAATGATGTTTAATGTACATGGAAATGAGTTTAGAGAATTAAATGAGCAATCTTTGTGCCTTTTCTCTGAAGTCTCTCTATATTTCTCTTTAGGGTTCTTAATATGCAAGAGCTGAGAATAAGAGAATGAGATAATGGTATATTTATAAAAAGCAAGAAAAGGCTAGGTGAAATGACAAGTTTGCCCTTGAAATGCACCGATTAGCGGTTTCATTCGGCTTTTTCAAAACCGTCGAATTGAACCAGAGAGCATTAGGCATCATCGGCGATTTCATTCAGTGGTTTCATAACCGCCAATCACAACCGCACATTTGAACCCGAGAGATCAAAATCAATCAGGTTAAAATGGCAGTTTCATTCAATGGCCAGGCCGTCGATCATAACCGTAGAATTCTATCCAGAACCTACTAGAATCAAACGGCGGTTCCATTCGGCGGTCGGGGCTGCCGATCATAACCGTCGTTTCACCAATTGTGGTGAAACCAAAAGGATAAGCCAAGTGTTATCTCCAGTGGCGATCCTCGCGCTAAACCAAGCACACCAACGTGCATGCACAAACGTTTCCGAACAATCTTTGAGAAACAAATTACATGACACACTAACTACACAACACAAACCATCAAAGATGTGCAAGTGTGAAGTGTTAAGTGAATGCATCTAAATGCCTAAAATGAGGCAATTATCAAACAAGATGTAAGCATATATAATATGCATGAAGAGAGTATAAGAACATGAATGTGCACAACATGAAAACACATAAGAACACAACAAGCATAGAAATGCATGAGTTGTGTTTGTGTGCAACTAAGTCTCTTCAAAGAAAATAAGCACTGGTGATATACCTTTAAAGTGCTTATCCTCTTGAGGTCTTGAGAGGGTCTTTGTTAAGCATGATCACCAATAATAAAGCGCCTAAGCTACCCTTACATTTCAAAACCCTAAATGTGGTTTGTCACCGAAATAAGCCAATCAAAACTTGAGAAACTTACAAACTAATTATATATATATATAGAGAACACAACAAATATATATATATATATATATACTAGGTTTGATGGCACATGCAAGGCATGTGCTTGATTTGTCTTCATATTATATTTTTTAGGGTAATTATAATTATGATTATGATTTTTTTTTTGTCACAATAATAAACTATATAAAATGCAAAACCCCTTTCCATTCAGATGTGCCATGTGGGGGGATACTGGGATTAGTTATGAAATTTGATAAAAGATATTTTCATAAATATCAAGTATTCATAAATATAATAATGGATTACCATACTCCCATATATTATATCAAACTCTTTCATTGTTAATAATCGTGACGGGACATCTCTCAAGAGCTTTCGCACCAAAAAAAAAAAAAAAGGCTTGCAATTCTGCACGCAGGAGGCCATGGCCTGACCCTCATTGTTATAGATACTCTCTTCTAAAACTGATCTCGATCTCCTTCTCCTTCAGATACAAAGAAATAACATCAATATTCAACTAATCTTAATTGCCATTAAAAAAAAATGAATCCAACAATAAGAAGAAACCGTCAACCAATATTACTACTAAAACACTGATTGATACATATTTTTCCTTCGAATATAGTCTAATAGGTCAATAAAATACCATCATTTGTTTTTTTTTTTTTTTTTTAAGTAAATACCATCAATTTCTTCTCTTCCTCAAATTAAACCGTTTTCAATTCAAGGATAAATATACATCATTCAAATGGAAAAAAATATATTATGGGTCCTTAAAACTCAAGTAAACTCTACATAGTATAGCTTGCCCATCAAATTTGTGCTTTAGATGGTCCACATCATTTCTATCCTACCAGTCACTTATAAGGAAGAAAAAATGTCAATTAACAATAATCAGTAATGCTTCAACCTTGCCTCAATTTAGCTAAAAATCTGTAGAGCAACTTTTTTTTTTTTTTTTTTTTTGGACAGTGCAAAGAAACATCGCAAATGATTTATCATCATGCATGTATAGCAGACTAAACCATCATCTGGTCAATTTAGCACCAGCAACAAATTAATAAAATAAATTGGCCTGCTAACAAATTAAACCTACAAATCTACCCAAAGATTTGGTAAAATCCTACACATTCTCAAACAATTGAATGAAATAAAGTCATGAATCTCAAAATCAAGTATTAAAAAGGTCAACAGAAAAAAAATGAAATTAATAATCTCATATAATAAATGATTAATTTTAAGCTTTTAAACAACGTAAAACATCACTTGAATTATCAACAAAAAATTAAAATAAATGAAGAGAAATTCGTGAAGATAAGAATCTAGAAAGTGAACAATATCTAGGGCTTGTTTAGATTTGCGAGCATGAACAAGAGAATTGTATTCCACATAGCCCAATTGACACCACAGAAGACCTCAAAATCCTCTATGCTAACCTTCCCAAAAATCCACCTAATCAAATCAAAATTGGGCATTTCTTTAAACTTCTCCATCAGATCCTAAAATCTGGTGTTATTCCAAACCTCCAAAACTTCATCACACCAGAACAAAGCATGATCCACCGTTTCCAAACCCCAACCACATCTAATACAATTTAAGCAAAGCAAATCCATTTGGCAATTTAGTTAATACACTATAACTTTTAGGAGATGACAAATAAGTATCATGATACTCACCATATAATGCATCTCCCTCCTCCATATGATCAAACTCAGTGAGGGGCATCAATATGGATTGCATCTTCACTTTTTTGCCACGTTTTTTCTAAAAATTACAAGAATTAAGCAAATGAAATTTCAATTTCCGCAAGCAAATTGGTAAGCATACTATAACCAAAAATCCACACAAACAACTAATCAAACACCTGATATTCCATCAGTTTCTCAGCATGCTCTCTTTCTTTTGAAAAACATGTTCACAATCACAACACAAAAAAGAACTGAGCTTTATCAAAAATAACAATCGAAAAAGCTATAAAGAAATTGAAGATTTCCAAAAAGAAATTACTTGGCAAGACCCTTGAGAAATTACTTGGCAAGACCCTTGAGCACGACGTTGTCTCTATCGAAGTAGGCAAACAAGGCATGGTACACATACGAGACATTGTATTCAACACTGTTATTCACAAGAAAGAATAAAAAGTCACAACAATCATATATTAGCATCAAGAACACAAAATTGAACATAAAATTTACAATAGAAAATTATCTTAAACAACCCAAGAAGCCAAAAATACTAAAACGAATCCAATATAAACATTTTCTTAAAAAAAGAACAAGATGCTCTGAAGCTTTGCAATCCAGTTGATACATGTTCACAGAAATAATATCATCTAAATTGAAGAGAAAATCAATGAAAGAAAAAAAAAAAAAAGGAAGTGGCAATTTAAAAAAGTATCATTTTTGAAGGAATGGAAGAGGAAAGAGGACCTGAGTCTTCCGATTCTTTTGCATTTGATTTGTTAAACGATGTGATCTTCTTCTCCTTCTTGTCTTGAATTTGATATTTTTGTTGGGACCAAATTCTATTCAAATTAAATGAAGAAAACTTGTAATAAACCCAGAATACATAACCTCTGAGAACCTTAAAAGGAAATCTATAAATCAAAATAAAAATTGCATAAAAAAATGCGAATCACCTGAGAGACTTGGAGCAAATAAACACCAACAATATCATCCATCTTCTCTGTTTCGTAATCTACAATGACAACAACAAACAAACAAATAAAAATCCCTACTTTCAAACCAAACAATTACAAAAGTTCCTAGAAAAATAACAACAAAAGTGTAAGGATTCCCATTGTTGATTGGCTTATTTCGTAGACAAACCACATATTGGGGGTTTGAATTGTAAGGGTAGTTAGGTGATTGAAGATCATGCTCAAAGGCCCTTTTCAAGACTTCAAGGGAAGAAGCACTCCAAAGGTATTATACTTAGTGTTTCTTGCAATGAAGAGAAGTAGATGCACACACACACAACACTTGCATAATTCTCATTCTTGAATGTGTTGTGTATTTATTGTGTGTATGCATTATTGCCTATTTCATCTCTCTTCATGCATGTTTATTTGGTTGCATCTTGCTTAGTATTGCATAGCATGGTTAGATTTTAGGATGCTCCATCAGGCGCATTTTGCGCCCTGTTCTGCGGCCATGGCCGCAGAAATAAGGCCGCAGAATAAGGATCAGAATTCATACTCTCTGTCCTCTTTTCTGCGCCCTTGGATTTTGCGTTTAGGGGCCGCAAAATCTGTCAGGTGCATTTCTGCGCCCTTGTGTTCTGCGGTCAAGGCCGCAGAACAGGGCGCAGAATCGGCGGTTCTTTTGCAATTTTTTCAAAACGACGTCATTTCATCTAGGGGTCCTATATAAGTATCATCTTCTTCCTAGCTCGTTCAAGAGAGCTCAAAATCAGACCTTAGAGTGAGAAACTCAAACCCTAGAGAGAGAAAGCTTCAAGCTTGCTTCTTTAACTCTCCAAACCCAAAACCCATGTGCATCTAACATGTTTCATGCATCAATCTTCCATGGGTCTTCTTCATTTATGACTTGGTAAGTAGAACAAACACAACATCTTCATTTATTGTTCTATCTTAGACAAGACATGTCTTTTATTGCTTAGTTTAGCAAATCTTCACTCTTATTGCATATTTAGTGAAGTTATGACATGATTGGGTTTTGTTTGTGGTAGCTTACATGATTAGGATGATTTTCCCTAAATAGCTAACCCTAGAACATTCTTGTACAATTGGTTGATGATTAGGTTGATAGATTAATGTTTATTTATCTAGTCAAGCTTAATTGAATGTTCTTGTGGATTTAATTGACAATTATGTTGTTAGAAATTCTCTACAACTAATTGAGTTCACATGTTTGGACATGTTGACATTGTTTGATAGCTAGGATTGTTTTGTGATTGATAACATCTAGCTAAGTCTTTGTGATTTTCATTTAGCTTTTGATATCTAGGATTGATTTCATTGATATATCATCATTATAGGTAAGCATATAGAGTTGCCTTGCTCTTATTGCATTTTGAGTATTTCATATATTCACTTAGGTTGTTTTCTCTTCATTGAGAACTAAGTCTTGTGTTGCTTCCGGGATTAGGTTGCATAAATCACAAGCATTGGGACTAGGTTCACTTATACCGGGAGTAGGTAGGTGTGTGATTACTTCCGGGATTAGGTTGTAATCGTTTTACACATTTAGTGGATTCGAGGTTCAAGTGTGGCTCACTTACATAGCCCGTGGTTTTTCCCGTGAGGGTTTCCACGTAAATATCAAGTGTCTTTTAATTTCCGCACCATATTACACTTGCTATTGTATATTGACTAGTAGAGGGTATTTTCGTAATCTTGACCATTAACGAAAATTTGGTAAAATTGGATAAAATCTATTCACCCCCCCTCTAGATTAATATTGAACACACCATAATTTGTTTCAATTGGTATCAGAGCGGGTTCCTAGATATACATAGGTGATCCTTGCTCATTTTGGTGTGTTTTGCATTTGTGTGTTTTTTGTTCATTCATACATTTTGCATTCATTCCATTTCATTCATATACAAAATGAGTGGAAACGGTGGCAACAACGAGGGGGCTTCTAGCACACGTCCTCCCCTTCTCACCGGATTAAATTACTCCTCATGGAAAGGGAAGATGGAATCCTACATATGCCAACTTCATGACCGAGCATGGATGTCGGTTGAAGATGGATACGATCTTCCCATGATGACTCCTACGGGTGGAGGAGAAGAAGTTTTGAAGCCCAAGGCACAATGGAATGCACAAGAATTTGAGGCGTCAAAATGGAATAGGAAGGCAATGCATGCCATCCTATGTGCCATGGATGAGAATCAATACAAGTTGATTCAAAATACTAGGATTGCTAAGGAGGCATGGACAATCCTAGAAGTTGCTCATGAGGGAACCGAAGTTGTGAAGGACTCCAAGCTCCAAGTTCTCCAAACCCAATTTGAGATGCTCAAGATGGAGGAAAATGAGTGCTTCAACGACTTTGAGATCAAGTTGATGGACATAGTCAACCAAAGTCATCAACTTGGTGATCCCTATTCGGATAGGAGGATCAAGCAAAAGATAATGAGATCCCTACCGGATAGGTTTGAGTCAAAGGTGACGGCTTTAGAAGAAAATAGTGGATATAAGGATATGAAGCCGAGCGAGGTCATTGGAAGACTTCTCGCCTACGAGTCTAGGAAGGTTCCTAGCTCCACTCCTCCTAAAAAGCAAAAGGGAATTGCTTTGAAAGCATCTAAGGATGAAAAGGAGGTGAAGAATGACTCGGATGAAGACATGGCCTTGTTTGTGAAAAGATTCAACAAGGTTATGAAGTTTGGAAAGAAGGGATTTGGTTTTAGAGGCCAAGACAAGAAAAAGGTTCCCTTCAAGAAGTTTGAACCAAGGCAAGAGAGGACCGAAAGGAAAGGGGTCCGTTGCTTTGAGTGTGGCGGGATTGGTCACTTTGCTCCCGAATGTGCTAATCACAAGGAAAAGAAGAAGGGAAAAGTGATGGCCGCCACTTGGAGTGGAAGTAGTGATGACTCCAATGAAGAAGATGATTCTTCGGATGATAAAGACATCATGGCTAACTTCCTAGCTTTTGCTTCTTCTCACAAGAGCAAAAGTGGTAGTGAAAAAGAGGAAGAGAGTCAAAGGGAAAGTGACTCTAGTGAAGATGACTCCGATGCTAACTCCACTAATGGATATGTGGAGAAAGAAGTGTTAGTTGAATATCTTAAGGAGTTTAGGAGCTTAGAGATGAAAACAACTAAGAAGATCAAGATGTTGAGAGAAGAAAATGTTGAGCTTTCATCTCACAATGATCTCTTAAGTGAAGAAGTGGAAAGACTTAAGAAGAGAGAAGATAAGCTAAAAGAGGAGTTAGCTTTATCTAGGAGGAATGAAGAAGGTTTGAAGAGGGAGCTTGTTGAAGCTAAGAAGTCACTTACTAGGATGGACTCTAGCACCAAAAAATTAGATCACATGCTTGATGTTGGAAAGAGTCCATGTGACAAGAGAGGTCTTGGGTTTGAAGATTGTCAAGAGACCACCTCCTCTAAGAAGACCGTGTTTGTTAAGAGCTTGGGCAACATAGAAGCTTCTCCGGTGCACACTCCTAGGAAGAAAATAGATCTAGGACAAAGCTCAAAAAATGCACAAGTGAAGGTGGCACCAAGGAGACAACCTCAAGCCAACATTCCTCATCTATTGGCTCAAAAAGGGAAAAATCCAATCATGCAAGTCCAACATTGGAAGCAAGATAGACCGGTTCAACAAAGAAGATGGATTGAACCCTCTCAACCACAAAGACATGGGAGGACTCCTATGCAAGCTCAAAGACAAGGTATGATTCCTCAATTCATTCCCATTTGTCACTTTTGTGGTTTTAATGGTCACATAAGACCAAATTGCTTTCGATATATTAAAATGTGTAGAACTAGAAGCATGATTGAGAAGAGAAAGACTAGAGCCAAGATGCATGTTCCTAGGAATAATAAGACTAATTTGCATGATCCTAGGATTACTAGAGCCCATGTACCAAAGACCTTTAAGAAAGAAAATGTTGTTCTTAAATGGATTAGAAAGAATGAAAATGTTTGCCATGTTGCACAAATTGCCTTGAAGGCAAATTCTTCTAATCTTTGGTATCTTGATAGTGGGTGCTCTAGGCACATGACGGGAAACAAGAGTTTCTTCGAGACTCTTGTTATGGAGGAAGGAGGAAATGTCACCTTTGATGATGGATCCAAAAAGAATGTCATAGGGAAAGGAACCATCTCCGTTCCCGGATTGCCCTCCTTATCCAATGTTTTACTTGTTGATGGCTTGAAAGCCAATTTGATTAGCATTTCTCATCTTAGTGATGAAGGATATTCCGTCTTGTTTAACAAAGAGAATTGCTCTATCCTAAAGCCCAATGGACAAACCTTATTGAAAGGTATGAGATCTAGCGACAATTGCTATTGTCTTGAAGCTAGAATAGTCTCAAACAATGTGTCCAAGGATGAGCAAATTGAGTTGTGGCATGAAAGACTTGGCCACATGAACTTTCGGGATCTACGGACCCTTGGAAAGTTTGAATGTGTGCGTGGCCTCCCTAAGCTTGGGAAGAAAGCCAATGGTATTTGTGGACCTTGTCAACAAGGAAAACAAACTAAAAGCATGCATAAAAAGGGCAAGTATCTCTCCACCAAGGAGCCTCTAGAGCTTCTCCATATGGATCTTATGGGTCCTATGCAAACCGAGAGCTTGGGTGGAAAGAGATACATTTTTGTTTGTGTAGATGATTTCTCTAGGTTCACATGGACATATTTTCTTAGAGAAAAATCCGAAACTTTTGATAAGTTTAAAATGCTTTGTACTAAACTTCAAAATGAAATGAATTCTAACATTAAAAGCATAAAACGGATTAGAAGTGACCATGGGAGGGAATTTGAGAATGCTTCTTTTGAAACCTATTGTGATAGTATAGGTATCTCCCATGAGTTTTCGGCTCCTAGGACACCTCAACAAAATGGAGTTGTTGAGAGGAAAAATAGGGTCCTTCAAGAGATGGCCCGTGTGATGTTGCTTAGCAACAATGTGCCTAGGAATCTATGGGCCGAAGCCATCAACACGGCTTGTTATATAGGAAATAGAGTTTTTCTAAGGCCCGGTACTAGGAATACCTCCTATGAGTTATGGAAAGGCAAGAGGCCAAATGTTAGCTACTTCCACACATTTGGAAGCAAATGCTTCATTTTAAATGACCGAGATCAACTTGGCAAATTTGATGCCAAGAGTGATGAGGGTATATTTATTGGCTATGCCTTAAATAGTAGAGCCTATAGAGTTTTCAATAAGAAAACTCTAAGTGTCATGGAATCATCTAATGTTGTATTTGATGATGAAAGGCTCAAGTGTAGTAATCATGAGGAGGAGGTTATTCTTAGTGATGATTCTCCTTTGGAGAAGGTTGTTGTGACTCCTAATGTGGGGACATCCAATGTTGTTGAAAATGACACACAACCTATTGATAGAGTTCCTAACTTGGACTCTAATGAACCCGCTCCATGGGTTAGAAGACTCCATAACAAAGAGGATGTTATTGGAGATGTGAATGAGGGTGTTAGGACTAGAAGGCAAATAGCTAATCTTATTAGCTTCACATGCTACACCTCTCAAATAGAACCCAAAAAGATTGATGAAGCTCTAAATGATGAGTTTTGGGTTCTTGCCATGCAAGAAGAGCTAAACCAATTCGAAAGGAATGAGGTTTGGACTCTAGTTCCTAGGCCTAAGACCACTAATGTCATAGGCACAAAATGGATATATAGGAACAAATCCGATGAGGATGGCAACGTAGTGCGTAACAAGGCAAGACTTGTTGCACAAGGGTACTCTCAAATTGAGGGTATCGACTTTGAGGAGACTTTTGCTCCCGTTGCCCGACTAGAGTCCATTAGGCTTCTCTTGTCCATCTCTTGTGTGCACAAGTTCAAATTGCACCAAATGGATGTTAAGAGTGCCTTCCTCAATGGCTTCTTGCAAGAGGAAGTGTTTGTTGAGCAACCCAAGGGGTTTGTGGATGCACACCACCCCAATCATGTCTATCGCCTCAAGAAGGCTCTTTATGGGTTGAAACAAGCACCGAGGGCTTGGTATGAGCGCCTCACTCAATTTCTTGTCAACAATGACTACACAAGAGGTAGTGTTGACAAGACACTATTCATCAAGAAAGACAATGATGAGCTTTTTATAGCTCAAATATATGTTGATGATATAGTGTTTGGATCCACCAACAACACCAAAGTCCAACAATTTGTTGATGTTATGTCTCATGAATTTGAGATGAGCCTTGTTGGTGAGCTTAGTTACTTCCTAGGTTTGCAAATTAGGCAATTAAGTGATGGGATCTTCATATCCCAAGCCAAATATGCCAAAAACCTAGTGAAGAAGTTTGGTCTTGAGAAAGCCAAACATTGTAACACACCCATGAGCACCACTTTGAAACTAAGCAAAGATGCTAGTGGTAAAAGTGTTGAACAAACACTTTATAGGGGTATGATAGGAAGCTTGCTTTATTTGACCGCAAGTAGGCCCGACATATCCTTTAGTGTGGGTGTGTGTGCAAGGTACCAATCCGATCCCAAGGAGTCCCATCTCTCTTGCGTCAAGAGAATCATTCGATTTGTGAATGGGACTTCTAACTATGGGATTTGGTACTCATTTGACACTAATGCTAGTCTTGTAGGCTTTAGTGACGCGGATTGGGCCGGAAATTGTGATGATAGGAAAAGCACATCGGGCGGTTGCTTTTTCCTTGGAAACAATCTTGTTTCTTGGTTTTGCAAGAAGCAAAACTCAATTTCCTTGTCCACGGCGGAGGCCGAGTACATAGCCGCGGGGAGTGGATGCACACAACTCCTATGGATGAAGCAAATGCTAGTAGACTACGGATTCAACCAAGGTACACTCACTCTCTTTTGTGATAACATGAGTGCTATTAATATTTCCAAGAATCCGGTTCAACATTCTAGAACTAAGCATATTGACATCCGTCATCATTTCATTAGAGAACTAGTTGAAAATAAATGCATTGTACTTGAGCATGTAGGTACAAATGATCAACTAGCCGACTTGTTTACAAAACCTCTAGATGCTACTCGATTTAAAACTCTTAGTAGATCTATTGGAATATGTCTTGTGGAGTGATGAGTTCTAGTTATTGACCCCATAAGGGGAACTCAAGCAAAGAGAGCTTTTTGTATACTTGATGCATGCAAATTATTTGAAAGATCTTGTGCTTCTCTTTTAATTGCTTGAAGTAAGCTTGGTTGGACATATGTATATATGCTTTTATCTCAATAAGTGTGAACCTTGCTTTGTTTTCAATCCATGTCATATTTATGTTCAAACATGCATTTTTGGACTAGGAAATTTTCATAGGAAGTATGATTTGAATGACCTATAGTTATTTCCATGACATGATGATTATTAATTGACATGCTAATGAACTTGAAAAGCATGAAATTCAAATGCCTTGCTAAATTGGAAAAACATGAATTGATGATTGCATATTCTTAAATGCAAAACAATGTGTGAAAAAGCTAGTGAGACTAAAATTGATAAAGGATCATGTATCCATTCAAAGTCTCTCTTTCTTTATTTGTTGAACATGGTTACTATCATACGGGTTTCATACCCGGAAAAATCAAATAGGGTGCAAAGTCGCTCATGCCATGTTTCGCTTATAAAGTTGGATATAGTTGTTGTTAAAAATGAAAATCAATAAATTCTCTATATTCTTGCTTTTCTCATGACAAATGGTAAAATTGGTTTGAATTCTATTTGAAACCTTTGTCATTTGCTTTGCCAAATACCATTGTTTTTTGGACTTGAATGCAACATGTCTTGTTTGCAGAGCATTTTTATTTCACACATTTTCATAAAATAAATCTCCTTGTTTCTCTCCAATTAATTGAGTGCATAAAGTGGCTTATTTAACTATGCATTATCTTGTATGCTTCTATCTCTCTTTGCTATGAGTGACCCGGTTGGGGACTACTCCTTTGCCTATATCATGACAAAAAGGGGGAGTAGGATGTGGTAAGGGGAGTTGCTAATTGTTGTAGCAATTGTGCATATGGGGAGTTTATGGTTTGAGGGGGAGCATTGCATACTCATACATTGCATGATATTGTGGTTAAAAGATTCATATGCAAATGCTTGTTTTTCTTTCACTTGATCATCTCACATACACTTGCTTTGGAAGTGTAATCTAATTGTTTTGAAGGTTTGGTTATTCTACAAGAGATTGAAGACTTGAAGTTTTATTTTCTTATCTCTTTGTACTTTGTAATGTAGAATTTCCCGAAGTTTCTTTTATCTTGTGAGGATCAATGTGAGTGGTGGTTTTGTCACGAAATAGCCAAAGGGGGAGATTGTAAGGATTCCCATTGTTGATTGGCTTATTTCGTAGACAAACCACATATTGGGGGTTTGAATTGTAAGGGTAGTTAGGTGATTGAAGATCATGCTCAAAGGCCCTTTTCAAGACTTCAAGGGAAGAAGCACTCCAAAGGTATTATACTTAGTGTTTCTTGCAATGAAGAGAAGTAGATGCACACATACACAACACTTGCATAATTCTCATTCTTGAATGTGTTGTGTATTTATTGTGTGTATGCATTATTGCCTATTTCATCTCTCTTCATGCATGTTTATTTGGTTGCATCTTGCTTAGTATTGCATAGCATGGTTAGATTTTAGGATGCTCCATCAGGCGCATTTTGCGCCCTGTTCTGCGGCCATGGCCGCAGAAATAAGGCCGCAGAATAAGGATCAGAATTCATACTCTCTGTCCTCTTTTCTGCGCCCTTGGATTTTGCGTTTAGGGGCCGCAAAATCTGTCAGGTGCATTTCTGCGCCCTTGTGTTCTGCGGTCAAGGCCGCAGAACAGGGCGCAGAATCGGCGGTTCTTTTGCAATTTTTTCAAAACGACGTCATTTCATCTAGGGGTCCTATATAAGTATCATCTTCTTCCTAGCTCGTTCAAGAGAGCTCAAAATCAGACCTTAGAGTGAGAAACTCAAACCCTAGAGAGAGAAAGCTTCAAGCTTGCTTCTTTAACTCTCCAAACCCAAAACCCATGTGCATCTAACATGTTTCATGCATCAATCTTCCATGGGTCTTTTTCATTTATGACTTGGTAAGTAGAACAAACACAACATCTTCATTTATTGTTCTATCTTAGTCAAGACATGTCTTTTATTGCTTAGTTTAGCAAATCTTCACTCTTATTGCATATTTAGTGAAGTTATGACATGATTGGGTTTTGTTTGTGGTAGCTTACATGATTAGGATGATTTTCCCTAAATAGCTAACCCTAGAACATTCTTGTACAATTGGTTGATGATTAGGTTGATAGATTAATGTTTATTTATCTAGTCAAGCTTAATTGAATGTTCTTGTGGATTTAATTGACAATTATGTTGTTAGAAATTCTCTACAACTAATTGAGTTCACATGTTTGGACATGTTGACATTGTTTGATAGCTAGGATTGTTTTGTGATTGATAACATCTAGCTAAGTCTTTGTGATTTTCATTTAGCTTTTGATATCTAGGATTGATTTCATTGATATATCATCATTCTAGGTAAGCATATAGAGTTGCCTTGCTCTTATTGCATTTTGAGTATTTCATATATTCACTTAGGTTGTTTTCTCTTCATTGAGAACTAAGTCTTGTGTTGCTTCCGGGATTAGGTTGCATAAATCACAAGCATTGGGACTAGGTTCACTTATACCGGGAGTAGGTAGGTGTGTGATTACTTCCGGGATTAGGTTGTAATCGTTTTACACATTTAGTGGATTCGAGGTTCAAGTGTGGCTCACTTACATAGCCCGTGGTTTTTCCCGTGAGGGTTTCCACGTAAATATCAAGTGTCTTTTAATTTCCGCACCATATTACACTTGCTATTGTATATTGACTAGTAGAGGGTATTTTCGTAATCTTGACCATTAACGAAAATTTGGTAAAATTGGATAAAATCTATTCACCCCCCCTCTAGATTAATATTGAACACACCATAATTTGTTTCAAAAAGTAATGCATCCAAGCCACGAATCAAATACCTCTACCACAAGAGAAGCTAAAAAGACATATAAACACCAACAATATCATCCATCTTCTCCGTTCCATAAGCTACAATAACAACAATAAACAAATAATAATCCCTATTTTGAAACCAAACAATTACATAAGTTCCTAGAAAAATAACAAAAAAAGTAATGCATCCAAGCTATGAATCAAACTCAAAACAGAAAACCCACCTAGAACAAAGTTAAAATTTGTAACAAACAAAAAGAGATTGAAATTTCAAGAGTTTAGGTCAGAAAGGTTTTTGAAAGGAGAAAGAAACAGGATTCATGAAAAACAACAAACCCTAACTGATAAGAGATTGAATCTCAGTTGATAAATCTAGAAAATTAGAAGAAAAATTGCAGAAGAAAAAACACGAATTACCTGTAGTGAGAGACCCTGAGCAAATGATCCTCTTGTTTTGGTCTGGAGGTAGGAATGACTCTAATATCTATCTCTATTGATGTCTATCTTTTGATAGCCATCGTGATCTCTCCACCGTTTCTTTAGTCAATTATATTTTTACTTTTCTTATCGGATTAGTCCACCCCTTGGACTGTAACCAGTTTTTTTTTTTTCATTCACTTTTGTATCCAGTATCCACCGCTTAGACTGTAAGTCTGTAATCATTATTTTCTCTTTCTTCTTTCAGGATAAATATAGATAGATGAAAAAAATTATATAAAAAAACAATAAAAGAAATTAAAATCTTGATGCATGCATGGTGACAAGTGGAATGCCACCGCTACAACAAAAACAATGTGGGGACTATAATCCTTCTTCTTCCTTATCAGATAAGCCCAGCGCATCAAATCCCTATTTTATTTATATTTTTATTTATTTTTTCTTTCACTTTCCAAACTTCCACTATATATATATTTAATTCATAAAGTGGCATCACAAATTACACTTTGACCCCAATATTATTTCTTATTCCTTTTGAAGTCATTAAATGCATAGAAAATTATATTTTCATCCCCCCATCTCATTTTACAATATAAAATAATCATCAATCCAAATACCTTAAACTTTTCCTGGGATAAAGCCCTTTCGCGGCAAGCAAATTATTATACAATTCATGTTTTGTTATTATTACTAAGATAGACTTTCAAAAAAAATCCAAGAAATGTTATAATTAAAATCTTATTAAAACCTATCTATTAAATAATTATATAAACTTTAAGGGTACTACTTGTAATTATACTTATAAAGAATTTTTTTTTTTTTTAAAGACTCAAACAAATTCAAACAAAAACAAAAGGGGGGCTATAATTCAGCCGACAACTCCCCCTTTTTATATAGTTAATAGATATAAACAGTTAAGAAAACAATAATTATATTATATGTATGTTATTTTTTTCAAAAAAGAGTAATTTCTGTACCTGAATGCATATAAATATATATATAATATAAATATATATATATACACGGTTTAAAATAATAATAAAAAAGTACATACTACATAGTGATACTAATATATATATATATATATATATCTAAGAGAATACAATAACTTAAAACAAAAACAAAAAAGTACTAAGAGATATTATATATATTTATATATATATATATAAAGAGAGTTGTTCAGTACTTCAGTGTATACCTTGATGCTTGATGGCTTGATGCCTTGATGTGATCTAAAAGTGAGAGAATGAATGTAACACAGTTTTTGAGATTTTAGGTTAATCCATGTATAAAAAGTAGAGTAGGCTTTTATTTAGTTTTAAAGTAAAATAAAACAAAACCTAATTAAATGGGAAAAGGAAAAGTGAAGGACTGAAGGACAAGACAAGTCCATTAAAATTTTAAAATTTAAAAGTTAAAACCTTCAAATTGTGGTTTGGTTCGGGTTAGGTGGGTTGTATTTCACGTAACCCGAGGCCGAACCGTTTTTGGTTGGGTTGTCTTTTGATAAACCAATTGACATTTAATTTATATTAATAATTGAACCAACCCACCCATTATGGGTTGGGTTAATCGGTTTGGGTCGGATTGGCGGGTTTTTGCACACCCCTAAACTGTAATATGTGATAGCATCACCAGAAAATTGTTCAATTAGTAGGTTATTGATATTATCAACATAATCATTTTTTAGAGTTAAGATTGCTCGGTTAGTCATTCTATCTATGTTTTCAAAGTAATCATTTAAGTTTGGAAATACAACATCTATTAAAGCTTTTAATGATATATTATCTTCTTTATATGCAACAATCATAGAAGTAGGAATTTTTATTTTTTTAGCATAAGTGGTCGATTCTTTTCCATCACCAATGTATAATAAAAAGTTGATGAAGTGTGGGTCAAATCTAGTGTGCATATTTTCAGTTAATGTAATTTTTGTAAGTAGCGGCCATAAGTATGATTTGACAATACTAGCATCAATTAATTCTTCTTTTCTTGCTTTTTGAGCAACTGGCAAAACTTGTCAGAAATCACCACTAAAAACAACGACTTAACCACCAAAAAGTTGCTTAGAATCATTGATATCTTGTAACATTCCATCTAAGACTTCTATTACTAGTCGATGAGGCATAAGTGCTTCATCCCAAATTATTAACTTTGCATGTTGAAACAATTTTTCTAAATCAGTTTTTTTACTAACACTACATGCCATATTTTTTTCAACACTAAGAAGAATCTTAAATCTAGAGTGCACTGTTCAACCTCCAAGCAACACAGATGCATCCACGCTAGATGATGTTGTAGCAAGAGCAATCATACCCTTAGATCTAAGTGTTGCAAGAATAGCTTTATATAAATATGTTTTTTCTTGTTCCTCCTGGCCCATCAATAATAAAAGATGTTAATTGTTGCATGAAAACTTTCTCTAATATTCTATCGTATGCATACTTCTCTTTAGAGGTCAATGATAGTTTTAAGGAAAGATCAGATTCAGAAATAGTTATACATAATTCACCATTTATTTCTTTTATGCATTGTTCATCTTCATTTAATATAATGTCATAGTCAGCTAAGTGATAATCATTGATGTTATTGCCCATTGATTTGACAGCAAAGTGAATATGCTCTAATACTTTTAATTTTGCATTGAACAAATTTAAACCAGAATGATGATAATCTTTAGACATTAAGACCTCAAATTTCTCCTATGGGTTTCTAGGATTAGCATGTCTATAATAGACCAAGATAGTGGCAAACAACCATCGAAGAGTATGAGGCATTTGGTATACGCTAGCTTCTTGTAAACATTCTTCTAAAGTATTATTTTAATCTAATAGTCCATACAAGCGAGCTGACTCACGAAATGATCCAACCTTTACATCATTGAAAATTTTCAGATAATTGAATGATGTTGCACCTTTGATGTGATTTAGTAGCAACCTTAAATAATATCTTCCGCCTTCTGTTAGGTGTGCAGTCACAATTCTACCAATCACACTACCTCTATGTTGGGTGTGTAGTCAAAATTCTACCAATCATAATTTTACCTGTCACAATTCCACCAATCACACTACCTCTCTTTATTTTGTTGATCCCAAACGAAATGTTGAGGAATGTTTTTGTATAATAATGTTTGAGCTTGGTTATTGAACTTGTTTAATCTGAAAAATTCAGTTAACATAGTCCTAGATGATAAGTCTGATCTTAGTACATTTGAAAGTCAGTCTGATTTTTTAAAGGTAACTAATTGTTTATCTTTAAGATGTAATTATAGTGAATACATAGGTAGATGTATTTCATTTAGAATAAAACCATAGATTCTCCACATGTCCACTACAGGAGAAATCCACCTTACAAATTGGAAGTTGTCTAATTCATCAACTTGGTTATGTTCATTGGTAAACCTTATGTTAAAGGCTATACAATCATGACCTTTATACACACACACACACACACACACACACACATATAGGGTGGTTCTCTAGTAAGGACGTCCTGAAATTATAAGTTAAGGATATCCAACCACAACCACACATTTATATTGGGTGTGGGTATTTATTAATATAGGGTTGTGGGCCCATTGTGATTATGTGGTTGTGGTTGGACATCATAAAATTATAGAGAAGTATTATATATATATATACAGTCTTTCTATTGTCAGTTCGTCCTGACAATAAATATATCAGAACGAAGAATGTGGACCATAGATTATGGAGAAGTTTTGACAAGTGCATACACTTTGAGTCAAAGTATGTAAATCTAGTTGTTCACATTTTTCGTCATAATATATTTATTGTCAGAACGAACTGACAATAGAAAATCTGTATATATATCTACTTTACTACCTTTATAGTAGAACATATTTCAATGTTGATATGATAATCGAATTGTATGGGATAACCCAATGATTATCTAAAGTTGCTCATCATACTACTATTTTTTCTCATCATCATGATGCCTATATTTGGGATATGAATGTTTTCCATAGCTTGTTGTGAAGGAGAATGTTAGAGGATAACAGTTTCTACAATTTCCTTGTTTTGTCATACACACGTTAGTGGATTTAAGTTGCCACAATGGCTATGTATCATATGTTTAATTACCACCTTGTACATAAGCTCACTTTCATTTTTGTCTGGGATTTCGGTAGAAACAAATCTATCAAAACTTTCAAGTACATGGATTTTGGCATTTGGTTTAAGAATTATTAAGAAATGAGCATGGGGTAAACCTCTTTTTTGAAATTCAATCATGTACACGTACACAGCTATTAACCCAAAAAATCTCTTTTTTGAATAAGGGCTTGTTTGGTTAGGCTTTTGGAAAAACCTCTATTAGTAAAAGATCTACTTGCAGTAAATCTATTAGAAATAGAGTTTTTTTTTTTTTTTTTTTTTAAATTATAAATGTTTGGTTGGTAGATTTTTTTTTTTATTTTTAAAAAAGACTATTTGGAGAAGCACCTCCCCATGAGCTTTTGCCTAGTAGAGGTTTAAACTCTACTAGCCTCTTCTCAATTTAAAATAGACAATCTTAAAAGCCTAATCAAACAACTCTAAAAAACTCAAATAGACGTTGGTAGACCTTTTGAGGTAGTAGAAAACTCAACTAAACGAGTACTAAATCTTGTTTTAACTCTTCATCGCCTTAAATACCTGTGTAATTAAATCAGGCCTAGTTTGTACCTCTTCATTCACTTATAATTCTTGCTTTAGTTCAAGCCAATTAGGGTTACATGTCATTGTAAGGAAAATGTTTAGTTTTCCAAATCATTGAACCAATGACATTGCATCCATATATCTCTTTTTCATATCTCTAGGTCCTTAAGTAAAAGATGATGGAAAAATAACTTGACAACCAACTTAGATCCTTGATTTTCACCTATTTTAATACTATTGATAATTCCTTGATAAAGTTCAACACGAATAACATTTTATTGATTTCTTAAATAATCTAATCTAGATGTTTCAAGTTTAACATACATATCAACAACATATTGATGAAACAGTCGTCTTGCATGCAACAATACTGATGTTTCTAAAGGTCTAATTTGTAAAGCAATAATATTCTCAACATGAGACTTCATTTTTTCTTTATTTTTTTTTTTTATACTTTCATTTTCTAATAGTTCTATTGAAGAGGCTACTCGATTTAGAGCATTCAAGCTTTCATTAGGGCAATGAGTTTTTTACGTTTTTTTTTTCCAAACTGGTTAATTCCTCAATGCCAACCACTTTCATCACATGGAAACAACAAAGGATATTGTAAAGGATCATAACAACCAAAATAATATTCTACTTTGTGGGAAAAACCTACATGACCATAAATGATAATGTCACAACTCCTACGTTCACCTAAGGGCTCATCATTGACCCATATAGCTGCAACTTGGGAAACTGAGGGAGAATTCTAAAGTCTTTGATCAAGCTTGACATGTGATCCAATAAGAATTGTATAGTTATCTAGATTATAGACACCTCTAAGGTTTCTAAAGAAACGACAGTATGGATTTATATGTAGTATGTCGATTATTTTCTATAGAGTAAGCAAACTCATCTTCGTTGATCTATGCATTCGATGTTCCAATTATGCTCCGTGTCATAGAAATAAAGTTGTAAGTATGATGGTTCATTGTTTGATGATAACATTTCGTTGATAAAATGATAAACTTGTCCTTGCACACGAAATATATATACATACCTTTATTTCTTTTACACAAGTTTTTATCATATTTCACTCCAAATTAGGTGAATGCAAAAGTGTTATTATAAGTGCGAATGCATTTGCAAAACTCTATAGATTCATTTGAGCTAGAAGTAAAAAGATCAAAAAGAGTCTGAAGTGCATCATTTGATATTATTGAAATGTCTCCATCAGCACAACAAAAACTTTTAGATTCTCTATAAAATCGTTTTGCATGACAGTGTTTACACAAACGTTCTATTGGCAATATTTTTGGGTCATAAGCAATGTCATATAGAAAATATATCATTATTTTTTTTTCTTCTTGACACATGTAAATGTGTCTTATGTTGTAGAGCATTATTTCTTGGTTTGATTGATGTGGATCCCTAAAAGATATTAGTAGTTGTGTTAATTTCTATTGTTATAGAATAAATAATAATTTCAATTTGCTAAAATGAATAATTTTCTCACCAATTTCGAAAGTACTTAAGATGGAAGATTATTTTTCTTTTTTCAATTGATGATTATGGCTCGAGTCGATAACATTGTGTTCCAAAAATATTAAGTTAAGTCATTTAATAAAGACATTGTATAAAATATTAATGATATTTAATAATTATCAATTTTATGGAATGACAATTGTCAACGTAACCATCATAAGTTTGTTCCAAACTAACCTATTTATCATTCCGTTTGTTTTTCAAACGATTTTTTTTTTATTTGTGTGCCTCTTATTGATTTATTGTTTTTCATCTTCAAGCAAATTTGAGTACCATCTCTTTTTGAGATAGTTTTTTGCTCCCGTTGCTTGAGTTTAATGTTCCATTAAATGAAACAGTCTACATTCAAATAGTACTAACAACTAAAGATAATTATAAAATAAAACATATGAATAACAAAAACATAACTTAATACAGTAAGTATACAATCTGGAATGTTGAAAGTAATTTTAGTTTCAACGAACATCATATGAATCACTGCATGACATTGTATCTCATATTGTTGATGTCAATCCAAACAAGTCCTCCATCTAAATGAAGTTCATCTATAGTTCACTGGAGGTTTTAGCACCATTTGAAGTTGTGAATGGTGATGATGTGCAAGTATTCTTGTGTGAAAATTCAATTATGACCACAAGAACCTCATTACTTATGCTAATATCATTACTTTTGATATTCCATACTGATATTTGAACTTCCCACCACTTTTACTTCATTAACCGTCGTATAAAACAATAAACCGAACTTTATCCATGCAACCCACCTTTCACATGCATAAGAAATTAATGATTAAATTCCTAAATAAATATTCTAAATTCATGGTACAATAACAATAAAAAAAAAATATTCTAAATCCAAACACTGTTTTGAAATCTGGATGCCGTTGGGAATTCCCAACGCCGTTAGGAACTCCTAACACTGGTTGGAATTCTGGATACCGTTGGGAATTTTCAACTTTTTTAGGAACTCCAAACGCTGTTTGAAATTCTGGATGCCATTGAGAATTCCCAATGCCGTTAGGAACTCCGAATGTTGTTTGGAATTCCTAACAACATTGTGAATTCCTAATGCAACTGGTGTTGGGAATTCCTAATGCAGCTGGGAATTTCAAATGATGTTTCGAATTCTCATAACTCAGTTGAGAAATTCAAACACCTTTGAGAAAACAGTGTTGTAGACATTTTCAAAAAAAAAAAAAAAACTATCAATTGTGTAGATTCAATACTACAATGGAAAATCGATCATGACAACATCAAATTCAAATAAGACCCATGCTCTATTACGTTCATGTAAACTATTTTCATAAAAATAAACAACCATAATACACAAATTAAAGTAAATAAGAGATTCAATTTACGTATAAACTTTAAATCGATCACAAAAACATCAAATTCAAACAAGACTCATGCTTTATTATGTAAATGTAAACTATTTCTACAAAAATAACACACACATTCAAGTAAATCAGAGATTAAACTTAAGTATAAAGTATAAAAAGTTCAAATAAAAAACTCACCTTAAAGCTTCAATCGAAGAAACCCTTATGGTTGATGAATAATAGAAGCTTTCAACACGATCTAGCTTAATTTCGAGTTGCTTAATGGTGGAGATTCTAAATATTTACTAAAATTTCGAAAAAAAAAGAAAGAGAGAACAAAAGAAAAAAAAAATTGAGAGGAGAAAAAGAGAGGTTGACTAATATGTGGTAGATAGAGGTGGAAATAAGAGGAAAAGAATGGGAATAAGAAGTATAAAATGAGTGATAAAATAGAATAATAAAAACTGAGTAAGTAAGGGTATAATAGTACTTATACATGAAAAAAGAGTTAGTTTTGCAATTTTTTCAAAAACAAGTTTGTAAAGTCCTCTATTTTATGATTGACCTATTTTATGATTGACTTATTTCATGACAAAACATATTGGGGATGATTGTGTAATAGGTAGCTTAGGTCTTCTTGATGATTATCAAGGCAAGCTTCCAAGCATCTCCATGACTTCAAGATCAAGAGCTTCAAAAGGTATATCACTTGACTTTGATTCTTGAAGAGATTAGGTGCACACACACACTTGCATGCATTTTTACTTATATTGCATTTGTTATCTTGCTTTTGTGTATCATTGATATGTGCATCTATGTCATTTATCACACTTCACATTTGCACAACATTCATATAGGTTATGTGTGTTTAGTGTATTGAAAAAGGGATTTTTCCCTTAATCGCGGCTTGGGCTGCTGGGTGTACCGCCAACTGTGCATCATACCTGCACCCCGTTTTTGTCCAAAGAAGTCTCTGTGTTATACTGCAGTCTCTACCGTCGTTGGTGCATGTTGCCTCTACAACAGTCCTTACCTCGAAGGGTTCTAGGGTGCATGACGCGGTGTGTACCGTAGTCTGTGCATACACGGTGGTTTTGACGGGTTTTTGTTGTCCAAGTTCAAAACGATGTCATTTTGTTTAGGGCTTCATATATATATATCTCTTCTTTTTCTCTTGGCCATTTTAAAGCTCTAGAAATCAGATCTTAGTGTGAGAAAGAGTTCCCTTAGTGAGAGAAAGCACCAAGCTTGCCTCTTTAACTCTTCAAACCCCAAACTCATCTCTATCTTGCATTAGTCAACATCATTTGAGCATGGGTCTTCATGGTTTCATGACTAGGTAAGTTAGAACTTCATTAAATATCATTTATTATTCTTCTTACTCTAGATTAGGTATTTATTGTTTGATTAAATACATAGACTCTCTTTATTGCATATATTTATGAGTCTTGATAACATAATTGGGTTTGTTTGTGATAACTTGCATGATTAGGTTGTTTTGCCTAAATAGCTAAGCCTTGAATATTCTTGTGGAATTGATTGTTGATTAAGTTGATAGATTAATATTTATTTATCTAGTCAAACTCTATCAAATGTTCATATGCATTTAATTGACAATTAGGTTGTTAGAAATCTCTACAACTAATTGAGACCTCATGAATGTGCATGTAGGCTTGTTTGATAATTAGGTTGTTAGAATTGCATCTTAACATCTAATTAAGCATCTAGTGTTTAGTCTAGCACTCTTTGCATTTGTACATCATTTACATATTCACTTAGACTTTTAATTCTCTTCAATAAGGCAAAGTCTTGTAGCTTCTAGGTGAAGTTTCACAAGCAAGTGAAGTCTTACAACCAAGGGTTGGTTGGCAAGCATTGCCAAGTTCCGCTATAAAAGGTCCGCGGTTAGATAAAAAGGTGCTCACGCCAAGAGTAGTGGATCGGGGGATATCACTAGGATTGAACCAAGAGTGGCGAGTGGTAGTGTCCATAGCCTGAGGTTATCGTGAGTGAGAGTCCATGTATCACTTGAGGGTGTAACTGTCTTTTCATATAGTGGATTGTTTGGCTTAAGTGGTTAGTCCCGTGGTTTTTCCTTGTTGAAAGTTTCCATGTAAAAAACAAATGTTCTTTATATTTCCGTACTTTTACTTGATTTTTATTGTTTGCTGAATGAGGTTTTTTTTTTTTTTTTGTTAATATTGACTAATCGAAAAAGTTGGTAATAATCGATATCGATTATTACCAACTTTTTCAATTAGTTAATATTAACAAAAAAACCCAATTCAACAAACAATAAAATCCAAGTAAAAGTGGGGAAATATAAAGAATACTTGATTTTTATGTGAAAACCTTCGACAAGGAAAAACCAACTTTTTCGATTAGTCAATATTAACAGTAAAATCCAATTCAAACATACAACAAAAATCAAGTAAAGTGAGGAAAGTAAAGAAAACTTAATTTTTACGTGGAAACCTTCAATAAGGAAAAACCACGGGATTAGCCACACTACCCACTATGTGAAAAGACAGTTACACCTTCAAGCGATACACAGACTCTCACTCTTGACAACATCAGGCTATGAACACTACCACTCACCACTCTTGTTTCGATACCTAATGATATCCCCCGATCCACTACTCTTGGCGTGAACAACACCTAATCTACTCGCAGGCCTTTTATAGTGGTACTTTGCAATGCTTGCCAACCAATCCTTTGGTTGCAAGACTTCTCTTGCTTGTGCAACTTCACCTAGAAGCCATAGGACTTTGACTAATTGAAGAGAATTAATAGTCTAAGTGAATATGACAATAATACTCAAATACAGTAATGTGTAAGACCACAAATAAAATGCTTAACTAGATATTATAATGCAATTCAATAATCTAGTTATCAAACATTGCCTACATGCCCATACATGAGGTCTCAATTAGTTGTAGAAAGATTCTAGCAACCTAATTGTCAAATACAACTCACATAAACATTCATAAACTTAACTAGATGCACAAAGCAAACCTAATCATCAATTAATCATACATGAATATTTATGGCTTAGTTATTTGGACAAAACAACCTAATCAATAATCATGCAAGCTATCACAAACAAACCAAATCATGTTATCAAGACTCGTAAATATATGCAATAAAGAGAGTCTATCTATTTAATCAAGCAATAAATATCTAATCTAGAGTAAGAACAACAATAAATGAGATTTAATGTAGTTGTAGCTTACCTAGTCATGAAACCAAGAAGACCCATGCTTTAAAGATGTTCAATGATGCATGAAGAAGATGGGTTCTGGGTTTGGAGAGTCAAGAAATGAAGCTTGAAGCTTGAAGCTTTCTCTCTCTAGAACCACTCTTTTTATCTCTATGGGGCTTTAATTTCATGGTTTTAATGTAGAAGATGAGAAAGATATGGTTATATAGAAACCCTAATTGAAACGGAATTGTTTTAAGAAAATAGTGCAAAAAACAGTGTAGTGCACTGGTTCGTTGCGTTGGTATGGACCTGCATAGTTACGAGTGCACTGAGACCAGGAAAATCATTGAAAATGACTTCACTGGTGATTGCATAGGTAGGGATCCGCGTAGTGCCCGTGCACTGGCAAATCAGTACAACAACCTGATTTCCAAACAGATCAAAACAAGACCAAACGACATCCCAAACCTTTCATATGATATACCGTTAGAAAAGTATAGAAGTCTACTTCCTACTGCATTTAAAAAAAAAAATGAGGTTTTGATATCTGTATAAAGAGATATGGTAAATATAGTGACCAAAGGTCAAATATGGAGAACAACAAAATGTCCAAAACTCATGGTATAAGACCATGTGACCAAAAACCAAACCAAAAGAAGAATAAGACCTTCTCAAATGGTCACTCATCACACTTAGACAAGAACACCATCGTGCATGCGTGGACGTTTTTGATCAATCATCGGGAAATAAATTACATCACACAAAACCATACTTAAGTCTAAGAATTAAGTGCAAGTGTGATAGGTGTAATGGATGCACACATATAAACAATTAGAACACAAATGCAAAATGAAGTATGTGTGTACACCTAAACTCTTCAAGAGGCAAAGTTAAGTGAATATACCTTTCGCTCTTAAAGTCACTCAGATGCTTGGAAGCTTACCATCGAGGACCTAAACTACCCATTACAAAATCATCCCCAATGTGGTTTGTCATGAAATAAACGAATCATAAAATAGGGGTCTTTACAACCCTTATATATATATATATATATATTAGATTAAGGAGCAAACAAGAAAAGCATATATAGTGCAGATATATAAAAGAAGATCTAGAAGTTGTTAAAAATGGCAACAAGTGATGAAGCACTTCATTTAGTGATGTTCCCATATTTTGCTTTTGGTCGCATAAGTCCTTTTATTCAACTTTCAAACAGACTTTGTGCTCAAAGAATCAAAGTCTTGTTTCTGTCCGCTCCTGTTAACATTTCACGCATCAAATCTACATTAAGGGCTAGTTTGATATTGCTGTAATTTTTATAATAATCACTATTAACTGTACTGAAGAAATAATCAGTTGTGAAGTTAATCAGCAGATGTTTGATTAATTGTATTTTTAAAACTAATGTATAACTAAAAAACAGTATACATATGTTTGGTAATTTTATTGCAAAAGTGCTGAGAGTAGTTACAATGACTAAAATATACATGATTTTATAACCCAACTTTATTTTTTTCTTTTCATTAATTATATATATTAAATCAATATTTAAGTAAAATATTTAAATTAGAAAAAAAAAATCTATAAGAACAATAAAAATATCTTTAAAAGATTTTATAAATTAAATCAATATTTAAGTAGAATTATTAATTTTGAGATGAAATAATATATATAAATGATTTTAACTTGATTTCATAAGGATAATAATGATATTTTAAAACATTCATTAAATGTTGAAATACATTATTCCATAATCACTTTCAAAAAGTAACCTCTCATCTACTTCTCAAAATCACTATCAAAACTTATCAGATTATCATTTAATCACTTTTTGAAGTTTTACCAAACATAATTTTTTATCAAAATTATAAAATAAGCTGATTTTAATTTTTCAAAAGCAATACCAAAATGACCCTAAAGCTGGGTCCATAAGCTTAAATTAACCATCTCCAATCCCAAAAATTGAAGGTCTCCCTCTTAGGGATGGGCCTTTATACCCGGGTACCCAAATCCTCATTTCCCCATCCCCATTTGAGAGGAAATTTTTGGGAAAAATGGAGAAATGAGGGGGATGAGGATGATTTTCATCCTCAAATTGAATTGGGGATGGGGATATGGGATTCCTCATCCCCATTTCCCCACAAATTTATTGAAATGAGGATGGGGGGAGGTTCCCCCATCCCCATTTCCCCATTTTCTCCAAACCCTATATAATATATATATATATATAATTTCTTATTATTTTTTATTCTTTTTATTTTTAAACCCTAACTTACTAAGTGTATATATATATATATATATATATAATTTTTTCTTATCATTTTTGTATTGAGAAAATTGCAACCCACCTCCCTAAGGTTTGACCTTTGACAACCAGAAACAACTTTATGTTTAATTGACAATGACCTCTTCTATTGTTAGTTAAAATAAAGTCAAACTTAATAAAGATAAGGGTATTTTTGTCCTTTTAAACCTTTTTTTATTTATTAAATAAAAAACAGATCTCAAGTGTTTTTTTTTCTTTTCTATTTTCTTCTCAAGTTTTACTAACATGGAAGAACGAAAAAAAAAAAAAAAAAAACTGAAGAAAATGTTGTTGGATTAGATTTAGGTGAGCCACACTTTTTATTTTTATTTTTGAAAAATCTGAAAAACTTGAATCTGAAGAAAAATCTAGAGATACATCAATGGAAGAAGAAAATGTAAGATTAGATTTAGATGAGCCAATTTTTATTTATTTTTTATTTTTTTTTTTTAGTTTTCAAATATTTATATATTTTTAAAATTAGAATTTTTTTTATTCAATGACATTTTGGTATTTGTTGTGCCCAAATTCGATCAATGGTTAAATTTGATTAGCTTTGACTAACATTAGGGGAAGTCATTGTCAATTAATGATAAAGTTGTTTTTGGTTGTCAAATGTCAAACCTTAGGGAGGTTGGCTGCAATTTGCTCTTTTGTATTTGTAATGGATTGTTTTTTTTATTTTTTTATTATTATTTTTAAATAATTTAGAAACGGAAAAACGGGAAAATGGGGATAGGGATGTGGATACTTCCCCCCAAAACTCCTACATCCCCATTTCCTCCAAATGGGGAAATAGGGGGATAAGGAAGGGTTTGAGAAATGAGGATGGGGATCGAGGGACCTATATCCATCCCTATTTTCCCAATGCTCATCCCTTCTCCTTCTAGGCCTTGACAACACCTTTGACATGACACCTGCCATGGTTGAGCTCCTTAAGCAAGCCACAAACCCCAAGCAACCCTAGATCACCACTCTCTTATCACAACTCAAACCTCATTTTGTCTTCTTTGAATTTGACCAACACTGGCTCCCAAAACTCACCTCACAACTTGGTTTTAAAACACTTCGCTTCTCTGTGTTTGCTTTCATATGCCTATATCATGGTCCCTCTAAGGAAGAACAGTCAACAACAACAACATTGATGACCTAATGAGACCTTAAAATAGGTTCTTATCTTGCATTGCTCCAAAGGGATTTAAAAAAATTACGGTTCAGTTTTTATTTTTAATTTTATAGATTTATTTAAAAAAAATAAAAAAAAAATTTGGATTCCTTGGTATATCCATACCTGGCCTAGTACACAATCGGGTATGGTTATTTAATATCCATACCTAGTATCGGGTAAGGAATAGCCCGGTACTATTATCCGAGAATTTCGGCCCAATCGGGTACAATTGTCATCCCATCCCTAACCTCCACCCTTTTTTTTTTTTCACTTTTTTTAATATTTTTTTTATTTATTTATTTTTTATTTTTATGAAAAATCTCCATCGCCCAAGTTCATCTCAAAAGATGAATGACAAAGATCTAAAGAATTTTTTTTTTTCATTTTTAAATCTCTTATTATTATTATTATTATTATTATTATTATTATTATTATTATATATTATTATTTTGTGGCATGCATGCCTCTCTTATTGGTTGGGGTTGTTTCCCCTTGTTTTTGTTGTTGGTTTTTCCTTGTTACTCTTGTTTTTTTTCTTTTTTCTTTTTTCCTTTTATATTTCTAGATACTGCCTAGGGGTTTTTCAATATATGATTGCTTGCAATGCTTTTTCCCTTTAGGTTAGTCCATTTTATAAAATAAAAATAAAATTATTATTATTATTTATGATTTTTAAACTAGGGGAATTTTCGGTTTTTAATTATTTTTAGTCAACCGTCCATCTCCTTCAACGGTCAAACTTAACATGGTGGGAGGTCATTATGAGTTTTTCAATAAGTTGTTTTCGAGTGTAAAACCCCAAATCTCAGGTAAGTTGGGTGCTATTTGTTTTAATTTAAAAGAGTAACCTATAATCTTATTCTCAAATCTACAACAATTATTTAGTATTTACTAGTTGCTTTTTTGAAGTATTTTACCAAACATCTTTTAATATCGAAAATTAAAAATTATTAAAAAAGTTGAAATTTGTTGTCCAAAAACAATCTCAAACTGGCCCTAAACTGTTGACACTTTTTTGGAGGTCACCAACAAAAAAGAAGACTTGTTTGAGTTTACAAACTAATTATGTCCAAATTGAGAGGAGTTAGTGCAATTATCCTATTTGGGTTTTTATAATAATATTTCATAAATTGATTGAAAATGGAAATGGACTAATGGAGTATTGGAGTGTAGTGGAAAAGGGACCCACAGAAATCCAAGAGGCGAGTAACCAAAGCCACGCGTATCTCTGACTTTTTTTAGTTTTGACTGTTTCCATCTCTCTCGGTCCGGGCAACAACAAAACGCAGTTTCAAAATTACAATCCAAAGCCTAACTAAACAACAACAACAACAACAACGACAACGAAGACTCCAACTTGTTTATACGAATCTTCAGTTTGGAGTTGATCCCAGGTTTGTCTGATTCTCTACTGTCCAATTTCGTTTTCTTTATTATGCTTTGTTTTTGTTCCTTGGATGGATAATCACTATTTACAAAATGAGTTTTTAAGCCGAATCGCTGGTTTCTCATCAACCAAAGCTGTATGTATGATAAATTGGGGCTTAGAGATGCATAGCTTTAGCTAGACTTTGATTTTTACTGGCTGCTGATTTTGGATCTTGTGAAGTGTGTGAAGTGATGGACAAGTTAAAACTAGGTCAGTTGGGTGAAAGAATAAAGACGGGTGGAGCTCAGATGGGTCGAATTGTTAGTGGAAAAATGAAGGAGATTCTACAAACTCCAACACCTGAATCGAAAATGGTCGATGAGGCCACTTTGGAAACTTTAGAGGAGTCCAACTGGGGCATGAATATGAGGATTTGTGCCATGATCAACAGCGAGGAGTTTAGTGGATCGGAGATTGTTAAGGCCATAAAGAAAAAGATTTCCGGCAAGAGTGTTGTGAGCCAGAGGTTGAGTCTTGAATTGTTGGAGGCATGTGCAATGAATTGCGAGAAGGTTTTCTCTGAGGTGGCATCTGAGAAGGTGTTGGATGAGATGGTTAGGCTGATTGAGAACCCGCAGACAGATCAGGGAAATACAAGTAGGGCGTTGCAGTTGATTAGGGCTTGGGGAGAGTCTGAGGATCTCACATATCTTCCCGTGTTTCGCCAAACTTATATGGTACTTTCAGATTTCCTTTTCATATGCAAAACTGCATGCCTCCTTTTCACAAGTTTATTTTCATATTAGTGGCAATGCAAAACTTTAGAGGTGTGTTTTAATGTATTAATTTGTAATTAGAAAATGCTTAGTGGCCCAATTCTTAAGTTTCAAATCCCCTGAGGCACATGTCTTGTGCTGTGCCTGCCTCATATTACGAGGTGTATCATATTTAAGCTATCATGTATGGTCAAAATGTGTTTCTCTTAGCAATTCTTTATTATGTGAAACGCATGCCTGGTTTACTGATTGTGGTCTGGAAATGTTTTATAATTGCGAGTATTAAAATAAGCTAATTACATCCTTACATGTAAGTTGTTCAAGTCCTCTTTAGCTCTAACTGACTTGATTGGAAGGGTTTCTTTAATCACATTGATTTTCGTTTTGTTCAACTAGTACCCGATAAAAAAAGAAAAAAGGAAGCCTTAGTAGGATGCATCCACATTTTATTTATTCACCATAGATAAATGGGGGCAATTTCTGTACATACTCTTTGGGTTCACCCACCACATGCATGGTTTCTGCATTTGAAAGACACCAGTGTGCCAATATGTAAATTCTTTTGTTTTTCTTATTTTATGGTTATGGCAGAGCTTGAAAGACAGAAGGGTGCATCTCCCAGTAGAAGATCAGAATATGCCAACCTCGCAATATACCTTGGAGTCATATGTTCATCAAGAACCACTGTCTCCTTCTGAAAGCTATCCTTTTCCCAACACAGGATTACAGAGTGCAGATCATACTAGTTTTGTCTATAATTATGGGAGCCTCTCTGTTGATGAAAAGAAGGAAGTTCTTATAATAACTCGAAACAGCCTTGATGTGCTCTCTAGCATACTGAATACTGAAACAGAGCCAAAACCTATAAAGGTAATTAATCTACTTCAAACATGAAAGCAACATACAATACAATCTCCTTCGTTAGTGTCTCTGGTCTAGCCTCATCATATCGTATGATTCTATCAGTACTTTGGATAGTATGGTTCTGTCATCCTTCTTTCGCCACATATAGAAGCTCCAATGTTTATAATTGTTATATAAGTTGAAATGTTTCTGAATTCTGTGCGACAAAGAATTCATGTTAAGAGTTTGAAAATAGGATTTCAGAATTTATATTTTGTTCATGTCGCCCCAGCATCCACTTGCACATGCACATTTAAGTTTCAAACTGGTTATAACTGCTTTGGAGACTTGTTTATTGTTTCCCTGGAATCTAGGTGGTCCATGACTCATCTTCTAAATTTCCAACCTGAAACACAAGTCTTGTTCCCACTCCAGTCTCCAAAAATCATTAATTTGGCAACCAATAGATGTTATTGCATTGTTGCAGGATGAGTTGACTGTGAGCATGCTGGAGAAATGCAAGGAATCTCAGCCTGTCATTCAGAGGATCATAGAGAGCACCGCCGATGATGAGGGAATGCTCTTTGAAGCACTGAATCTTAACGACGAGCTTCAACAAGTCATCACCAAGTACGAGGAACTAGAAATTACCCTAAAATCTGGTGGAGAACTACCCGGAAACTCCGATACCAGTGAGGCCAATTCACCTGGTCATGTTGGAGCTCATAAAGAAACTAAAAAGTCAGATACCAGCGAGGCCAATTCACCCAGTCATGTTGGAGCTCATAAAGAAACCAAAACCTCTGATACAACTGAGGCCGATTTGGCCGTTCATGTCACAGCTGGTAATGATTCAAAGGCAGCAGATTCCCCAAAAGAGAGTACCGAATCCAGCAGTGATAAGAGAAGTATTGAGAAATAGAAGCGGGCGATAAGAGAGGTTGAAGTTGATGTAGTTTGTTTTAAGCCTGTCATGTAGTTGGTTTTAGTGTACTGCTAATTACTTAATAATCAGGTTGATGTAATTAGTTAATAGATGTTTTATGTAATTAAGGTTGTTGTTGTTGTTGTTGTTGTTATGCTACTGAGTACTGAGTACTGACTGTCTGACTTGTATTTTATTAATTTCATATATCTTAATGCTCAGTAGATGTTGTTGAATAAGACTATTATCTCATACAGGTAGCAGGCTACACATATATTTTACCGAGCTCCTACTTCAATAAGTTAGAATAGTCATTCTACCAATTTATGAATCGATTACTTGCAATCTATTTCAATGAAAAACTTAAAAGGGGTTAAGTATTAATACCCTAACGGTCCATTTATTAATTATTAATTTACCCGTTTATTATTATAATAGTTAATTTTGTTAACCCTTAATTAATAAATGGATACAAACTCAATTAAAATCTCCTATAAAAAAAAAAACTACTGAGTATGAGATTTTATTAAAGGGGCGATCAAAAAAGAAGTCAATTAAAATCTCCTAACTAGAAGACTTGTTTTGTTATTAAGAAATACCGTATATAGAAAAGACTACCGAGTAGGAGATTTTGTCCTCACGCATACCAATTAAGACCCAAAAATGGCAAAATCCCAAAAATCTGCAGTCGATGTAACCCATACTGTTCTTTAAAAAATATCACAAACAAGAAACCAAAAGCAGTAACATGCGTTTGTTTTTGAAAGACTTTGCTCTCTCACTTGCATATGTCTTGAAACTCGCTGTTGGTTCAGATCTCATTCACTATTCAAGCTTCCGGCGACTGCACCACTGTAGACTGTAGAGGGTGCTTCCATCGGGAATAATCAACAGGTGATATTAACATATCTATTCCTCTTTATTTTTATTTTTTATACAAAAATTGTCAACTCTTTGATTAGATTAGATTAGATACTCTCCTGATTTAGTTTTTTGTCATACTGTTTCTTTTAATGAATAATTGAGTTGAGTTCAAATAAAATAATTACCTGTATAAAAGAAAAAAGAAAAAAGAAAAAAATCTGACCATGTTAAGATTTTTTTATTTTTAGGTGTCACTAATTTAAACAATACCATGAAAAAAATATGAACTCTGAAATTTACTGATGAGCATCCCTTTTGATTACTTTATATTATTATTATTACATATAATGAAATCTCCTGTCATTTAATAAAATGTGGATTTCCATACCGATAAAGAATAAAATAAGAAATTAAGAACAAATAAGAGAAAGAAAATAATTACCAATAAATAGAGACGTGGATCTCTCGGTATTTGCCCATATTTAGTTAATATATTGTCTCCCTCTTTATTTATAGTCATTTTTAACATTTATTGAGTTTTTTTTTTTTTTTATTCTTTCTATGGGAATTTTTTTATGATTGATCAATTCAATTAAAGTTTTGGATTAGACAATTTAATATTTATTATTTCATTTACTTTTTTTTTTTAATTTATAAAAAAACAAAAATCTCTCATTTCCATTTCTATCAAACTAATCTTTTTAGAGCCTTATCGTTAGTGTTTCTATGATAAAATGAGGTTAGTCCGGTGGTAAACCCCTCACACCTGCACCATGAAGTTACAGGTTCGAATCCTCTTCCTCCTAATTAAAAACCCGAGAAAAACTATTATATGCCTATACATTATATTTAAAAAGTATATTGCCATATTGGTTATATTATTGAAATGACAAAATATGTATTTTTAAATATATATACATATAAGTTTCTTTTAAAATTACAAAAACTTTATAAATCTATAAAAATGCCTGCATAAAATTACAATGATAATAATAAAAATAATAATAACAACGAATTTAAAGTACCAAAATTCTAACACAAAACTAGACAGAATTAATAGAAATACACCATTTTCATCTCCCTTGAAACAATAAAACAAAAGTAGAATATTTTATAGCAAAATAAAAAATTAATGAATTTTTTATATGCCTAAGAGACAATAGGGATTAAATTAAAATTAGTCATCAACTAACAGGGATGATGTTAAATTTCTCCAAAATTATATTGTTAGTAGTTGAAATTAGGTTGGGAAGGTTAGACATATTTCAATTTTCACTACTTTTATTTACAAACCTCTCTTGCATTTATCATAGTTTAGGATTTCATTAACAGTGACTTTGATAGTGAAAAAGTTTGTTATGTCCTGAAAAGATCATTCTACCCTAAAGAGATAAATTGAAAATTTATATAACATTATAATAATAATAAGAATGATCTTGTTATGATCTTTTTATCAAAGTTTGAAGGGGAATTTTATATATTGTTAAAATTATTTCATTTTAGTTTTTTTATAAGTTATATTTAAAATACACTTGAATCTTTTTTACTTCCAGGAGAAGTTTGTAAACAAAACCAAATATATCTAATAGAATGAAATATGTGTTGCCCTCTATGTATTTCACATTAACTTCTTTTTTTTGTTAATTTGTCCCTTAATCTACTTTAATTGAAATAGAAAACCCCAATTTTCATTAAGTTGTTGATTACCTGACACTCTGCAGAAAATGAGCGACACAGGTAACAGGCAAGCTTCAATTGTAATGGGAGAGTTCAACGGTGTTGAGTATGTTAATGCTAACGAAGTAGCTTCTTCTCCTAGGGCAGATAAAAGAAACAAAATATCAGTTCTGCCACTTGTTTTTCTCATTTTCTATGAGGTTTCTGGAGGTCCATTTGGTGTTGAGGACAGTGTCCAAGCAGCTGGTCCTCTTCTAGCCCTTGTTGGTTTCTTGGCCTTTCCTATAATATGGAGTATACCTGAGGCATTGATCACTGCAGAGCTGGGCACAATGTTCCCTGAAAATGGTGGCTATGTGGTTTGGGTTTCATCTGCATTAGGCCCCTATTGGGGGTTCCAACAAGGTTGGATGAAATGGCTAAGCGGGGTGATTGATAATGCTTTGTACCCGATTATGTTTCTAGATTACTTGAAGTCGGGTGTCCCTGCATTAGGTGGTGGTTGGCCAAGATCTGTTTCAGCTTTGTGTTTGACTGTTTTTCTTACTTACCTGAATTACAGGGGTTTGATCATTGTGGGATGGGTTGCTGTTCTTTTAGGGGTGTTCTCACTCCTTCCATTTTTGGTTATGGGACTTGTCGCGATCCCAAAATTGAAGCCTTCAAGATGGTTTGTGGTTAATTTACGTAAGGTGGATTGGAGTTTGTATTTGAACACTCTCTTTTGGAATCTAAACTATTGGGACTCAATAAGTACTATAGCCGGAGAGGTGGATCACCCAAGGAAGACTCTTCCAAAGGCTCTGTTTTATGCTTTGATCTTGGTAGTTACTGGGTATTTTTTCCCTCTTCTTATTGGTACTGGGGCTGTTCCACTTGACCGCGAGTCGTGGACTGAAGGGTACTTCTCAGATATTGGTAAATTGGTTGGAGGAGTATGGTTGACATGGTGGATTCAAGGGGCAGCAGCGATGTCGAATATGGGCATGTTTGTGGCTGAGATGAGCAGTGACTCTTTCCAGCTTATGGGGATGGCTGAGCGTGGGATGCTGCCACATTGTTTCGCAAAGAGATCTCGTTATGGGACACCTCTGGTTGGAATTCTATTCTCAGCTTCAGGTGTGGTTTTGCTGTCATGGCTGAGCTTTGAAGAGATTGTAGCTGCAGAGAACTTCTTGTACTGTTTTGGAATGATATTAGAGTTTATAGCATTTGTTCGATTAAGGATGAAATATCCAGCTGTGTCTCGACCTTACAAGATACCCGTAGAAACAGTTGGTGCCATTGTTATGTGTATTCCTCCGACAATATTGATATGTGTTGTGTTGGCTCTTTCTTCACTCAAAGTTGCAGTTGTAAGCATTGTTGCTGTGGTGATTGGTCTTGTAACGCAGCCTTGTCTCAAGTATGTTGAGAAAAAGGGATGGCTCAAGTTCTCCACCAATGCAGACCTTCCAGATCTTCATTAATAGATTGAAATGTATCTGACAAAAACCCTTAATCTTCTTTGTTCCCCAAGTAATTACTAATTTAATCTATATAATCCAATTCAATTTCAAGTATGTTGAGAAAAAGGGATGGCTCAAGTTCTCCACCAATGCAGACCTTCCAGATCTTCATTAATAGATTGAAATGTATCTGACAAAAACCCTTAATCTTCTTTGTTCCCCAAGTAATTACTAATTTAATCTATATAATCCAATTCAATTTCAATGCGCAGCAAATTGCACACACCACACACACACCAAGCCCCCCCACCCCCCCCCCCCCCCCCCCCCCCCCCACAATATATATATATATATATATATTTAACTATGGGGTTTTATCCTTTGGGACCTAACCTCTCAACAGCGTAGGTTTGAAAATCAACTCTCGCTACAGGAGAAGGGTATATCAACATTTTGCAATTTAATTAGTAAACCCCTTTTATTATAGTGAAGGTGGACTGCACAATTACTTTGTTAAGAATGGATGTGAAAAAAAAAAAAAAACTATACAGTAAAACCTCGATAAATGAATGTTCGATAAATTAATAATACCGCTTAAATAATAAAATCTTCAAGTCCTGACTCAGGCATGTGTACTAAATTAATAACCTCGATAAATGCATAAGATAATAATTGTTTTTTAAAAGTTTTTTAGGTCCCAACGAATATATAAATTAATAATTGATTAAATATATAAAAAAAATATAACACATAAAAATTCATAATACATATCAATAAACTTTTAACTCAACTTCCTTTAAAATAAATAAATAAATAAATAAATAAATAATAAAAAACCTTAACAACTTCTATTTTCTCAATTCAAATCTTTCTTAAAATATGTATATAAAGTTGTTTGTCTTTTCTTTGTATTGAAACCGAACTCAATATGATCCTTAATTTTTTACAAATCATACACCATATTGGTATATATATATATATATTCCATTTTGTTGTAAGAAATTATTTAATGTTACTATTGCTTGAAAGGCCTCTTTTGGAGAAACGCTTGGTAAAAACATTATTGTCATTTGGATCATGACATCGGTAAACATATTCATTACCCCTTGAATAATTTCTTCATTAGTAAACGATTCCATCACTATATCATTTTCACTAAGATAATTCAAAAGGTGATCAACATTCATCACATTTCTATAGTGAAGACTAGAAATGGTTTTACATAATCCATCGATGCTTTCATCTTCACCAACTTGTGGTTCAGAAGCCATATCATTGGCATATGAAGATCTGAACGGATCTTGCAATGTCAAAAACAATTTGCAATGGTTGTTGTCTTCATATCAATGTTTGAAGCCGTATTAATAAATTTCATAGCAATATGTTAATTTTTTCAGGATTTATTGCTTCTATCTCGTAGCCCTCCAAGATGCTAGAGTAAAAACAACGTTGATAATGAATTTTTAGTGCTTGAATAATCCTAGCATTGCATGGTTGAATATTTGATGTTGTATTAGGAGGCAAGAAAAATAGTTCAACATTTGTCAAACCTTCGATAACCTTTAATATGTAAGTACTAATTAACTTCCTTTTTTGGGTGAGAAGTACTTGTTAACTTTTATATATGTACGTATGAATCTTGGTCGAAAATATGTACAATACATGTACAAGTAAAAACATAAAACTTAAAAAAAAGTAGTGAAAACATAAAACTCCCTTTTAAATTAACAAATATTCATTTATCGATAAATTAATAAATCATTTATTTATCGATAAATAAATAACCCCTTTAAAATAATAATTTTCCTCAATCCCAATAATATTATTTTATAGGGGTTTTACTGTATTTGAATTAATAAAAATCTATCCTAAAATACTTTGTTAAGAGTATGCGTGCACGAGAAAATTATATTTGAGTTAATCAAAACTGATTCAAAATAATTACCTAATCTAAATAAGATATAATAGGGGTGCATTTACTAATTAGGAATAAAATGAATCGGAATCAAGTTCCATCGGAAAGGGAATCGAGAGGAATCGAAATCAAGTTACTAAATTCAATTCTAGCGTTTACTAATTTTGAAGAATTAGAAATATAATCAAATTTGTACAAAGTTGATTACAAAAATGCCCTTATATACAAAATAGAGCTATACGTATTTATATATATATATATATATATCAATTTTAATAGGATAAAAACTGAAATGCCTGCAGAAAAAAAAAATACAAACTTATGTCTTCCACAATGAAGACATGTTATTTTCTTATTCCTTTATTTATGTATTCATTCATTATATATATATATATATACACACACACACCATGCAACGTCTATAAAAAGTTGGTATACGATAGTTCACAATTTTTTTATTTTTTTTTGTCACGGTTATGTTTTTATTTTTTATTTTTATATCACACTTTTTTATTTTCCTGATAAAATCATTTATATATACATACCAAATTCAAGGTATTCGCAGTTCATTTTTATTTTATATATATATATACTGTATATATTACAACATAATTTCATATGAGATATTAATGAAAAAAATATATGCACAGTTTTATTATTATTATTATTATTATTATTAATTTTATTTGAGGATAGTTTAGTAAAGATACATGAATTCCCCTTATAATCAGGAAAGGGAACTTGATTCCTATTGTGGGTGAGGGGAATCAAATTCCCCTTCTTTTAAATAGTTAATTCCTAATTTATGGATGAGATTCACAGAACTTAATTCCCCAAAATATTAGTAAACAATGTAATTCAAAATTAGGAACTTAATTTCATTTCCTTGGATGAGATTCCTGATTAATAAACACGTCATAGGAAGATTAGTCTACAAAGTATCTCTAAGTATCATCATAATAATTCTTGTATAACCTTGTATCTTCTTCGAGTTCGAGATTGATTAGAACCTTAACAATAATAGCTTTTTTAAAAAAAATAAAAAAAAAATCTAAAATAGGGATATTATCACTACCACCAGGGGTATACCTAGGATTTTTTATATGATGGGCTAAAATAAAACTATATATATAAATTACTGAACTTCGGCACTATTTTAAAAAAAGTTATTTATTCCTTTGAAAAAAAAAATTAAATAGAAATACACACTATTTAAATTTTTTTTTACGAGGTTTTACATCATCAAACTCATCTCACTACAAGAAAAACCATATTTTTGACAGTTTTTTAATGACAGTTTTACATAACTGTCAACTATTATAAGTTTGTTGATAGTTTTGTAAAATTGTCAATTATTATTGATTGTTTCTAATAACTGTGAATAAATTTGTTTTTCAAAATTTTTATTTTTATTTATCTTTAATAATTTTTTAAAACTTTTACTCTATATTTTCAACACCAAACAAAATCTTGATATGAATTTATTTTACAATAAGATATCGGTTTTTGGGCAAACCGATATTGGATAAGTAAAATTTTAAATTTAATAAATTTACTTTTAAATCATTTATTTTAAAATATTCAAAAAAATAATTTTAAAAAATTGTTTATTTATTTTACACCCTCTTGTTTCATATTAAGAGACACGTTAATAATTCAATTACCCATATAAATTAGTAATCCGAGTCTTACATTTATTCATTAAATTGCAAGATGATTGCTGAGTAATATCTCCCCTGTAGTGAGAGTTGTATTATAAATCATGCTTATTACAATTGATATCACGAGTCTCCTATAGAGTATAGATCAATAACTCGACTATATATGTTTAAAAAAATATAATTTTATTAAAAGTTTCAATAAATATTTTTTAATATATGTCTGTTGTAGAAATTAGAATTTTTATTAGTTAAATAAATTTAAATTTATCTAACAAGGTTTTTATTATTATTATTATATATATATATTTCTAACAACTCATATAGGTTATATATAATATATTGTTCAATTATTAACAAATCAAATCTTGTAGTCAAGTGGTAAAGGCTTACAACTTTTGACTAGAGAAGTGGGCGGGGTCGGTGGTGGCCGGACGGTGGCGGTGACCGGATGGAGGCTAGGGTCCGACGGAGGGGGGTGGACGGCGGCGATGACTAAACAGAGGCAGCGGTCGGACGACGGGGGCGACGGTGGCGACGGTGGCCTGAACGAAGACGGGTGAACGGCATGGTGGCCAGGTGGTAAGGGCGGCGGTGGTCAATTTAGCGTGACTAAACCCATCAATGGTCACATACACGAATATAATCAAATGACAGAGATCAATCATGGATGCGTAGTATGGAAATTACATGTAATGTGATCTATACATGTCTATTTCCAACTGGTGCTACTTTATTCTTTAATGAGAACAATACTTAACACAATGTAACATAGTGAAATGAAATTAATACTTTATTTCTGATAAAAAAAAATCCAAATATATAAATGCATAAGTATGTCCAAAATCAAACATAATGCAATAAAATACAAAATGATACAAACTCCCACTATAATGTGATATCCCTTTGTAATCCCTTGGGTGGTAATCCCTTTATAAGCGAATCTGCTATCATTGAGTTTGTCCCAATGTGCTCTATGGATATCTGTCAATTGTCTACTCTGCACTCTCTTCTTCACAACTAGGAACTTAATATCAATATGCTTTGACCTAGATGAGCTCCTATTGTTTTTGGAATATAGCACCGCTGACTTATTGTCACAATATAGTTTGAGTGGTCTTTCAATACCCTCCAGAATACACAGGCCATTGACAAAATTCCATAGCCATATCCCATGGTTGGATGCCTCATAACATCCTACAAACTCTACTGCCATGGTGGAAGAAGCTACGAGTGTCTGTTTGGCACTCCTCTAAGAAATAGCTCTACCAACCAATAGGTATATGTACCCTAATGTGGATCTCCTACTGTCTTGGCATCTAGCAAAATCAAAGTCGGAATACCCTATGATCTCCAACTGATTCGATCTCCTATATGTGAGTATGTGATCTTTTGTTCCCCGCAAATACCTCATAACCCGCTTGACTGCTTTCCAATGATCCATCTTAGGGTTAATTAAATATCTGCCTAACATACCAACAAGGTACGCAATATTCGAACGCGTACACACCTGAGCATACATTAGACTCCCTACAGCTGATGCATAGGGAATCTTTTGCATTTTCTTAACTTCAAGGTTATTTTTAGGGCACTGATTGAGACTGAACTTGTCTCCCTTAGCGATATATTTTAATCTCTATTTGTGTTCTATTCATTTTATAATTAAATTTTATGCATTATATAATTGACATGTATACCCACTAGTTGATTATACTCTTGCTTAGGATAATATGTTATATAATCTAGATTGGATTGACAACCTTGATGGATTGAGAACATAGTGAGTGTGATATATTGTCGGAGGGTATATCAACCGCGATAATCTAAGCCGTTAATTGTAACAAACCGATCCCGCCATGACCTCCTCTCCTTAATTGGTTAGGCATTGAGATGGAAAGTTGTTTAAGGTTCATAGTAATGGTCTAAACACATTTTAGAAATCAATTGGTTAACATTTGTGAGATTCGTTCACTAAGGTAGCTTGAGAAGCATTTCCCGGTAATCCACTTGTGATCCCATTAATTCCTTAGCTATTCTCTTAATTGTTTATTCCATTTATCTTATCTAGATTTGTTAAGTATTCTTTTATTAGTTTATTAGGTTTATTTTTCATGTATGGTTGATGGCTTGACAACCCATTCACTCATTCATATTTTTATGATTTATTTTACCGCATTTAGATTAGTTAATTTATTCAACTAATCACTCTAATTCCCTGTGGAACGAATCTTACTTGCCACTTTACTAATTTTCTATTTAAGTGGATTTTTAAGTGGCGAAATTGGTTTTCAAAACGATTACACATAACACATTATATCGTTAAGTACACAACGACAACTCATCAACCAACAAGTATATGTATCCTGATGTGGATCTCCTAGGGTGCGTTTGGTACGCGGGACGAGACGGGACAACTTTTTATTGTCCCATATTTGGCGCACTATTAGCATGGGACGGGACGGGGCGGGACGGGACGGGACAAGATGGGACAAAAACCACAAAAACTTGTTCCACCTCAGACCCTCGGCCAGACTTGTCCCATGCGTGGGACAAGTGTCAAAAAGATATTTTTGCCCTTAAAACTTCCAAAAATTACAAAAATATCAACTATATATAAAAATAAAAATAAAAACTGATCTTGAAATTAGGTTTTCATCTTCACTCAGCCATCATCAACCGATCCTCTCCTCTCTATCTCTCACATCTACCAGCCGAAAATCCATCCTCGTCGGGGTAGCTTGAACTCGCCGTCGGTGCTGTCAGTAGCACACCTTATCTTTTTTCTTCAAAGCCAAGTTCATTCACTCAGATTTTGTCTTTTGTCTTTTTATTTTTGGGATCTGTCTTGTATGCCTTCTTTATGCTTGAGCCATGCCTTGTTGCCATCAATTTTGTCATCAATGTTGTTTACCGGCAAGTTTGAATTTGTACAACGAGCTCAAGCAGCTGGGTGTAAGATATTTTTGTTAAGTTTATGCAATTTCTTAGTTTATTTTAATTTTTAACCACTCTCTAATCTCTATAAAAATCTCTTGCAATCAAAGACAAATTTGTTTGTTTCTTTACAACCTAAAACATGTGATTTTCTTTCTTGAAACTTTTTTCTTTTCGTTTTTCATCTAGTTATAGGGATCTTCTAGTTTTGCCAGAAATTTTTCTTATTTGAGTTGTGATTTTTCTTATTTGAAGAAACACTTTTACAATATATTGTTGCCGGAGCAGTCTGACCGGTTGCTCAAGTACCTACCATGCTTTTACATGGATCGTTGTTCTCCTCACTTTGATTTGAACCATCTGCTAATTAATTCAATAGCCAATCACATTATATATATTACAATTATATACTGCTATGGATTATATACATTAACATATGCTATTTATCAATATTAGTTCATAAAAATAAATCTATTTTAACAATTCTTCCTAGCAAGTCACAATTTTTTAAATCCTGTGTAGTTTTTTATGATCTTATTTATGTTGTGTAAATACTACCAAGTACCAACTTATTTATGTTAAGAAGATACTATTAAAAACTCAAAAGCTTGAAATTGTTAAGTAATTAGAGTCAAAAAAGTGTTTATGTTAACATACCCCTCACATCTGGAAAGTTAACTATAATATTATGTTAAAATTACTATTATTTGACTTGTGATTTTCTAATGTGGATTTAATTTTCTGTTTAGACTAAGTGTGCGGAGTTGTATTGTGCTAAGATATTAGGTACTTTATTGAATTTAATTAGCTACAGCTGATTTGTTTAAAATTATGACACTCCTTGCATTCTTGATTTAGCTTTAGCAAGATACATGGATTAATTTGACTGAATGTATGCTTGTTTTGTTAATTTGTGAAATTTGAAGCTATGGATGAACGTGGCAATCACTTGATTTTACTCATTAAAGTGTGGAGGCTTTACGTACACATGTTAGTGTGTTTTGTTGCAATTCAGGTTTATTTATTTGAATATGAGAGAAAGTGGTCTGAAAGGAAAAATTTAGGTCATGGGACATTTTCTAGACTTCAAATTAGGTCAACAGAAATACAGCGTATCACACATGCAAGTGATACTAATTGTATATGGGAGTTGTGAATGGATAGAAATGTATTTACAATGTTGTGTGAGTTGCTAAAAACTCGTGGTGGGTTGTTAGATGATGGTAATGTCACCATAGAGGAGCAAGTTACTACTTTTGTACACATATTAGCATACCATGTCAAAAATATAAGTATTTAGGTTATATTCTATAGGTCTGGTGAAACAATTAGTCGGTATGTCTATCGAGTTTTACTTGCTTTGTTGCATTTAGAAGACGTGATATTTGTCAAACCAACTCTCGTCCCAGATTATTGTACACACTCGAGGTGGAGATGGTTTAAGGTAACCATTGTAACATTACCATTATATACATTACATAATAATTTATGTTTTCCATATAAAACATGAGTTGTTTCTTGTTTTTAGGGTGCCTAAGAGCACTAGATGGAACATACATAGAAAAGACTATACCTGATTCTAATAAACCAAGGTATCAAACAAGAAAGGGACATATTGCAACCAATGTATTAGATGTATGCACTTGTGATTTGAAGTTTGTATATGTCTTATCTGGTTGGGAGGGCTCAACTACCAATTCTAGAGTTCTTCGGGATGCAATTACTAGACATAATGGATTGAAGATCCCATTTGGTAAGATAGTATTTAAAATTACAACAATTTACTCAACTTATTTACTCAGTGACAACTAATATATGTAGTTATTATAGATAATTACTATTTGGCCAATGCGGGATATACCAACGGTCAAGGTTTTCTTGCACCATATAGATGTACTAGGTATCATTTACAGGAATGGGAAGATTTTGATCGTGCACCTAGGAATCACGAGGAATGTTTTAATATGAAGTACTTACAAGCTAGGAACAATATTGAGAGGTGTTTTGGTCTCTTGAAGAAACGTTAGGCTATACTACGAAGTCCTTCTTTTTATCCAATTAGATTTTAAGGGAAAATGATCATAGCTTGTGCTTTGCTGCATAATTTTATTAGGATGTACATGGATGTTGATCATGAAGAATACACGCTAGTCACAGTTGATGTGTTGCCAATTGGGGAAGACATACCAAATGAGTTAGAATTTATTGATGTCGTCGAAGCAAGCGATGAATGGAGTCAATAGAGAGATGATCTAGCCGAAGAGATGTTTGACACTTGGATGTGAAGAAGAACTTGAAAGATTTATGTTTTCTTTTTCATTATTGTTGAACTTGACAGATTTTTTTTTTTTTTTTGTTATTGTTAAACTTGAAAGATTTATGTTTTTGTTTTCGTTATTGTTGAACATTTCTATTGTCTACTGAATGAGAAAGACAAGTTGAACATTTATGTTTTTATTTTCTATTATTGATATATACATTAGTTTTCTTTTATGGTATAAACTTTATTAAATATGATATTAATTTTCTTTTCTTTTTTAATACTAAAATATGGTATTTTATCGGTTCATGTAGTTTTTTGTATAAACTTAAAAGTTTACAGTTTTAACAGAAGAAAACACTATAATCTTCATTGAATGTTTTGTGTTGACAATGGAGGAAAGGGTATTATGAGGGGAAAAAAATCAAGGACTTAGGTGGGTTTAGAATTTTAGTGGGGAACCCAAATAATAAAAAATTTATCAACTTTTTAAGGCAGCCTATGTAAGTTCCTCAAGTTTGATTGACTTATTTCGGTGACAAACCACAATTGGGGTTTGACATGTAAGAGTAGCTTAGGCATTGATGATCAAGCTCAAAGGCCCTCTCAAGATCTCAAAATGATAAGCACTTCAAAGGTATATCTCTTGTGCTTAGTTTTCATTGAAGAGATTTAGTTGCACACACACTTATCATGCTTGCATATGTATTCATTACACTTGTGTGCATTCTCTTCACTTTTCACACTTGCACATTATGCACAAAGTGGGAAAACAGGGCATTGTCGCCCTTCGGTGGTGTTGCCTTGAGCACGTGGCGACAGAATGCTTCACACTTGCACATTGTGCACAAAGTGGGAAAACAAGGCATTGTCGCCCTTTGGTGGGTGTCTCCTTGAGCATATGGCGACAGAATGCATGAAGCACTAAAGAAAGTGTTGCCACCGTATTGTTGATGTGGCGACCAAGAAGTGTTTGAGAGATTAATTCCTGAAAATCAATTGGGTATGGCGTCGCCATGAAGTGTCGCTCTAAGATCAAAGGGCGACAGAGAGGATTAAATGGTGTCGCCGTGAAGTGTCGCTCTAAGATCAAAGGGCGACAACTGTTTTGTCAAAAGCGGCGTTGCATCATTTTGGACACCTATATAAGCATTACTTTCTCTTGAGGTCTTTTAAATGAATTAAAAATTCACATTTTTAATTGAGAGCATTTTTAAAGAGAGAAATTCATTCAAGAACTTATCTTTGATCATCTTTGATCACTCAAATCATTTCCATGTGCATCAATCATTCTCTAACATCATCTAGGATGCATTTTTACATGGGTCTTCTTTAACACACATAGCTTGGTAAGTTTTTCACTAATTTCATCTAATCTTAGTGTTTTACTTAACAAGAAATCTCTTTAATTACTTGTATGTTCTTAGATCATATTCTATTTTACAAGATTGAGATTATTGTGTTGAATGTTTTAGTGTTGTATTGTGATAGCTATAACCTAGGATTGCTTTATCTTACATAGCTATGCTTTATGCCATGACATATAGCAATTGATATCTAGGATTGATTTAATTGTCATCTTTTAATCCTAGACAAGCATTTAGTGTAACCTAGCATTAAATGGTATATTGGATATCGTGCATATTCGCTTAGGTTGATTAATCTCTTCATTGAAAAGTAAGACTTGGGATTACGTTGCTTAGTCCGCAAGCAAATTGATCTAGGTTCACTTTTAAAGGTCTGCGGGTAGTAGTGGTGGGTTAGTGACCGTGTAAGGTTTGACGTGATCAACCTAGGTTGTAAACACCATTATAATTAGTGGATTCGAAGATCGTGTGTAGCACACATATCAGTCCGTGGTTTTTTCTTGTTGAAGATTACCACGTAAAAATCAAGTATTATTTAAATTCCACACTTTACACTTGATTTGCTTATTTGAGTGGTTGCGGTTATTTTCGTAATATTGACTAATTCGAAAAATTTGGTAATAACCGGATTAAAATCTATTCACCCCTCTCTAAATAGTTTTATACACACCGCGTAATATTTGTTTCAACCTACTATATATATATAAGGCAAAAACAAAGGCACAATTGAGGTTGGCCACCTAAATTTAAATTTGATTTTTGCTATTAGTTCATTATATTTTCTTTGTGTGTGTATATAAGTTTGTTTGTGATTTTGGGGATGTCGATTAGATCTACTGTTTTTGACTGATGGGTTTGAGGAAGAATGATAGATGATATCAGGCTTATTTCTTTTAATTTAGTATGTTAATCAATTTGATTTTTTGGATAAAACATGAGGTAGGTCAGGTTCTAGCTACGTAACCTGTTTAATTGTTCTTATTCTTGTTTTGTTGTATTACGATTTCAAGTTTTTATTTATGCAATACTCAAGATATTTTTAGAGTATTAATTAGATTGAATCAAATTTATTAAATGATAAGAAAATTATATATGTCTGATAGACGTAACTGGATACTTGAAGAAGAGGATGTAATGATTAGCATCCTCGAAGGAATTGTTACTAATGATGGTAGATGCAATACCGGTAGCTTTAGGTCTAGTACCTATGAGCATGTCACTTCAAAAATGCATGAAAAAATTGAAAATATTAACATAACGGCAAGACATTTGCAAAACAAAATGAAACAACTGAAAGATAAATATTCAGAGGCCTATGATATGCTCAATATGAGTGGGTTCGGTTGGGATGACACTCACAAATGTGTTACTGTCGACGGTCCTAAAATCCAAGAGGAATACTTGAAGGTTAGTGGTTATATTAATTCTCTTTACATATGTAATCAATTAATAGTTTTATTGTTATAACATATATAATAATAATAATAATAATATTGTTATAACATATGTTTGTTTGTTATGATAGAAACATCCCAACAAGAATTGTACAGCTAATAAACCATTCCCACACTATGAACGATTGGTAATAGTGTTTGGGAAAGATCGAGCAATAGTTAATATGGCTGAATCCGCAACAGATGTTTTGGATCACATGGGATTAGAACATGAAGAGTCGGACACGGCTAGTTTCACTCAGCCTTTGTCAACTCCATCAAATGTTGCCTTTGCTTCCTCTGAACCAAATGCAGGACAAACGTCAAAGCGGAAGAGAAAGAGGAATGTCAGTTCAACAGTAGCAGACATCATTAAGGTCTTTGAAAAAAGCATGGAAAGGGAATCCGCGGATATTGCTAAGTTGACTGAAGCTATTACGGGAGAGGATGCAATGATCCGTTTACGTTTTGAGCTTGAGGGTATGGGTCTTGATCGTATGCAAATGATACGAGTTACTATGTATTTTGCAAATAAGTCAAACCAGTTGCGCATTTGGAATGGCTTGAATGACTCCTACAAGCCAAATTTCGTGAAGGCAATTCTAGAGGAGTGAACATGTTTGATTTTGTGAACATGTTTGAAACTTATATTTTGTTGGAATTATGAACATGTTTGTGTCATGGATTATGTTATTATGTTCGTGAACATTTATATTGCATTAACTTTTTTGTTGGATCATGTTATTAAATATTATCAATAATTTACTATTATGCAAAAAGAAAAGATGTGTGTGGTTGAATAATTAAAACTTGAAATTGTAGGTCATGAGTATGATTTACATGTAATTACTAATTACATGTATATAAAATTTATTTGTCTTTTCCATTATTCACAATTACGAGCATGTAAAATTTAATAATAATTTTATTTAAAAAAATTGAGGGATGGCCATAATAATATTATTATTATTTGAAAAGAAAAAAAACTAACATGTCTTCCAAAAAATTATTAATTAAATTATTTTTCAATTACAATACTATTATTTTTGTTAAATATGATATATAAAAATATTTATTTAATAAAATAAAATAAATACTGACTTGTCATGTCCTAAATGTCACTATTATATGGTAAGTTGGTAACAAACATTGGACAGGACAAGAAGGGCACTCTGGTCATTTGAACCTCTTGTCCCGTCCTGTCCCAGCTATACCAAACACATAACAGTACAGTGAACAGTTCTGTCCCGGGCCTACCAAACACAGAACAGAACAACCTATCCTGTCCCGTCCCGCCTTGTCATGTCCCATGTCCGTGCCAAACTCACCCTTACTGTCTTAGCATCCAGAATAATCGGAGTCGGAATACCTTATGATCTCTTACTGATCTGATCTCCTACATGTGAGAATGTGATCTTTTGTTCTCTGCAAGCATCATAACCCGTTTAGCTGCTTTCCAATAATTTATCTCAGGGTTACTTAAATATCTGCTTAACATACCAACAATGTACGCAATATCCAGATGCGTACACACCTGAGCATACATTAGACTCCCTACAACTGATGCATAGGGAATCTTCTGTATTTCCTTAACTTCAAGATTATTTTTAAAGCACTGATTGAGACTTAACTTGTCTCCCTTAGCAATAGGGGTGTCACCTGGTTTGCTGTCCTGTATGCCAAACCTTTTGAACACTTTATCGATACAGCTCCTTTATGATAATCCAAGAATGCCCCGAGAGCGATCTCACTGTATCTGGATCCCTAATACAAAGGAATCGTCACCAATCTTTCATCTCAAAATTCTTTGATAGAAATCTCTTGATTTCGTATAAAAAAACCACTGGAAAAGTGGCATTGACCTGCAAAGGAAACCGGGTCTAGGTGAGACAACTTATCGACCAAAAAAACATACCTAAATAAAACTAGGTTGAGATCTTCCAAATTATCACGATCATTAGGACACCCAAAAGTGTTCTCTTTTGTTCTAGTGATGGGGATACAGATAAGCAAAAAAAGTATCGTATAATTTGGGGACCATAACCTTAAATATAATAATCAGATTATTATATGTTTCGCTATTTCTAATTTGGCCCCTCATCAAATTAGAAATAGTACTTTGGTATCTACACATTAACTCCAAGACAATTATACCCTTAAGCCTTAAAACTTTAAATCTTAATTAGACCACTTTCATTTAGGCTTAATCAAATATAGCATAACACATTTAATATTTACATGTGTGGCCTCACATGATGGAATTTTCCAACAATCTCCCACTGGGCCACATATGTATCTTTACAAATGTATATGACTTTATGAGATCCAAAATTTTGCTAACACAATTTTATGGTATATCCGAACAATCTCGTCCATTTATTATGCCGTTATAGGATCAAAGCGGTTTTCATCACATTTAGCGTGACTAAACCCATCAATGGTCGCGTACACCAACATAACCAAATGACATAGATCAATCATGGATGTGTAGCATGGAAATTATATGCAATGTGATATATACATGTCTATTTCCAACTGGTTCTACTTTATTCTTTAGTGAGATCAATACTTAACACAATGTAACAGAGTGAAATGAACTGAATACTTTATTTCTGATCAGAAAAATATCCAAATACATAAATGCATATGTCCAAAATCAAACATAAAGCAATAAAACGCAATATGATACAAACTCCCTCTATAATGTGATATCCTCATACAAAATAACACCCATATGAGCAGTGTGCTCATGAAAGACCTTGAGTGGTAATCCCTTTGTAAGCGAATCCGTTATCATGGAGTTTGTCCCAATGTGCTTTATATATATGTCCACTTTGCACTCTCTCCTTCAAAACTAGGAATTTAATGTCAATATGCTTTAACCTAGATGAGCTTCTGTTGTTGTTGAAATATATCACTGCTGACTTATTGTCATAATATAGTTTGAGTGGTCTTTCAATACCCTCCAGAATGCGTAGCCCAGTGATAAAATTGCATAGCCATATCCCATGGTGTGATGCCTCATAGCATGCTATAAACCCTGCTACCATGATGGAAGAAGCTACGAGTGTCTGTTTGGCACTCCTCCAAGAAATAGCTCCATCAGTCAATAGGTATATGTAGTCTGATGTGGATCTCCTATTGTCTTAGCATCTAGCATAATCGAAGTCGGAATATCGTATGATCTCTAACTGATCCGATCTCCTATATATGAGCATGTGATCTTTTGTTCTCTGTAAATATCTCATAACCCGTTTGGCTGCTTTTCAATGATCCATCCCAGGGTTACTTAAATATATGCCTATCATACCAATAATATACGTAATATCCGGACGCATACACACCTGAGCACACATTAGACTACAACTGATGCATAGGGAATCTTTTGCATTTTCTTAACTTCAAGGTTATTTTTAGGGCACTGATTGAGACTAAACTTGTCTCCTTTAGCGACAAGGATGTCACCTGTTTTGTTATCCTGCATGCCAAACCTTTTGAGCGCTTTATCGAAATAGCTCATTTGTGATAATCCAAGAATACCTTGAGAGCGATCTCGTTGTATCTGGATCCTTAATACAAATGAGGCGTCACTAAGATCTTTCATCTTAAAATTTTTTGATAGAAATCTCTTGGTTTCATGCAAAAAACCACCAGAAAAGTGGCGTTGACTAGCGAAGGAAACCAGGTTTGGGTGAGACAACCCATCGACCTAAAAGCATGCCCAAAAACAAAACTGGGTTGAGATCTTCCAAATTATCACTATCCTGGGGACAACCAAAAGTGTTCTCTCTTGTTTTGGTGATGGGGATTTAGACAAGCCAAAGAGGTATCGATAATTTGGGGACCATAACCCTAAATATAATAATCAGGTTATTATATGTTTTGCTATTTCTAATTTGACCTCTCATCAAATTAGAAATAGTACTTTGGTATCTACACATTAACTCCAAGACAATTATACCCTTAAGCCTTAAAACTTTAAATCTTAATTAGACCACTTTAATTTAGGCTTAACCGAAGATAGCATAGCACATCACATTTAATATTTACATGTGGCCCCATATGATGAAATTTTCCAACACAATCAACTCTTGAATTTCACATGCTCGAATAGTTTTCAACTCCGAGTGACGCTTGAAAGAAGCACTCACAAAGTTGACAATAGAATTCAATTTTGAAAAATAATAGCCAAATATCATGCCCTTTTTTGGCTACTGCAACTAAAGCAAGTTGAATCCTATGTGCAAAACAATGTATGTAATAGATATATGGACAATCTTTGAGAAATAAGGCTTATAAACCATTCCACTCACCCCTTATGTTACTTGCACCATTGTATCCTTGACCTCGCAAGTTTCCAATCGATAGATTATATTGAGTAAGGACATTGCATTTTCTTTTTTAAGAGTTGACGCATTTGTATCATTAACACTCACAACTTGAAAAAAACGTTCTCTAACAAATCCTTTAGAATCAACATGTCTCAAAATAATTGTCATTTGTTCTTTGTTGGATTCATCAACTGTTTTATCAACAAGGATGCAAAATTTAGCATCCCCAATTTCCTCATGGATATTAGCCTGCACCCTATTAGCAAGAATATTCAACAACTCTTTTTGAATTCTGGGTGATGTATACTTGGCATTTTGTGGAGAATTTTCTAGAACAATCTCAGGAAATTCTTGATTTACTTTTGCTTGCAACTTTATCATCTCAATGAAGTTCTCATAATTAGTAGAATTGATGGATTCATCATGTCCCCGAAAAGCACATCCTTGTATTGCTAGCCATTTCACCGTCTTTAGTGAGGTCTTGAGTCGTAATCTATTTTGCAAAGTGAAAATGTATAATTTACTATTATACCCGTGCGTGTCTTTTAAATATGACATAGAGGGTGTGTGAATGGGTTGTTAATCCGTTATTACCAAATTTTCTGGATAAGTCAATATTACAAATATAACCCCAATTCACAAAACAATAATCAAGTGTAATATGGTGCTGAAATATAAACGACACTTGATTTTTACGTGGACACCCTCAATAGGGAAAAACCACGGGCTAGTAAGTGTGCCACACTCGAACTTCGAATCCACTAATTGTGATAGCGTATACAACATAATCCCGGTTTGATGGCCTAATCACGGCCAATATCCCGCTACCACTACCCGTAGGCCTGTAAAAGTGGAACTAGTCCAATTTACTCATGTGACCACCTAATCCCGGTGTACAACCTAATCCCGGTCTATCATATAAGACTTACTTCTCCGAAGAGATCAACACCCTAAGTGAATATGCAATGATATCCAAATATGCAAGTTAGAGCTAGGATACTCTAGATGCTTACCTAGGATTATATGATGACAATAAAATCAATCCTAGATATGAAAATAGCTATATGTCAAGGCATACCACTTTAACTAAGTAAAGGATAACCAATTGTAGATACAAAACTATCACAAATAATCTCAATCATGTTAATGAGATCAATTAGCTAGATGTTAGATAAACATGAAAAATCCTAGCTATCACAAAATAACCCAATCAATATATAATCTCAATCATGTGTGTAGAAATTAATCTAAACACATACAAGTAATATAAGAGATAAAATTGATAAGCAAAACACTAAGATTAGATGAGATTAGTGTTCAAAAAATCATACCATGTGTGTTGAAGAAGACTCATGCATTAGCATACACTAGATGATCCTAGATGATGCTTAGATGATGATGAAACAAATTATGGTGTGTTCAATATTAATCTAGAGGGGGGGGGGGGGGTGAATAGATTTTATCCGATTTTACCCAATTTCCGTTAATAGGCAAGATTACGAAAAAACCCTTTACTAGTCAATACAAAATAGCAAGTGTAATATGGTGCGGAAAATTAAAAGACACTTGATATTTACGTGGAAACCCTTACGGGAAAAACCACGGGCTATGTAAGTGAGCCACACTCGAACCTCGAATCCACTAAGTGTGAGAAAAATTACAACCTAATCCCGGAAGTAATCACACACCTACCTAATCCCGGTATAAGTGAACCTAGTCCTAATGCTTGTGAATTAAGCAACCTAATCCTGGAAGCAACACAAGACTTAGTTCTCAATGAAGAGAATGCAACCTAAGTGAATATGTGAAATACTCAAAATGCAACAAGAGCAAGGCAACTCTATATGCTTACCTAGAATGATGATATATCAATGAAATCAATCCTAGATATCAAAAGCTAAATAACATATCATAAAGCTTAGCTAATCAAGATTAAGTAAAACCTAGATAGCTATCACAATACAACACTCAATCATATTCATCACAAACAATCTCTATCTTATATCTAGCATGTGAACATAAAGCATACAATAAGATAAAGAGATAACTTGACAAGAAAGAAACTAAAATTAGATGAAGTTAGTCAAAATCTTACCAAGAAAGATGTGATGATGCAAAACCATACATGGATGAGTCCTAAATGGTCATGAATGATCCTAGATGAACTTTGATGATCAAAGGAAATGGTTTGAGTGTTAAAGGTGAGTTCTTGATGATTTTTCTCTTGAAATATTTTCTAAGTGAAAAATATGATATTTAGAACTCTTAAAAACGACCTAGAAATGAAAGTGGCATATATATAGTATGCCAAAGTGAAGTGGTGCCGTTTTGTAATTTTTGCAAAAGACCGCCGATTCTGCGCCCTTGATTCTGCGGCCACGGACCGCAGATAGACCTGACTCGGTTCCGGTTCGAACCGGAGGAACCGGCCGGAACCGGAACCGGAACTGAGAAAACCGGAACCGAAACCAGTTTTTCGATTCCGGTTCCAATTTTTTTTTTTTTTTTTTAAACATTACAAAATATTATTACATTTCATTTATAAAAAAATAAAATGTTAGAAATGACATTGTAGAGTATTGAGCCATGGCCCATAACCCTTGTCCAAGTAATTATGTTTTCCATTCCATTCTCCTCATTTTTATATAGGTTAGGCATCTCATTCACTTCTCTATTTTTCCAATGTGGGATGTGGGAAATTATAAAACCATAAATATTTATTGAAAATCTGCACAGAATAATAAAAAAAATGTATTGATTATAAGAGCGTTTGATTATGGTTTTCCTCTTAAATCTTTAAATCTTTCATTTTTCTTCTGTATATATATATTTTTTATTTGTTTTATTATTTATTAATTTATAGTATTAAAAAACTTTAGAAAGGACATCTTTACTAAAAGCTTTGATCGAAATGCTTCCCTTGACCCTAGATATCACAACTTCTTTTAAAATGTATTCCGTTTGAAAAATCTACTACTAACTTAATTTCCAACGATGCAATCAGCCCTTCCCTTAATCTATTCCTTTTAGATTAAGAGATGCATGCAATGGGATGTTGTCATCTATACACATGATCAGTACAAGGGTGTCCTAAGATGTGGGTCTATTAGGCATGTATTTGTGGAGAAGAACAAAAAGGAATAAGTGAAAACAAAGCGACCCTTGGTTCAACTTCATCACAACTCACATATTTGAATATATGGCTACATAAAAAGTGATAGGGTCAAGATGCTGGTAATTGAAGTTTTATTTAAAATTTAAAAAAAAAAATGTAGTTGTTGTCATTCAATTTGGTCTTTGACGCATATATGCAAAAAATTTGAAATAAAAAGAATCCAGTTCATAACTTGAACAGTGCATTTGCAGCATGCAGTCGAAATTAACAAGGAAACTCTCATTGTGTGAGAAATTATAACGCTGTTCTTTCCAGAGTGGGTATATACTTTCCAGCGTGGGTATATACTTAGCATGCAGTCGAAATTAACAAGGAAACTCTCATTGTGTGAGAAATTATAACGCTGTTCTTTCCAGAGTGGGTATATACTTAGCATCTATATAATCACAATTGAGTTCCAATCCATGGACATATTAATTGAAGCTTCCAGTTGTATTTCTAACAAGTTCAACAAGTAGCTGATGGAGGTGGATATCTAGAAGGACAATAATGTTCCTTTCTTTTTTTTTTCCTAACCTTTTTTTTTAATTTTTAATTTTTTTTTTCTTTTCATTTTCATTTAAAAAAAAAATCAGATTATATTAATTGATTTTTGTTATTTTCTCTATTTAATTTTAAATTGATGAATTTTTTTAAAAATGGTGAAATTTTCCCACATCCCACACTGGAAAAATAGAGAAGTGAATGAGATGCCTAACCTATATAAAAATGAGGAGAATGGAATGGAAAACATAATTACTTGGACAAGGGTTATGGGTCATGGCTCAATACTCTACAATGTCCTTTCTAACATTTTATTTTTTTATAAATGAAATGTAATAATATTTTGTAATGTTTAAAAAAATAATAATAAATAAAAATAAAAAATTCGGTTCAGAACCGCCGGTTCCACCCATCCAAGGAACCGGAACCAAGGAACCGGAACCGTCGGTTCGAAACCGAAACCGGAACCGAACCGAACCGGAACCGCGTCAGGTCTAACCGCAGAACACAGGGCGCAGAAATGCCCCTGACGATTTTGCGGCATGATTCTGCGGGCACGGACCGCAGAACACAAGGGCGCAAAAATGCACCTGACAATTTTGCGGCCCCTAAACGCAAAAACCAAGGGCGCAAAAAAGAGACCAGAGAAGAGACCAGAGAGTATGAATTCTGGTCCTTATTCTGCGGCCTAATTTCTGCGGCCTTGACCGCAGAACAGGGTGCAAAAATGCACCTGATGCAACATCCTAAAATGAAAAGTATGATGTGCAATACCTAGCAAGATGCACCCATATGAATAAGAATGAAGAGAGATTAAATGAGCAATAAAGCATACACACAATAAAGACACAACACATTCAAGAATGAGAATTATGCAAGTGTTGTGTGTGTGTGCATCTACTTCTCTTCATTTCAAGAAACACTAAGTATTATACCTTTGGAGTGCTTCTTCCCTTGAGGTCTTGAAAAGGGCCTTTGAGCATGAACTTCAATCACCTAACTACCCTTACAATTCAAACCCCCAATATGTGGTTTGTCCACGAAATAAGCCAATCAATAATGGGAATCCTTACAATCTCTCCCTTTGGCTATTTCGTGACAAAACCACCACTCACATTGAACCTCACAACAAAATTGAAGCTACGGGATATTCTACATTACAAAGAGATAAGAAAATAAAACTTCAAGTCTTCAATCTCTTGTAGAATTACCAAACCTTCAAAACAATTAGATTACACTTCCAAAGCAAGTGCATGTGAGATGATCAAGTGAAAATAACCAAGCATTTGCATTTAAATAATTTAAGCTCAATGTAATGAATGAAAATGCAATGCTCCCCCTCAACGGGTTACTCCCCCTCAAACCATAAACTCCCCATATGCACAATTGCTACAACAATTAGCAACTCCCCTTACCACATCCTACTCCCCCTTTTTGTCATGATATAGGCAAAGGAGTAGTCCCCAACTGGGTCACTCATAGCAAAGAGAGATAGAAGCATACAAAATAATGCATAGTTAAATAAGCCATTTTATGCACTCAATTAATTGGAGAGAATCAAGGAGATTTATTTTATTGAAAATGTGTGAATTAAACATGCTTTGCAAACAAGACATGTTGCATTTAAGTCCAAAATACAATGGTATTTGGCAAAGCAAATGACAAAGGTTTCAAAAAGAATTCAAACCAATTTTACCATTTGTCATGAGAGAAGCAAGGATATAGAGATTTCATTGATTTCAATTTTTAACAACAACTATATCCAACTTTATAAGCGAAACATGGCATGAGCGACTTTGCACCCTATTTGATTTTTCCTGGTATGAAACCCGTATGATAATAACCATGTTCAACAAATAAAGAAAGAGAGACATTTGGATTGAAACATCATTTGAATGGATACATGATCCTTTATCATTTTTAGTCTCACTAGCTTTTTCACACATTGTTTTGCATTTAAGAACATGCAATCATCAATTCATGCTTTTTCAACTTAGCATGTCATTTGAATTTCATGCTTTTCATATGTCATTAGCATGTCAATTAAGAATCATCATGTCATGGAAATAACTATAGGTCATTCAAATCATACTTCCTATGTAAATTTCCTAGTCCAAAAATGCATGCTTGAACAGAAATATGACATGGATTGAAAACAAAGCACGGTTCACACTTATTGATATAAAAGCATCTATACATATGTCCAACCAAGCTTACTTCAAGCAATTAAAAGAGAGGCACAAGATCTTTCAAATATTTTGCATGCATCAAGTATACAAACAACTCTCTTTGCTTGAGTTCCCCTTATGGGGTCAATTACAAGAACTCATCACTCCACAAGACATATTCCAATAGATCTACTAAGAGTTTTAAATCGAGTAGCATCTAGAGGTTTTGTAAACAAGTCCGCTAGTTGATCATTTGTACCTACATGCTCAAGTACAATGCATTTATTTTCAACTAGTTCTCTAATGAAATGATGACGGATGTCAATATGCTTAGTTCTAGAGTGTTGAACCGGATTCTTGGAAATATTAATAGCACTCATGTTATCACAAAAGAGAGTGAGTGTACCTTGGTTGAATCCGTAGTCTACTAGCATTTGCTTCATCCATAGGAGTTGTGTGCATCCACTCCCCGCGGCTATGTACTCGGCCTCCGCCGTGGACAAGGAAATTGAGTTTTGCTTCTTGCAAAACCAAGAAACAAGATTGTTTCCTAGGAAAAAGCAACCGCCCGATGTGCTTTTCCTATCATCACAATTTCCCGCCCAATCCGTATCACTAAAGCCTACAAGACTAGCATTAGTATCAAATGAGTACCAAATCCCATAGTTAGAAGTCCCATTCACATATCGAATGATTCTCTTGACGGAAGAGAGATGGGACTCATTGGGATCGGATTGGTACCTAGCACACACACCCACACTAAAGGATATGTCGGGCCTACTTGCGGTCAAATATAGCAAGCTTCCTATCATGCCCCTATAAAGTGTTTGTTCCACACTTTTACCACTAGCATCTTTGCTTAGCTTCAAAGTGGTACTCATGGATGTATCACAATGTTTGGCTTTTTCAAGACCAAACTTCTTCACTAGGTTTTTGGCATATTTGGCTTGGGTTATGAAGATCCCATCATTCAATTGCCTAATTTGCAAACCTAGGAAGTAACTAAGCTCACCAACAAGACTCATCTCAAATTCATGAGACATAACATCAACAAATTGTTGGACTTTGGTGTTATTGGTGGAGCCAAACACTATATCATCAACATATATTTGAGCTATAAAAAGCTCATCATTGTCTTTCTTGATGAATAGTGTCTTGTCAACACTACCTCTTGTGTAGTCATTGTTGACAAGAAATTGAGTGAGGCGCTCATACCAAGCCCTCGGTGCTTGTTTCAACCCATAAAGAGCCTTCTTGAGGCGATAGACATGATTGGGGTGGTGTGCATCCACAAACCCATTGGGTTACTCAACAAACACTTCCTCTTGCAAGAAGCCATTGAGGAAGGCACTCTTAACGTCCATTTGGTGCAATTTGAACTTGTGCACACAAGAGATGGACAAGAGAAGCCTAATGGACTCTAGGAGGGCAACGGGAGCAAAAGTCTCCTCAAAGTCGATACCCTCAATTTGAGAGTACCCTTGTGCAACAAGTCTTGCCTTGTTACGCACTATGTTGCCATCCTCATCGGATTTGTTCCTATATATCCATTTTGTGCCTATGAAATTAGTGTTCTTAGGCCTAGGAACTAGAGTCCAAACCTCATTCCTTTCGAATTGGTTTAGCTCTTCTTGCATGGCAAGAACCCAAAACTCATCATTTAGAGCTTCATCAATCTTTTTGGGTTCTATTTGAGAGGTGTAGCAAGTAAAGCTAATAAGATTAGCTAATTGCCTTCTAGTCCTAACACCCTCATTCACATCTCCAATAACATCCTCTTTGTTATGGAGTCTTCTAACCCATGGAGCGGGTTCATTAGAGTCCAAGTTAGGAACTCTATCAATAGGTTGTGTGTCATTTTCAACAACATTAGACGTCCCCACATTAGGAGTCACAACAACCTTCTCCAAAGGAGAATCATCACTAAAAATAACCTCTTCCTCATGATTACTACACTTGAGCCTTTCATCATCAAATACAACATTAGATGATTCCATAACACTTAGAGTTTTCTTATTGAAAACTCTATAGGCTCTACTATTTAAGGCATAGCCAATAAATATACCCTTATCACTCTTGGCATCAAATTTGCCAAGTTGATCTCGGTCATTTAAAATGAAGCATTTGCTTCCAAATGTGTGGAAGTAGCTAACATTTGGTCTCTTGCCTTTCCATAACTCATAGGAGGTATTTCTAGTACCGGGCCTTAGGAAAACTCTATTTCCTATATAGCAAGCCGTGTTGATGGCTTCGGCCCATAAATTCCTAGACACATTGTTGCTAAGCAACATCACTCGGGCCATCTCTTGAAGGACCCTATTTTTCCTCTCAACAACTCCATTTTGTTGAGGTGTCCTAGGAGCCGAAAATTCATGGAAGATACCTATACTATCACAATAGGTTTCAAAAGAAGCATTCTTAAATTCCCTCCCATGGTCACTTCTAATCTGTTTTATGCTTTTAATGTTAGAATTCATTTCATTTTGAAGTTTAGTACAAAGCATTTTAAACTTATCAAAAGTTTCGGATTTTTCTCTAAGAAAATATGTCCATGTGAACCTAGAGAAATCATCTACACAAACAAAAATGTATCTCTTTCCACCCAAGCTCTCGGTTTGCATAGGACCCATAAGATCCATGTGGAGAAGCTCTAGGGGCTCATTGGTGGAGAGATACTTGCCCTTTTTGTGCATGCTTTTAGTTTGTTTTCCTTGTTGACAAGGTCCACAAATACCATTGGCTTTCTTCCCAAGCTTAGGGAGGCCACGCACACATTCAAACTTTCCAAGGGTCCGTAGATCCCGAAAGTTCATGTGGCCAAGTCTTTCATGCCACAACTCAATTTGCTCATCCTTGGACACATTATTTGAGACTATTCTAGCTTCAAGACAATAGCAATTGTCTCTAGATCTCATACCTTTCAATAAAGTTTGTCCATCGGGCTTTAGGATAGAGCAATTCTCTTTGCTAAACAAGACGAAATATCCTTCATCACTAAGATGAGAAATGCTAATCAAATTGGCTTTCAAGCCATCAACAAGTAAAGCATTGGATAAGGAGGGCAATCCGGGAACGGAGATGGTTCCTTTCCCTATGACGTTCTTTTTGGATCCATCACTAAAGGTGACATTTCCTCATTCCTCCAGAACAAGAGTCTCGAAGAAACTCTTGTTTCCCGTCATGTGCCTAGAGCACCTACTATCAAGATACCAAAGATTAGAAGAATTTGCCTTCAAGGCAATTTGTGCAACATGGCAAACATTTTCATTCTTTCTAATCCATTTAAGAGCAACATTTTCTTTCTTAATGGTCTTTGGTACATGGGCTCTAGATGTCCTAGGATCATGCAAATTAATCATATCATTCATAGGAACATGCATCTTGGCTCTAGTCTTTCTCTTCTCAATCATGCCTCTAGTTCTACATACTTTAATATATCGAAAGCAATTTGGTCTTATGTGACTATTAAAACCACAAAAATGACATATAGGAATGAAACGAGAAATCATACCATTGCCTTGTGTATTTCAGGGAGCCTTCCCTTGTCTTTGTGGTTGAGTGGGTTCAAACCATCTTCTTTGTTGAACCGATCTATCTTGCTTCCAATGATGGATTTGCATGATTGGCTTTTTCCCTTTTTGAGCCAATTGATGAGGAATGTTGGCTTGAGGTTGCCTCCTTGGCGCCACCTTCACTTGTGCACTTTTTGAGCTTTGTCCTAGATCTATTTTCTTCCTAGGAGTGTGCACCGGTGAGGCTTCTATGTTGCCCAAGCCCTTAACAAACACGGTCTTCTTAGAGGAGGAGGTCTCTTGACTATCTTCAAACCCAAGACCTCTCTTGTCACATGGACTCTTTCCAACACCAAGCACGTGATCTAATTTTTTGGTGCTAGAGTCCATCCTAGTAAGTGACTTCTTAGCTTCAACAAGCTCCCTCTTCAAATCTTCTTCATTCCTTTTAGATAAGGCTAACTCCCCTCTTAGCTTATCTTCTCTCTTCTTAAGTCTCTCTACTTCTTCACTTAAGAGGTCATTATGAGATGAAAGCTCAAGATTTTCTTCTCTCAACATCTTGATCTTCTTAGTGGTTTTCATCTCTAAGCTTCTAAACTCCTTAAGGTACTCAACTAACACCTTTTTCTCCACATATCCATTTGTGGAGTTAGAATCCGAGTCATCTTCACTAGAGTCATTTTCCCTTTGACTCTCTTCCTCTTTTTCACTACCACATTTGCTCTGTGAGAAGAGGCAAAAACTAGGAAGTTAGTCATGATGTCTTCATCATCCGAAGACTCATCTTCTTCATTGGAGTCATCACTACTTCCACTCCAAGTGGCGGCCATCACTTTTCCCTTTTTCTTTTCCTTGTGATTTGCACATTCGGGAGCAAAGTGACCAATCCCACCACACTCAAAGCAACGGACCCCTTTCTTTTCGGTCCTCTCTTGCCTTGGTTCAAACTTCTTGAAATGACCCTTTTTCTTGTCTTGGCCTCTAAAACCAAATCCCTTCTTTCCAAACTTCATGACCTTATTGAATCTTTTCACAAATAAGGCCATGTCTTCATCCGAGTCATTCTTCACCTCCTTTTCATCCTTAGACACTTTCAAAGCAATTCCCTTTTGCTTTTTAGGAGGAGTGGAGCTAGGAGCCTTCCTAGACTCGTAGGTGAGAAGTCTTCCAATGACCTCGCTGGGCTTCATATCCTTATATCCACTATTTTCTTCTAAACCCGTCACTTTTGACTCAAACCTATCCGGTAGGGATCTCATTATCTTTTGCTTGATCCTCCTATCCGAATAAGGATCACCAAGTTGATGACTTTGGTTGACTATGTCCATCAACTTGATCTCGAAGTCGTTGAAGCACTCATTCTCCTCCATCTTGAGCATCTCAAATTGAGTTTGGAGAACTTGGAGCTTGGAGTCCTTCACAACTTCAGTTCCCTCATGAGCAACTTCTAGGATTGTCCATGCCTCCTTAGCAATCCTAGTATTTTGAATCAACTTGTATTGATTCTCATCCATGGCACATATGATGGCATGCATTGCCTTCCTATTCCATTTTGAAGCCTCAAATTCTTGTGCGCTCCATTGTGCCTTGGGCTTCAAAACTTCTTCTCCTCCACCTATAGGGGTCATCATGGGAAGATCGTATCCATCTTCAACCGACATCCATGCACGGTCATGAAGTTGGCATATGTAGGATTCCATCTTCCCTTTCCATGAGGAGTAATTTAATCCGGTGAGAAGGGGAGGACGTGTGCTAGAAGCCCCCTCGTTGTTGCCACCGTTTCCACTCATTTTGTATATGAATGAAATGAAATGAATGCAAAATGTATGAATGAACAAAAATCACACAAATGCAAAACACACCAAAATGAGCAAGGATCACCTATGTATATCTAGGAACCCGCTCTGATACCAATTGAAACAAATTATGGTGTGTTCAATATTAATCTAGAGGGGGGGTGAATAGATTTTATCCGATTTTACCCAATTTCCGTTAATAGGCAAGATTACGAAAAAACCATTTACTAGTCAATACAAAATAGCAAGTGTAATATGGTGCGGAAAATTAAAAGACACTTGATATTTACGTGGAAACCCTCACGGGAAAAACCACGGGCTATGTAAGTGAGCCACACTCGAACCTCGAATCCACTAAGTGTGAGAAAGATTACAACCTAATCCTGGAAGTAATCACACACCTACCTAATCCCGGTATAAGTGAACCTAGTCCTAATGCTTGTGAATTAAGCAACCTAATTCCGGAAGCAACACAAGACTTAGTTCTCAATGAAGAGAATGCAACCTAAGTGAATATGTGAAATACTCAAAATGCAACAAGAGTAAGGCAACTCTATATGCTTACCTAGAATGATGATATATCAATGAAATCAATCCTAGATATCAAAAGCTAAATGACATATCATAAAGCTTAGCTAATCAAGATTAAGCAAAACCTAGATAGCTATCACAATACAACACTCAATCATATTCATCACAAACAATCTCTATCTTATATCTAGCATGTGAACATAAAGCATACAATAAGATAAAGAGATAACTTGACAAGAAAGAAACTAAAATTAGATGAAGTTAGTCAAAATCTTACCAAGAAAGATGTGATGATGCAAAACCATACATGGATGAGTCCTAAATGGTCATGAATGATCCTAGATGAACTTTGATGATCAAAGGAAATGGTTTGAGTGTTTAAAGGTGAGTTCTTGATGATTTTTCTCTTGAAATATTTTCTAAGTGAAAAATATGATATTTGGAACTCTTAAAAACGACCTAGAAATGAAAGTGGCATATATATAGTATGCCAAAGTGAAGTGGTGCCGTTTTGTAATTTTTGCAAAAGACCGCCGATTCTACGCCCTTGATTCTGCGGCCACGGACCGCAGAACACAGGGCGCAGAAATGCCCCTGACGATTTTGCGACATGATTCTGCCGGCACGGACCGCAGAACACAAGGGAGTAGAAATGCACCTGACAATTTTGTGGCCCCTAAACGCAAAAACCAAGGGCGCAAAAAAGAGACCAGAGAGTATGAATTCTGGTCCTTATTCTGCGGCCTAATTTCTACGGCCTTGACCGCAGAACAGGGCGCAAAAATGCACCTGATGCAACATCCTAAAATGAAAAGTATGATGTGCAATACCTAGCAAGATGCACCCATATGAATAAGAATGAAGAGAGATTAAATGAGCAATAAAGCATACACACAATAAAGACACAACACATTCAAGAATGAGAATTATGCAAGTGTTGTGTGTGTGTGCATCTACTTCTCTTCATTTCAAGAAACACTAAGTATTATACCTTTGGAGTGCTTCTTCCCTTGAGGTCTTGAAAAGGGCCTTTGAGCATGAACTTCAATCACCTAACTACCCTTACAATTCAAACCCCCAATATGTGGTTTGTCCACGAAATAAGCCAATCAATAATGGGAATCCTTACAGATGATTTATGCATGTGGAAGTGGGTTGAGAGAAATAAAGATATGATCTTTAAGTTTTTTCTCTCAAGTCTCTTTAAAATATCTCTCTATGGTTCTTAGGATCAAAAAATTGGTTTGGGAACCAGAGATAAAGATGTATTTATAGAGACAAAAAATAGGGCACGTGAAAAGTCAAGTTTGCCCTTGAAGATGCACAATCGACGGTTTCAATCTGTGATCAGGGCCGCAAATTGTAACCGCCAAATTGAAACTCGAGAACATTGGTTTCATTCGACAGTACATAACCGTCGATCATAACCACCGTTTTGGACCCGAGATATTTATTTCAATCAGGTCTTGATCTGCGATTTCGAACAGCGGTCAGGCCACCGATCTCAGCTGCCGTTTCACCAAAATGGTGAATCCAAAGGAGAGGCCAAGGGCATATCCACCGGCGACTATCGCGCTAAACCATGCACACCAATGTGCACACGCGGACGTTTCTGAACATCCTTTGGGAAACAAATTACACCACACTTAAAGCTAACAAACATGAAGTGTAAGTGTGGGAATTGAATGCATCCTAATGCCTATCATGTCATGGCATTATCATAGAACAAGATGCAATCAATTCAATATGCATGAATAGAATTCATGACTTTGCATCCCAATGCCTAAACATATCATGGCATTTTAATGACCTAAATGCAATCAAATGAAACATGCAAGAAGAGATGTTCAAGAACATGCATGTACTCATATAAAACACACAACATACAAGAATAAGATTTATGCATGAGTTATGTGTGTGTGCAACTAGATCTCTTCAAAGCAAGTAAGCACTAGAATTTACCTTTGGTGCTTCTTCTCTTGAGGTCTTGAGAGGACCTTGGTTGTGCAAATCACCAACCATCATAAGCCTATGCTACCTTTACAACAAGCCTTACATGTAATTTGTCAACGAAATAAGCCAATCAAAATGTGGGACCTTACACAAAGTTTCTTATATAGAGAGTGTATTCACGACTTTATTGATACGTCGAGATGAATCTTTTAAGTTATTCCAACTTTGCATGGCAAAACTATGTTGTGAATTATGTTCCCCTTCATGTTGCACAAATGTACATTTTTTCCTACAATTGATTCTTTTCCAACTTTGAAAACCATCTGTTATAAACGTGGGATGCTTTGACGGAACAGTATCAAAAAGATAGCATGGGAAACAAAATGTCATATTTTTCTTTATTGAATATTCGAGCCACGAAAATCATTTGAACCAAGAATGTTGAAATCGCTAAGTTTGTTTACCATCAAGAATGGATGGATATTTATCCAACATAGGTTGACAAGGACCAATTTTGATATAAGCTTTTCGTACATCATCACACTTATCAGTGGGATAAACTTTTATTGGGAGGTGTAATCTAGGATCACGTTCATAATAGGGATTATTAATATATGATAGAGTGTTAACATTCTCAATTTCAAATCTTTGAGATAAAAAAGGAAAACTTGAACCCCCGTCCCCGACGTTACATGAAGAACTTGATCCACCCCCATCTGATGATTGATTATCTTTTTTTTTTCTAAAGTATGAAAGCATAGTTTTTCTCGGCTTTGATGTGTGGTTGTTTGACATTGTAACCTAAAATTATCAAACAATTTGGTTAAATTGATACTTTATAAATTATAATATAACACTTGAAATAATAAATTGCAGTCGGAAAATAAATTCATAAAAAATAACAAAAATACTAATTTAAAATTACGAATAACATACCAAAAATCCTAACTTGTTAATTAGAAAAAAAAATTAAGTAAAAAAAATACCTAAATTGAAGAACGAATACTTTTTTATTTTTAATTTTGTAATTGAGAATTTCGAGGGACCGAGCTAATTACTAATTGGGAAGAGAGATATAATTGGTACAGGAAAGAGAGACAATTGGAAAGTCAGAGTGGACGTGTGTTTGTGATAGAGAGAGAGAGAGAGAGAGAGAGAGAGAGAGAGAGAGGAATATAGGATGGATTTTTATTTTTTTAGGATTTGATATGAGTGATATGACCTTGTCTGACAAGGATTTATATTAGGAAAAGAATTGTACTGGGAAGAGACTATATTAGGAAAAGATTTGTACTAATATAATAAGTAATGTACAATTAAAATAATACTAAAACTAATTTTAAATAATATTATATTAATTATAAAATAATTTATTTTTTCAAAAAGCTGACCGGGCTATAGCCCGAGTCAGCCCTCCAAAAGATCCGCCCCTGATTAGCACCATCTAGATAATACTTTCCACAAGCTTACTAACTGAGAATGAAAAGAAAAAGAATCAAGTTTCATGGGAAAAAATTTCCACGGGGAATTTAATTATTGATTTGTGTATGAGACTCGGTGTTTGAAAAGGCGAAGTGAGGCAGCACCTCGAGGCTGGCCTTACTGCCTTGGGGTGGCCACCTCAACATCCGAGTGAGGTAGATTCGCATCAATCCCTAGAGGCAGTCATGCGACCGAGTTACAAATTTTTTTTAAAAAATTTATTAAAAAATTCCGTTAAAAAATTAAAACATATATATGTACAAATGTTGAAAGTCAACACTTTCTAGACAGAAAGCCCTGAATTTCTGATTACTTCACTTCTACACTATGTGTAGCCCTATATTCCTATCTTTTTTATGTTTGTTTCTCAGGTAAAACCGTGTTTTTAACCATTTAAATAAATTGTATAGGTTCAAGTTAGATTTGGAGATTAATGGTTTTGGATGGAGCTAAAGTGAAACAGAAAATGCTCAAGAGGCCAAAATAGACACAAAAACGACATCAACTAAGTCGCCCCAAGGTCGATATCCTTTCGACTCAAGAAATTCTCCACCAGACAAGAAAGCAACCTCAAGACGAGCCCAATTAGATAGCCTAAGGTCGTTATCCTCTCAGGTTTAGCCTCATCAGACAGAGCAAAAAACGACCTCAGGGTGATCCCAACTTGGTCGCCCCAAGGTCGCTATCATCTCGGGTTAGCAACTCTCCAAGTCGCACCCATGTCGCCTCTTTACCCAGAAAAATAAGGAAGTAATAAGGAGGCATGTGATTGAACATATATGGACATAGGCGGATTCTTCTTTGAAAATGGAATTGCATAACATTGCCAATAGTCCTTCATTCATCAACATGTGATGATTGATTGGAATTTACATGTGTGGTCTAGAACCACCTACATCATATAAGTTGCGTACATCAATATTGAAAGCAGAAGAAGCCAATACGCAAGCAATCGTTGCTGAGGTGAAGAAAACATGGGCTCAAGTAGGGGTGTCCATTATGTTGGATGGGTGGAAAGATATGAGAGAAAGACAGTTGATAAACTTCATCGTAAACAATATGCATGGTACAATTTTTTTGAAGTCGATTGATGCTAGTGATGTAGTTAAAGATGAAACATTGTTGTTTAAACTACTGGATGAAGTAGTTAGATAAAATATAGTGGTTCAAGTGGTGACGGATAATGAATCCAACTAAAAAGAAAGCAAGTGAAATGTTGATGGAGAAGAGAACACGATTATGGTGGACGCCGTGTGCTACTCACTATATTGATTTAATACTTGAGGAAATTGGAGAGCAACCTCAACGCTAAGATGCTCTCATGAAAGCTAAAAAGGTAACTCTTATTCAATTAATTATTAGTGTATTTTATTTTTCAATAGAAATCACTTAATATTTGTTAATGTTGTTATTATTGTGCTATAATAGGTGAGTAACTTCTTATACAATCATTGATGTGTGTTAGCTTTGATGAGGACTCACAAAAAGTAAGAATTGATCCAACCCGTTTCTACACGATTTGCTACTACATACATGACCTTAGAAAGTATGTATAATCTGAAGCAACATTTGGAGCAAATGTTTACTTCAAAGGAATGTGATGAATGTAGTTGGGCAGAAAAGCCCGAGGGTAGAGAAATCAAGAAGATCATCATGAGGGATGACAGTTTTTAGGGTTGCATGTATCATGCCCTGAAGACAACTAGACCTCTCGTAAGTGTGTTGAGGATGACAAATTCTAGAAAAATGTCTGGAATGAGATTCATTTATGGTGTCATGGATAAGGCTAATGAGGAGATAGCCAAAAATTTGGGAGCTAAGGAAGGAGCTTACAATGATATATGGAAAATCATTGGTGACAAGTGGAAGATTCAATTACATCGCCATTTACACGCAGTTGCATACTTTATGAATCCTCAGTTTCAATATTCAGAAAATCCTTTCACTCATCCATAGATAAAGTTAGGGTTATTGACAAACATGGCCAAACTTATTCCTAATGTCGATGATAGATACAAAGCTGATTTACATATTGATGCCTTTAAGAACAAGGAATGGATGTTTTCCTTTGGAATGACCAAAACATTAGTCTACAATCGTAGTCCTGGTATGTAAAGTTATTATTTTGATGTTATTCTTTGCTTTTTAAAAATATATAGTATTGCCTTAACTCTAAAGTGTTAATTATTCTCACTGTAACCAATTGGTGGATTCAATTTGAAGACCAAACTCCAGAACTTACAAGTTTTGTAGTGAGAGTTTTAAGTCTCACCTGCTAATCATCGGGTTGTGAGAGGAATTGGAATATATTTAATACAGTACGAGTTTACTTAGAATTCTCAATACTAGATTAAGATAAATTAAGTTTTTCTTAATGATCATATTCCTTCAAAAAAAATTGTAGATTCATATAAAGAAGAGAAACCGATTAGCCATGGCGAAATTGAATTCCTTGGTTTACATAATGTACAACAAAATGTTGAAGTACAAATTCTTAAAGAAACATGCATTAAATGATGATGAAGATCCCTTGGTTAGAGATGAAGTGCCTTTAGATGATGAGTGGTTGGTTAGGGAAGATCATGTTGGAGAAACGTCCATAGATGTGGACATGAGTCAACCAAGTGGAAGTAAGCAAGTAGAGGAAAAAAGAAAGGGAAAAAAGAAAGAGAAATATAAGTAAGTAATTCTCTAATTAAATTTAATAAGTTTTATGTAGATAAACATATTATGAATTGATAAACATATTACTTTATATTATTTGTTAGACAAGGGAAAGGCTTTGCAATTGGTAGATGAAAAACCTAAGTGGGAGGACATTGCGAGTGATGAGGAGGATGATAGATGAGAATTCGATATCATGATAACTCTTTAAAGGATGCAACTTCAGATGATGATGGAAGGGATGAAACTTTGGATCCATATTTCAAACCACTAGACACAAAATGATAGTCTATTCAATATATTGGTATTAGGATGATGTGTTTTTTTATGTTTTATTTGTTTGAGATATTTTTGTTAGTAATGTTGATTATGACTCATTTATTAAATGTTATGGATTGTTTTCTATTTACTATATATATATATTTTAAAATTTTATTTCATTTTTTTTTTTTATCATTTTTGAGTTGAGGCTGCCGCCTCGAGAGGGTGTGACCGCTTCACATCGCCTTTCGTCTTTTATAAATTTTGGTAGGACCCTATATAATTTGATTCTCAATTGATTTTAGTAATTTTGTTAGGATTTTGAGTCTAGTTGGCATTATTCTTATTTCATTTGTATTGATAAGTTGTCTAAGTTGTCCGGTTTATCAAGTTTCAAAAAATATGGATAACAATTCAAGTAAAGTGAAGCCTTCGTGTGAGGAAAGCATTATTGTCTACAAAGGTAATAAGACATTTTTCCTCTTACAAGACTTAAACACACACACACATTGCATACATTTGTGTCCCTACATCGTAGTGCTAAATTGGTATAACACATTCACACATGTGTTTTAGTATGCTCACGTATTAGTCTCAAATTGACAAACATTGTAGAAATGCATGTACTAGGACTATCTCTAGGAAATTGCATACTTGTGTGATCTTGTGTTTATTTGTTTGTGTTTTAGTATTTTTGGACTTTAATATGTTCTCATATGATTCCTTGATGAGTTCCAGTCGTTTCGGTTACTCACTCATTAGATTTCGAGTTCAAATTAGGAAGTTACAAAACTTTACGTTCTCTTACAATGCATTGTCTTTGCCGTCGTGTATCGAGTTGAGTTCATAACTTTTTGTCAAAGTTTCATAGTCGTCCTTATGGGTTAGTGAGTTACGGTTCGTAATCCGAAAACGAATTCAAATTTGGAGTTTAGAGGTCGAAGAACGTGAGGAGAGAAGTAAGGAGGAGAAGGGCCAACAATAGACCTTCCCGTGGAGGCGCGTGGCCATTACGGGAAGGAAGCCTCTCGGTTCCCATGATGGCCACTCTCCTCCACGGGAAGCCAAGAGACAACCCTCTTGTGGACCCCACTTCCTTTTCACTTTCCCTTCATCTCTTCTTTAAATATTCTCTCTCTCTCACTTGTTCATTTTGACCATTTTCAAAGAGAAAAAACATAGAATTTTCTCTTAGATTTTCCTAACTTTCAAATACCATATCTCTCTCATCTTTCATCTGATTTGAGTGATTCAAGTTGGAAAATCTTCATATTGGAGTCCTCTACAGACCTCAAGTAACCTTGAGGTTATTTGATTGAGTTTTCATTTGGTTCAACACCATTTTCGGACTGCACCTTTTATTCCAAAGTAATTGTCAAATCCTTTGTGTTTTTGAGCTTGATGATCTTCAATTACCTTGGGCTTTCTTCCTATATATGTGCATGTACTTGATCAAATGTTATTAGGTTTATGAGCTTCAATTAAAAGCTAATTGTGCTTAATTAGAATCTTGAATGTGAGTTAGGTTTTTCTAAAACCCATGTTTTTCACATGCTTATGAGTTGTATTGTGATTAGCTTTGTATATAGGACTATTTGTGAATTGATTATAAATATTCTAATGATTAATAGTTCCTAGTTGTGCTATGTATCTTTGATTGATCATATTTTGGAATAGTACAAGTTGTTGTATGTTTAGAGCATTGATTAAACTCAATTGAATGATTTATGAATATATGCTCTATTTGATTTCTAGAGAAGTTTGTAGATCTAATCTCATGTCTCTAGCATTTTAGTTTTTGTTCTAAAGTCTTGAATATATGCTTCATGAACATGTTTTATCTCAAGCTTTAGTTACATGAATCAAATATAGGATTAAAGTATGTTTGGTGATTTGGCATATCTAGATTTCAGATTTTCATGTGTATAAGGCCTAGACTATTTTCGTTTTGAACTTTGTTGACTAAGTCTAGCTCTTCATAAAGTGTACGTAATCCATACATTTCATATGTTCATGCATCATCTTGTGTGATTGCATATTTTGGATTATAAACTAGAAAATCATAAATTGTGTGCTCATTGTCTAATTCTAGTTTCCATAGCTCATATTGATCATATGTTCTATGTTGGTTGTGCTTGCATCACTTAGATCGCTTGTCTTGTAAAATGTGGAAGTCTCATATTGGAGTGGATTCTTCGGTTTGAGCAAGTAAGTCTTAACTAAGAGCGAGATGCTCCGAATAGTCAAGCAAGCAAGTCATAGCTAAAAGCATGCGGCTCCGAATAGCTAAGAAAGGAAGTCATGTCTAGGAGCATGTGACTTCTGTTAGACAAGCAAGGAAGTCTTGGCAAGAAGCATGCAATTTCAGTAAGTCCGAGCAAAGATACTTTCTAGAGGCATGAGATGTGTCTCGATTAGAAAGTAAGCAAGTTTCTCTCTAGTGGGATTAGGTAGGAGGGATATCCAATAGATAGTAATACATGTGATTTGGTCACTTTTGAGGGTGTAATCTTATTTAACAAGTGAAAGACTTTTTGCTGGTGGTTATGGATTCAACCCATGTATGTATCCTCTTTGGAGGTTTACCACGTAAAAAATCATGTGTCAAGTTTCTCTATCCTTATCTCTTTGATATTTGTTTATATGAATCATATTGATCTTGTATGCATTCTTATTGATGAAATCTTTGTAAGACAAGATCTTTGATCAACATTGTTTCTTTTACTTGTACTTGACTATATGTGACATTTATAATAGAATACAAGTACTTGGTGATTTATGTTTTAGTATAAATCTCTTCATGCAAATCATATACTATGTTTGATCTTACAAATTGAATATGCTTATCAATAGTCTATATATATACTTGTTTGTGCTTATTGAAGTGTGATACAAGTTATCTAAAGGGACAAAGGCTTAAAAACCTATTCACCCCCTGAGTTAGCTTTAGACAATTTTTAACTATGATTGTATTTAAATTTTTTTTTTTAAAAAAAGTTACTTTTCTCTTGTTAGAACTCCTAATTACTGGACTTAACTACAACAATTTTTGCAATTCATCTATGACATCCTGTGCCCACGGTTGTTAATTGTCTTTTAATTAACTTGCTTGTTATTAATTGTCTTTTTGATCTAAATTTTTTTCTATGTGATTTTTTTACTTTTCGTTTGAGATTTATATAATTAGCATAATCTTATCTTGACTCCCTTTAGTTGTTTGGAGGTTTTAATCTATACACTATATATAAAAAAGGACAGTTGAGTCATATTTTTAACCCTCCTATTTTGTTGTGATTTTTTTTTTAATTGTGAAAAGATTTATATACCCTTGCTCTTTTCAATATTTCCTAACTAATTATACTTTAATTAGTAGAAGGATGAAAAGATCATTTATAAATTTAAAATTAGATTATTAATTTTTTAATAGTGAGAAGACAGAAAAAACCTTCAAGGGTTCAAAAAATACATAAAATTTATATAACATGATTAATTATGATGGATAAAAATATCATTTTATGTTTACAATTGAGGGTTGTTTTAGAAATTGAAAATGTATCTTTTTGTAATTGTTTAGAGAACTTATACCAAATTGTACGTGGGTTCCACGTTATTAAACAAATTTTAAGAAATTAAAACAAGACAAAGAGAGCTTTGTACGCTTCTTATCTGGGTGCTTCTTATTTGGGTTTTAGCTCCTTCTATCCTTTTTTTTTTCTTTTTCCCTTTTAACGTGTCTCTCTTATATTATTTGGGATTGAAGGTGGCAAACCTATGCTAGGCTATGCTAGGTTATGGAGAGGAAGATGTGGAAAAATAAGAATAAAAGAAAAGAAAGGGAGTTGAGATAAGAGAAGAGTGAGTCGGTAAAAAAAAAAAAGGAGAAAAAAAAATCTGATTGTTGGATCTAACAAATATCGGAATACAGGCATCACATCAAGGTTTGTTGAATTTGATTTTGAATTAGTTGCTTTAAAGGTCATTGATATTTATGTATAAAGGTTGTAGTTGTGATGATGATGGTTGGATATTATTGATTTCTTTTTACTGGGTTTGTTGAATTTAAAATCATAGTGATGAATATGGAGAAATCATGAAAAACAAAAATAAACCAGAATAGGAGAAAATAATAGATCTGAATAAACCTAAACTTCAAATTCAACACGTGCGACCCAAATCAAATTGTAATCAAAATCTTCTATTCAGATAAAAGATACAGAAAACATCAATATGGAACCTAAAAACAATCATATAAAAAAGCAATTCCAAAATAACCAATTTGTGACAAAACAAACCAAATTATATCAAAATATAAATCGATTTGATTGATAAGAAATAATTAAAATGACAAAAAAAACAAAACAAAAATCTTGAAAACAAAAATCTAAACTTCAAAAGAAAAATAAAATAGAAATATGAACAATAGGTCATTATCATATTGAAGACCAAATAAAACAAAATATTCAAATCTAAAGCCGAAGAATATAACCTAAAAACTGAGATCTACAAAAAATAAAAAAATAAAGTAACTGAACTAATAAATTGATACTACAGCATGGATCTAAATTGAAAAGAACAAGCGAATTTTTTTTTTTTTAAAAAAAAAACTTGAAATCCATATATAATTAAAAAAAAAAAAAAAAAAAAACTCTTGAAATCAAAATTCTAATTCTGAAACAGAGAAGAAAACTAAGATAAAAATATGAAAAAGAGAAAATAATAGTTAACATATTTGGATAAAATAAAATAAAATAAAGAAATCTAAAAACGAGATATGAGGAAGAGAAGAGGGATTTTGGTTTATTTAAAAACCCACATGCAAGCACCACAAAATAACATCAAAATAAGAAATAAAACATACCTGATTTTGGTAATTGAAAACCTCAAATCCAAAATATATATATATATAATCAAGAACTGAACAAGAGAAGAAAATTGAAATAAAAATCTATAAATGAGAAATCTAAAAATCCAAACCAGAGATGAAATCTAAAGAAGGGAAGAAAGAATTGGTTTAGGAGGGAGAGTTTGGAGATTTGTTTGGTTAAGACTTTGATATGTTACGATTGTAGAGGGATTTCACCATGTATTTGGGTGTCATTTTGGTAAGAAAGTAGAGAGATATTAGAGGATTTGAAGTGGGTGTTTGATGCAGGAGAAGGGATTTGGGCGAGAAGCTGCCTATCTGGATATTTGATGTGCACCAAAACCAAGAAAAAAATTAAAGAAATTAAAAAAGAAAGCATTTATAAATTAGGGTTATTGGTTAACACGAAATGGGTAAAAAATGAGAAGTTTGAAATTATCAGAATACACTTATTCTAATAATTCATTAACAACTCAGAAGAGTTGGGGCTTCAAAAGGAGGGTACCAACCCAAATTAGGTTTAAAAGAAATATTGACCCAAAACTAAAGAAGAAGAGCCAGATCTAAAGAAGAGAAAGGAGTTTTAACATTAAATTATGAAGTTACTTAGTTTATATATTATAACTTTGTAATATGATTATCTTTTATCTGTGCATGTGCAGATTAATCAATATGGAAAGTTTGTGTGTCGATATATGTTATAAAAGCTTACTTGAAAATGTCGTTGAAAAACTAAAAATGGGCAAATAGAGCTACAAATACGAAGTTAATGGTCCAATGCTGGTTAAAGCATACATTGAGATCGATCTTAGTATTAACTCTGAACATAATATCGAAGTGTTTTGGGGTAAACTTTCATACCACAAAAATGAGTCTGAACAGGATGTCGTTAAAGAAACAATTGATTTATCTACAAAAGCATTACAAGTTTGAAGTTTGTGTTGTTAACTTCTTGAACTACCAATACTATAAGTGGTGTTATCATAGAATTAGTGGAGGATACGATGACGAATTTGAAGAGAATTAAGCTTTGAAAGCCAAAAAATAAAATAAAAAAATACAATGCTATTTTAAAACGAAAATTTGATGACGATTGTGCATCATCTACTGCTGATAATTGGTAACGTTGTCATTATTATTAGTATTATTATTAATATTATGTAGTAAATTATAAGATGTAGTTGCTATTGTATCTATACCTTGACATTACAATATAAATTCCTCTTTAAAATGTTTTGTAAGAGAATTTATACCTATTTGTTTTTATATTGTGCTTTATTTTTAGGGAAATTATCATTCCGGCCTCCCTTGGAGGTTTGCCATATTAAATAAACTGGTCTCTCTAGTTTCAATAATATTTATTCAACCCCCTGAAACTCAAAATATTGATCATTTGCCCCTACGATAAAGTTTTCCATCCAAAATCTCTTTGATCGTTAAATAAAAAATTATAAGCTAAAAACCACACATTCTAACCAATTGAGATACTCCAGCTCATTGTTAGAGTTTTGTTGATTTAAATGTATATATATAAATAGTTATATAATTTGTTTAAAATAATTTAAATATGTTTATATAATTTAAAATAAATTCATATATATATAATTTAAAATAAACTCATATTTAATAATAATATATATAAAAATATTTATGAAAAAGAAAAAGAAAATAATAAAAAAAAAAACAAAAGGAAAAAAATTCAAAAAAAGGAATTTTTTTTCTTTTTTCTTTTAATTTTTTTTTAATTTTTTTCCTTTTCAATTTATGGGCTTGATTTTATGGGGTTTTTTTTTTATTTTTTTTATTTTTTTTAAATCAAATTGAAATAATATAGTTTTAAAAAAATTCAAAAAAAAAAAGAAAGAAAGAAAAGAAATTTACGGGATTTGATTTTCTAGATTTTATGGGTTTCCTTTTGTTTTCTTATTTTCTTTTTCTCTTTCATAAATCTGTTTTGATATATTATTATTAAATATGAGTTTATTTTAAATTATATAAACATATTTAAATTATTTCACATAAATTATATTACTATATATATACACATTTAAATCAACAAACTTTTAACAATAAGTTGTAGTAGCAAGTTGGTTAGAGCGTGTGACTTTTAGATTAAGATCAAAAGTTTAATTCTTGATGGAGGCATTTTAATTTTTTATTTAACTGTCAAAGAGATTTTGGATGAAAAACTTGACAAAATGGGCAAAATGACCAATATTTTGAGTTTTTGGTGGTGGAATGAATATTATTAAAACTAGAGGGACTAGTTTATCTAATATGACAAACTTCAGGGGGGAAATGATAATTTTTCTTATTTTTAAAATATATAAGGTATCTTCTCCTCTGTCATTCACTTTATACACTTTTATATTTTGTTTTATTATCTGATAAATTACTAAAATATAACTAAACTTCACATATTTTAGTTTAATTAATCAATTTGATTATTTTATCTCCGACTGTTATTTTTAATTCAGATATGATTATACAATTTCTAAAATTAAAACCGAATTAATAATTTTTTCAAGTGTATGTATATACAAAATAAAGAGTAAAAAAAAAAAATTCAAAATTCATCAGTTTATATATTTATACACACATAACTCAATTTGACAAACATATATTGTGAAGCACATGCCTCCAAACCTAGCATTTTAAAAAGTATTTGTCGTTCAATTTCATAATATAAAGGTTCATCTCTATTATTATTTTTTCCCTAAAAAGTGGTTAAAAAAATTATTTCGAAATGGAGAATGCCTTTGTAATTTATTTGACATAATCTATTTTATTTATACAACTTGTCCATCATCTCATGGATACAAATCAAGTGACCAACGTGGCTTGCTCAAGAAGCCTCTGGTAGTCTGGTACTCTGGTCCGAAAGAGTCCGGACAAAGTCAGAAAACTAGTGAAAGGCGAGCAAAGGACATAAATTGAAAAACCATATAAAGTATGGGGCATAATTAAAAAAACTTAAATTTTAGGGTACAAGCATAAAAAATAGAAACATATCTATCGGGTAAAGTCAGTGAGTCTCGCAAAAAAGATACCAAAAAGAAGCGCCATTTCCAATTTTCCATTTCGTGCGCTTACTTCACTGAGAAAAATGGTCGCAGTTAAATAACTTCTTCAAAAATCTCCAAAAAAATTCCCTCTACTTTCAATTCAACACCCTAGGATTCCTCACCATCTTTTTTCCTGGAAAATCTCTCCGTTTTCCGGAAAAAATCTCCCGACTATCAGCACCTTCAAAACCCTAATTCGACTGCAAACGATGCCGTCGCTGCTGTCGCCGGGCAAAATTGTCCGGATAGAACTGGAGAATTTCAAGTCGTACAAGGGCCTGCAGACAATTGGGCCGTTCTCGGACTTCACGGCGATAATAGGTCCGAACGGAGCGGGAAAATCGAACTTAATGGACGCGATAAGTTTCGTTTTGGGGGTCCGGACGGGGCAGCTGCGTGGGACCCAGCTGAAAGACCTCATCTACGCGTTCGACGACAGAGAGAAGGAGCAGAAGGGCAGGAGAGCTTTCGTGAGGCTTGTTTACCTGATGGGTAACGGGTCGGAGCTCCAGTTTACTAGAACCATTAATAGTTCCGGTGGGAGCGAGTACCGCATTGATGGCAAGGTTGTCAACTGGGATGAATATAATGAAAAGTTGAAGACCCTTGGTATTCTTGTCAAGGCCCGAAATTTTCTCGTGTTTCAGGTTCTTTATTTTTTTTTTGATGATGAATTCCATATACCCTTTTTGTTATTTTTGAGTTTTTGTTTATTGTTGTTGCATTGCACATGGACTAAGGAATCGGATTGATTGAATTTCTTGGAAGTTTGAGCTTACTTCTATACAATAATTGTTTATTTTTTTTCTCCTTTGATGTAGGGTGATGTGGAGTCCATTGCATCTAAGAATCCCAAGGAACTTACTGCACTTCTTGAGCAGATTTCTGGGTCTGAAGAACACAAGAGAGACTATGAGGTTAAGGAAGAGGAAAAAGCAAGAGCTGAAGAAATATCAGCTCTTGTTTTTCAGAAAAAAAGAACAATTGTTGCAGAAAGGAAGCAGAAGAAGGAGCAAAAAGAAGAAGCAGAAAAGCATCTTCGCTTACAAGATCAACTGGTATGGATTATAAGTTTTGTTTGCATGATCCAGTTGGTGTCTTCGTTAAGGTGTCCATGTGTCTTTTTCTTCATTGATCATGTATTATATAAACACCTTGTTTCTCTTGTAACAATTGTATCGACCGTTTCCCCCTCTTCTTTTCTGCAGAAATCTTTGAAGAAAGAATACTATTCATGGCAATTATGCAACATAGACAAAGATAAGAAAGAGACTGAGGATGCCCTTGAAGCTGATGAGAGAAAACGCAAGGATCTCATCGAAGAGGTAGATAATTTTGAAAATAAAGCAAGTAAGAAGAAGAAGGAGCAAGCCAAATATCTGAAAGAGATTGCTCAATATGAAAAGAAAATTTCTGAGAAGACCATTAGACTCGACAAAAGTGTGAGTTTCTTTTTTTCTTTTTTTTTTTTGGTTTTTGATTCAGTGGAAATCACTGCTTCTGTGCTTTTTTTACTTAAATTGTTGATCTTGCTGGTATTTATATATTTTGATTAGTTATGATTAACTCTTAAAGGATCTTTTTTTTCCCCGCAATTTATTACTTATTGAAATCACTTTTGGGAGGGATGATTTTCAAATGCAGTGTTAGAGGTTAGAGTCTATTGTATATGGCATGCATCTTTGAATGCTTTTATGGGTAATGCCGTAATGGTAGATTTAAGCATCTGTTAGATGAAATATTACATCTACAACTGCATTGATTTTTTAGCCATTTCTCTTGTTTCCTTTTATCTAGTTGTGGGGAAGTAGTGAACTGAGGGTTGAAGATTCAATAGGCATCATGGATGCCAACTAGGGATATGAGAGAGAATAAACCTTTGTGATGTGTATACCAAATTAGGATGGCACTGTGAACTTGAGCGATTCCTTTTTTATTATTGTTTTTATTAGAAACAAAGAGTTTATTGACAAAACGTGAACCAAAAGAAGGATCACCTATAAATATACAAAAATACTCAAGACGCTATAACTATCTTTCATGTACATGTACATCCACCATTCCACCCCCAAAACTATGTTTCATAGGGGTGGGCACGGTTTTACGATCCGTGATTAACCAAACTGAACCGAAAATGTGTTCGAGTCGAGTCACCCTTTTGAGATGAGTTAATTTGATTCAAACAAATGAAAACCGAGTTTAAGTGAGTCAAGGATGGTTTTGCCTTGCCAAAAACCGAACCGATACGACTAAACCGAGTACGTATTAAATATAAATAAATATAAATATATTATAAAACTAAATATAAATAAATATAAGGTTTATTTTAAGTAATTATACATATTTATATATTATTTTCTAAAATATTAGATTTATTTTGATTTAAGTTAATGAATATTATTTTATTAATATTATATATATAGAGAGTAATTATCAGGTGAGGGATCCCGGATTTATTGAAAGTTCCGGGATCCTCTTTTGGCCGTTGATCAATCCAACGGCCAAAAAATGGTCCAATACAATTTTTTTTTTAAAAACAAATAAACTGGGACACACATTATATCATTGATCACACATCTTAAATCATGTGTCCATTCTTTCTTTCTCTCACCTCATCCCATGACCTCACATGTGAGACCCTCTCTTTCCCTCCATTTGCAACATTTGTGTCAGCCGTGTTTTTTGCAAATCCAATGGCCAAAAGGGATCCCAAGAATTTCAATAAATCTAGGATCCCTCACCTGATAATTACTATATATATATATTAAGTATGCTATTATTATTTATATCTTTAATTTTGGACTATGCTATTAGCATCCAATTGTGATTAACAAGATGGGGTTGGCTTTATGAATTTCCCCTCACACCTACACCATGAGGTTGTGGGTTCGAGTCTGCCCCCTCTCCCAAATTATTGTAATATTTCAAAAAATAAAAAAACATTCAGTTGTGATTGTTATTGTTATTATGGACTATATTTTTAATTATGATGGAATATATTATGAATTATTTTGGACTTCCATTTATATTATGAAGTTCAATATATTTTTTTTAATACTTGGAGTTGTTGAATTATGGTCCAAAAGGCTCATACAGTCAAACACATAGGCACAATTTTCATTAGGCCCAAAAGGCCCATCAAACCCAAAGGCCAAAACCATATTAAACCGAACCGACTCGAACCGGAAAAATCAGGTTCAATTCTAGTCGAGTCACTCTATTGAGACAAGTTAGTCTGATTAAAAAAAAAACAAAAACGAGTATAAGTGAGTCATGGACGGCCGAATACCTAACCAAACCGACCCGCGCCCACCCCTAAATTGTTTTATATACAGCCAGTCAACCACCCTCGTAAACAAAATTATAGCCCAAACATAAGAACAAAATTACATTAATGCTCCTTCACAATTAAGTTGGATGAAGTAAATAGAAGTATCCTTGAACTCCTTTTTAACAAACAGGTTCTTTCCCACAAAAAAAGAAAAAAAGAAATATGCGGCTATATAGTCCTAGACAAATCACCCGAAGAAGAACCATAATTGTACATCTCTATAAGACTTTGGCCTTTCTTCTTTTACGGAAAGTAAACAGTTTTTCTAAAGAAGAGCACTGCATCTTTCCAGAGCATCCCAAGCAATTTTAGCCTCCTTGAATAACCGATTCCATGAAAATGGAGAACAGATGGTTAATAGTCTCTCACTTCTTCTACACATCACACTCCAAGATGGTAAGAGAGCTTGAGTGATTTCAGTGGCAAATTCAATTTATTAAGGATTGAGAACTGTAATGGTTTACATGCATATTGTGTGATCTCATTCTTTGTATTGATATTCATAATTGCAATTGTTTGGTTGGTCGTACTAATTATTTTTGTAGGCCGAACTGGAGAAAGGTTAACGGTTATTTACTGTTTTTTTTTTTTTTGCACAGCAACCTGAGCTTCTGAAGTTAAAGGAAGAAGAGTCTCGCATACATTCAAAAATCAAAAGTAGCGAAAAAGAGTACAATAGAAAAAAGCAAGAGAAGAATAAACATGCTAAAGACATGGAAGATCTACAAAGAGGTGTAAGGGATCTAACATCACAACTAGAAGATTTGAATGAAAGAAGTCGGGATGGTGCTGGTAGACTTCCCCTGCTTGACAGTCAACTGACGGAATATTTTCGAATGTATGTTTCCATCAGTTTCAATTTATCATACATTGATTCTTGCATTCTGCTGCGATGATAAGCTCCTCTTGTTTACTTTCATATATACTGGAATAATTTTCTTGAGGCAGAAATATTTTTCTTTTGAAATTTGAGTTTAGTTAATTTGCTTATCATCTGGGCTACTGTTTTAGCTCATAATAATTGAGTTGACTGTTAACTTATGTAATTGCATCTAATCTGAAGTAGACATTCTTCTCCAAACGCTGTAAATCCTGTAATTGATAAAATTTTCTAGAAGCACATCCGAGGGCAAGGTTTAAAAAGGTAAAAAGGTGAGGCGGCCGCCTCAACTCGAAACTGATAAAAATGAAATTAAAAAAAAATAAAATACTAAATAGAAAACAATCCATAACATTTAATAAATGAATCATAATCAATATTACTAACATAAATTTCCCAAACAAATGAAACTTAACAAAAAAAGAAAAATGTCATCTTAATGGTAAATGCTATATATCGAATAGACTATCATTTGTGTCTATTTTTGGGTTTAGAGAACTAAAGGTTGAAAGTCGGCACTTTCTTTTTGGACAGTAAGTGCTGGAAAGTGCCGACTTTCTGCCTTTTATATATATTTTTTATTATAATATTTTTTTAGAAAATAAATAAATCGCGAATCCCCTCATTTGAAGGCTGAGGTGGCAGCCTCAAGGCTGCCTTACCGTGAGGCGGCCGCCTCGGATCGCCTTTTTAAACACTGCCTGAGGGTTGGTTGAGCTGTTAGGCCTGCAGTTTTCTCCCACTAGTTTTGGGTTTGATTCCCCAGGTCATCTACCTTGCAAAATGCCATGGATATCCTGTTTCCCTAATATTGTATGGATTGACGGATACCCCAATTTCAAACTCAAGTTTGCAAAGCAGGTTTAGGGATTTTTGGGTAATAAACTTATTTTGCTACAATCTTAGGTAGTATGTAACTGAGGCTTATACTTAGGATCTTTGGATTTGAAATCGATTTTTCTTGTATAAGGAATGTGGTAAATATTTTCTTAAATCTTTGATACCAACTGAACATAAATATAGAGAAGTATATGGTAGGGTTGGGTTTTTTATTTATTTATTTATTTTTTTGTATTATTGTTTTTGATAGGAAACAATAAATTCAATGTGCACATCATTCTTACTCTTTTAAAGATCTCCTGTTACTGGTTGGATTTTGACCTTTCTTTCTTTTCCCGAAACTCTTTTTTTCAAGATACCATTCTAAAATGTTGATTTTAATGGATGGCAATCAAACCTATCATTACCTCCTTCCACCCAAAACAACAAACTAAACAAAAATAAAAATTATTATGAATTCAATCAAAAACAACATCCTTCCAATCTAACATAATTAAAAATAGAGAATTATCTCTAAATTCTTCGGAGATGGATGCCCATAAAGAAGCTAAATAATAAGCTTTATCCTATAAAAACTGTCTTTACCACCCTCTTTATCTCTCGTTTAAAGCTTTACGTACATACCAGCACAGTAGTTGGAGTTAAATTGTTTATCCTGGTGTTAGCTATTTGTTATTTGTTGTGGCTGCTCATTGACATTCTAATTTCTGTATGCAAATTTATAACTGGTTTATATATTATATGAATAGAAGTTGAACTGAGTAAGGCATTCACTGCCCCACTGCCTCCAGTCACAATGCACTATCATCTTTCACCTTTTTCATTGTTGAAATTTTCACTTTGCAGTAAAGAGGATGCTGGGATGAAAACTGCAAAGTTAAGAGACGAAAAAGAGGTTCTAGACAGGCAACAACATGCTGACATTGAAGTACTAAAGAATTTGGAAGAAAATCTTCAGCAATTGAGTAATAGGGAGCATGAATTAGATGCACAGGAGAAACAATTGCGATTGAGACAGGAAAATATCTCTAAAACTTCTGACTTACATAAGAAGGAACTCAAAGAGCTCATGGATAAACAGCGTGCAATGCAAGATGAACACCGTGATTCCAGGTTATTCAACTTGTTGTTTACCTAATGGATGTTTGTTCTTCCCTGCATCATTGTATTCCCTATATTCAATCTGTGCATATATATTGTAGCTGCTCTCTATTTCTACGTGCTGCATCATTTTGAAAAATGGTAAGGCATCTTGAAATCCCCGCCTTGCTTTTGTCCTTACAGGAATAAATATGAAAATCTGAAGTCTAAAATTAGCGAAATCGAAAATGAACTTCGTGAATGGAGGGCTGATAGACATGAAAATGAGAGGGATCTGAAGTTGTCTCAAGCTGTGGAAACTCTCAAACGTCTATTTCAAGGAGTTCATGGTCGCATGACTGATCTTTGTAGGCCAACCCAGAAGAAGTACAACCTTGCTGTTACTGTTGCCATGGGTAAATTTATGGATGCAGTAGTGGTTGAGGATGAGTATACAGGAAAGGAATGCATCAAGGTAATACTCTCTAAATTTGCTGTGTCTTTGTTGGGTCTTTGGAAGACGTGGATTAATAATACAAGCTGATGCTCCTGTATCTTATATTTTGAGAAATGTTGGTCATGTATCTGTTTAATTTAACAAAATTTGGAAGGCGTAAACACTTCAAGCTGTAGTTATTAGGGATACACAATATGCTATTGTAGATTTGTAGTATCTAGTTTCTACATTTCCATTGTCAAGTTCTACTACTTTTCACTTTGCAAATACAATGACTCAGGTGATTAATATTACATTCTACATTAATGTAATTCAATTGTTGTGGCTTCTGTACAGTATTTGAAAGAACAAAGGCTTCCTCCACAAACATTTATACCCCTCCAGTCAGTGCGTGTTAAGCCAATCGTTGAAAGGTTCCGTACTTTAGGTGGCACAGCGAAGCTGATCTTTGATGTAATACAATATCCTTTCCCCAAGTGGTTTTTTTTATTTATTTTTTTATTATTTTATGAGGCGAAATGCTTCATGTCTGCAGTCTCGATTCACATGTGATTTTCTCATGAGTTAGTTTTCATTTAAATTATCTTTTTTGACTTGTAAAGTTCTGTAGTCTTTAAATGTGCACTATTTTTTTTTTTTTTTTCTGTTTTACATTGTTTGGCAACCTTTTTTCTTTTCATGCATGATTTTATATTTAAGATTTTTATCCAGATGGTATGTTGAACTCGTGATCCATTATCAACAATTCATGTGTTATTTTGCACTTTGCTCCAAGTGAACTTTTTCTATTTATACACACGTGTATAGTTTAGTTATTCAATGTCGTTTTAAGAACGAATCCCCTTAGCACCAATTTTAAAAAGATTATTAATTTTGTGTTAACAAAGAATAATTTGATGAACTGCCTACACATTATATTATTTATCTGTCTGTGTATGCATGTGTATTATGGTGCAAATACCATCCTTTTTGTGATGAAATTTAATGAAATTTCTGTATGTTTGTCTCATATCCCTGTCTGTTTCTTTTTCCTAGTTCCATAATATTTCCTTGTTTTACATGTTTCATATATTGATTGGATGGTGTTTACAACTTCTATTTTAGTAACTATAGTGTACAGTCTGTAATTTAAAGCAAATGGTGAGTGGGTTCTGCTTGTTCATTCTGTACACAAATACATAAGGTAGTATAACGTGAACATAGATTATGATGGTCAAACCTTGCCTTTTTCCTTTATTGCATGTTGGCTATATGCCTATATCTAATCTGGGTTTTTCTAATTAAACATTTTTTTTTTCTTAAACAAGCAGTAATTCAAACAAATACTTTTCTTTCTAATTATAGATAACAAATTAATTGAAACAAATGCCAATGTTTGTGGACTTAACAATTGCACATTTGATCCTTCCTTGGAGAAGGCAATTCTTTTTGCTGTTGGAAATACTCTAGTTTGTGACAACCTAGATGAAGCCAAACGTCTTAGCTGGAGTGGGGAGAGATTTAGAGGTAATTTGTTACTGTCTTCTTCATGATAGCCAGTACCATTTAATTTGATCCTGTATTAAATGGGAGCTGCATGTTCCTATTGATGCAGTTGTAACTATTGATGGGATTCTGCTTACAAAGTCTGGCACAATGACTGGTGGTACCACTGGTGGAATGGAAGCAAGGTCAAAACATTGGGATGACAAAACAATGGAAGGTTGGTTGTTATATTGAATTTTCTATAGTTTTTTATCTGTAGCATTTAATGTTGGTATGTAATGTTTTGTAGATAAAAGAAGAAATAAAGAACAGCTTGAATCACAGTTGGAAAATCTTGGGTCCATTCGTGAGATGCAGCTGAAAGAGTCTGAAATATCTGGGAAAATTACTGGTCTCCAAAAGAAGATTCAGTATGCTGAGATTGAGAAGGTAAAATGAACTGATATATAACATTTTTATGATGCAAAAGAATATTATTGTAGGTGAGTACAATGCATGTTGACAAATAGTAATAGGTAAACTGTGGATGCTTGCTGGATTTTTTGTGGAGACTTGTTTGATTAACTTTATATGAGTGTCAGCTATCCCTATTATTTATTAGCAGTATGAACACCTATGTTTTTTGATTGCACTGGCTTAACATAATTAACCCTGAGAATCAATTTTTGGGAACGAGGGGAGAAAGGCAAAAGATTTCATTGTTGACCTTGTTGATTTATATGTGATTGCTCAGCTTCTGTTTACATGCATCTATTATTAATTGGATAACCTGAAAATTAATTTGCAGCCGAGCATTGAGGACAAAATTAAAAACCTGAGGCAGGAGAAGCGTAATATCAAGGCAGAAATTGGTCGTATAAATCCTGACCTTCGTAAGGTGATATTTATTTGCAATTATGCCTTTCATCCAGTTCATGTTGTAAAGATCCTTACAATATAGAATTCAATGCTCTTATATAATGGTTACAGTTCAAGGACACGATTGATTGGAGGAACACAGAAATCAAGAAGCTGGAAAAGAGGATCAATGAGATTGTTGATCGACTCTATGAGGATTTCAGTCAGTCAGTTGGGGTGGAAAACATCCGTGAGTATGAAGAAAACCAGCTCAAGGATGCCCAAATTGTGGCTGAAGAGAGGCTTAACTTGAGTAACCAGCTAGCGAAGTTGAAGTATCAGTATGTTTTTTACTTTTCTTTTTTATTTTGGACAGTATATTTTTCTTTTTCTCAATTGTTCTTTTTATCTATCCCAATGGATAAAATCGATAGATTGATATGCGGTGGGCTTTTATGTCTATGTGGATGTGGATGTTACATGCATTATCTACCAAGGATTCTGGTAATGGAAATATGATTCTCAATCTCCTTTTGCAGTTTGTTAGTTTTTACTTGTTTTGACGAGTCAAAGTGGGATTTTAAAAATTGGAATGTCCTGTAAACTGGCAATTTTTACAGCTGTAATCTAGCATGTTACTGTTGGCTCCCATTTTGAAAGCTTTTATGAATACTTTGAATAGTTGTGAGTCATGTGCTGGTCCTATTACTATGACTCCAGTTCGACGCTATACAGTTTCATTTGATGCTGGATTTTTTCTTGGGTACCATTTACTGTCGCTTGTCTGATTATATTACAGCCATCTGAGATCTCGCAACAATTATATGCATTGCCTTGCTATCATCAGTGGTGTTGTCTGTTAGTGCATCGTTTTACCAGATCTGAAGTAGTTAGACTTGTAAGCACATACCATTCAAACACGCATGAACCAAGGGTGGATGCCCATAACCAAATTTTGATTATAGCACCAATATGATATTGCTGCCATTCTACATGACCGTCCTTGGACTAAGTTTGAGAAAATGAATTCCTTGTCTTTTGGCATTTCTACAATGGCATAGGTTTTAAACTGCATAGAAGAGTACTGCTACTGTTCTCCATAACCTACAGGTGCAGGAGATACTGATGTCTAATGAAATGTTGGTAACTATGTTGCATTAATGGTTGACAGCAGTTTGAAGCTTTTGCTTTAAGATGCGATCGTGTTGAATTTGATTGTAGTATCTCCAAATGTTTTTTGAGTCTGTTGGATATTAATATTTGTAATTAAGGGTTCCATTTTCTATTTTTCCCCTCATCACCTGATCTGCTTGTGGTGCATGATTTTTTCAGCCACTTTAGTGTTTGACAGATATGTATGATCATGTACCTTGTATTTTGCATTTTTATCTTATTGTCAGGTTGGAGTATGAGCAAAAGCGAGATGTGGAATCACGAATGAAAAAGCTGGAATCTTCTCTCCATGCCTTGAAAAATGATTTGAAGCAGGTTGACAAGAAGAAAGTTGAACTCCAGAATATGAATAAGAGTGCTACTGAGGAGATTGACAGTTGGAAGAAAGAAATCCTGGGTATGATTTATTTCAACATTTTTCAACAAAGTCAGTTTGTTGATGTTAGATTGCTTAAATAGTATTGTTGTTCCCTTTCCTAATAGTCTCAGCTTTTAGGTCTAGTGGTTGCTTTAATGATATTAGAGCTAATTTTACTAGAAATGCTTTGGTTCCAGTCCCCTCACTTGAATATATTTGAATTTGTTATATCTCTATGTTTGGGTTTGGGTCACATAGCAAGCCTGTTGGTTTTTCACGTGAGGGGGTGTGTGAATTCTATTGTTTGCCCCTTTCCTGTAGTCTATGCTTTTTTGTCTAGCAGTTACTTCACATGATGAGTTAGTTTTCCCAGGAAGTCTTTGATTGAAGTACCCTTAAGAGATTGTATTGGTATTTGTTTTGAATTTGTTCCGCATTTGAATTTATGTTTGGGCTAGGTCTTACATGTGAGTTGGTAGGTTAGAGAGATTTATATCATTTGTTGGGTCCTTTCCTTATAGCTTAAGCTTTTGGGTCTAGCGGTTACTAACATTGTATCAAAGTTAATTTTACCAAGAGTGTTTGGGCACAATTCCCCCTTCGTGATTATATTTGAACTTGTTATTTGTTTTTTGTAATTTAAATTTGTTATGTGTTTGTTTTTGGCCTTAAGTCACATGTCAAGCCTATTGGTCTTGTACGTGTATTGTTCCGTCTTTTTCTAACAACTTAAATTTATGGGTTTAGCGGTTACCAACAATTTAAGTTAATTATTCTATTTGAAGTAATTTTTTTGTACATTTTTATTGATTTACATGAATTAGACAATTTCCCTTTCACTTCCTTAAATATATATTCTATATTCCTCATCGTGATATCATCAACATTTTGAGATTATAGTGTAGTGTGTTCCAAGGAAGAGATCAGTTTCATGCTAAAGATTTTGGCCAAATTTTATTTTTTAGGTTACCGATGCACCCCAAAAATTTTAAATTTTTAGGTAAGGAAAAATATTTAAGCACTTTAATATGTAAGTCCAACAAGCTTGATATATGGGCCAAGCTGAATAGATTCAAATATAGAAGAAACTCAGATAACAAATCAAATACTAAAGAATTATAGAGGAAAACTCTATAAAGAATTTTCGAGAGGAAAACTCTATTTTTTCTTGTTATTATTCTTCTCCACATAGGAGGAGTTATATTGAGGAAATACGAAAATAGGAAAGAAATCAATCTAGGAAATCAATCTACGATTCCTACAATCAAGCTAATTGTCAACTACACTAATCAAGTAATCAATCACACTAATCAAGCAATCAATTAGTCAACTACACAATCTTTATAATTAATTGATTATATTCTAACAGAAACTAATCCCTAAAGTTTAGGAATTAATTCCCTAAAGTTTAGGAATTAATTCCCTAAAGTTTAGGAATTAATTTCGGAATTCAACACCCCCCCTCAAGCTGGGGAATAGATGTCAATCATTCCCAGCTTGGAAGTCAATTCTTCAAACTTTATTCTTGGAAGAGCTTTCGTTAGAACATCTGCCACTTGAAGGTGTGTAGGTGTGTAAATCAAGCTCAGTATGCCAGCTTCAGCCTTTTCTTTAATGAAATGACGATCTATCTCTACATGCTTAGTTCTGTCATGATGGACATGATTTTTAGCAATACTTATTGCAGCCAAATTGTCATAAAACACCTTCATTGTTTCTCTTGTTGAAATCCTTAGCTCATCAAGTAACCTTTTCAGCCATAATCCTTCACATATACTCTGAGCTAAAGCCCTATACTCTGCCTCGGCACTGCTCCTAGCCACAACAGACTGTTTCTTGCTACGCCAAGTCACCAAGTTTCCCCATACATAGGTGCAATAGCCGGTAGTTGATCTTCGATCTGTAACGGATCCTGCCCAATCTGCATCTGAGTAGATTTCAACTTCTTTGCTTGTTCCTTTTCGAAAGAATATTCCTTTACCAGAATTCATCTTCAAGTATCTAAGAATCCGGTAAACTGCTTCAAGATGTTTTTCATTGGGTTTGTTCATAAATTGACTTACAACACTAATAGGAAAGCCTATGTCTGGCCTTGTGTGGGAGAGATAAATGAGCTTTCCTACAAGTCGTTGATATCTCCCAGTGTCAACTGGAGGACTGTCTTCTTTGAAACCGATTTTATAACTTGGTTCCATTGGAGTGTCTGCAGGCTTACATCCTAACATCCCAGTTTCTTTTAGTAAGTCCAAGATGTACTTGCGTTGGGAGACCACAATTCCTTTCTTCGAACGAGCAACCTCCATGCCTAAGAAATATTTCAATGATCCTAGATCTTTGATCTCAAATTCCTTTGCAAGAAAATCCTTTAAACAATCTATTTCTTCAGTGTAATCACCTGTCACAATAATATCGTCAACATAAACGATAAGAATAGCAACTTGCCCGGTAGGAGTAAATTTTGTGAACAGGGTATGATCGGCTTGCCCCTGAGAGTACCCATGCTTCTTGATTGCCTTTGTGAATCTGTCAAACCATGCTCTAGGAGATTGCTTGAGACCATACAGAGACTTTCGAAGCTTACAGACCTTGTTAACATTGCTTCCTGTCTCAAAACCTGGTGGAATTTCCATGTACACTTCCTTTTTCTCCTCAACAACTGGAGCAGCAGCAGCAGCGGCGGCAGCATCACCACCAATAGGAGCAGCAACAGCAACAGCTCCAGCTCCGCCACCACCACCACCACCACCAGAGCCGACATTCATGATGAGATCACCCAAGCTTCTCTTGTCAGCCAACTTGGCGAAGAGACTGGGCCAGAAGGACTCCACTGACAAGTTGGCTGTGTTCAACAAAGCAGCAATTTTCTCCGCTGTGATGGTGATGCCATCGTCGTGAAGAATCATGGCAGCGTAGGAGTAGGTGATCTCTCCGGTCGACATTGTATGTCTTTGATGTTGAAAACTGATATGCAAAGATTGTTTCAACTGAGTGTGAAGGAGAGAGGGGCTGCTGTTGCGTTGTGCTACGTCTGAGATGTGTTACCTGGAATATCTGGACTTGGACTTGGATCGGATTCATGGTTCTGCTCAGGAAGTGTGCGATCCTCTATCTCCTCTTGAGGCCTTTTCCTCCTTGAATAAACAATAAGCTCTTTGTCAGGTGAAGGTTGTGTGTTGGCAGGAGTGGAGCTATTAGTGTTTGACTCAATTTCTGGAGGGATGGTTGACTCAGGTTCAAGTGGAAGGATGTTTGACTCGGGCTCAAATGGAATAGAGGAGGTTAACTCAGTTTCATATGGAAGAATTTGAGTGTTAAGAGTGTCAAGCCAAAAATTACATTTTTGTATGGCTGAGTTCTCCCTCTGAATGGAAGTTTTTGGGTAGTATGATTGATTCTCAAAGAATGTGACATCCATAGAAGCGTAGAATTTCCTAGTGATAGGCGAGTAACACTTGTAACCCTTTTTAGTGGGAGAGTAACCAAGAAAGAGACATTTGATGGCCTTTGGATCAAGCTTGCTTATATGATGTTGATTTATATGAACAAATGTTGTACACCCAAATACTTTTAATGGTAGGGATGAGATGATTTGAGTATCTGGGTAGGAGCAGAGAATGGCTTGGCAGGGTGTTTGAAATTTGAGAACTCTTGATGGCATCAGGTCAATGAGATATGTGGCCGTGAGGACCGCCTCTCCCCAAAAATGCTTGGGAACGTTTGTAGTGAACATAATGGATCTGATCACTTCGAGGAGGTGTCTGTTTTTCCTTTTTGCCACCCCGTTTTGTTGAGGTGTATCGACACATGAACTTTGATGAACTATTCCCTGATCCATCAGATATTCACCAAGTAAAGAATTAAAGTAATCTTTGGCGTTATCCGTCCTAAACACCTTTATTTTTCTCTGAAATTGTGTTTGGATCATGTTGTTGAAATTTTTGAAGATAGTACCCGCCTCTGATTTTTCTTTCATCAAATATATCCAAGTAATACGAGTATGGTCATCAATAAATGAAATAAACCACCGAGCTCCTGAGATGTTGACTCTAGAGGGTCCCCATATATCACTGTGAATGATTGCAAATGGGTGAGATGTTTTGTACCCTTGGATTGGATAATTACTTCTCACATGTTTGGATAATTGGCACACTTCTCATTGAAGAATCTCAGGTTTGATATTATCGAATAATGTTGGGAACAACCTTTTTAACTACTGGAAATTGGGATGACGTAACCTATAGTGCCACAACATGATTGCACTATTGGTATTTGACAAGGCTGGAGGAATAGGAGATGACACACTACTTGCAGCTTGAACTTGTTCTTTAGAATTATTAGGACCGTTAAGAAGATAGAGCCCCGCACATTCTTTAGCTTTGCCAATTATTCTTCCTGATTCCAAATCCTGAAATTCACAACGATTTGAGAAAAAATTAGTAACACAATTTAGGTCTTTGGTGAGTTTGCTAATGGACAGCAAATTACAAGTTAAATTGGGCACCAAAAACACGGATTTTAAAGTCAAGTCATTTGGTAATAGTAACTGATCCTATTCCTGCCACTTTAGACAATGATCTATCAGCAATTTGAATCATCAAATTTCCAGAACTTGGGCTGTAAGTATTGAATAGTGTATCATTACCAGTCATATGATCTGATGCGCCGGAGTCCACTATCCAAGGACTGTGTCTCTTCATTTCGGTGCTCAAAGCCATAGGAAAATTACCTGTTTTATCAACGGAATAGAAGATGGAAGATGGAAGATGGAAGATGGAAAATTATTGGCAGTGGATCCAGTTCTTATGGTGTTCTTGGCTGGGATTGGAATGGAAGATGTTGTTTGGTGGCCGATCATCTTCTGAAGAAACTCGATTTGCTCTTTGCTAAAGAGTGTAGTTTCGGACGATGTCTTCTCCTTGCTGTTGGACATCATGACAGATTGAGAACCTTGGAGAAAGTTTTGCCCATTCAGTTTATGACTTGTAATGGGGAGATGAGAATTGTCTGTTGCTCCAAAGCTGTTTGGAATTGTGACTTCAGAGGTATATTTTTCGGTAGCCATTCTGGTGGCTGGGCCGTATTTTTGCATAAGAGAGGAGATGGTATTAGGGTTGCAGAACCGGAGAAAGGAGACTTAAGATTTCGGTTTTACCGCTCTGATACCATAAAGAATTATAGAGAGGAAAACTCTATAAAGAATTTTAGAGAGGAAAACTCTATTTTTTCTTGTTATTATTCTTCTCCACAAAGGAGGAGTTATATAGAGGAAATACAAAATAGGAAAGAAATCAATCTAGGAAATCAATCTACAATCCCTACAATCAAGCTAATTGTCAACTACACTAATCAAGTAATCAATCACACTAATCAAGCAATCAATTAGTCAACTATACAATCTTTATAATTAATTGATTATATTCTAACAGAAACTAATCCCTAAAGTTTAGGAATTAATTCCCTAAAGTTTAGGAATTAATTTCGGAATTCAACAAATACAATTATGTGTGGGACTTGAAGCCAAGATCTCTATTAAATTTGGCATATTTAAGCACTTTAATTTGTAAGACCAACAAGCTTGTAATATGGTACAAGCCGAAATGCCAAATAGATTCAAATGTAAAAACAAATAAAATACAATTATGTGGGGGACTTGAAACCAGGAGCTCTATTAAATTTTGCTCTAATACCATGTTAAGTTATTGTTAGACCCAAAAGCTTAAATTTTTTTGGTAAATACCTAAACAGTAGTTATAAAGCACTTTAACATTATTATATTCATCAACTCAAAAATAATAATAATTATAAAACGATATTCAAAAACATTAAGGACTCATGAATAGCCAACTTTTGGGAAACTGAAAATTAAAAGAATGAGCCCAACACCAACCAAACCGATCAAGAATGATAAAACCCATGGAAAATAATCTATGATGTCCTTTCTTTGTCTTTTTAGACATTGATTTGCATTACTGTGTAGTCTAGTTGTGCAACATGACCTGTGAAATTTTAATGCACAGTTTTTGCTTTGAGAAATTTGTTGATTTTAAACTACCTTATTGATTTTGTTTTCTCGATAGACTCTGTTGATAAACTTTAGGATAATGATATGCGAATATGCGGAATAAAATATGTACAATAAAGAAAACATGCTACACACACAAGACAAGAAATTTACCGAGGTTCGGCTAACTTTGCCTACGTCCTCGTGTTATCTCTCTTGAGAAATCACTAGCACTATGGAGAAAAACGCTTGGTTATAAGAAACTTATTGAAACCCCTTAACTAATTCCCCAAAACCTTGCTAAACCTTGCTATTATCTCTCTATCATTCTTGCTCACTACCCCTTGTATGTTTGCTGATTTTTCTGCTTAAAAAATAAGCTCCCAGCAGCCGTATTTATAGTTATAGGACTTGGGTGACATTCCTTGCTAGAATAGGACTCCTAAATCCTCTTAGAACAAGAAAAGCTAATCTTATTTCCTTATCCTAGTTGATTTGGGATTCTTGAGAAAATCTAATTTCCTAATCCCAATTTCTCCTTACACAATTAGGATTCCTTCCTAAGCCTTGACTTGGGTTTTGATAAGCCAAAAACTACAACAAAATTTGAGTCGATTTTGAGCTGCCTCATTTTTGCGGTTTAATTTAAGTTGTATCAGCAACATGATTAAAAATGATCTTAATCATGTGCTAAAAAGTGTTGTAAACTACTAATAAAATGAAGCTCTTTCATAATTTTTTTACTAGTTTGGGGTAGGGAGGGGTAGTTGGTTGTTTAGAGGTATTATTACCGTTAGTGGTTGTTTTCATTCTTATCTCCTTTGTTGGGAGATTGACTGTGGACAATCTCAAAGTATTGAAGGTTATTGCATTTGAAGTTACAAGGTAAAATATTTTTATTTAGATTAGGTTGTAGGACTATATATAGTGTAATTTAAGAAATCAGTACATACACTGATTTTTCCTTGTAAGCAACTGTAATGGAAGGAAGATGTGATATTAGAGTTTCCTTTATGTTTTACCATTGTATCTATTTAATAGGACACAAAATCAAAAGAATTTTATCAACACAAAGAAGGTGAACAAGCAGTCCACTAGCTAAATGAATAAAAAGAGTACATGGTCAACCAAAACTCTATACAAAAAGACTATGCAAACAAAAAGATGGCCCCGAAACCAAGATCTAACACAAAACAATTCTTGATAGTTGATACCATTATATCTCAAGAACTGTTTCTGTTGGTTTGGGTCTGGAATGTAAAGTTATTATTATGATTGTATGGGTTGCTGTAGTATGTTTGCAATTGTTATAATTACTGCTAGTTTTGGTGACTGGCTTATGCACTTGAAGTAAGATCAATGAAATTTTAAGTGTATGTTTGCTTCGAAGAGACTAACTTACAAATCTTGCCCCCTTGAAAATTGAAATAGTTAGGCATGTTCTTCAAATACCTTTTTGGGTGTCAGTGAGCTGCTGATCTTGTTATGACTCTTTTCCTTGATTTGGATAGCGTGACACTTTTTTATTTCTTCTTCTTATATATATAATCATCTTTCTATTTTGGCAGAAGTGAAATCCAAGTCAGAAGAGTGTGAGAAGGAGATTCAGGAAAGGAAGAAGGAGGCATCTGGAGTTCATACAAAATTATCCAAGCTGAATCGTCTGATAAATTCAAAGGTTTTGTGGACTTTTTCTCCTTTAATCCTTATAATCTTTTACTTGAACATTCTAGAGAAATAGGTAAATTATTGCAATGTAAGAAAAAAATAGCAATTGACATCTCTTTGTTAATCTTACAGGAGGAGCAGATTGAGATGCTGATCTCTCGGAAGCAGGAAATAGTGGATAAGTGTGAATTAGAACACATAAGCCTTCCTGACCCAATGGAAACAGACTCAACAACACAACCTGAGCGTGAGAAACTTGAAGTTGAATTCAAGCAAAAGATTGATGGCCTAATTTCAGAAATTGAAAGAACAGCTCCAAATTTGAAGGCGCTGGACCAATATGAGGCTCTGTTAAAGAAGGAAAAGGATGTGATTAAAGAGTTTGAAGATGCCAGAAAGGAGGTGAAGAAAGCTGCTGATGATTTCAATAAAGCTAAGGAGAGAAGGTATTTATTCACCCCTAGGCAAATTAATTTGCACATTATGATATGTTTGATAAAATTGTGTATAATAAAAGTTATATATCCTTGTTCAGGGATAGCTTGATTGATTATGTTTACTCCTAGGTTACATGACTGTTGTTGTTCTGCATATTTGTTGGTTTGCAACATCATCTTTATGTATGCATATGAAGATATGCTAATCTTTGTTCAACACCTTGAATAGCATTACTGATCAAAACATAATATCTTGTCCATGGTGTTTGAATAATAATTCTCGTGACTCTGATTTGTGTGAATGCAGATATGGGTTGTTTATGGATGCTTTCAGCAATATTTCTGGTAATATCGACAAGATTTACAAACAGCTAACAACGAGCACTACACACCAACTTGGTGGTACGGCATATTTGAACTTGGAAAATGAGGATGATCCTTTTTTACATGGAATCAAATACACTGCTATGCCACCAACAAAGCGCTTTCGTGATATGGAGCAGCTATCTGGTGGGGAGAAGACAGTTGCTGCACTTGCGTTACTGTTCTCTATTCACAGGTGTGTCTAAGCATTAGATCAATCTGAAAGGCGTTATTATCATTTTGATCTGCTTGTTTGTGATCTGATTTTTCTACTTCCATTCATGTGGTTTCAGCTACAAACCTTCTCCATTTTTCATATTGGATGAGGTTGATGCAGCATTGGATAATTTAAATGTCGCTAAGGTAGCAGGATTTATCCGTTCAAAATCATGTGGAGGAGCAAGAAGTAATGAGGATGCAGATGAAGGCAGTGGTTTTCAGAGTATTGTGATATCACTGAAGGATAGCTTTTATGACAAGGCAGAAGCGTTGGTTGGGGTTTATAAAGACTGTGAGAGAAGGTGGGTTGGTTTGTTTTTGTTTGCATAATCATATTTGAATTGCTAGAAAATTAACGATCTATTTATACAATTATGGTTTGGTTTTTGCAGCTGTTCGAGAACATTGACATTTGATCTGACCAACTACCGGGAATCATGAATATCCAAGTCGTGGATTAACTTTTCTCTTTGTAAATTAACCATAGTCTCTTGCTTAGAGTTGATTGATGTAAATAGTGTAGCAGTTTGATACCTGGCAGTGGATTTATTCCCTTAAATGAACACCATCCAACTATTACAGATGGGTAAATTAGATCTCCTTTATGGCTTCTTTATATCTGAATTCCAATCCAAGTAGTTGGGGATGCTAAATGTTATCGGTTAATTTATGACAGAAAGGTGATGATGAACGGATATGGATATTTGCAAACAGGTTTCTCCATCCGCAAATATATATATATATATAGTCTTTTTATTGTCAGTTCGTTATGACAATAAATATATAGGATGAAAAATGTAGACTATAGATTATGGAGAAGTTTTATGAAGTGCATATACTTTGAGTCAAAGTATGTAAAACTAGTGGTTCACATTCTTCGTCCTGATATATTTATTGTCAGGACGAATTAATAATAATATATATATATATATATATGAGTAATGTTAGATGTTCTAAATTCTTTTTCCAAATTCTATCTCAAATGATATAGCACGTGGGGTGTAAATATCACACAATTACTATATAATCTTATGATTTATAAGATGTTGACACTTCACGTGCCATATCATTTGGGGCAGAATTTGGGACGTGGCGTTACTACATATATATATATATATATATATATATATGAATGCTCTTAAAGCTACCTGCCTCCAACTGTTAAAACCAAATTAAGGCTGAAGTGGGAAAAAATTAATACACCTAAATATGAAATGTGTTGTAAATTTGGTGGCTTCCACCGTCTTTGCAAATCTTTTACGATATTCTATACATGTGAAGAGAACATGTGGTCTCCATTTCTTATGACACGCACTCCCATATGTGTCATCATTTTGTTGTATACGTTTGCCTATAAATAGGCATTGCTTTGTAAATATTTTGGGTTTTTTTTTTTTATGATGAGAAAAGAATGGGCGCGTGGGGTTGAAGACTTTGTACGCGCCTGTGCACTTTAGGTTTTTTCTACTTTCTCTGCTCTGTTTCTTGTTAACAGAGCTTGCGTTTCCGTTTCTTCTTTTTGGGCGTTTTGTTTGGCGTCTTTATCCTTTCCTTTCGCTGTCTTGGGTATGGAAAATCTGAGTGACGTCTTTGTGTTCTCTGCGAGTCAACCCTCGACTAAGACTATGGCTGTTGATTCGATTAAGAACCGTGACAATGGAGGCACAGCGAAGAGGGCGAGATCTGATTTGATTAATATTGGCCGGAATGATGTTGTTAATGATAGCAGGAGGATTGAAACTGTGAGTAGTTTCAAGTCAAAACTCATGAACATGGCTAGCCCTAATTCTTGGTCTGGTCTTGGAACCAGTAAAGAGGAATTGACAATTGATAGTGATGATATCCTGATTTCTGATGGCCCTAATGGACCGAGAATGACACTCTCTACTAAATTAAAGGACCAATTACATAAACCTTGGGAGAATGCATTGATTCTAAAGAATATGGGACCTGCCCATACGCTCAGTTTCATGATCACTAAATTAACACAGAAGTGGACTCTTATTGGTCAGTGGCAGCTCACTGATCTTGGGGAGGGCTATTTTGTTGCTCGATTTCAAATGAAAGATGATATGGATTATGTTCTAACCAATGGTCCGTGGGTTATTACGAATCATTATCTGGTAGTGCAACGATGGAAGCCGAACTTCGTTCCTGGGGAGGATTCTATTCAGAGTATGCCTATTTGGGTTAGGCTGACAAAACTTCCTATGGAGTGGATGAACTCAGTTTTGTTATAGAGTATAGGTGGCATGTTAGGAAAGATATGTAAGGTTGATCCTATCACGGAAAATCAAGCTCGAGGCCGTTTTGCCAGAATTTGTGTTGAAATTGATATTTCCAAACCACTTTTAGGAACTATTAATATTGATGACAGAATTATTAGGGTGGAATATGAAAGCTTGGGTTCAATTTGCTTTAAATGTGGTCGGGTTGGACATGGTAAAGAAAGCTGCAGAGAGGGAATGGTTGATCCGATTCCGGAAGTGTCTAACAAAACCGGTGACAGTGGTACTAATGCTATAGCAGAGAACTCCACGTATGGGCCATGGCTTTTGGTCTCGTATGGAAGACAGGGGAACAGATCCTATAAGGGTAGGAATGTGAGGGTGGATAATGGGAATACTGGTACTGTTGAGAAAACTAGGTACAATTGGAAGCAAGTTGGGACTGGTCATGCTGATGCTAAAAGATCTGAAGATGGATTTACAGAGGTTAATCTGAACAAGTCGTCGTATCTGAAACCTGGTTCTAAGGGAAAGAATTCTGATATGGATAAATTGAAGATTGCGGATGGAGCTAGTGGTTCCAGGTTTCATGTGTTAAGTGAGGAAATGGATGTGGTGAAGATTGCGATTGTGATTTTCGGATAACCAACTGTAATAATGCCAAAGCTTGCAAGTTTTGAAATTTGATGCATTAGAAGTGTCTGGGAACAATTACATGTCCTGGGTTATTGATGCCAGATTACTCCTAAAATTGACATGTATTACACCATTGCAAATGGGGCCAAGGCATATGAACAAGACAAATATACTACCATGGTTATTATCCATTACCATCTACATGAGGATTTGAAAGCCCAATACCTAGCTATCACAGAACCAGAAGTTCTATTGCAAGAACTAAAAGATCAATTTGATAACCAACCCGATGTTGCATTACCAAATGGGTATCAATATGCGACATATACACTTTCAAGATTATAGATCAGTCTCTGAGTACAATTCTGATTTATTCAAAATCACTACACAACTGAAATTGTGTGGTCAGGATGTAATCTCGAATCATCAATAACAAAGGCAATAACAATTCTACCCCTCTTTCATTTTATCTCATATTATTTTTCCTCTCTTTCATTTATTCTCTCGCTTTGCCTTATTTTACACAAGTAGTAACTATTTCTCCCTTTCATCTATCTCATATTATTACTTATCTCCATATTCATTTATCTCAGTTATTACTTTATCTACTATTTTAATTTTATTATAATATGCATCTATTTAATTTTATGTAATTTATGTATCTGAGTATGCCAACTAACCAAAACATGAAGTTACTGGATTTGCATAAATTATTTGTTGAGCCTAACTAGGTTAATCGTTAAGTTTCTGGATTTATCATTATAATATTTAAGTTAGCGCGGTTTTACAAAGTGATCAGAATTTGAAGTTCCAAAATTCGAATTCTATATAGAACCTGAAGTTATAATTTTCAATACGAAGTATTGAATATGAACTTGAAGTTCTTAAGTTTTGAACATGAAGTTCTAATCAGATTTGAAGCTCTGAATTCAATTTAAATTGTGATATTAAAACTTTTATGTCAAAGTTTATTAGAACCAGAAATTCTGAATTGAATCAAGTTACGATTCTTTCATCTAGAAAATCAATTTGTAATTTTTTTTTAGAACCTGAAGTTTTCTGAATTTTATGAACCTGTAGTTCATGGTCGAACTAGAAGTTCGAAAAATCAATATGATTTATGATTTTGTTTTATAAAGTGATATATTTTCATATCTATATGTTTATACTTTTGATCACTTTGTCTAATATGCACTTTATTTTTCATTGTCAATAGATATGTCTTTAAACGATAAGTTGAGTGATATTAAAAAGCAAGATACAAGAATTATGTGTCTAGCCAATAGTGTAACGACACATACGATTCTGCAGAATCAAAAATACTTTCTGAATTTAACATTGCTCAAAGCAAATGTTAATACAATATCAAGTCCAGCGGATCTAATAGAAGGCTCTAGTAGAGCCATGATATTGTTACCAAACAATATTAAAATATGTATCAATGATGTTTTATATTCAAATAGATCCAGAAGAAATCTACTTAGTTTCAAAGATATACGGTGTAATAGATATCACATAGAAACTATAAGTGATGAGAATATTGAGTATATGTGTTTACTTCTCATGATTTAGGCCAGAAACTCATTATGGAAAGACTGCGTGCTTTATTATCTGAATCATATTACATTCTTATAAGAGGTGTAGGAGTTTATGCAGTTATAAACCATAAGTTCTCAGACCAATGCAATTATGAACCAGAAGTTCTCAGATTCAAAAATATTTATTCTTTGGCATGACCGTCTTGGTCACCTAGGATCTACAATGATGTGTAAAATCATTGAAAATTCTCATGGGCATCTATTAAAGAACCAGAAGATTCTTTTATCTCACGAAAATTTAAGTACTACATGTTCACAAGGGAAATTGGTAATAAAACAATCTCATTCTAAAGTTGGCTTTGAATCCTCATCATTCCTACAAAGGATTCAAGGGGAAATATGTGAACCTATTCGTCCACCAAGTGGACCATTCCGCTATTTCATGGTACTAGTTGATGCATCCATTAGATGGTCACACGTTTGCCTATTATCAACACGCAATGTTGCTTTTATTAGTTGGGATTGATGTTGAACATCCAGTTTCACAAGTTCATACTCATAATGGTAGTAGAGTCACTTATCAAGCATCTCCAGATAATTGCGAGAACTTTACAATTACCAATTTCTATATGGAGACATTCTATTCATCACTGACCCATTGCTTATCATTATTACTTACCTTTACAACTTGTAATTAGTCATAGACATGCTCATTTTTGAGATAATTGATCATCAGATAATTATTAATTAGTTACTTCATATATTAAAAGTGACAAAATTTTATAAGTTGTTATCTCATAAACCCCGACCAGGTGATTGTTCCTAAAGAACGATCTGAGTAAAAAGTAACAAATAAATCATCTGATGCTATCATTAGTTTGTAAATCTTTTATTTCGAAATGTATTGTTCCCAGAAGAGGAAAATAAATTATCAGGATCCTAATGTAAACAATACTCGAGTTATGAATAAATTCACTTTCTCTAAATCAACTCTATAAGAGTTAGATATATCTAAAGAGACACAAAGTCCCTGAAGTGACTAAATCCATTGAAATGGAAGAAATCTCAACAAAGATTCAACTATATTGAAATTGAGAAAATTTCTATAAATCATATGAGAGAAATGTGGAATCATAAAAGAAACAATCATTGATGATGTAATTTTATACACAATAGCGCTACTGAAATTATAAATGATAATTATGAAACTCATAGTATCGATGCTTGTAGACAAAGGCATGATTGGCCTAAATGAAAAAAAGCAATTCAAGAAGAATAGACTTCATAAGCCAAACATAAAATATTTAGACCAATAGTTCTCCAGACACCTGAAGATGTCAAACTAATTGGATACTAAAAGGTCTTTATATGGAAATGTAATGAGAACAACGAGATCGTAAGATATGAGGCACGACTCGTAGTATAAGGTTTTTCTCAAAAACTTAGTATTCAATAGTGATGAATACGATTACGTTCCGAATTTTTGATAAATTTGGTTGCCTTTAAAAGGCTTGAAATACGTCTTCTAAACTTGGTAATCATTTATTTATATGATTTACTCAATGCAGATATTTATAATCCCAGAAGGATTTAAAATGCCAGAAGCATGTAAACCGAGTTCTTGTAATCTGTACTTGATGAACTTACAAAAATCCTTATATGGATTAAAAACAATCTGGCCGGATGTGGTGTAACCGTCTCAGTAAATATCTGATAAAAAAAAGGGTATAATAATTATATTATACACCCATGTGTTCTTCATAAAGAAATCAGAATCTGGATTTGTTCTTATAACAATTTATGTTGATGATATGAATTTGATTGGAACTCCTGGAGAGCTCCTGAAAACTGCTGAATATTTGAAAAGGGAATTTGAAATGAAAGACCTGAGAAAGACAAAATATTGTCTCGGCCTGGAGATTGAGCATAAATTAGACGGAATATTTATCCATCAATCAACATATGTTGAAAAGATTCTGAAAATATTTAATATGGACAATGCTCACCCATTAAGTACTCCTATGATTGTTAGAACCCTTGATCCTAAGAAAGATCCATTCCGACCACTTGAAGATAGTGAAAAGGTACTTGGTCCTGAAGTACCATATATTAATGCAATTTGTGTTTTATTATATCTGGCTCAATGTACTAGACCAGATATCTCATTTTCAGTAAATTTGTTTGCTAGATTCAATTCAGTACCAACTTAAAGACATTAGAATGAGATTAAACATCTTTTTCGTTATCTTCGTGGAACGAAAGATTTAGGGTTATATTTTTCAAAATCTAACAATTTTTTAGGTTTACTTGGCTATGCTGATGCCGGGTATCTATATGATCCCCACAAAGCTCATTCACAAACGAGATATGTTTTTACCTATAATGACACAGCAATCTCCTGGCGCTCCACAAAACAAACTCTTGTTGCTACATCCACTAATCATTCTGAGATCCTTACACTTCATGAAACTAGCCGATAATTTGTGTGAATAAGGTCAGTTATTTATCATATTCAAAATACATGTGGATTTTCATTATCTACAGAAATATCGACATCAATATTTGAAGATACTGCGGCTTGTATTGCTCAATTAAGAGGAGGCTATATCAAAGGAGATAGAACCAAACATATTTCTCCAATATTTCTCCGAAATTCTTCTATATTCATGAACTTCAACAGAGCCAACAAATTGATGTTAAACAAATACAGTCTACAGATAATCTAGCAGATCTATTTACCAAAGCATTGTCTATATCAACTTTTGAGAAACTGGTATATGAAATTGGCATGCATCGGCTTTGTAAATTACAGGATTGATATTGAAGTTTCATTCAGGGGGAGTGTTCAGTCAGGAGGAGCAAAATTTTGAATGGACATATGTGTACTGTACTCTTTTTTCCTTTTACCGGATTTTGTCCCACTGAGTTTTACCGGAAAGGTTTTAATGAGACAGTTTCTGAACACATAAACACCACTTGATCCAGAAGATCATTGTATATACTTTTGCTAAGGTTTTTGTCCCACAGAGTTTTTCCTTACAAATAAAAATAAAAATGGTGGAATCCAATTGGGAGTGTTGTAAATTTGGTGGCTTCTACCATCTTCTCAAATCTTCTACAATATTCCATGCATATGAAGAGAACATGTGGTCTCCATTTCTTGTGACACGCACTCCCATATGTGTCACCATTTTATTGTATATGTTTGCCTATAAATAGGCATTGCTTTGTAAATATTTTGGGTTTTTGGTTGTCTTGGCTGATGATTTTCCAGATATCAATAACAAAGGAAATATCATATTCTCTCAATCTCTCGCTCATCTCTATCGTTTCTCATCTCTCATTAACTGTTCTTCTATCTCACGTTATTATTCTTTCATTTTGTCTCCATCTTGTTTCTATTTTATTATATGTTATTTTAATTTTAGTATAACAAAATGTGATATATGACAGATTATTATTATTTTCGAAATATGAAGCAACCAGATGAATGCTATGTTTCGGATTGTTTTTACTTGAAAAATAATCACTTATTTATCAAGTTTTGAGCTGATGGGTGTTTGGTAAACTTATCAAAAACAATTTATTTTACAATTTGCTTCTTTAGTAAGCAGCTTTTGAGAAGTTGGTAAGGGGTTGCTTTTTAAAGAAAAAACTAACTTATTGTTTATGTAATGTCTAGAATACCCTCATTACTTTAATAAAAGACAATATTACCCTTATATTTAATAATAATATAATAAAAAATAATAAGAAAAAAACTTAAAATTTCTTCTAAAAAAAAATTAAAAAACTCTAAATGGGAATGGTGGCCACCGTTAGAAGTCGATACCGGTGGCAGACTGACATTCTCTAGCGATGAAGTTGCCGGAAGAAACCAGCACCTCCGGCAGTGGATGAGGCAAGAATGGAAGAGGCGAGAGAACAGATGGAGGAGGACTTCGACGCGAATCCAATCGCAATTCCGTCATGAATCCATCGCGAATCCGTTGCAAAGGCCAGTTTTGCTTCGTTGACTTCAACGGAATCTCGAAAAGGCTGGAGGCCTCCTCCATGATGCAACAAATCGGTGACGGAATCTCACGATTTCAAATACTTGTTCGTCGCCAGAGCGGGAAAGGATATCGATGGCACATGAAGAAGACGATCTTAGTGGATCTGAAGACGGAGGAGGAATTGGAGAGTTGACGTCGTCATGTCAGAGTTTGCAAAGGTTGAAGAGTGTGTTGGTGAAGAAAGGGGACTGAGTTGACTCGGTGGAGGAGTCTGAGTTGACTCAGTCAGGTTCTTTTGTTGTGTTTCAAAAATGAACCGAGTTGACTCAGTAAGAAGTGACTGAGTTGACTCAGCCATAATTTTTTTTTTTTTTTCTATTTAAATTTGTTAATTGTTTCTTTTTATATGCTTCATATTTATAATATTTATTGATGTCTATTTTTGTCATTTTGTTCAATAAATTTTCCATCTTTTTAAAAGTTAAGCAATTTTAAAATTTACTTTACCAAACACCAATCTATTTTTTTTTTCTTAAGTTGATTATTTCTTAATTTAAGCTATAAGCAGATTATAACTTAAGTAAAGCAATCTCAAACATAGCCTAAGAGGTATGTCAGAAACTTGGAAGATAAATTATTATAACCTCTACTTGGAATGCAAAGGGTCTATGTGACTTACTTGTTTGGTTGGGCTTTTGAAAAACCTCTATTGATAAAAGATCTACTTGTAGTAGACCTATTAAAAATAAAATTTTTGAAAGAAAAAAAATTATAGATGTTTGGTTGGTAGACTTTTTTTTTTTTTTTTAAAAATCTATTTGAAAAAGCACCTCCTCATGAGCTTTTGCCCAGTAGAGGTTTTAACTTTACCAGTCTCTACTCAATTTAAAATAGACAATCTCATAAGCTCAACCAAACAACTCTAAAAAACTCAAATAAACGTTGGTAGACATTTTGAGCCAGTAGAAAACTTAACTGAATAAGCACTTAATGAAGAAATTGAGATTCCAACCTCTATTACTATCATAAAACTAGTGAAATAATTACAAGTTTTGTAGGTCCAAAACTAAAAGACATGCAACTCAGATGAGAAGAGAATAATATTATGTATGTGTAGAGAAAATCTCGTGTGGGACGTTTTCACCATCAAATGGTGAGACCGTCCAATCAAGTTGTCTATTTTTTAATATTAAATTATTTTTTTTTACATTGATGAGACCGTTCCACACAAGATTTTCTTGTATGTGCAATAAATCATCGTTAACTTTCAAAATTTATTCAACTTTTGTGATAATAATTGCAAGTATTGATAGCAATATATATATATATATACATGATCTTGCGAGGGTAGGCTAGTCCCTGGTGAGGTTTTTTGTGTAGGTAGGCCGTATGTCTAAATTTAACATGAATAGAGTGGAACATCTTATACAGTTATAACTTCTTTGTTACTGCCACCAATTCTCTCCTTGTAAGACGACCACCCATTTTACAACTTGACAATTCACAATCAAAATCCATTAAACAAATTTCTTCTCATATCTAACTATTACTTTGTTAATTTTCATAACAAATTAAAGACACCCCCCTATATTTAGTTTAACCTAAACTAATCCTCGCTCGCTTGGTTCCATTTTCTCTCTATTTGGTGCTCTCTCTCTCTCTCTGTTTGACGAGGGAAGAGTTCCAAATAATTCTTCATGAAAATGGACATTTATAATGAAGATGATGGCAACTACTCCACCGGAGGAAGTGGCCGAGAAACTCCCCTGCAGGACTACTTTGAAGCATTTCAAGAAGATGGGATTGCAGCTATCGAAGAAATGAAGCTCAAAAAGAAGAAGGCCTTGCTGGAATTTCGTTGCATGGTTCAAGATGCGATTCTTGGCAACTATATTTTAGGCAAACCTAAACAAGCTACAAAGACTAGACAACAGCTCAAAGATATTAGCCTTTGGGGTGTGCCTTTGTTGCCAACTAAAGGTCACCATGGAACCGATATTGTCCTGTTGAAATTCCTGAAAGCTAAAGATTTCAAGGTCCATGAGGCCTTCAAGATGCTTCGAAAGACCCTCGTATGGCGGACGGATTTCATGGCTAATGTAGATCAACAAGGAGAGATATTGGATCCTGATTTTGATAAAATCGTCTACTTGAATTGCAAAGATAAACAAGGTCAGCCTTTGTGTTACAATATTTATGGTCCCCTGAAAGACAGGGAATTGTACAAGAAATTCTTCGGTACAAAGAATGATTGTGACAAGTTCCTTAGATTGAAAGTTCAGCTCCTGGAAAAGGGTATCAAGGAACTCAGCTTTAAACCCGGTGGACCGAATTCTATTGTTCAGATAACAGATTTGAAAAACTCACCATGGTCAGGCCACAAGGAGCTTAGCTTAATTTGCAAGAAATCTTTGATGCTGACTCAGAACCATTATCCTGATCTCATAAACAGAAATGTGGGTGTTTCAAAAACAAAACTATTTGCTTGTTGTGACTTGTGACTTTATGATTATATATACATTTTGGTTTCTGCATGCAGATAATCATAAATGTACCATTTTGGTTCTACTTGTGCCATGTGATGACTTCCAATTTCATTAGTCAAAGAAATAAAAGGAAATTCGTATTTGCAAGACCATCAAAGGTCACCAAGACCCTTCTCAGGTGAGATTGATTAATAATATTTCTAGTTTCAAACTCTTTTATATGATTTGCTTGTTTTAACATGCATATATGTTTTGCCCATCAGGTATATAAACCCAGAAAATCTTCCAGTTGAGTATGGTGGTCTTTACAGAGAAAATGATGAGTTTTTTCCTGAAGACACAGTTTCAGAACTTGTTGTCAGGAAAAACACAACTGGGTGCATCCAAATTCCAGTCCCTGAGGTACTAGTGATCACTAGTCAGATAAAATTAATGTTTGATATTAATTAAACAAAAAATGTAAAATAATAATAATAATAATGGTGTGTTTCAGGCAGGTGTGACGATGATATGGGATCTGACAGTAGTGGAATGGGATGTGTTGTACAAGGAGGAATTCATTCCAGATGATGAAGGCTCATACACCGTGTTGCTCAGAGAAGAAAGGGAAAGGAAAGGTGGAGAAAGAATAAGAAATTCATTTTATATAAATGAACCTGGAAAGATTGTCATCACTATTCACAATTCTACTTTCAACAGGAAAAAAGTTTTCTACAGATTCAAGACCAAACCCACTGTTCCCATGTATGTTTTCTGTAAGAAATAGCGGCTTGTATGTTTCTTGTAAGACCAAATACCCTATGCATGATTTTAATCTAAACAACATTTATTGGAATACTTTGTAGACATTTTTTGAAAGTGTTTGTATGACTCGATATTGACACGATATATACCTAACAATTTTGTTCTTAATAAATTTAGAATTATAAGATTTGGTGAACAATAATGGCAAAAAAATTCGAGAGGCATTGAGACTTAGCTATATGTGTCAATAAGCTACTAAAATGGATGTATTGCAGCATCTTCAAATGAAAAATACATGATTTATATGGTAGCTTTGAATGATTTATTTAAAAAGTTCTCTGAAGTACTTTTGGATCATTCAATAAAGAGTAATGCTACTTTATTTAAATGATATGGCATCATTAAAATCTAATTATTTTGATTGTGCAATATTAATACAAAGAAAAAGGTTGAATTTTAGTGATGCTGCATTATGTGGGTATAAAATTTGGACAAAGTAACATTATTGTTCAACAAAAATTTTCCAAACGAATGATGATTTATGTCCTGAAAAGCAGAAAAAGGGATATTGAAAGCTTAAAGAGAATAAAAAGTGGTATTGAGAGAGCCTTAGAGGAAAAAAAAAACCTGTAAGAGAGAGGAAGAAGAAATATTAACTAGATTTTAATTATATATGTGAACGATTCCTCAAATATTCATTAAAATTGTAAAATTTTATTAAAACCACTCTACCAAATCAGCTTGTTTGGATATGATTTTTAAAATAATTATTTTTTAGTAATGTCAATTTGCTCAAATGTGACATCAATATAATTCATTAATTTATATTGTATTAAATTTGCATGATTTAAACGAATATATTGATACTATATTATTTGGACACCAAATTTAAATAAAGTAGCATTACTTATTTTTTATTTTTTTTTAAACCAAAAAACAATTTACAAATCGAGGTTATATGTTTTTTTTATTAAATAAATATTATAACTAAAAAATTGAAAAAATAATAATTATTTTCTATTATTTTCTAAATCAGTCATTATCTAATTATAGGATATATAAAGTATCTGAGCAGCTCAATCGTATTGTGTTCGCGTGGCCTAATGGATAAGGCGCTCGCCTCCGGAGCGGGAGATTATGGGTTCGAGTCCCATCGTGAACGTCTTCTTGGACAGCTGCGACTGGTTTTTCATTATTTTTGTTTTTGTCTGCTTGTTTCGATCATCGTATTTGTGCGTGTGAATTGCGAAAACTGACAACTTACAAGGAACAGTTAACATATGGCAAGCATATTATTGACATGCAATCAACTTATCAACCATTTGTCATACAAATCTTTTTTTTTTTTTTTTTTTTTGTCGTATAAATCAACCCAAATACATTTCACTTTTGCATGGCAGGTTCGTCGCGTTTTCACGTGGGTCTCACGTGAAGAAGCTTTCATTCGTCATCACAAATTTACATTTCACATGGGTATCAGTTTTAGGATCGGAATATTCATCTCACTTTAATTGTCACATTTATTATTATTATTTTTTTTTGAAATACAACTACTGCCGGGACCCGGTGAGATTAATTAAATTCTACAAGAACGGCCCGGAATACTGCTCCCACTATCGGGGAGAGATTACATAAGGACTACAACTCTCACAACCGGAGAGAGGGCTGCTCCCACAAACCGGGAGAAAACTCCCCACACATGCTTGTAAAATGCGCATGGTGGGACTTGAACCCCTGACCACTAGGTGTGGAAGGGAGGTGCACAACCATCTCTTCTAGGAGGTGATGTGCACATTTATTATTTATTGAAGTTTAGGTAAATGACTCCTAGATTAGTGGTTCGAATCCTATAAATGGTGAAAGTTTAAAAAAAAATTACATGATCCCGAATTAATAGTTATTGTCAATTAATATGAGGAAATAGGCCTTCTTAGTCAAAAATTAAGGGGATGTATTGTTTTTGTCACAAATTATCATTTTTATTGTTTTTGTCATTAAATGGGCTGTGAGGACTTAATTGCCCCTATTCTTTTTTCAAAACCTCCTCTCTCTCCTTCCAATCTCATTTTCACGCCTCCCTCTTCTCTCTCCTTTCTCTCCTTCTTTTCTCTTTCTCTCCTCCTTCTCTCTTTCTCTCCTCCTTCTCTCCTCCTCCTCCTCCTCCTCCTCCTTCTTCTTTCACACCTCCTCCTCCTTCTTTTTCTTCTCTTCCTTTTCTCTTTCTCTTTTTTTATTTTTCCAGATTTAAAAAAAAAAAAAAAATAGATTTTTTTAAATAAAAAATTTTCAGATCGGACGACCGACGTTCGATCGGTCGTCCGATCTTCCCTCCTCCTTCTTCTTCTCTTTCTCTCCTCTCTACTCTTTCTCTTTCACATTTTTTCCAGATTTTTAAAAAAAAATTCAGTTTTTTTTTTTTGTTGTTGAAATTTTTTCCAGATTTTGTTTTTGTTTAAAGTTATTTCCAGATTTTTTTAAAAAATTTAGGTTTTTTTTATTCTGAAAATATTCCATATTTTTTCAAAAAATTTCTGATTATGTTTGTTAAAAAAATTTCCAGATTTTAATTTTTTTTTTCCAGATTATTTAAAAAAATTCAGTGTTTTTTTTTTGTTGAAAAATTTTCAGATTTAAAAAAGTTTTTCATTTGAAATTGTGAATGTGGTTGTGGTTGTGAATATAGTTGATTTTAAGGGTGATTCTAATTGTGAATGTTTGGATTTGAGTGTTAGTTGGATTTGAGTGTTTAAATTTTTTTCCAGATTTTTAAAAATTTTTTCCAGCTCTTTTAAAAAAATTTCCAGATCTTGTTTTGTTAAAAAATTCCAGATTTAAAAAAAAAAAATTCAGATCATGTTTGTTAATTTTTTTTTTCCAGATTTTGTTCAATTAAACACACCAGCACCGATTAAACACACTAGTTATAATCAATTAAACACACCAGATCAATTAAACACACTAGGTGTAAACCAATTAAACACACCAGACTAATTAAACACACAAGACCACCAATTAAACACACCGGACTAATTAAACACACAAGACCACCAATTAAACACACCGGGGAAAAAACAATTAAACACACTGGGGTAAAACAAATTAAACACACCAGATAACGAATTAAACACACCAGGCAAAATGAATTAAACACACCAGACCAAACGAATTAAACACACCAGGGTAAAACGAATTAAACACACCAAGCAAAACGAATTAAACACACCAGACCATTAATTAAACACACTAGGTCACCAATTAAACACACCAGACAAAACTTATTAAACACACCAGACTATCAATTAAACACACCAGGTGTTTAATTCATTTTGCCTGGTGTGTTTAATTCATTTTGCCTGGTGTGTTTAATTCGTTTTGCCTTGGTGTGTTTAATTCGTTTTGTTTTGTGTGTTTAATTGGTGGTCTAGTGTGTTTAATTGATGGTCTGATGTGTTTAATTGAATATAACTGGTGTGTTTAATTGGGTGTGTTTAATTGAATATAACTGGTGTGTTTAATTGAATAGAACTGGTGTGTTTAATTCAATAGAACTGGTGTGTTTAATTCAATTGAACTGGTGTGTTTAATTGAATTGCATTTGGTGTGTTTAATTGAATTGAACGGGTGTGTTTAATTGAATTGAACTAGTGTGTTTAATTGAATTGCATTGGTGTGTTTAATTAAATATAACTGGTGTGTTTAATTGAATATAACTGGTGTGTTTAAACAAAATAAAATCTGAAAAATTTGTTTGAAAAAGATCAAATCCAAAAAAAATTAAAAAAATTCTTAATTTTTTTTTCAACAAAACCTAACCCCAAACACAACTCCCACCATTCATAAAAACAACCCAAACCCAAACTTAAAATACAACCACAAATCTGAAAAATAAAATAAAATTAAGCACAACCACAATCACTACCCAAACTCAAATCCAAACCTTATTTAAATCTTGAAAATTTTTAACCAAAAAAAAAAAAACTGAATTTTTTAAAAAAAAAATCTGGAAAAAATGTGGGGAGAGAAAGAGAGAAGAAGGAGAGAAAGAAGAAGAAGAAGGAGGCATGAGAAAAGGAGAGAGAGAAAGAGGAAAAAAAAATTTATAAAGAAAGAAGAAGAAGATGAACGTGAGAGAGGAGAGAGAGAGAGAGAAAGAAAAAAAAAAGACTCCGTGGAAAGGAGAGAGAAGAAGAAAAAGAAAAAAAAAAGAGAATTTTTTTTTTTTATAAACAAGGGCAATCTTGTCCAAAAAGTGAAAATTTTGACAAAAACAATAAAAACAATAATTATGGACAAAAACAATAAAACTACTAATTTTTTGGCAATTTATGCAGTTCACCCAATTAATATATATATATGGGGGGGGGGGGGGGGGGGGGGGGGTGCTGGGCCCACAAAAATGCATCCTTCCCTCATGGGACGGATGAGAGGAATGAGAGACTTTAGCTTCCCCATGGCCCACCAATATAGTAAATTTATAATTATATATCAATCTATCCATTCAACTCTCCTTTCAATACCAAACAAATGAACGAAAACTTATCTTCCATCCTACTTAACTTACCAAACAATATCAAGGATATATGTTATCTTTTTCATCCCTCCTACTCTCTCTCCCTTCTTCTTAAAAGTAGAGCTTTTAGTAAAAAGTTGTATGTCATTTAATATTCACTTTAAATAGTGTTTTTAAATTAATAGATTGTTTGACAAAATATCTTTAAAAGAGCTTTTTTATTAAAAATTATAAAAATGAAAATTAACAAAATATTTGTAATTAAAATGTATATAAAGAAATATTTAAAGTTCATAGTGCTGTTTCTAAAGGACCAGAGTCTTTTCTCAAGTTTTCTCTGAAAAGTTGAGTAAAAGTTTTTTAGTGTATTTTTTAGCTTGCTGGTTGTTAGTCCTGTTTGTATTTGTTTTTGTTAGATGAATCAGGAGGAGATAACGAAGCTTTGTGCTTCCTTATCTATTACAGAGAAGGATGGGCCGATTCAGGTACTGGAAGAAGGTCTTAGGAATGAGGCAATTGATAGGTTGTCGTTGTGTCTTGCTGGAAAAATTCTTTCCAATAAAATAGTTAATAGAGAGGCATTTATGAGAGTTATTGGGAAAATATGGAAGGTTCGAGATGGTTTTGAGACAGAGTCAGTTTCAGGGAATATTTTCACATTTCATTTCAAGTGCGAGGAAGATCGACAGAGAGTTATTAATGGAAGTCCTTGGAGTTTTGATAATGCTTTAATGGTGCTGGATAAGCCAGAGGGGAAAGGTACAATAGATTCAATTCCATTTGTTTTGGCAGATTTTTGGGTACAAATACATCAAATTCCTATTTTATGTATGACTAAGAAGATAGGGATTTTTCTAGGGAGTTTGATTGGGGAAGTTCTGGAGGTTGATGGGGGGAATGTGGGAGAAGCAGGAGGTAAGTTCATAAGGGTAAGGATTAGAATCAAGATAAATCAACCTTTGAAAAGATGCCTGCGTATAGATATTTTGGGAGATGGGGATGAATCTGTGTTGCTTCTCAGATATGAGAGGCTTCCAAATCATTGTTTTCGATGTGGTTGGGTTGATCATAATACTAATGAGTGTGGTTCTAAGGAGGTTTTTCCGATTATCAATGGGGTGGAGAGTTTGCAGTATGGGATTTGGCTGCGTGCTTCGTCACCGATCAGTAGATACCATAATAGGGTTCGTGTGGCAGGGTCTTATGATAGGAAGATTGATTCAGGTGGTGATTGGAGGAGTTTACAAGGTCAAGAAGAACAAACAAAGGAGGCTACTGAGGTGAATGTTGGTCCGTTTTTTGAATCAGGGGGAAGTTGGTCATTAGCTTCTAGGTTGGGGAATGTAGAAGCCAGTACAAAGAATGACGAATGTAGTCAAATAGAGGATCCGATGATCGAGGTAGACATCGAAGGATTCATAGCTGAATCTGTTTCTGAGGTCAGATCAGTGGAAATTGTTGAAAATCTGAATATGGCAATTAATGCTCCAGATATTGGTTCGGTCAAGGTTGGAGTGGTGGATACGGTAAGGGGTAATGGACCGGACATAGCTATTGGGCCTGATTTAGTTACAGAGGTTTTTGGGCCTAGTGGTAGTAAGGATATTGGGCCTGTTCCAGAGGTGGTTTTAAATGATTTGGCTGAATCAGTGGTCAATCTTAGTCGAAATAAAAAACAGAGGCAGTGGGTTAGGCAGATTAGGTCTTCGAAATTGGGGGTTTTTGACGACAATCAGCTCGGAGGAATTGGGATAAAAAGGGTGGCTGACAGTTTTGAGGAGGGTAATGATAGGTGCAAAATCTACAAGGTTAGTCCAAGTCTGGATCTGTCGGAATTTCAAGTTAGTAAGAAGGATTTGGGAGATGGAATTTTTCAGGCTACTGAAGTGGGAGGTGCAGCGGCCATTTGTAATGGGGAATCATTTATGGATGGGCAGAAGGTTGCAGTTGTTGTCGATTCCAATGGTGTTAGTACTGTTACCTCGTCAGAGGTTTCACCAACAGAGGATTCTCCTCATATTTCTCTATCGGCTGGCCGGTTGCAAACGGCCCGCCGGGAACAATGAAAATATTAGTATGGAATGCTCGGGGTTTGGGGAGTCCTCGGGCATTCAATATTCTTCGTAGCCATAAGAGGGATAGTAATCCAGATATGATGTTCCTAATGGAGACGAGGTGTCAGGTTACAAAGTTAGAAAATTGGCGATTAAAGCTTGGTTTTCATGGGAAGTTGGTGGTTAATAGTGTAGGGCATGCTGGTGGTTTATGTTTGTTTTGGAAGGAGGAGATGGATGTTGAGCTTTTGTCTTACACCCAAGGCCATATTGATGTGCGGATTCGTCGGATTCAGAAACCGGATTGGAGGTTTACGGGTTTCTATGGTCATCCAAATCAGAATCAAAGATCTCATTCTTGGACTCTGATCAGGAGATTGGCAGAAATGTCTAAGCTTCCTTGGATTTGCATAGGAGATTTCAATGAAGTCCTTTGGGAGTCTGAGAAGTTGGGGGGTTTAAGGAAGGATTGGTAGCAATTGCAAGGATTTCGTGAAGCTCTAGAGGATAGTGGGCTGGAGGATATGGGGTTTGTTGGTCCAGCTTATACTTGGAGTAATAAGAGAGATGGTGACAGTATGATAATGGAGAGGTTGGATAGAGGTATTTGTTCTAGAGATTGGAGGAGAGTGTTCCCTAATTTTAGTATTAAACATCTGGAATTCTGGGGCTCAGATCACAGACCACTTCTTCTTGATGCTTCTGAGAGTGTGATTGGTGATGTTAATATTGATAGGAATAGGAGGAATTTTTTCTTTGAAGAATGTTGGGCGAATAATCATGAGTGTGCAGAAATTGTTGATACGGTCTGGAGAAATAGTGAGTCTTCTAATAGTGTTGGTTCGGTTTTGGGAAATATTAAGAACTGTGGTCAAAGGTTTTTTTGGTGGAATAAAAAAAAGAGGACAGAGATGTTGCAGGATATTAGTAAGAAGAGAGATGCGTTGAGGGAGGCGAGTGCTACTGTTAACGTTGGTGGTTGGAATATGATTCGGAGGTTGGAGTTTCAGTTGGATAGTGCTCTGGATATTGAGGAAAGGTATTGGTACCAGCGAGCTAGGATAGATTGGCTCAAATCAGGTGATCGTAATACTCGGTTTTTCCACGCTAAGGCCTCAGCCAGGAGAGCGCGTAATAAGATTTCAGGATTATTAGATGACAATGGCGAGTGGTGGGATTCTAGTGTTGATATGGCTAGAATCATTAATGAATATTTTACTAATATTTTCAAGTCTAGTGCTCCTCCGGATGTTGATTTACAGTCTGTTTTGGGTGAGTCTTTAAAAAGGTTGCCTAGTTCGGTTTCTAGACTGTTGGATGTTGATTTTACTGCTGAGGAGATAAGAATAGCTTTGTTTAGTATGGGGCCAATGAAGGCACCTGGGGAAGACGGGTTGCCTGCTTTATTTTATCAGCGGTTTTGGGACAAGATTAGTCGAAGTGTGGTTAGTGCTTGCTTAGATATTCTTAACAAAGGGGCTTCAATGGAAGGTATGAATAAGACTATCATCACTCTGATTCCGAAAGTGCTTCATCCAAGTAAAGTTTCTGAGTATAGGCCTATAAGCCTTTGTAATGTCATCTATAAGATTATAGCCAAGACTATTTCTAATAGATTCAGGGGTGTATTGGATGGAGTAATTTCTGAATATCAAAGTGCATTTATTCCAGGGAGACGGATAGCAGATAATACGATGATTGGTTTCGAATGTTTGCATCGGTTGAAACGGAGGAGGCGTAAGTTAGGATCGATGGCGATAAAGCTCGACATGTCTAAAGCATATGACAGAGTCGAGTGGTGCTTCTTGAGGAAAATGTTGATGACAATTGGGTTCTCAGATAAGTGGGTTAGCTTGGTGATGAGGTGTGTGTCATCGGTATCATATTCCTTTAAATTGAATGGTGCGGTGTGCGGCAATATTATTCCGACGAGAGGATTGAGACAGGGTGATCCTCTGTCACCTTATCTTTTTCTAATTTGTGCTGAAGGGCTGTCCTGTATGATTGGGGAGGCGGAAGTTACTGGGAAAATTTCTGGGTTCAACTGTAGCAGAGGTGGGCCTATAATTTCTCATCTTCTTTTTGCTGATGACAGCTTGGTTTTTGCTAAGGCCAATGCTAGGAGTTGCCGTGAGGTTAGGCTTGTGTTGGATAATTATGCTTTGTTTTCTGGTCAAGTAGTTAATTATGATAAATCAGCTATTTGTGTTAGTCCTTCGTGTTTTGTGGCTGAATGTGTTTCTTTTGCTGAGATTTTGGGTATGAGGGTGGTGGAGTGTCATGATAAGTATTTGGGGCTGCCCTGTTTTTCTGGTAGGAATAAAAGGAAATTATTCTCGGAAATAGTAGATCGTGTGTGGAGTAAAATTAAAGGGTGGGGTGAAAAATTTCTTTCTATTGGAGGAAAAGAGGTTTTATTAAAAGCTGTAATACAATCTATTCCTACTTATGCTATGACTTTGTTCCGTTTGCCGAAATCTCTTATTGGTGAAATCAATAGGCTTTGTAATCGTTTTTGGTGGGGAAGTGGGGAGATTGTTAATGAAATGCATTGGTGTTCTTGGTCTAGGTTGTGTAGTAAAAAGTGGGAGGGAGGGTTGGGTTTTCGTGATTTAGAAACCTTTAATAGAGCACTTTTAGCTAATCAATGTTGGAGGATTTTTAAAAATCCTAATTCTCTGGTAGCCAAGGTTCTTAAAGGGTGTTATTTTAAGAATACTACTTTTTTGGAGGCTAAGTGCAGGTCTTCTGGGTCCTTTTTGTGGAGGAGTCTTTGTTGGGGTAAGGAGATTCTTGATAAGGGTTTGAGGTGGAGAGTTGGGAATGGTAGATCCATTCGTATTTATAAGGATAAGTGGCTGCCGAGATAATCTACTTTTAAAATTTTATCCTTGCCTTCTCTTGATAGTAATGCAACGGTCAGCCAGTTGATGTCTTGTTCAGGTGGTTGGGATGATGGGATTATCAATCAATTCTTTTCTAGAGAGGATGCTTTCGCTATTCAGAGTATTCCAGTTGGATCTTTGAGTAGTGATGATTCGTTAATATGGCACTTTGATGAGTCTGGAAACTTCAATGTTAAGAGTGGGTATTGGGTTGCTAGGACTTTACAGGATCCAGCTTGCTCTTCTGATTCGGGCTCTAGTTTATGTAATTCTTGGTGGAACAAATTGTGGAGTCTGAAAATCCCTTTGAAAATTAAAATTTTCATATGGAAAGGGTGTTATGATTGGATTCCTACTATGTCTAATTTAGGTTTTCGGAAAGTTCCGGTGGTGGATAGATGCCCGTTATGTAACAAAGCTGGTGAAACAACTATCCATGCTTTGTGGGAGTGTAAGGCTGTTAAGAAAGCTCGATACCAGTGGTTTCCTGGCAAGTGGCAGATTAGAGGTACATATGCTAACTTTTTTGACCTTGCTTTGGATTGTTCTGGTGCTTTGTGTGAGTCTGAGTTGGAGTTATTTTGTACTTTTGCTTGGAGAGTTTGGTTTTTGCGAAATGCAAGGATTCATGGGAATGTTTGTGAGGAAGTGAAGGATACACAGTGGGCTGAAATTTTTTTGATGGAATTTAAGGAGAGTCATGCAGAGCTGATGTCTGTTAGCAGGAGGAGCCGATTATGTAATGTGGTGTGGATTCCGCCTTCTCCAGGCCTTTTTAAGGTAAATTGTGATGCTGCTATAGATGCTAAGGGCAGACGAATTGGGTTTGGGTTGGTGATTAGAGATTCCAATGGCTTTGTTATGGCTTCCAGTTCTCAGGTGATGGTTGGTAACTTTAATGCTCAAGCAGCTGAGGCTATTGCTCTGCTGAGGGGAATTCAGTTCAGCAATGATTGTGGGTTATTTCCTTGTGTTTTTGAGTCCGAAGCAGAGGTGGTAATTCGTTGGATTAATGATATCAGTCATAGGGACTCTGTTTATGGTGGGATCCTTGAGGATATAAGAATTGCTTCTGCTGAGTTGAATGATGTGAAGTTTGGTTTTATTCATAGGCAAGGGAATCAGGTGGCGCACCTTCTTGCTAAACATGCTTTGTGTCTTAGGGAGAATAGATACTGGATGGAAGATTTTCCATCTTCTGTTGCTGTTTCTGTCCAGGCTGATATGCCTGTGTAACTTGTTCTTTGTTTATCAAAAAAAAAAAAAAAAAAAAAAAAATAGTGCTGTTTCTAAAAAGCTCCAAAAGAGCTTCTTAAGCGAAGCAAAATTTCTTATCAAAAAAAAAATAATAATAATAAATAAATAGAAAGCAAAGCAAAATTTTAAGCTTTTTCCGATAAATATAAAATAGCTTTTTCAACATTAAAAAAATAAAAAATAAATCAAAAACAAAGTCATGAGATGACTTCCCCAACTCTCTCTCTTTCTTTTAACTTCAAATTACTACTTTTGGCTGAATATAAGTACACCTATAATCATTTCTATAAGGCTCATTCATTTGCAAACATAAAAAGAATATAATAGTTCATCAATTAATTCTTAAGTCCGAGAATGTGAAGAAGGGATTATGCAAGATCTTCATGTCTTAATTATGAATCATGAATTTCATGAACCATTTATATATAGGATCCATCCAGAGACCGTGTAAATCTGTGTGTTAATGTGGGGTTGTGTATTCATATATGCGATGATGCACTGAAACAACAGTAATGAGAATCTGAGACGACAAACAGATGAGACAGATGGTGTAGTTTTGTTGTCTTTGTGGTTTCCAGTGAATTCTAATCTCTAGAGCTTATCCCTTGTGGCATGATGTGTAAGAAACAGAGAAGCTAAGCATGCAAGTATGCAACACACCTTCCCTTATGTGTCACTCCTTCACCACCTTTTCTCTTGTATAAATACCACCACTCTTCCTCACCACTCACCACCATCAAATTAAAACACACACACACACACACATATATATATATATCTCACTGCCATGACGAACCCTCTCCTGCTCTCTGTTTCGCTTACCCTTCTTATCCTATTCCACGGCTCCCTTGCTTCTAATCATCACCAGAGTCAGCAGCAGCAGCTAAACAAGTGCCAAATCGACAGACTCAACGCCCTCGAACCCACCAACCGCATCGAGTACGAAGCAGGTGTTGTTGAGACATGGGACCCTAACCACGACCAGTTCCAGTGCTCTGGAGTAGCCGTGGCCAGACACACTATCCACAAGAATGGACTCCTCTTGCCCTACTACATCAACACCCCTCAACTTATTTACGTTATTCAGGGTATTTTATATCTTTATCTTTTAATGTAATTACTACTTTACCTTCAACTTTATTTTAGTTAATAATTTTTCTTATGTGATGTGTTTACGAGTGCAGGTGAGGGTTTAACAGCCACAATAATTCCTGGGTGTCCCGAGACTTTCCAGTCACCACAACACGGTCAACACGGCGGTACCTTCCAGGATCACCACCAACAGATCCGACGCTTCCGTGCCGGAGACATTCTTGTTGTTCCCGCCGGAGTTGCACACTGGACCTATAACGACGGCGATACCCCAGTCATTGCTGTTAACTTCTACGACGTCTCAAACGATGCCAACCAGCTTGACAACAACCCCAGAGTAAGGAAAAAAAAAAACCAGGCCCCACTTTCACTTCTTAGATGAAAAATTGATTTATCCATCCATGCCACTGATTCAGTGAAATGATAGCTGATTAAAGAAGAAAAATATAAGTGTTTGATGAAAATAGAAAAGAGTTTGACGAAATTACTCAAAGAGAAAACTTCCGGTATGCATCCATCTGATTTGTTTTGGTTTGGTTGTTTGTAGAAATTTTATCTTGCAGGTAACCCAAGAGAAGAGTTCCAGGAGCAACAAGGACAGCAACAACAATGGTGGCGCCTGGCTTCACGTGGTAAGGGCCAACAAGAGCAACAAAAGAGATCTTGCAACAATATCTTGTGCGGTTTCGATCAACAGATCCTTGCTGAGGCCTTCAATGTCGACGAGAGTCTCATTGACAAGATCCAGAACGACGACGACAGAAGAGGAGGCATCATCGAAGTCAAAGGCGACCTCCAGATGATCAAGACACCCAGGTCGGGTCGCCACAGTAGTCAGGAGGAGAGCGAGTACGAATCCGAAAGTAGCAAGCGTGAGCCCCAAATGAATGGAATCGAAGAGACCATATGCTCCGTGAAACTAAGAGAGAACGTCGGTGATCGGTCACGTGCCGACATTTACACCCCAGGAGTGGGACGTCTTGTCACTCTCAACAACGACAACCTCCCCATCTTCAGGTCTCTCAAACTCAGTGTTGAGAGAGGTGATCTCCAAAACGTAAGTGCAGCCCCAAAAAAAAAAAAAAAAAAAACAAAGATCTAAAGGATTTAGATATTCTGCTCAATTAATCCTTGTCCTGACATGGAATATTTAAATAAAATACACCATAAAGTGAAAAAAACAAATATATATATATATATATATTTATATCCTATTAGATTATAAAAAACAAATCTGTTAAGATCAGCTCAATATAGGATTTAACAATCTTCTAACAAAATGAAATTTACGGAAGAAACTGACCCTTTGAATATTTTGTTGCATGAAAATGCATGCAGAGAGCTATAATGGCTCCACACTGGAACCGAAACGCACACAGCATCATCTACGGGCTAGAAGGCAGCGCCCAAGTACAGGTTGTAGACAACAACGGAAACTCGGTGTTCGACGGGGAGCTGAGGAAGGGACAGATCCTGACAGTGCCTCAGAACTTCGCGGTGGTGAAAAGGGCAACAGGGCAGAACTTCCAGTGGGTAGCAATCAAGACAAACGAGAATGCAGTGATTGCTAGTCTAACTGGTGAGACCTCAGTTCTCAGGGCCATCCCACAGGAGGTTTTGGCAAATGCCTTCAAAATCTCCAATGAAGAAGCAAGCAGGCTCAAGTACAGCAACCAGTACCAGACCACCTTGTCTAGCGGGAGAAGATCTTCCCAGATGACGGCTGATGCCTGATTTTTTTTTTTTTTTTTTTTTTTCCCTTTTTGTGGCCGGCAGCGAATAAATTAATGGGACTATACATATATAATATAAGTCTCTGTATCTATCTATATATGGTAGAAGAAAGTACTGTGTACTTGTATGTAAACCCTTTTATGAGTTAGAATAAATTGCCTACTCTTCCAATGACATCTATGATTACTGACAGCATTAATTTTTCTATTCTTTTAAATTATCAGTTCATCTGTATTGATTGAAAGACTTAGATAATTTGTTGTTTTAAATTTTAATTAGTCTTATTATCTGCCTAGTTGGGTTGAAACCCACAAGTTATATCTTGTGAAAGTGATAACATGCTATACAAGTTAGCATTCTTCTGTTTTCCGTTCATATATTTCTTTGTTCTTTGTTAGATTGTTGTTGATTATTTCATTTTAACTAAGGTTGCAATGTTGCTCTTTTTCTCTGCTTATGATTTCTTTTTAAATATTATTGTTGTTCTTTAGTTGATTCTTTCATTTTTAAATAATATTAATTCTCTCTTATCTAATTTTTAACTACTTCAATATAAAAAAAATAAAAATAAAAATAAAAATCCGAAATTCATAAGTAGTGATATTCACTCTTCTATGTTTGATTTTATTGTGGTCCTTGCAGAAATATATTTTGTTTGGTCTTTTATTTGTGATTCAAATTATTACTATTGATTTTGAGTTAGGGTGTTTGAATGAATTGGATTGGCAACCAAGATGTGGTATAGAATTCGAATTTGAGCAATTGGCTTATGAATTTTGTTGGAAAAAATACGCTAAAGTGGTTATATCAATTAATTAATTGAAATTTACTGATATTGATTAAACCACCTGATAGTTTGGATTTATCAGAGATAGTGATAATTGAGTTAAATTCAAATTGATCAAATAAATGGGTTAAATGGATAAATAAGGGCCCATCATGTAACGTTTTTCAAAGGATGTTTTTGTTTTTGTTTTTCGAAAATAAAAATGAAAATGAAAACAGTGTTTTTGGTTTCAGTTTCGAAATTCAAATATGCGTCTGGTAACAAATCCTGGAAGCTGTATTCCGAGTATGAAAACGTAAAAAACGCGTCCGGTTGGTTATCCAAAATATATCAAAAATTATAATGAGTTGAATTTATTTTATTTTTGGGTTATTTTTCGTCCCTCAATCTGGATCTCTGAATCTCCATCAAAGAACAAAGAACAAATTCATCTTCTTAACACAGCAAAATCAAACAACCCAGATCCACCACCATCACCATCCCAGATCAACAACACCACAACCCAGATCAACAACAACAAAATTAAACCCAGATCAACAACAAAATTAAACCCAAATGAAATAATAAAAAAAAAAAATTAAACCCAGATCAATCGAACCTTCAATTGATCCATCTCTCTGTCTCTACAATCCACATCCATCTCTTTGTCTCTCCAATCCACTAAACCCAGATTCCAATCGAATCTTCAACCAACCTTCAATCGAACCTTCAACCTAAATCATTCCCAAATCTCTTCAACCTAAATTCATCTCTTCAACCTAAAAATTAAAAATTTAAAAAACTCCAAACCCAGCATCTTCAACATCGACCGATCAAGCAACATCATATATCGCGCAAGCTTCCACTCTCTTCCAACTGGACACAGAAGTCTTCAAACACTGACGTTGGAGCCTCACCGACCGCCATCGAGTAGCAACGCAGAGGCGATGAGAGCGGGCGGAGAGTTTCGAGTCTAGTGTAGCAGAGGAACGAAGGAGAAAGAGAAGGAGAAGGAGAATGAACGGCGGCGATGGAAATGAGCGGGAGGAGAGAGACGACGACGACGAGAACGAAGATAGAGATAGAGAGAGAGAGAGAGAGAGAGAGAAGGCGTAGGTGGTCATTGTCGTCGTCGTCGCTAGCCACTTGATCTCTTACCGCTGCGTTGCCGCCGATCGATTGTGGTCTGGGTTCTGGGTTTCGTGATCTGGTCTTGATGAGAGAGAAGAAGATGGGTTTTGTTTGGTTTGATTGGGATAGAGAGAAGCAAAGGAAGAAGAAGAACTCTGATGGAGACCAGAAGAAAAGAAGAAGAAAAAAAGAAAAAAAAATAGTTTTTTATTTAGATTGAAAAACAAAACGAAAAACAAAATGAAAAACATCAAAAAGTTGTTTTTGAAATTTTTCACTTTTAACATTGAAGTTGCTTTTGTTTTGCAAATAAAAATGAAAAACAAAATGGAAAACGGTAACGAACACGTATTCGAAATCGGATTTGGAAAATAAAAACAAAAACACCCTTGTAAAACGATACAGGACAAACCCTAAGATATTAAATTTAAATTACATTTAAATTTAATTATCAGAATCTATCCAGATAGGATTCTGGACCCTATAAATAACATAGTGTGCTATTGATTTAAATAATCTCATATGTGTTTATCAGAGCGTATTATAAGGATTCTCATATTGATTGGCTTATTTCGTAGACAAACCACATGTTGGGGTTTGACTTGTAAGGGTAGTTTTAAGTGTTTAAGGATCAAACTTATTGCCCTCAAGACCTCAAGGTGACAAGCACGCTAAAGATATATCTCTTGTGCTTAGTTTTTCATTGAAGAGATTTAGTTGCACACACTCACTTTGCATATTTTAATATGTGTGCATTCTCTTCACATGTCACTTTCACACATGCACTTTTATGTATTGTATCTTGTTGTGTGCTTGTGTCCTGTAATTCGTGTTCCGTAGATGTTCAGAAACGTCCGCGCTTGCACATAAGTGTGCTTGGTTTTACGCGAAGACCGCTCTTGGTGATTGCCTTGGCTTTCTCCTTGGATTCACCACTTTTGGTGAATCGGCAATTTAATCGGCGGCCCTGGCTGCCGAATGAAACCGCCGTTTTGGACCAGAGGTCTCTAGTCTAATTCTGCGGTTATATCGACGGCCACGACTGCCAATTTGAAATCGCCGTTCATACCTGATGCATTTATTATTCTCGGGTTTTGTTTTACGGTTTACTCGGCGGTTTCGAAACTGCCGAATGAAACCGCCGTTTTCTCCCCTGTTCTCTCGGGACGAATTCAATGGTCATGATCGGTGGCCTGACCGCCGAATGAAACCGCCGATCGTGCATTTTCAGGGGCAAACTTGTTTTTTCACATGCCCTGTTTTTGATGCCTATAAATATCATGCTTTCTCTTTTCTCTGAGTCAGTTCTTTGACTTCTTAGAACCCTAAAGCAAAAGGAGAAACACTTGAGAGAAAAATCATCAAGAGCTCACCTTTAAACACTCAAAGCTTTTCATTTGATTCATCAAGTTCATCTAGGATCATTCTTGCATAGCTTTGCATCATCAAAACTTGCTTGGTAAGATTTTGACTAACTTCATCTAATTTTAGTTTCTTTCTTATCAAGAAATCTCTTTACTTACTTGTATGTTTTATGTTCACATGCTAAATACAAGTTAGAGATTGTTTGTGATGAATATGATTGAGTGTTGTATTGTGATAGCTATCTAGGGTTTGTTTATTATTGAATAGCTAAACTTTATGATATGTCATTTAGCTTTTGATTTCTAGGATTGATTTCATTGATATATCATCATCCTAAATAAGCATATAGGGTTGCCTTGCTCTTATTGCATTTTGAGTATTCATATATTCACATAGGCTTGTTATCTCTTCTTTGAGAAGTAAGACTTGTGTAGCTTCCGGGATTAGGTTGCATAAACCACAAGCAATTGGACTAGGTTCACTCATATCGGGATTAGGTAGGTGTGTGATTACTTCCGGGATTAGGTTGTAATCTTTCTCACATTTAGTGGATTTGAGGTTCGAGTGTGGCTTACTTAATAGCCTGTGGTTTTTCCTGTGAGGGTTTCCACGTAAATATCAAGTGTTTTTTAATATTCCGCACCATATTACACTTGCTATTTTATATTGACTAGTTAAGTGTATTTTCGTAATCTTGCCTATTAACGAAAATTGGGTAAAATTGGATAAAATCTATTCACCCCCCCTCTAGATTAATATTGAACACACTGTAATTTGTTTCAATTGGTCAGAGCGGGTTCCTAGACATACTTAGGTGATCCTTGCTCATTTTGGTGCGTTTTGCATTTGTGTGGTATTTGTTCATTCATACATTTTGCATTCATCTCATTTCATTCATATAGAAAATGAGTGGAAACGGTGGCATCAACAAGGGTGCTTCTAGCACACGTCCTCCACTTCTCACCGGATTAAATTACTCCTCATGGAAATGGAAGATGGAATCCTACATATGCCAAATTCATGACCGTGCATGGATGGCGGTTGAAGATGGATATGATCTTCCCATGATGACTCCCACGGGTGGAGGAGAAGAAGTTTTGAAGCCTAAGGCACAATGGAGTGCACAAGAGTTTGAAGCTTTAAAATGGAATAGGAAGGCAATGCATGCCATCCTATGTGCAATGGATGAGAATCAATAAAAGTTGATTTAAAATACTAGGATTGCTAAGGAGGCATGGACAATCCTAGAAGTTGCACATGAGGGAATCGAAGTTGTGAAGGACTCCAAGCTCCAAGTTCTCCAAACTCAATTTGAGATGCTCAAGATGGAGGAGAATGAGTGCTTCAATGACTTCGAGATCAAGTTGATGGACATAGTCAACCAAAGTCATCAACTTGGTGATCCTTATTCGGATAGGAGGATCAAACAAAAGATTATGAGATCCATACCCGATAGGTTTGAGTCTAAGGTGACGGCTTTAGAAGAAAATAATGGATATAAGGATATGAAGCCGAGCGAAGTCATTGGAAGACTTCTCGCCTACGAGTCTAGGAAGGCTCCTAGCTCTACTCCTCCTAAAAAGCAAAAGGGAATTGCTTTGAAAGCATATAAGGATGAAAAGGGGGTGAAGAATGACTCGGATGAAGACATGGACTTATTTATGAAAAGATTCAATAAGGTTATGAAGTTTGGGAAGAAGGGATTTGGTATGAGAGGCCAAGACTTGAAGAAGAAGGGTCCCTTCAAGAAGTTTGAACCAAGGCAAGAGAATATTGAAAGGAAAGGGGTCCATTGTTTTGAGTGTGGCGGGATTGGTCACTTTGCTCCCGAATGTGCAAATCACAAGGAAAAGAAGAAGAGAAAAGTGATGGCCGCCACTTGGAGTGGAAGTAGTGATGACTCAAATGAAGAAGATGAGTCTTCGGATGATGAAGACATCATGGCTAACTTCTTAGCTTTTGCCTTCTCTCACAAGAGCAAAAGTGGTAGTGAAAAAGAGAAAGAGAGTCAAAGGGAAAGTGACTCTAGTGAAGATGACTCCGATTCTAACTCCACAAATGGATATGTGGAGAAAGAGGTGTTAGTTGAATATATTAAGGAGTTTAGAGGCTTAGAGATGAAAACCACTGAGAAGTTCAAGATGTTGAGAGAAGAAAATCTTGAGCTTTCATCTCACAATGACCACTTAAGTGAAGAAGTGGAAAGACTTAAGAAGAGAGAAGATAAGCTAATAGAGGAGTTAGCTTTATCTAGGAGAAATGAAGAAGGTTTGAAGAGGGAGCTTGATGAAGCTAAGAAGTCACTTACTAGGATGGACTCTAGCACCAAAAGGTTAGACCACATACTTGGTGTTGGAAAGAGTCCATGTGACAAGAGAGGTCTTGGGTTTGAATATAGTCAAAAGACCTCCTCCTCTAAGAAGACCGTGTTTGTTAAGGGCTTGGGAAACATTAAAGATTCACCGGTGCACACTCCTAGGAAGAAAATAGATCTAGGACAAAGTTCAAAAAGTGCACAAGTGAAGGTGGTGCTAAGGAGGCAACCTCAAGCCAACATTCCTCATCATTTGTCTCAAAACGGGAAGAGGTCAATCATGCAAGTTCAACATTGGAAGCAAGATAGACCGGTTCAACAAAGGAGAAGGTTTGAACCTTCTCAACCACAAAGACAAGGGAAGGCTCCCATGCAAGCACAAGGACAAGGTATGATTCCTTATTTCATTCCTATTTGTCATTTTTGTGGTTTTGATGGTCACATTAGACCAAAGTGCTTTCGTTATATTAAAATGTGCAAAACTAGAAGCATGATTGAAAAGAGAAAGAATAGAGCCATGATGCATGTTCCTAGGAATGATAAGATTAATCTGCATGATCCTAGGATTACTAGAGTCCATGTACCAAAGATCATTAAGAAAGAAAATGTTGTTCTTAAATGGGTTAGAAAGAATGAAAATGTTTGCCATGTTGCTCAAATTGCCTTAAAGGCTAATTCTTCTAACATGTGGTACTTGGATAGTGGGTGCTCTAGGCACATGACGGGAAACAAGAGTTTCTTCGAGACTCTTGTTATGGAGTAAGGAGGAAATGTCACCTTTGGTGATGGATCCAAAAAGAAAGTCATAGGGAAAGGAACCATTTCTGTTCCCGGATTACCCTCCTTATCCAATGCTTTATTTGTTGATGGCCTGAAAGCCAATTTGATTAGCATTTCTCATCTTAGTGATGAAGGATATTCGGTCTTGTTTAGCAAAGATAATTGCTCTATCCTAAAGCCCGATGGACAAACCTTATTGAAAGGTATGAGATCTAGCGACAATTGCTATTGTCTTGAAGCTAGAATAGTCTCAAACAATGTGTCCAAGGATGAGCAAATTGAGTTGTGGCATGAAAGACTTGGCCACATAAACTTTCGGGATCTACGGACCCTTGGAAAGTTTGAATGTGTGCGTGACCTCCCTAAGCTTTGGAAGAAAGCCAATGGTGTTTGTGGACCTTGTCAACAAGGAAAACAAACTAAAGGCATGTACAAAAAGGGCAAGTATCACTCCACCAAGGAGCCCCTAGCTTCTCCACATGGATCTTATGGGTCTTATGCAAACCGAGAGCTTGGGTGGAAAGAGATACATTTTTGTTTGTTTAGATGATTTCTCTAGGTTCACATGGACATCTTTTCTTAGAGAAAAATCCGAAACTTTTGATAAGTTTAAAATGTTTTGTACTAAACTTCAAAATGAAATGAATTCTAACATTAAACGCATAAAACGGATTAGAAGTGATCATGGGAGGGAATTTGAGAATGCTTCATTTGAAACCTATTGTGATAGTATAGGTATCTTCCGTGAGTTTTCGGCTCCTAGGACACCTCAACAAAATGGAGTTGTTGAGAGGAAAAATAGGGTCCTTCAAGAGATGGCCTGTGTGATGTTGCTTAGCAACAATATGCCTAGGAATCTATGGGCCGAAGCCGTCAAGACGGCTTGCTATATAGGAAATAGAATTTTCCTAAGGCCAGGTACTAGGAATACCTCCTATGAGTTATGGAAAGGTAAAATGCCAAATGTTAGCTACTTCCACACATTTGGAAGCAAATGCTACATTTTAAATGATCGAGATCAACTTGGCAAATTTGATGCCAAGAGTGATGAGGGTATCTTTATTGGCTATGCCTTAAATAGTAGAGCATATAGAGTTTTTAATTTGAAGACTCGAAGCATTATGGAATCATCTAATGTTGTATTTGATGATGAAAGGCTCAAAACTATTGACCATGAGGAGGAGATTACTAGAGTTGATGACTCTCCTTTGGAGAAGGTTGTGGTGACTCCTAATGTTGAGACATCTAATCTAGATAAAGAGGTCACTCAACCTCTTGATAGAGTTCCTCTCTTGAACTCTAATGAACCTGTTCCATGGGTTAGAAGACTCCATAACAAAGATGATGTTATTGGAGATGTGAATGAGGGTGTTAGGACTAGAAGGCAAATAGCTAATCTTATTAGCTTTACTTGCTACACCTCTCAAATAGAACCCAAAAAGATTGATGAAGCTCTCAATGATAAGTTTTGGGTTCTTGCCATGCAAGAAGAGCTAAACCAATTCGAAAGGAATGAGGTTTGGACTCTAGTTCCTAGGCCTAAGACCACTAATGTCATATGCACAAAATGGATATATAAGAACAAATCCGATGAGGATGGCAACATAGTGCGTAACAAGGCAAGACTTGTTGCACAAGGGTACTCTCAAATTGAGGGTATCGACTTTGAGGAGACTTTTGCTCCCGTTGCCCGCTTAGAGTTCATTAGGCTTCTCTTGTCCATCTCTTGTGTGCACAAGTTCAAATTGCACCAAATGGATGTAAAGAGTGTCTTCCTCAATGGCTTCTTGCAAGAGGAAGTGTTTGTTGAGCAACCCAAGGGGTTTGTGGATGCACACCACCCCAACCATGTCTATCGCCTCAATAAGGCTCTTTATGGGTTGAAACAAGCACCGAGGGCTTGGTATGAGCGCCTCACTCAATTCCTTGTCAACAATGACTACACAAGAGGTAGTGTTGATAAGACACTATTCATTAAGAGAGACAATGATGAGCTTTTTATAGGTCAAATATATGTTGATGATATAGTGTTTGGTTCCACCAACAACACCAAGGTTCAACAATTTGTTGATGTTATGTCTCATGAATTTGAGATGAGTCTTGTTGGTGAGCTTAGTTACTTCCTAGGTTTGCAAATTAGGCAATTAAATGATGGGATCTTTATATCCTAAGCCAAATATGCCAAAAACCTTGTGAAGAAGTTTGGTCTTGAAAAAGCCAAACATTGTGATACACCCATGATTACCATTTTGAAACTTAGCAAGAATGCTAGTGGTAAAAGTGTGGAACAAACACTATATAGGGGCATGTTAGGAAGCTTGCTTTATTTGACCGCAAGTAGGCCCGATATATCCTTTAGTGTAGGTGTGTGTGCTAGGTACCAATCCGATCCCAAGGAGTCCCATCTCTCTTCCGTCAAGAGAATCATTCGATATGTGAATGAGACTTCTAACTATGGGATTTGGTACTCGTTTGACACTAATGCTAGTCTTGTAGGCTTTAGTGATGCGGATTGGGCGGGAAATTGTGATGATAGGAAAAGCACATCGGGCGATTGCTTTTTCCTTGGAAGCAATCTTGTTTCTTGGTTTTGCAAGAAGCAAAACTCAATTTCCTTGTCCATGGCGGAGGCCGAATACATAGCCGCGGGGAGTGGATGCACACAACTCCTATGGATGAAGCAAATGCTAGTAAACTACGGATTCAACCAAGGTACACTCACTCTCTTTTGTGATAACATGAGTTCTATTAATATTTCCAAGAATCCAGTTCAACACTCTAGAACTTAGCATATTGACATCCGTCATCATTTCATTAGAGAACTAGTTGAAAATAAATGCATTGTACTTGAGCATGTAGGTACAAATGATTAACTAGCGGACTTGTTTACAAAACCTCTAGATGCTACTCGATTTAAAACTCTTAGTAGATCTATTAAGATATGTCTTGTGGAGTGATGAGTTTTTGTGATTGACCCCATAAGGGGAACTCAAGCAAAGAGAGCTTTTTGTATACTTGATGCATGCAAAATATTTGAAAGATCTTGTGCTTCTCTTTTAACTGCTTGAAGTAAGCTTGGTTGGACATATGTATATATGCTTTTATCTCAATAAGTGTGAACCTTGCTTTGTTTTCAATCCATATCATATTTATGTTCAAACATGCATTTTTGTACTAGGAAATTTACATAAGAAGTATGATTTGAATGACCTATAGTTATTTCCATGACATGATGATTCTTAATTGACTTGCTAATGACATATGAAAAGCATGAAATTCAAATGACATGCTAAATTAAAAAAGCATGAATTGATGATTGCATGTTCTTAAATGCAAAACAATGTGTGAAAAAGCTAGTGAGACTAAAAATGATAAAGGATCATGTATCCATTCAAAGGATGTTTCAATCCAAATGTCTCTCTTTCTTTATTTGTTGAACATGGCTACTATCATACGAGTTTCATATCTGGAAAAATCAAATAGGGTGCAAAGTCGCTCATGCCATGTTTCGCTTATAAAGTTGGATATAGTGTTTATTAAATTGAAATAAATGAAATCTCTATATCCTTGCTTCTCTCATGACAAATGGTAAAATTGGTTTGAATTCTATTGGAAACCTTTGTCATTTGCTTTGCCAAATACCATTGTATTTTGGACTTGAATGCAATATGTCTTGTTTGCAAAGCATTTTTATTTCACACATTTTCAATAAAATAAATCTTCTTGATTCTCTTAAATTAATTGAGTGCATAAAGTGGCTTATTTGGCTATGCATTATCTTGTATGCTACTATCTCTCTTTGCTATGAGTGACCCGGTTGGGGACTACTCCTTTGCCTATATCATGACAAAAAGGGGGAGTAGGATGTGGTAAGGGGACTTGCTAATTGTAGTAGCAAATGTGCATATAGGGAGTTTATGGTTTGAGGGGGAGTAACCCATTGAGGGGGAGCATTGCATTTTTATACGTTGCATTGGGCTTAATTTACTTAAATACAAATGCTTGATTATTTTCACTTGATCATCTCACATACACTTGCTTTGGAAAGTGTAATTTTTTTTATTTTTTTTTTTGTTTTGAAGGGTTGATAAGTCTACAAGAGATTGAAGGCTTGAAGATGTTTATTTTTTTATCTCTTTGTAATGTAGATTATCATTGATATCCCGTAGTTATATTTTGTTGTGAGGATCAATGTGAGAGGTGGTTTTGTCACGAAATAGCCAAAATGGGAGATTGTAAGGATTCTCATATTGATTGGCTTATTTCGTAGACAAACCACATGTTGGGGTTTGACTTGTAATGGTAGTTTTAGGTGTTTAAGGATCAAACTTATTGCCCTCAAGACCTCAAGGTGACAAGCACGCTAAAAGTATATCTCTTGTGCTTAGTTTTTCATTGAAGAGATTTAGTTGCACATACTCACTTTGCATATTTTAATATGTGTGCATTCTCTTCACATGTCACTTTCACACATGCACTTTTATGTATTGTATCTTGTTGTGTGTTTGTGTCTTGTAATTCGTGTTCTGTAGATGTTCGGAAACGTCCGCGCTTGCACATAAGTGTGCTTGGTTTTGCACGAAGATTGGTGATTGTCTTGGCTTTCTCCTTGGATTCACCACTTTTGGTGAATCGACGGTTTAATCAGCGGCCCTGGCCGCCGAATGAAACCGCCGTTTTGGACCAGAGGTCTCTGGTCTAATTCTGCGGTTATATTGGCGGCCACGACCGCCGATTTGAAACCGCCGTTCATACCTGATGCATTTATTATTCTCGGGTTTTGTTTTGCGGTTTACTCGGTGGTTTCGAAACCGCCGAATGAAACCGTCGTTTTCTCCCCTGTTCTCTCGGGACGAATTCGATGGTCATGATCGGCGGCCTGGCCGCCGAATGAAACTGCCGATCGTGCGTTTTCAGGGGCAAACTTGTTTTTTCACATGCCCTGTTTTTGATGCCTATAAATATCATGCTTTCTCTTTTCTCTGAGTCAGTTCTTTGACTTCTTAGAACCCTAAAGCAAAAAGAGAAACACTTGAGAGAAAAATCATCAAGAACTCACCTTTAAACACTCAAAGCTTTTCATTTGATTCATCAAGTTCATCTAGGATCATTCTTGCATAGCTTTGCATCATCACAACTTGCTTGGTAAGATTTTGACTAACTTTATCTAATTTTAGTTTCTTTCTTATCAAGAAATCTCTTTACTTACTTATATGTTTTATGTTCACATGCTAAATACAAGTTAGAGATTGTTTGTGATGAATATGATTGAGTGTTGTATTGTGATAACTGTCTAGGGTTTGTTTATTCTTGAATAGCTAAGCTTTATGATATGTCATTTAGCTTTTGATATCTAGGATTGATTTCATTGATATATCATCATCCTAAATAAGCATATAGGGTTGCCTTGCTTTTATTGCATTTTGAGTATTCATATATTCACATAGGCTTGTTATCTCTTCTTTGAGAAGAAGACTTGTGTAGCTTCCGGAATTAGGTTGCGTAAACCACAAGCAATTGGACTAGGTTCACTCATACCGGGATTAGGTAGTTCACTCATACCGGGATTAGGTAGGTGTGTGATTACTTCCGGGATTAGGTTGTAATCTTTCTCACATTTAGTGGATTCGAGGTTCGAGTGTGGCTCACTTAATAGCCCGTGGTTTTTCCCGTGAGGGTTTCCAGGTAAATATCAAGTGTCTTTTAATATTCCGCACCATATTACACTTGATATTTTATATTGACTAGTTAAGGGTATTTTCGTAATCTTGCCTATTAATGAAAATTGGGTAAAATCGGATAAAATCTATTCACCCCCCCTCTAGATTAATATTGAACACACCGTAATTTGTTTCACGTATTATATCAGAGAGTGATCTATACAGAAAGTTTCTATTTTGCAGGTCTTTTCCGATGACAGCAAATTGCATGGTGAGTTGAGTGAACTTTTCGGAATCCGTGATCGGAATCTATGATCGTTCTCCGACCAGTGATACAACCTGCTCACGATCCTGCTTCTGTCACATGATTCAGATTTTCAACGGTGAAAGGTATTAATCCGAATACTACAATTTATTTGATTATATGTTTATTATTAATCGTAATAATAATCAACATTGGTATCATAGCCATGTTGAGTTTGAATTCTAGTAGAATGCCATGTTAGGTTGTTTATTTATTTATTTTGGTAGATAAATGAACATAAAATTGACATATCACCACACACATGTTTTGAATTTATTTTTTGGAATGTATAGTGCTTATATGTGCAATAATTTATTCCGGAAGTTTTTATAATGATTCAAAAGCATGTATGACAGATTTTTTCGAAACTCTTTGTGTGAAAACCTGTACGGTAATCAGTTAATAACTCACTGCCTATTTTTTATAGGGATATTATGATTTTAATCCCTTTGTTTTGCATTAATCTGGATTTGGTCCACTAGTTTTTTGAATTACAAAGTTCAGTCCACTAGTTATCTGACAATATGTATTCCAGTCCCTACCAACCAATTCCGTTAGAATTTCATGACTTCCGTTAGGCCAACAAGGCAATATGGGAAATGTGACGAAAACTTCTAGAAGCTTTTTTTTTTAAAATTAAAAATATATATATTTAAAATAATTAAAAAAACAAAACAAATTAAAATTAAAATTAAAATATATATAAAAAAAACTAATTAAACTCTCTCTCTCTCTCTCTCTCTCTCTCTCTCTCTCTCTCTCTCTCTCTCTCTCTCTCTCACATCATCACCAAACCTAATAAAAAAATTTCACTATCTCTCTTACTCCATCATCAACTCAAACCTCCCAACACCCAAGCGATGAAGACGGCAGCGATGACCGGAAGCACAACGACGACAACCAAATCTCTGTCTCTTCATCTTCTTCTTTCTCGGCTTCGAGGTGGTTGACGACGGTGGTGGTGGTGGTGAGATCAATCGATTGATCTAGAGAGAGAAGAGATGACACCGGAGTGGCTAGGGTTTGAAATGAGATCGATCGATAGATCTAGAGAGATGAGAGAGAGAGTAACAGGGAATAAAAAGAGATGAGATTGGTAGGGAAGAAAGAGAGATAGAGAGATAAGATCGGTTTGAATGGATTTTTTGATGGAGGTTTATTATTGTTGAATGTGTTTGGTTCGATTTTGTTGCTTAGATTGTGTGTGATTTTGTCGGTTTGATTGTGTTAATTTTCTAGGTTTTATTGTATTGTTGATTTGGTTTATTTTGTTGTTGAAAGAATTTGATTTTATTGTATTGTTTGATCTGGGTTGTTTGAAGATATGCAAACTTTTCCACCATATCCATTTTTTTTTTTTTAATTTCGCCATTTTTTAAATTTTAAAAAGAATGGATTTGGTGGATCTCCACCAAATCCAACTTTTAAATTTAATAATAATAATAATAATAATTTTTTTTAATTATTATTTTTATATATTTGAATTTTAAATTTAATTTGGTTTTGTTTTTTTGTTTTTTTATTTAATTAAATACAAAATTACCATACTACCCTTTATCAGAAACCTTCATTAAGGGTATTTTAGTCATTCATCAGAAATCAATTCTTTGTTCATCTATTCATCGACTATGTGAAAAATAATTATATTTCCTGATTGATGTTGTGTTTGATTAAGTATATGTTATTAGAGTTTATGATAGATTGGTGTTCAAGTTATGGAGGTAGGAAATAAATTTAATTTCCAATTATAAAGCCATGTATTTTAAGTAATTAAATGCAATGGTATTTTAGAAACAAAAAAGTTTCATTAAAACATGGAGAGCTTTTTCTTACAATCCATATATTTTTTTTTTCTTCTTACACTTCTTTTCTAAAAACACTCCAATCTAAAAATTTTAATTTTAAAAAATTCTGAAGACACTTCGGTGGCGTCCTGCAGCGCGTTTTCAGCATGTTTTCGTTTTTATTTTCCAAAAACGATTTCGAATTCGCGTCCTGTAAACCGTTTTTCATTTTATTTTCGAAATACAAAAAACAAAATGAAAAACAAAAGTTGTGTTTAAAGTGGAAATTTTGAAATACAAAAAAAAGTTGTTTTCTAAATTCCAAATACAATTTGAAAAACAAAATTAAAAACTTTCTTCTGACTTCATATGTAGCTCGACACTCTCACACTCACACTGTCACTGTCACTCTCAAGTCTCAGCTCAGCTCAACTCCAGATCTTCGTTTCTTCCTCCATGACCGATCTCTTCATAGTTGACAAGGTATGTCTTCTTCTTCTTCTTCTTCTTCTTCTTCTTCTTCGTTGTCTTCTTCTTCTGATTTCAGTCTTCTTCTTCTTCTTCTTCTTCGTCTTCTTCTTCTTCTTCATCGTCTTCTTCTTCTTCTTCTTCGTCTTCTTCTTCTTCTGATTTCCGTCTTCTTCTTCTTCTTCTTCTTCTTCTTCTTCTTCTTCTTCTTCAGATTTTCGTCTTCTTGTTCTTGTTCTTGTTATTGTTCTTCTTGTTCTTGCTCTTCTACAGCAGATCTTGTTGTTGTTGTTGTTCTTCTTCTTCTTTAATTTTTTATTTTTCAATTTTTTTTTTCTTAAACCAAAATTAGTGTAGATTTATAGATCTAAGTAGATCTAAGTAGATGTACACTGATTTTCGTTAATTTTATTATGTGTAATGTTATTAATTTTTATTTTGTAGTGATTATTGAGGAAAATATTGTCAAAGGCAGCTGTGAGCACTTCAACTTACTCAATTTCAGGTGATTTTCCTAATTTTTTTGTTCTTATCTCAGGATTTCATTGTTTATTTTCGTTATGAAATGATATTGTTATTAATTTTTGTTTTGTTGTCAATATGAGTGATCATGGCAAGTTTGGTATGTGAAAAAATGGTTTTGGTTATGGGTTAATAAAAATTTGTGTATATAGATGTGGTATTTTGAAGAAATCCATGTACTTTGGATAAAAATCCATGAAGAAATCCATGTTGACCATGTATTTTGAATAAAAATTTGCCATTCATGGTATTTGGATTGTAGTTTGTTCTGATTTGGTGGTCGCTCTGTTTTGTTTTGTTTTCTTTCCCCTGTTCCGTTGGGTGTTTGTTGCTGCCTTGCTGCGGGTTGTTGTTGTGTGGGTGCTGGCCTTTGTGCCTTGCTTGTTGTTTCGGTTGGTTTGGTTGTTTAATAAAGTAATTTTAAAAAAAAATGTACTGAAATGTCTAGAATCCATGCATTGCTGTACAAATGTTCATGAATTTACAGATATATATATATATATATAATTGGAACTAATTATAATTAAGTGTAGTAGTAGTCACTTTACAAGTTAACACCACGTTGGTTTTCAACCCATACATTCACAGTCACAATCACAATTTTTCTCTCTTTTTTACTCTTCCCCTGGATTTTTAATTTTTTATTCCACCATATCTCCTCATCATTTACGATCTTCAAGTTAATTAAGTAACTTTTATAGTGGTAATTCTTATAAAAATATATATATACCATATGTTTAGAGATGTTTGTCACCTTGTAAAAGATGTTTTCGAATAATTACAAATATTCATTCTACAATATGTATAATAATTTTGTAATATGTATTAGAATATATACATAAAGGACAAAGGCAATTTGAATTACTCATAGGTATTTAAGATCTCCTAATAAAGCTAGATCTCATATATATATATATATATAATCAAACCAAGCAAAAAATTGTTAAATTAAAGTTTCTATGGATTAACAAATAGTCAAATAACAACATAGGCAGCCAATAAATCTTTACAAATATCCGTGGATTTCATCCTACACAATAATAATACCCTTTATTTAGAGGGATGATTTTCTTCACTTTCATAGTTGTCATGTTATATATGTAACTATTAAAGCACTTCTGGTTGGTTTAACGTGTTTACTTTAACAAACAATTGGGGACAGACTTGTGTGGTGTGATCTCTGAAATGTTGGTTGCAGGTGCTGTCTTGGCAGTGTCTTCTATGAACACTGAATTATGTTTTTTGGTGTAGTTTGATTTTCTGTCTTTGGTGGCTTGGCCTTGACCTTATTCTTGGTCATTTTGGTCACTTGCTCTGTCTGAATGTTTTTTCTTTTTTCCTGGTTTGGGGTTCGTTATTTTGAGTGGATCTTTTTTTCTTCTTTCATTTGTGAATTGTGATCAAACTAGCTTTAGCTAGCTAGCCTCATATATATGATCTCTGAAATCTTTCATTGTTGTAGCTCATGATTTTAGTGGTGTATGGTAAATAATAATGGAGTGTATAGCCTTAACAAGTTTTGACTAGTATGGAAAAGTCTTGTTTTGCTTTCAATTTTTTTGTTTTATTTTTGCTCACTTTCTCTCTCTCTCACTCACTCACAAGGGGATCAAACCATCTCCCCTTATCATATATGACGTGCATCAATTTGCAACAATTTGAGATATAAAGAATATGAAACATGGAAGAGTACAGCTGAAAGAAACAAGAGCTTATATGGCAAAATGTTGAAAGAAACAAGAGCTTATACAGCTGAAAGAAACAACCACAAAAAATGGGGGCAGGAAGGTGGTGAAGGGAAATAATTTTTATTTTTTTTAATTTTAATTATTGTAATAGAAAGTGAGTTATTAATATTGTTTTTCTCTTTTTGGTTAATTTGTTTGATCAAGTCAAAACTTATAGGATGAAATCCCAAAAGGCCGAAAGGTAATAGAATTTCAAAAATTTCATCTCATTTTAGGATTTTAATTTTGAGATTATTGCTCCTCAGATGAAAATAATACATGTGGTTAGTTGTAGCTATCTTCTCTGTTTTTTATTATCACTTTTGCTGGATGATAAATGTATTAGATCCTTTTGAGATTATTAATAATGAAAGTTTCCTATTTACATTTTTAAGTTTCAAAGACCATTTGGATCTCTTTTTTGTTACTAAATAATATTGTTAACTTGGTGTGGTTCTATCTTTTATGTGTATATTCCTACATTACTTGGTTTCAAAGACCATTTTTTTTTTTTTAAGATTTCAGATCATCGTGAAAATGGAAATATATACATCACCTTATTGTTGAAACTACAGAAGATATATATATCTATGCGGATGTCAATTGTTGAACGTACAATCAAGATATTCTTACTTTAATTCCACCAAGACCCACATATCTAAACCATTTGATGCAATCAACTCATCATTAATAATTAAATGCATTAGTTTGGTTTTTCTAATATGATTCTTAACATATTATTAAAAGACAAAAATCTGCATAGTTATGTTTTTTCAGTGATGATTAATGTTAACAATTCACTAAACATAAAAACTCGTATTGAAATGTATGAACATTAGTACTAGTCCTAATCGTGGGTGTGGAAAATGTTATGGAAGAAGCACTTGGCTTCTTCTTTATATACCCTATATTAATTCTAGGCACGGTGAGCTTCATATGTAAACACTTCGAAACAAAATAAGGAATGGCTTCTGAGAAGTGCTTATTTGCTAGGGCGATTTTCCTGTGATTATGTACACTTAAGACATATGGACTTTTTTTTTTTTTTTTTTCCGATATTCTTTAATAAATTTAATTAAGGATAAATTTATCAATAATAAAATTCTACTACAAGTATATATATATATAATTCAAACCCACCTATATAAATTCTTTTTGTAGTTCATCTAAGTGTTTGTATTGCTCTCTTTGGGTGTTGCTTTGATTCTATTGTTCTATTGTTCTGTTTTGAGGGTTTGTTTTTATTTCAATGTTCTTAAAACAGCAAGTATAATGGAACCCATTGATGTTGATGTCGATGTTGACGACAAGGCCGATTGGTCTACAAGGAATGATGTCATTTTTATTCGCATATTGCATGACCATGTAAAAAAAGGCGATTTACAGACATCTACATTCCATAAGAGGGTTTGGTCACAAATAGTAGATGAGGTTTTCCAACAAACCAAAAAGCGATTCACAGTTTTGCAGTTAAAGTCAAAATATAATCGATTGCGCACAAAACATCGTGTGTTTTCTGATTTGATTTCATAAACTGGATTTGGTTGGGATCCTATATCAAACACTGTGACAGCATCAGAAGCTGTTTGGGCTGAATACATTAAGGTAATAATTTTTGAATTATTTCAATGTGATGAAATGATATTGTTATTAATTTTTTTTTTTTTAATATTAATATGTATTTGATTTTATTTTTAATGACAGAGAGTGCCAGCAGTGAAACCATATCGGAAGAAAGGGTTACAGCATTATGAACTTCTTGGAGACATTTTTAATACTACTACAGCAACTGGACAATTAAGTTTTTCCTCTAGTCAAGTTCCTTTGCCTTCAGACGAGGATCGTGAAGTTGAGGATAATTTTATTAACTCTGGAGTTCATGTTAATATTGATGCTGAGGTTAGGGATGATGATGATGATGATGATGAAGATGTTGACCAAACTGAAGTTTCTAACAAACAGAAAGGAAAAAGGGTTCGTCGGTCAATTGGTACTTCCAACAACCGTCGTAAGAATAAATGGGAGAGCATGGATAGTTATTTTGACACTGCTAAAGAAGTTATGCAGGCTAGATTGGAGAAAGTTAAGGTCAAAAGTTCATCGTCCTCCGCCAAAAGTTGTGAACAGTTTTCTATCACTGAATGTATGGAGGCTTTGGAAAGCTTGGGAAATATTGATGGTGATACATTCAACAAGTTTATGGAGAGGGTAGTACCATGTGTTGAATGGAGGAAGGCTTTTCTTGCTATGAGTGAAGAAAGAAAACGACAATGGCTAGGTGGTTTGTAGGATATGGTTGATGGTTTTGATGGGATGTTATTGTGAACTTTATTTTCATTTCAACTTTGTTATTGTGAACTTTATTGTAGGATGATGTTGTTGTGAACTTTATTTAGGAATGTTGTTGTGAACTTTGATGTCGTGAACTTTATTTATGGATGTTGTTATTAATTTTAATGTTTAAGGATGTTGTTGTTAAGTTGATTTAATTTTTATGGTGGTTGTGAGCTGTGTGGAGTGATCATGTTAATATTGTTGTGAATTTGGTTAAAATTTTAGGTCTTATCTTTGATTTAGTGAACTCATAATAAATTTTAAGTTTATTGTTCGTAATATAGTTTTCAATGTATTTCTAACTTATGACAGTTTTCCTTTTGTAAATAGGTCAATATGAATGATGATAATCAGAGTGATAGTTCAGAAACCGAATCAGATTTTGAGGACGAACAACTAGAATTGGAGGCACTGGAATTGGCCAGTACATTGAGGAGGGCTGAATACTATCAGTATGTCGACAAAATGCCATGTTATACAGGTGGATTAACAGGGTATGCATTTGTACAAGAGTTGCTAAATGGTCATCCCGATAGAATGTATAACATGCTACGTATGGATGCAGTTGTTTTTCTTAATTTATGTGAAACACTAGAGCAGTCACAATTATTGGAAAATGATAGACATGTTACTGTTATTGAGGCGGTGGCAATGTGTTTATATATTCTATCTCATGGGGCTGTAATGCGAGTTGTTGCTGAGCGTTTTCAACGGGCGAAAGATACGGTGTATAACCAATTTAAACGTGTATTGAGGGGGTTATGTGGGCTTGCACCAAATATTATACGTGAACAAACTTGAGGACAACAACCGCCACCACCAGAGATTAGAAATAATCCAAAATTTTATCCGTATTTTAAGGTAAGTATTCTATTTTAATGCATAATATTTTTTTACACTTCCATTTTTACTTAACTATATTATATTGATATATATTGATGCATACAATGTTAATATAAATTATTGAGTAATTATATTATATTATGTAGAAATGTATTGGTGCTATAGATGGAACACATGTTGCTGCATGGGCACCGGCACATAAACAAATTGCATATCGAGGTAGAAAAGTCCAAATTACTCAAAATATTATGTGCGTTTGTTCGTTTGACATGATGTTCACATTTGTTTACACGGGTTGGGAAGGAACCGCTAACGATTCAAGGGTGTTTTTGGATGCAATTGGAAGAGAAGAGAACGGTTTTCCACATCCTAATGAAGGTACGTATATTGTATAAGTATTTCACTTTTTCGAATATTGTAAAGTATAATTATTATTTTTTATTCTTTCAGGATATTATTATGTTGTCGATTCGGGATACATAAACATGCCAGGATTTTTAACACCTTACCGAGGTGAGCGATATCATTTACGTGATTATGAAGGACAAGAACGTACACCAAGAGGTCCAAAGGAGTTATTTAATTATAGACATTCATCGTTACGAAATGTAATTGAGCGGTGTTTTAAAGGCGCGCTTCACTATTTTGAAACATATGCCTAATTACAAATTACGTAGGCAACGCCTCATACCTATAGCATGTTGTGTCCTACATAACTTTATTCGATCACAAGGTCGTGGTGATAGGATGTTTAGGGAATATGAGAATGAAGATATGTTAATTGATGGAGAAGGAGAAAGAGAAGGAGAAGGTAGATCGATTCCTAATATAGATTTATCTCCAACAAATGTAGCACTAATGAGTAATGTTAGAGATGAAATCGCAAACAAAATGTGGCGAGATTGCTCACACAATAGGAGGTGATGTCTTGTAATAGGTGGTGTAAGAGTCTTCTGGAATTTATTTGTGATTTTATATAATTAAATTATGTCAATGATATGTTATGAGAATTTTAATGAAATATAAAAGTAATATATGATTATGGAAATTGATAGTTATGTATTTTTTGTTCATGCTAAAAAATGAAATATCATACAATCCTCTTTATAATTTAATTAAAAATGATTGAATGGTCTGTAAATAATGATTAAATTTAAATTATAATATTATTATGAACAGAGGTATAATTATTTCATATATATATATAATTATAAATTTAAGTAGATGCAAATAAATATTACAACCTTAAGAAAATAGTTTAAAGAGATGGGAGAGTTCAATATATGTAAAAGTTCTTCAGTTTTTTATGTTTTTAAGTTAATCTACCGGACGTGTTTTCACTGTTTTTGTTTTTCAGAATTCAGCTTTCAGTGAAGCTACCGGACGCGTTTTTACTGTTTTTATTTTCAGAATACTGTTTTCAGTAAATGCTACCAGACGCGTTTTCGGAATTCAAAAATGAAACAAAAAACACTGTTTTTGTTTTTGTTTTTATTTTCGAAAAACAAAAACAAAAAACGGCTTACAGGACGGGCCCTTCCTTTTTTCCAAAATTATTCATTTTATCTTTTGTCACTCATATTCTAAAGACACTCCAATTAAAAATAAATAAATTTCTAAAGGCACTCTATTTTATTTTAATATTACCGATTTTGAATACCTCTCTTTAGAAAATATGAAACAAGAAATGGAAAAGAGATGTGAAGTCAATCAAATGAAAATAAAATAGAGAATAAAACTGAACAAAAGTGAGAAGATCGAAACAATAAAATAAAAAAAAAATAAAAAAAAATTGGATATCAAACTATGAAAATATGAAACAATAATTGATGGGATACAAAACAATTTAAATAGATATATACAGATAACCAAACCTAAACAAAACAGAACAAGTAGGGAACAAAAATCTCAATAAAAAAAAGCAGTCACGAGAAGATGTTAATAGCAAAGTTTTCTTGTTTTTGGGTGAATCAAGTCATCAACCCAAAGCAAAGCAAAATAGAGAATAAAAAGGGCAACTAGGTAAATTTATTTAAAAAAAAAAAACCTTGATTTGAAAACAAATAACAAGCAATTGTTTTTGAGAATTTTTTCTGTATGGCATCATCATGGATATCAAGTTCTGGAAAATTCATAAAAATGTCAATATCACATTTGTTTATGATGAATATCTTCCGTATACTCAAATTGATATCTATTATAAAATTCTCAGTTATTTCTGAAACTAGAATATTATCAAGGAATATGTATGTGGGAATGCTACTTTTTGAGGATAAATATAGGGAGAATTATATTTAAAGAGTCAAGTGGTTATAAACGTATTTTTAAAAGTCAAAACTTTTTAATGTAGTGGAAAAAAGAAGATATTTTAGGGTTTGTAATAGAATAAAGAGGGGAAAAAACACAAAAGAGGAAAAAAAAATATATATTGTTTTCTAAAAAAAAAAAAAAAAAAATACTTTGGAGTGTCATTAGAATTTTTTTGTCATGTTTAGTAATTTTAATTCAAGTAAAAATTATCATTAAAAAAAATTAAAATGAAATGTAAACAGATAATTTGTGGATTGTCAACAACAAAAAAAAAAAGTAATACTAGACATCAAAATTACTATCATAACTTTTCAATCTCAACAGATATGGCAACTGAGATGTCAATTGGTGAGTGGATACAAGGGTAAGTGAGATAAATCATTATTAAGTTAAATCATTAAGTGACATTGGTTGTGATGTCTAACGTTACTAACATATATATATATATATATATATCAGTTCCACTCCCTTTTTATTAAAAATTATCAAATATCTAAATATCTAAATATCAATTTACAAGAATAATAATAATTTGATTGTTTTGAAAAAATAAAAAAGAATAATCATTTAATGTATAATTAGGGTCAGTTTGGTATTGTTATAACTTTTATAATACAATAATGCTAAACATCTCATCTAAAATCCCACTTTTTTTATCCCACTACATGTGGCATGTGAGGTGTCAAATTGTGAGTGGATACGCATTAATGATGATTTATCTCACCTACCTCATGTATCCACTCACCATTTGATACCTCACATGTCACATGTAGTGGGATGAAAAAGGTGGGATTTTAGGTGGGATATGTAGCATTACTGTTTATAATAATCACTGTTAGCTATGCTGAAAGAATAATTAGCTATAAAGTTAATTGGCAGATGATTGGTTAATTGTATTTTTAAAACTACTGTATAGCTCAATATACATATATTTGATAATTTTATTGCAAAAGTGCTGAGATTAGTTACAATAACTAAATATATACATGAGTTTAGGACCTTATTTCATTTTTTTTTTTTGTTCATTAATTATATATATTAAATCAATATTTAAGTAGAAAAAATTCATAAGAACAATAAAAATATTTATAACATATTTTATAAATCAAATCAATATTTAAATAAAATATTTAATTTTGAGATGAAATAAGGTATATAAATAATTTTAACTTGATTTCATAAGGATAATAATGATATTTTGAAATAGATTATTCCATGATCACTTTCAAAAAGTAATCTCTCATCTACTTCTCAAAATCATTGTCAAACTTGGCCAATTTGTTATTGTTTTTGAAAAGTTATAATCAGATTATTTTATAATTTTGATATAAAATAATGTTTTGCAAAATTTCCAAAAGTGATTAATTGATAATCCAGCAATGATTTTGAGAAATATGTTGGGGTTACTTTTTGAAAGTGATTATGAAATAATCCATTTCAGTATTTAATGCATATTTTAAAATATCATTATTATCTTAATGAAATCAAGTTAAAATTATTTATATACTTTATTTCATCTCAAAATTAAATATTGATTTAATTTATAAAATATTTTAAAAATATTTTTATTGTTCTTACGAATTTTTTTTTTCCAATTTAAATATTTTACTTAAATATTGATTTAATATATATAATTAATGAAAAATAAATGAAATAGGATCCTAAACTCATGTATATTTTAGTTATTATAACTAATCTTAGCACTTTTACAATAAAATTACTAAATATATGTATACTGCTCTTGAGTTATACAATAGTTTTAAAAATACAATTAATTAAATATCTATTTAATAGTTTCATAGCTAGTTATTTTTTCGGTAATTATTATAAAAGTTACAACGATACAAAGTTAACCCTTATTTTATAAAAATTAAAATTTGATGACGTAAAAAGATTCGCTGACTCTTACATGGGTGATATGATGATTTTGAATCGTGTTCCTTCGTCAAAATTCAAAAATGGAGAAGGGCAAAATTGTCTTAGTATAAAGTTAAAAAAAAAAAAAAAACAATTGTTTCGAAAAACGGGACAAAAACAGCTCCACAGTTTGAAAGGACACTGGTCTCGAAGAAGCATTTTGAAAAGGAATGAATCCAAATCTTCAAAACTCAGATCCCGGATACCAAAAATGAAAGTTTGGCTCCTCATTACTTCCCAAATGAGTCGACTCATCATTTTCCTTGTCTTCCTTGTTAGCTTCGCAGCAGCAGCAACGGGTCAAATAACAAGACCCGGGTTTCTCTACACCAGAATCAGAGGAAGATGCACTCCCCAGTAAGATCCCCATCTCTCTCTGTTCTCTCTATATATAATGCGTTTTTTAATTTTAACGAGTGGATGCGGGCATTGCAGGTTCTGGAGTAGCAGGAGAGAGGCGTGGCCGAGGATGGTCCCACAGACATCGACGTTGTCAAAGGTGTTTGGATCAAGAGTGTACGAACGGTACAGACCGGATCTGACTTTGTTAGAATCAACGGCTAGGAATGATGAAGAGAATGCGTTTGCGTGGTTGGTTAAGGAGGGGAGTGCTGCCTTGTTGAACTCGTACGCTCGAAAGGAGTTTCCTTACTCGGCTTGGCAAGTCAAGACTTTGCTAATACAAGCCTTGGTATCTCAAAAGGCCGCCGCTCTTCAAGCCAAAATGTTCTCCAGTGCCAATCACGCTTGTAATTAGCTTTGTGGGGGACTGTAAAGAATTTCGTAGTATTGGCTTTAATTTTTGTTATGTGATTTCTCATGGTCATGGATAAACTCATCCAATTTGCCATTAAATCTTGTGTGCATTGGTCTGCAAATCTATGCATTCATCTAGTAATGAAGTAAATCGGATTTATATTGTGTACATTGGAATCTGATTTCAAATGAATGATGTTCATCCTCAGGACTTTTGACAATTGTTTCGAATGTATCAAAACATGCAAAATTTGTTTGTGTACAAGAAATGTAAACCTGTCATACATTTGGCCAATTTGGCAGATCACATTTCACTGCTCGTAAGAATTTCAACAAAATTCACAAGGCCAATTACACCATAGTTGATGATGGGGGGATGAATTTCATCCCTGAATTGAAATGGGGATAGGGATAGGGACCTCCCCAATTCTCATTTCCCCCAAAATGTTATTGAAATGGGAATGGGGATGGGAGGACCAATCCCCATTTCCCTATTTCCCCAAAACCTTTATATATGTTTTTAATATTTAATATTTTTCCTATTTTTGCCACTTTCGCAATATTTATTATTTATTATTTTTCCTAATTATTATTTATTAATTTTTCTATTTTCGTCATTTCTACACTTTTTCAAATTTTTTTATTTTTTTTAAATATGTAAATTACAGTCAAATATGGAAACAGGAGAAAGTGAGAAGCAGAGAAAAAATACAGATTGGAAAATGGCGAAATGAGGACAAGGATGCGGATACTTTCCCCTAAACTCCTCTATCTCCATTTTTTCCAAAATGGGGAAATAGGAGGGTTGTGAATGGAAGGGATTGGGAAATGGAGATAGGGATGGGGCTGGGGGACTAATATTCATCCCTAGTGGGAGGGCTCAACTCTTGATTCTTGAATGCTAGATTACACTTTATAAAGAAGGAACAAACTTGAAGTGTTACATGGTATCTATTTATTAATATTAATTATAATTTTTTTGTTGGTAAATTAATTTGACATTTGGTTGCCTGTTGCATACTAGCTATTTTTCGGTCTGGTTTTATTTTCATTTTCCGAAAACGATTTCAAATTCGTGTTGGTTAACATTTTTTCATTTTATTTTTTAAAAAATAACATAAAAATAGAAACACAAAATCAATGTTAAAATTGAAAAACACAGAAAACATGTTTAAGATGTTTTTCATATTTTTCATTTTGTTTTTTGGACTCATTTTTTTCTCACTTTCTTTTCTTCATCTTCGTTTGACACAAGTCTTTTTCTTCTTCTCCATGATAGAAAATGAAGCAGCTCTTCTTCTTCTTCTTCTTGAGCCGACGCCGGAGGAGGTGAGATCCTTCGGCGTTTGGAGTTGTTGATCTGCTCCTCCAAGAGCAAATCGACGGCTCCTTCCATTTTTTTTAATTTACTTTCTGTTTTTTTCTTCTTTTTTCATTGTTGGGTTAATATGTTTCTGAGCTTTGGTTGAAGAGTTTATTTGTGTTTAGAATTAGATAAATCTTTAGCTGAATTGTTTTCATTTATATTTTATTTTATAAATAATTGACTTTGTTTTTCTCGAGAGAGCTCAATGAGATTGAATTTGGATTCTTTTGTTCATAGATTCGGCCTTGAGATATATTTTTTGTGATTTCCAACAAATGGGTTCATTGAGGGGGTTGAAGATTAGTAAAAATAAAAAGATCTTGAGAGAAAAAAAAAAAAAAAAAACTATTATAGATTTCTAGGAATAAAAAAAAAGACAAAAAAGGAAAAAAGAGGTTTGAATTTGAATGGGGTTCGAAGAAGATAGAGGAGTCATCTTCACAACATATCGCAGAGACCTATATGAGCTTCTGTATGTTCTACATAATTTTGAAATAATGTATTCAAGCATTAATGTTAAAAAAGAAAAATGAGGAATATAGATTAAGTTTTTAACTCTACAATTTATTTGTGTAGGCATTGGATCTTTCCAGTTTTTTCGATTTTCTTTTTTCCCTTTTCAAATGGATCTTTAACTTTTTTTCCCTGTTGATCCACCATAGGTGTTTTTACCCTTTTTATTTTCAGCATATGCTATCAGATGCGTTTTCAGATTTCGAAATTGAAACCAAAAACACTATTTTCCTTATCATTTTTCTTTTCGTAAAATAGCAAATAAAAAATGCTTATAGGATGCAACCTTAGTGTCGTAGTAGATTGTGGATTTCCAAATTGAGCTTTGTTTATAGGTGTCCAATACCATCTCCAATATTTTACTGGTCAAGGTTGTGACCCTAAAAATGATGTTGAGTTGTTTATCCTTCATCATTCTTCCTTATGAAATGTTATTGACAATAATATAGCTAGTGTTAGCTTGTTTAGGACTACACAATTTTTTTCACAATGAATGTTAGTATGATCAATTTCTTATAGAACCAGATAACAGATTTTCATTATCTTCATCACCACCAGTTAATAATGAGGAATTTAAACAATTTTTTCTAACACAATAGTAACAACGAGAGAGTGGGAACCAATGGAGAATTAGTATAGACAACATGACAGATTGACAGTTAAAGTTTAATCGAACCTTATAGTGAATTTATTTTGGAGATTTGAAACTACTCATTTAATTATTATTATTTTTTATATATTCCGGATTTGAATTATTTTTCTTTGGAGAATGATTTAATTGAAGTTGTTCAATAATTATTAATATTTGATGTGATATTTAATAATTTATGATCGATATACTTTGGATTTGGGGTGGTATAGAAAATGCCACAAATTAGCCATCAGTGAAGCACCGAAGGTGAAGCCTTGTAGTTAGAGATGCACATTTTTCCTTGGGGCCCCAATTCTTCGTGTCCTCATCCCCATTTGGGGATTTTTTTTTTTTGGGGGGGGGGGGGGGGTCCCCCATCCCCATTTCCCCATTTCCCCCCAAACATATATAAATATAATTATAATATATATTTTTAATTTTTTTTTATTCTTTGAAAACCCTAACTCCCTAAGTATATATACACATTCAAGGGATGTATTCCAATTAGGATTCTTAAGGATATTTAGAGACATTATAAATTTCGGTATATTCAATTCGGACATTTAAAGACTCTAAAAGAGTCTATATTAATCCAGTGGTAATCAATTCAGATTTCTATGGACTTTTAAAGAATCCTTCCAAATTTACGTGTATTGAATCGGGACTTTAAAAATGTTTACAAGAATCAATGTGTATTTAATTAAGACTAGAATTTTAAGGATTTTCTTAGGTCATGGATTTTGGTGGATTTTGGTGGACTTGATGGTGAAGGATATAAATATCAAATGTCATAACATATCCAGCCTTCTCCCCAAAGATTTTGATGGACTTTACTCTCTCTCTCTCTCTCTCTCTCTCTCTCTCTCTCTCTCACAAAACATAAACGTGTTAGCTTCTTCTCACTTCTTCTTCTTTGAGAATAATGAGTTTGATATATATATATATATATATATATAGTAAAAATATTGACTATCTGTCTATCTCTGGCGCAGAAGGTGAATTGAATGATAGATGAAGTATGTGCAACCGTTGAAGCTGTACAAGGAATGGAGGAGCATCAAAAGAGAGAGAATTTGTGAGTTAGCAGGTTTCCATGTTGATCATATGTATGTGAAGGTGGCTTTGACAGATGTGCGGGAGTGGGAACCTCTCTATATATGTGATTGGCCGAGGAGAAAAAATAATACGGGTTTAATACTAGACAAAGTTCAAACTTTTATCTCTGAAGATAATGTGAGTTGTTAACGATCCTTGTATTAGAAACACGAATATGCCAGATGATCCACCTTCAAAGATTTTTATTGATCAACTGTCCAAATCAGGAAAATTTGAAGGTTTAAAGTATACATATTGACATACATCCTTTTTGTCATAACTTCAAGAACATGTTGTTGGTCAATTTAATGACATAAATAAACTAAGGGTACGGATATTAACACCCATAAAACTTATTAGTACACTCATTTTTATAAGTACACCCATGTCTAAAATTTAAAAATTAAATATTACTATAAACACCCATCTTAATGCCAACAATACCCTCATTGAAATACATAATTCATTTTAATACATATTATTTATAAACACTCTTAAATTATTACCACACCCAATTTATAAAAAAAATAAAATAAAATAATCATATTATTTTTGAAATCAAATCCTTTTTTAATGATGGTCCAATTTACTTTTGGAAATATCTCGAATGTAGGAGCCTTATAAAAGGGAATATATATATATATATATATATGGGGTCAAAAGATTTTTAATTTGTAATTATCTTATTTATACAACTATCTTAAAAAAAATAAAAATAAAATAAAAATTCTTATTGACATCTATGGTTATCTTAAAAAAAAAATGTTAATATTTACGGCAATAGTTAAAAAAATGTTGTTTTTTTGATAGAGTTTAAAACTATATATAAAAGAAAGACAAAAACAATATGATAATCATGTGATGATGATAAAATTTGATACTTGAAATAAAATTAGAGTTTAATTAGGGTTTATCATAAGTTTTTTTTTTTTTGAAAGGTAAGTTTTTTCTAATAAAGAAATATAGTTGAAGATATTGATGTAATTAATGAGTGCATATAGTATTTGGTTTATTTTTAATTAAAGTAACTTGCCCTTATTGGTAAATTTCTATTGGGATATTTTTGTAATTAATTTTTTTAATAAAATATGGGTGTACTAATAAGTTTTATGGGTGTCAATATCGGCTTCCATAAACTAATGCTTTGGAGAGGTGACCAAGAATATGAGGTGGATTATATTGCGGATTTTATGCTTGAGGGGTTTATGGAATGTGGAAAAATATCGAATGAAGCTGATTTCTAGTATGGTGAATCTATTTATTAGGTGGTTATTGCACAATTGTATCTTTGTGGACTTAAACTTTCATGAGATTCAAAAACACAGCAGGTATATGGTTGTGCTTGATAAAGTTAATTGGTAATCGCTGTAAATTTTTATAAGAAATAGATAAAACCGAAACCAAAAAAAATATAGTAAAAATATTGTATATATATAATTAAGCAGAGCTAATAGGGATATGGATATTGTAGTAATTGAATTTGGTCTCTACCTTGAATGAAAAATCACGGGTAACATATTGCAAATTAAATGGATTATTTGAAGTTTAAACGTTGAATGAAGGAATCAAGATCAAAGCAATTGAAATTAAAGAGAACAATATTCTCGTAATCATCTATCTTATTGACCAATTAGCCTAATTCTAAGTATATATCATTAATTACCCTATAAGAATTTTCATTTGTGATGATTATGGTGATGATATCAGCAGCAGCCATGTTTGATGCTGCTAACGCTCTAATGATTAAAACCATAACGCATGCATGCTACCACCTAACCTTATTACATATACTAATTATATTGAATGAGTATATTGATGACATGATACATGATAAGCTCGTCATATATATTCAAATGGAGAAATGGAAAAGGGAAATAGTTGATTAAGGAGGTGAAACGTAATAGAAGAGAAAAGGAAGAAAGCAGATATTGTTATTAGTACTGCAAATTGTATTAATGGATCATATTGTGTGAGTGTATAAATTGTGTTATTAGGTCATATAATGGTATAATTCTTCATCTATAATAGAAGTCAGAGATAACAAATCCAAGAAAGTACATGGATGTCTAAAAAAATCCATAAAAGTCTAAGATAGAGTCTGAGATAAATGTCTAAACAAATCAATGAAAGTCTATGTGGATTTATAAAAGTCCGTAGAAATCCATGAAAATCTATCACTTAAAAAATGTCTTTAAATGTCTTCAAGAATCCTAATTGAATACACCCTCCTTAATATAAAATGCACTAATGAATTTTATTTTGTATTTGTAATGGAATGTTTGTTTTTTTTTTAGTTTAATTTATAATTTTTAGTCAAATGGAGGAACGGGGGAATGGGGGGAACGGGAAAAACTGGGAAAATGGGGAATTGAGGATGGGGATTGTTATATGTATTTACTTGGCTGGAAGACACGTCAGCAAGATAAGAGGGAAACACAAAGATAAGTATTGTCACGTCATCCTTTGACTAGTCAACGAAAACATTGACCGTTCGGCATGTCAATGAGCCACGTCACCCAGATTAATAAAGACCAATGACGTGCTCGTCAAAATAGATGAGTCTAGAGGAAAGAATTGTGCTCGCCGAATAACCTTACTCAGCCCATATCTACGTGGTGAAATACAAGAAAAGAAACCCTATTTCAGTGTACCTTCAACAGTAAGGAGTCAGCCAGATACAAGGCCCAAAGAGGTGTTACATTTCGAAGAGAACATAAACTATCTCTTGATAGATGAATCCAAAATGGAAATAAAATCCTAATCCGTTCGCGACACCATATTCCTAACGCAAATCAAAATAGGAATCCCATCACCAACACGGCATAGGCAAAGAGAAACCCTAGCCATTCCCATATAAATAGAACTATGTATTCTACGGAAAAGGGGTTCAAAAATCACAAGAGAGAAAAAAGCAGTTGTATGAGAGATCTGAGTGTGTAATATCGCAACAATTCATAGTGTTATTTTTCTACCCTCAAGGGTACCGTGGTTTTTTCCCTTTCAAGGGTTTTCCAAGTAAAATTTATGTCTTGCATGCATTGATTTACGTTCTCCTTTTTTATTTAATTCGATATTATTGTTGAATCGTGGAAATCTAGAATTCACCGTCAACAATTGGTGCTAGAAGGAGGGGGGTGCATCGTTTGAACAGAAACTTCGAGGAACCCTCACGAACAGACATAAAACATGAGCAACGACAGCGATAAAGATGGAAACTCCAGTGGTGATTAGGTCCTTGAAGCAGCCGCGGCAGCAGGGGATGAAGCGTTGACAATTGAGGAACAATCGGCAGCAACACCAGAAACCAAGATAGTTGATCTAAGAACGTTATAACACTTTCAAACTGCATTGATGAATTTGGTCAGCGAAGCTAGTAAGATAGGACTCTCAATTCCTGTAGGCCTGGGGGTTTCTTTTCCCTATGAGTTGACAACCAGCACACCTGGAAACCATCCATCGGGAAGACTACAGTCAAAAGTCCATATCTCAACCCCTAATGCCCAAACAAAACCGTCCATGGATGAAGCACCCCGGGACTATCCTGAAGTCTTTGAAGGAAGAAGACAAAAGAAGGGAAAAGGTTTACTAGATGAGGAACCTTTGGAGAAGCAAGGTAAAGGACGGACACATGGGACAGCCCCCAACAATGCATATCAAAAGAACTGGCGGAGGCACCGTTCTATTTCATCTGAAAACAAAAGTCCTCAGCCAAGAAGGGGATTGCAGTCAAAAAGGGCGCGACAAAGAAGATTAGAGAGTACAGATGATCAGAGGACCAATAGAAGTATAGACACTAGGGAAGATGACTACCGGAGAATGATATTAAAAGCCGGCTTGATCCAGAAGGAGAGTCGACTGGTCAATGGAGCGTCACCCTCTAAGAACTGTCGAAGAGGGTCTCGGCAATGGCTCGGAGATACGGACACAATATTTCTTTAGATGATGAATCGGACAACCCATTCATCGATCAGATCGCTTACACCCAATTCCCAGAAAGGTTCAAGATGCCGACTATCGAACAGTACAAAGAGAACAAGGACCCAAATGAGCATGTCTGACAATTCCGAAATGTCATGGCCCAATATGCATCCAATGCCGGACTCCTATGCTTGGCGTTCCTATAAACTTTCGGCGATCTCGCTTCCAGGTGGTTTGGGCAACTCCCACCCAAAAGCATTAACAATTTTTCCAGTCTCAGCAAAGCATTTGTAAGATAGTTCATGGGCAGTGTGCAGAGAAGAAAATCACTCGCTCACCTATCAAATTTGAAGCAAGAAAGTAATGAGTCACTTAAAAAATACCTGGCCAGATTTGAGAAAGAAGTCGCTCAAATTAAATGTAAGTGCCTCACTTTTTAATTGGCTTATTTCATTGACAAAATCACAATGGGGTTCAATCTTGTAAGGGTAGCTTAGGATTGAAGTTTTTCTTCTCAAATGCTTAAGGACCTCATTGTGGTTTTCAAGAGCTTTATGGAAGGTAGTTATTTGATCTTGACTTCTTATTTGAAGAGATGTGGTTGCACACACTCACAACCTTTGCATGTTGTTGTTACTTGTTGTTGTGTGTATTTTCTTGTGTGCTTATTGTTGCGCGTAGATCGCCTTCGGAGAATGCCCTTGGCTTCTCCTTTGGTTTCACCATCAGTGGTGAAATGGCGGTTTGATCGGCGACCATGACCACCGAATTGAAACCACCGTTTTAGTCCAGAGAGCTCTGGACTTATTTTACGGTTATGATCGGCGGCCTAATTGCCGTTCTAAACCACCGATTGCACCTGATTGGATTTTAAACAGGTCAGAATTCGATAGTTTGTATTTGGCGGCCTGACCGCCGAATTAACCGTCATTTGTAACTTGGGTTCTCTGTCCCAATTCGGTGGTTAGATCGGCGACTCACACTCGACCGCCGATACATTCCAGTGGTGTCATTTCGGATTCGACAGTTTAAGATCGACGGCCTGACTGCCGATTGAAACCACCGATCACGCGCTTTCAGGCAATTTTTCCAAAACGACGTCACTTCATTTGCACCTTATATATATATATGTCTTGTTTGCCTTGACTCGTTTTTTAGAGCAAAAATTACATCTTTTTGAGAGCTTCTAAGTGTCTTCAAAGCCAAGGTATCAAGATCACTCTTTTATTACTCAAAACACCAAAACCCATCATACTTGTATGCTTCATTCATCATCTAGCATGTTCTAGTTTGATTCTCATAGGGTTTTCATACTTGCTCACATGACTTGTAGTTAGAACATCACTTGCATCATTTCACATGTTCTCTCTCTACAGGATTGCTCATTTATTACTTGATTAGGTTCAAGATTGCTTCTTTATGACTTGACTTAGGTTCAAGATTGTGTTATTGTGTTTTGTGAGTTGTATTGTGGTAGATATTGCATATAGGACTTTGTTTGTCTATTTTGTTATGTTATATGCATGCCACTTAGTAAAATGATATCTAGGAATGTCTAATATGTTCATCTATGGCTAGATAAGCTAAAATGTCTAACCTTGCATTTTGAGCATCTTGAATATTGCACATATTCACACTAGGTTGTTTTATCTCTTCAATTAGAGTCAAGTCTTGTATTTGCCTTTTGGTAGTTTGCAAAGCATGAACTAGATTCACTTCTAAAGGCCCGTGGGTAGCAAAGACGGATTTGTAATCTTAGGTGTGATGCGATCAACTTAGATTGTAATCGTATTTGCAAGTAATGGATTAAGGTTCTAGTGTGGCGCACAAAACAACCCGTTGTTTTTCCCGTGTGGGTTTCCACGTAAAAATCATGTGTTATTTACTTTCTGCATTCTCTACACTTGATTTTATTTGTTGACTAGTTGGGGATGTTTTTGTGATCTTGTTTAATCTCGAAAATTGGTAAAAAGAGATTAAAATCTATTCCCCCCTCCCCCCTCTCTAGATTATATTAGGACTCGTTTATATTTATTTTCAATTGGTATCAGAGCGGGTTTCTCAACATAATTAGGAGATCCCTTGCTCTTGTTAGAGTCCTTTGCATTTGTTTGCATTTTTTTTTGTTGCTTTTTGTGTGTTTTGCTTGTGTGTGTGTACATTCATATCATTCTTACCCAAACACTATGAGTGAAAATGGTATTGGAGGCGAGGGTGCCTCTAGCACAAGACCTCCCTTGCTCATCGGAGTCAATTATGCATCATGGAACGGTAAAATGGAAGCATATGTGTGCCAAATTCATGATCAGGCATGGATGACGATTGAAGATGGGTACACACCACCTATGATGACTCCTACGGGAGGTGGAGAGGAAGTTCCCAAGCCAAAGGCACAATGGACCCCTTAAGAGTTTGAAGCCTCAAAATGGAACAACAAGGCCATGCATGCTATCCTATGTTTCTTATTCTCGGTCCTTAGCCTTCCGGCTGCCATGGATGACAACCAATACAAACTCATTCAAATTACAAGGATAGCAAAGGAAGCTTGGGATATATTGGAGACGGCTCATGAAGGAACCGAGGTGGTAAAGGACTCCAAGCTTCAAGTCCTCTAAACACAATTTGAGACCATAAGGATGGAGGAGGATGTGTGCTTCAATGACTTCCAAGTGAAGCTTATGGATATAGTGAACCAAAGTCACTAACTTGGTGATCCCTACTTGGATAGAAGAATCAAGCAAAAGATCATGAGGTCGCTTCCCGAAAGGTTTGAATCTAAGGTGACGGCGATGGAAGAGAATAGTGATTACTCAAAGATAAAGCCAAGTGAAGTTATTGGAAGGCTTTTGGCCTATGAATCTAGGAAGGGTCCTACATCTACACCTCCTAAGAAGCAAAAGAGTCTTGCTTTGAAGAGTATCAAAGTAGAAAAGGATGAATAAGACTCAGATGAAGAAATTGCTTTGATGGCAAAGAAGTTCAAGCAATTTAAGAGGTTTGAGAAGAAAGGGTTTGGCTCCAAGGGAAAATTTGTGATGAAGAAGGCTCCTTTCAAGAAAATGGAGCAAATTCAAGAGAAGGACCACAAGAAGGGTGTCCAATGCTATGAGTGTAGTGGCCTTGGACACATTGCTCTCGAATGTGCTAACTTGAAGAAGAAGAGAGGAAAAGCCATGACGGTGACGTGGAGTGATAGTGATGACCTAGAAGAGGAAGATAAGTCTTCGGATGATGATGAAGACCAAGTTGCCAACTTCATTGCTTTCTCATCTTCTCACAATAGCAATGAGGTTATGAATGACAAAGAAGAAGAAGAGGACAAGTAAGAAAAAAATGACTCAAATGGTAAGAGCAACTCTTCTAACTCTAATTTCAAGTTTGATGATGAAATGGACTATGATGAAATGAACTATGATGACTTCATGAGATTCTTTCATAACTCAAGATCAAAGAAGAAGAAAGAGATACAAAAGTTGAAAGAGGAGAAGCTTGAATTGACTTCCAAGGTAACTCATTTGAGCAAGGAAATGAGCAAAGCAAAAGAGTTGGAAGAAGGATTGAAGATGGAGCTAGTCTTGGCCAAGAAGAATGAAGAAAGCTTAAGGAAAGAGCTCATGGAAGCAAGAGGGTCGATTGCTAAGATGACTTCCGGAACCGAGAAGCTTGACAAGATGCTTTCTTGTGGGAAGAGTCCTTATGACAAAAAGGGGTTAGGATATGTAGAAGAAATGGAAGCCACACCTTTGAAGAAGACAACCTTTGTCAAGAGCAAGGAAGTTGAAAGTGCTCAAACCCCATAACAATCAACTAAGTGGGTTGAAGTTGGTGAATCCTCCAAGCAAGCACAAGCAAGGATTCCAACAAGAGCTCCACCACAAGCTAAAGCTCTTCAAGCTAGACCCTCACAACTAAGACCTCCACAAGCAAGAGCTCCACCACAACCAAGACCTCCACAACAAAGGATCCTACAAGCTCAACATGGGGTCTCTCATGCTCAACCGATGAGACATGTCAACTTTGCTCAACCACAAAGGAGAGAGTTGTCTCAACACCCAAGAGCAACTCAAAATAGAAGGAGGTCACAAATGCTTGCACAAGGTTATGATATGAATCCTTATTTCTCTCATACTTGCCATTTTTGTGGAATTGAAGGCCATATTAGGCCTAATTGTTTTAAGTATATTAAATTGTGTAAAAGAGAAAGCATGATTGAGAAAAATATGCTTAGAAGAGCTACAATGCATGCTCCTAGGAAATTTATAGATAATGGACCCATGGCCCCTAGGAATAACTATGTTTCACTTAGGTTGAATAGAAATGATGAATACTATTGCTATGTGGCCCAAGTTGCCTTGAAAGCCAATTCCTCCAACACTTGGTGCCTTGATAGTGGGTGCTCTAGGCACATGACCGGAAATAAGAGTTTATTCAAAACTCTTGTAATGGAGGATGGTGGATTTGTCACCTTTGGTGATAGGTCAAAGAAAAAGGTTATAGGGAAAGGTAATATATCTATTCCTGGTTTGCCCTCCTTGCCCAATGCTCTTTATGTAGATGGCTTGCAAGCCAATCTCATTAGCATATCACACTTGAGTGATGAAGGGCTTTCGGTTATGTTTGAAAAAATTGATTGCTCTATTCTTAAAGAAAATGGGCAAGTTTTGTTAAAAGACAAGAGATTAAGTGACAATTGTTATTGTCTTGAGTCAAATCTCATCTCTTGTAACTTGTCCACTAGTGAGCAAGTTGAAGTGTGGCACCAAAGACTTGGTCATATGAACTATAGGGACTTGAAAGTCCTTGATAGATTGAATGTTGTTAGAGATTTTTCCAAGCTTGGGAAAAAGATTGAGGGTGTTTGTGGACCTTGCCAACAAGGCAAGCAAACCAAGAGTGTCTACAAGAAAGACAAATACCTTTCCACCAAAGAACCATTGGAGCTTCTCCATATGGACCTTATGGGTCCCATTCAAACCGAAAGCTTAGGTGGTAGAAGGTACATACTTGTGGTTGTTGATGACTTCTCTAGGTTTACATGGACTTACTTCATTAGGGAAAAGTCCAAAGCATTTGAGAAATTTAAAATGTTTTGTGTTAAAATTCAAAATGAGAAAACTTCTCACATAAAAAGCATTAAAAAAATTAAAAGTGATCATGGGAAAGAGTTTGAAAATGCTAGCTTTAAGAATTTTTGCAATAGCTTAAGCATTTCCCATGAATTTTTAGCCCCTAGGACTCCTCAAGAAAATGGTGTTGTTGAGAGGAAGAATAGAGTCCTCCAAGAGATAGCTCATGTGATGTTGTTTAGCAACAAAGTCCCTAGAAATCTTTGGGCCGAAGCCATTAATACGGCTTGCTACATAGGGAATAGAGTATTCCTTAGGCCCGGGACTAAACAAACATCCTATAAGTTATGGAATGGTAGAAAACCCAATGTGAGCTACTTCCACATCTTTGGAAGCAAGTACTATATACTTAATGACCGTGATCAACTTGGAAAGTTTGATGCCAAGAGTGATGAGGGTATTTTTATTGGATATGCACTTAATAACAAGATCTATAGAGTTTTTAATCTTAAGACTCAAAGTGTTATGGAATCATCAAATGTATTCTTTGATAATTGTAGGCCAAAACATGATGAACATGAGGAGGATGTTTGTGAGTTGGATGACCTTCCTTAGAAGGAAAGTGGTGTGAAGTCAAACCAAGATGAAGAGGATGATTTTCCTCTTAATAAAGTTCCTCCTTTGGACTCTAATGAATCCGCTCCTTGGGTTAGAAAACTACATGATAAGGATGATATGATTGGAGAAGTTAGAGAGGGTGTTAGGACTAGACGTCAAATAGCTAATCAAATTAACTACACTTGCTACACCTCTTAAATAGAACCCAAAAAGGTGGATGAGGCCTTGAATGATGAATATTGGGTTCTTGCCATGCAAGAAGAACTAAACCAATTTGAGAGAAATGAGGTTTGGACTCTTGTTCCTAGACCTAAAAACACCAATGTCATAGACACTAAATGGGTGTTTAGGAACAAATCCGATGAGGATGGCAACATTGTGTGAAACAAGGCAAGGCTTGTTGCACAAGGGTACTCTCAAATTGAGGGTATTGACTTTGAGGAGACTTTTGCTCTCGTTGTCCGCTTAGAGTCCATTAGGCTTCTCTTGTCCATTTCTTTTGTGTACAAGTTCAAATTACACCAAATGGATGTCAATAGTGCCTTTCTCAATGGCTTCTTGCATGAGGAAGTGTTTGTTGAGCAACCCAAGGGGTTTGTGGATCCACACTACCTCTCTCATGTCTATTGCCTCAAGAAGGCTTTATATGGGTTGAAACAAGCGTCGAGGGCTTGGTATGAGCGCCTCACTCTTTATCTTGTTGACTATGGCTACTCTAGAGGTAGTGTTGACAAGACCTTGTTCATCAAGTGCACTAAAGATGAGCTATTCATAGCTTAAATTTATGTTGATGACATTGTGTTTGGTTCCACCAACAACTTGAAAGTTTAACAATTTGTTGATGTCATGTCTCATGAGTTTGAGATGAGCATGATTAATGAACTAAATTACTTCCTAGGCTTGCAAATTAAGTAAATTCATGATGAGATCTTCATATCCCAAGCTAAATATGCAAAGAGCCTAATGAAGAAGTTTGGCCTTGAGAATGCCAAACATTGTGACACACCCATGAGCACCACCTTGAAACTAAGCAAAGATGCTAGTGAAATGGATATGGAGCAAAGTCTATATCGTGGCATGATAGGAAGCTTGCTTTACTTGACCGCAAGTAGGCCCGATATAACATTTAGTGTGGGTGTTTGTGCTAGGTACCAAGCTAATCCCAAGGAATCTCACCTTGTTGCGGTAAAGAGGATCATTCGGTTTGTGAATGTGAATGGTACCTCAAACCATGGGATTTGGTACTCCTTTGACACTAATCCAAGTCTTGTTGGATATAATGATGCTGATTTGGTGGGAAATTGTGATGATAGGAAAAGTACATCGGGCGGTTGCTTTTTCCTTGGAAACAATTTGGTTTCTTGGTTTTGTAAGAAACAAAACTCAATTTCCCTATCCATGGCCGAGGCGGAATACATTGCCGCCGGTAGTGCTTGTACTCAATTGATGTGGATGAAACAAATGCTAGTCGACTATGGCTTGGAGCAAGGTACTCTTACTTTATTTTGTGATAACATGAGTGCCATTAACATTTCAAAAAATCTCGTTCAACATTATAGGACTAAGCACATTGACATTAGACACCACTTCATAAGAGAGCTAGTTAAGAGCAAAACCATTGCATTGGAACATGTGGGAACAAATGACCAACTAGCGGATTTGTTTACAAAGCCCTTAGATACTTATAGATTTGGGAACCTTAGCAAGTCTATTGGGATTTGTCACTTGGGTTGAAGTGGTTTGTCTTTACCCCATATGGGGAGCTCAAGTAAAGAGAGCAAAGTTGCATGAACATACATTGTGCTACATTGAAATATTTTATGCCTCTTATTTAATTGTTTGAGATGATTGGTTGTACATGTTTCTATGTTTTTTTTAATAAGTGTGATTTATTGCCTTGCTTGCAATCTATATTATATTTATGCTCAAACATGCATTTTTGGAATAGGAAATGTACTTTGGAAGTACTTGATGAATGACCTTTAATTTATTCCTATGACATGATGATTCTTTTTGTTGACATGCTTATAAGTGAAAAGTATGATTTGCTTAATTGTTTTATCTTGAATGGAAAATTTGTATGCAAAAGCAAACTTTGAGACTTCAATCAATAAGGATCTTTATATCCATTGTCTCTCCCTCTTTATTTGTAGAACAAGGCTACTATCATACGAGCATCTCACCCGGAAAAATCAAATAAGGTGCAAAGTCGCCCATGTCTTGTTTTGCTTATAAAGTTAGATATAGTTGCTTGTTAAAATTTGAAATATTTAAACTCTATATCCTTATCTTTTTCCATGCAAAGGGTGAAATTGGTTTGAATTCCTTTAGGAAACCCTTGTTGTTTGCTTTGCCAAATACCAATGCTTTTGAGCTTGAATGCAACATGTCTTGCATGCAAAGCATCCTTGTCACACATTTTTTTTTACAATAAAACTCCTTGAATCTCTCTTACTTAATTGAGTTGCATAAAATTGCTCACATGATTATGCATATGTATTTGTGCTACAAGCTCTCATTGCTAAATGCTTACCTATTAAGGGAGACTCTCTTTGCCTATCTCATGACAAAAATGGGGAGTAAGGTTTGGGAGATATTTTTTAATTTGGCATTGCATTTAGGGGGAGTTGAGAGAGAGAGTAACCCTTGTTGGGAGTTGATGCATTTAGGGGCAGTTGCATTGCATTGCATGATTACATTATTTGATTGTATTTTTCTTTTGATAATTGCAATTTCTTTTGATCAAGCACCTCTCACACACTTGTTCTTGAAAGGTATATTTCTTGTTGATTGTGTGTAGGTTGGAATTTTCTACAAGCTTGGAAATGACTTGAAGATGTTCAAGACTTAGACTAGGGCTTAATTGTAATGTAGAAAATTTTGTTGACCAACCATTTTTTGTTTTTGTGAGGTTGCTTGTGAGTGTTGATTTTGTCACGAAATAGCCAAAGGGGGAGATTGTAAGTGCCTCACTTTTTAATTGGCTTATTTCGTTGACAAAATCACAATGGGGTTCAATCTTGTAAGGGTAGCTTATAATTGAAGTTTTTCTTCTCAAATGCTTAAGGACCTCATTGTGGTTTTTAAGAGCTTCATGGAAGGTAGCCACTTGATCTTGACTTCTTATTTGAAGAGATGTAGTTGCACACACTCACAACCTTTGTATGTTGTTGTTACTTGTTGTTGTGTGTATTTTCTTGTGTGCTTATTGTTGCGTGTAGATCGCCTTCGGAGAATGCCCTTGGCTTCTCCTTTGGTTTCACCATCAGTGGTGAAACGGCGGTTTGATCGGCGGCCATGACCGACGAATTGAAACCGCCGTTCTAAACCGTCGATTGCACCTGATTGAATTTTAAACAGGTCAGAATTCGACGGTTTGTATTCGGCGGCTTGACCCACAAATTAACTGCAGTTTGTAACTTGGGTTCTCTGTCCCAATTCAACGGTTAGATCGGCGACTCACACTCGACAGCCGATCCATTCCAGTGGTGTCGTTTCGCATTCGGCAGTTTGAGATCGGCGGCTTGACCGCTGATTGAAACCACCGATCACGCGCTTTCATGCAATTTTTCCAAAACGACGTCACTTCACTTGCAACTACATATATATATGTCTTGTTTGCCTGGGCTCATTTTTTAGAGCAAAAATTACATCTTTTTGAGAGCTTCTAAGTGTGTTCAAAGCCAAGGTATCAAGATCACTCTTTTATTACTCAAAACACCAAAACCCATCATACTTGTATGCTTCATTCATCATCTAGCATGTTCTAGATTGATTCTCATAGGGTTTTCATACTTGCTCACATGACTTGTAGTTAGAACATCACTTGCATCAGTTCACATGTTCTCTCTCTACAGGATTGCTCATTTATTACTTGATTAGGTTCAAGATTGCTTCTTTATGACTTGACTTAGGTTCAAGATTGTGTTATTGTGTTTTGTGAGTTGTATTGTGGTAGATATTGCATATAAGACTTTGTTTGTCTATTTTGTTCTGTTATATGCATGCCATTTAGTAAAATGATATCTAGGAATGTCTAACATGTTCATCCATGCCTAGATAAGCTAAAATGTCTAACCTTGCATTTTGAGCATCTTGAATATTGCACATATTCACACTAGGTTGTTTTATCTCTTCAATTAGAGTCAAGTCTTGTATTTGCCTTTTGGTAGTTTGCAAGCATGAACTAGATTCACTTCTAAAGGCCCGTGGGTAACAAAGACGGATTAGTAATCTTAGGTGTGATGCGGTCAACCTAGATTGTAATCGTATTTGCAAGTAGTGGATTAAGGTTCTAGTGTGGCGCACAAAATAGCCAGTGGTTTTTCCCGTGTGGGTTTCCACGTAAAAATCATGTGTTGTTTACTTTCCGCATTCCCTACACTTGATTTTATTTGTTGACTAGTTGGGGTTGTTTTTGTAATCTTGTTTAATCTCGAAAATTGGTAAAAAAAGATTAAAATCTATTCACCCCCCTCTATACTTGTGTATATTTATTTTCGTTAAAGATGCTAGTGACGTTGCTATCATAGCCGATTTCACCAATGGGTTGCAAAGCGGCCGATTGTCTTTTGACTAACAGAGAGATTGACCAAAAACTTACGAAAAGATGATAGACATAGCTGGTGACTATGCATTGGCAAAAGAGGAAGAAGTGGCACAAGGGGGAGCTACATACATGATCACAAACCTGATACAAAGCTCGAATCCAGGAACAACAAGACAAAAACGCAGTCACGCGATCGCCAAAAAGATGAAAAAAGTCAGAAAGGTCAAACCAGGGAGAGTAGAGGAAGTAATCGGACCAATATGTTTCGAGGAAAGTATAGCAACTACACCTTTTTAACGGGCAAACAAGAAGATATAATTTGTGGTAGAAGATAAGGGGCTTGCCAAATATCCTCGACAACGGTCAACCAATGCCAGGAGAGACACAACGAAATACTGTCGGTTTCACAAAGACCATGGGCACGGCACTTCTAAATGTTTCCAGTTGCTTGATCATATTGAAAGCCTAATTAGAGATTGACACCTTAAAGATTTTACCCTGAAGGGAGACAGACAGAATGGTCGCCAAGATAGCTATCGAGGGAGTGGGCAGGAAAGAAAAAGCCAAAGAAAAAGCAGCCCAAGTGCAGCGATAAACACCATTTCTGGTAGGCCAATGGGGAGAGAATGTTGGAAGTTCGGGAAGTAATGTATGAAAGCAGAAACCCAGAGGTAAATTCTGTATGGAAAAACCCTAAGAGAGGAAGGGAAGGACACGACCCGATAACTTTCACAGCTGAAGATTCAGAAGGAATTGATGTGAAACCCAACGATGCCATCGTAGTAGGAGTCCAGATAGCTCATAAGAATGTCCTCCGAGTAATGATAGACAATGGAAGCTCATCTAACATTTTGAGCGCCAGAGTATATGATGAGCTTCTGTTGGACAGAAAAACTTGGAACCCTTTCATGTACCGCTGAAAGGATTCGAAGGTGCAGAAGTAAGATTATTGGGAACCATAAAGCTACCTGTAAGGTTTGGAACAGTACCTTGTCAGAGAATGATCCTGCTAGACTTTGTTATAGTCGACATATACAACTGGCCATATAATGCTTTACTCGGTCGACCATTCTTGAACAAAGCCCGGGCGGTCACGTTAACCCATGCATTGAAGGTAAAATTCCCAACGGAGTTCGTAATCAGAGAGCTCAAGGGATCACAGGAAATGACTCGCCACGCTAACCTGTCAATTTTCAAAGACAAAACTTGAGTAGAAACTCTGGGCATATTCGAACTAAATTAAGAGGCATAGGAAGAGAACCCAAGAACTTTTGAACTAGATCCAAGAGACAAGGCTGACAGGGAAAAGGAAGAACCCACCAAATCCATTATTTTAGATGAAAGGGAACCTGACAAGACCGTCAAGATTGGAGCAAGACTGGCTGAGTAGGTTAAGACAGACATATCAAGCTTGTTGAAAGAGTACAAAGGAGTCTTCACCTGGAGCCACAAAGATATGTCAGGGATCAGCACAAATGTAACCTCGCACTACCTGGCCATAGATGATAAGTGCAAGCTGGTGATACAGGAGAGAAGAAGTTTCAATCCAGAAAGAAGCGCAGCCATAAGGGAAAAAGTGTCCAAGTTACTCGCAGTAGGGTCGATCAAATAAGTTAAATATCCTGAATGGGTGACGAATGTCGTACTCATGAAAAAGAAGAACAATTAATAGAGGATGTGTGTAGACTTCATTGATCTGAATAAAGCCTGCCCCAAAGACAGCTTCCCATTACTAAGGATTAACCAATTAGTCGACGCTACAGCCAGGCATGAGCTGTTAAGTTTCATGGACGTGTATTTAGGATATAACTAGATCAAGATGCACAAGTCAGATGAAGACAAGACAACATTCACTACAGATCAATGATTATATTGTTATACTGTCATGCCATTTGGCTTGAAAAATACTGGGGTAACATATCAACGGTTGGTAAATAGAATATTCACCAGCTAGATAGGAAGGAATATGGAGGTATATATCGATGATATGTTAACAAAAAACATCACAATTGATAGACATGTAAATGATTTGCGAGAAACTTTCAATGTGTTGACCAAGTTCGGAATGAAGATGAATCTAGCAAAGTATATGTTTGGTGTACCATCTAGTAAGTTCCTTGGATATCAAGTGCGTCAGAGAGGGATAGAAGTAAACCCTGATAAGATCCAAGCATTAGCCGATATGGTTTCCCCAAAAACATTGAAGGACATCCAAAAACTTATAGGGTGTTTAGCATCATTGAATAGGTTTATAGAAAAATCAACAGACAGGTACTTGCCATTTTTTAAAGCTCTCAAGAAAGGTAAGGGAGTTGAATGGAATAAAGATTGTGAGCGAGCTTTCGCGCCTTGAAAGAGTACCTCGGCCGGGCACCATTGCTGTCAAAACCGATAATGGGAGAAACATTGTACATGTACTTATCTGTCACAGAATCATCCACTAGTTCTGTATTGATAAGAGAAGAAGAGGGAATCCAAAAACCAGTGTACTACACAAGCAAAGCGTTACTACCCGCTGAGACAAGGTACTCGCCGACCGAGAAGATAGCACCCACGCTAATAACAATAGCAAGGAAAATAAGGCCGTATTTTCAAGCACACAAGATCAGAGTACACAAACTATCCCCTCAAATTAATTTTACAAAAACCAGAAGTGTTCGGAAGACTAACAAAATGGGCAATTGAAATGAGTGAATTTGACATAAAATACCTCCCAAGGACATCAGTTAAGGGTCAGACAATAGCAGACTTCGTGTCAGAGTTCACTGAACCAAATATTGAGGTAGCAAAGATAATGGTAGAATAGGCAAAGAAAAATTTCCGATGGCAGCTTTATGTCGATGGTTCATCAAATATGCATGGCAACAGGGCAGAAGTAGTGGTTTCAACCCCGAAAGGAGATTTAGTAGAGTGCGCCTTGCGTTTTGATTTTAAACTACCAATAATCAGGCTGAATACGAAACACTAATAGCAGGGTTGAGAGTATGCATAGCTTTAGGGGTTGATGAAGTAGAAATTTTCAGCGATTCCTAAGTCATTGTCAACAAAGTACTAAATGAGTATCAGCCAAGAGATGAAAGCATGATTGCCTACCTAAAGTTGGCGAAGGATTGTTAAGGCGGTTTAAAGAATACAAGATCGTGCAGATCCCAAGAGAAAAAAATGAACAGGCCGATGCTCTAGCCAAATTGCTTCATTTATACACAAAGTGTAGCCCCATTTCCATATCATTTTGAGTTCGTTTCTCGGGTAAAACCAGGTATTTAATATGATAAAATAAGTGTTTCAGGTATTTATGGAGTTCAGGGGCATTGGTGTAATTTATGGAGAATCATGGGTCAAAGTGAAAAGTTGAAGAAAAGATTAAAGATTATGTGATTAAAGAGAAGATGAGGGGAGCCTTTTGTAATTTGCCAGGCAGCGCAGCACAGAGCGCCACGTCATAAGTGAAACGGTGGGTTTCACTGTCGAGTCGCGCCCGACCCGGTCCAAGATCCGACAGGCCCAAACCGGATATGCCTAGCTACTGAGTACACCTCAGATTCACACTAAGTGCGCCCCAACACCTCAGCGTGACATCATGATGACGTCACGTCGTCTTCTACCTTCAGCAACCCGGGTGCAGACCCGACCTGACTCGGATCGCGACTCGATGTCAACCCAGCCCCGTCCGACCATTTTCCGACGTGTTTTCCGGCGATTCTCCGCCCAGATCGACGGTCGGCGCTCCCCCGGTCCGTTTGGCACCATTTTCAGGCCTCCATGCGTCACTTTTCCATCTCTTCCAAACCTTCCAAGCTTCCATGGTTGCCACCTCCATTTTCTCCACCGTGGCATGCAAGCGGCACCCTCGCGACAGTAATTCGCCGCGGTTGAAGTGCCATGGTCGTCCAACCGCGGCACCCTCGCGACAGAAACCTTCTAAACTTGCAGCGGTCCAGTTGTCGCTTCCGCCAACCGCGAAAATGCCCTGACCGCGGCAGTCCGTCTCTTGGTCGTTTTGGACGAAATTTTTGCCCTATTTTGGACCCATATATATACATCTCTTGATCTTTTCAGAAGGGAGAGGAGACACAAAAAGAAAAGAAAAGAAAATACTCTCCAAAGAAAGGGAACTCTCCTACTCCTCCAAGACTCCATCTTTCCTAAATTCCTACACAATCCAAGAGACACTTGACACCAATCTATGATCTTTTCTTGTTCTTGGGAGAAAGAAAATTGAAGGAGCTTGAAAAAGGAGAGGAGCAAAAGGAAGAAGATGAAGCTCTCCATTATAGTTTTCTCTAACTTTTTCTCTTTTATCCTTTGTTATAGCCATGTATTTATTTGAGATTATTTGTTGTATGGCTATTAGTTGTAATATGAGCTAAACTTTCATTGTTAGGATTTGATGAACCCCACCCATGAATATTTATATCTATTGACCTTTGTTTATTCATTTTGTGCAAGTGTGGTTTGTATGGGTATTTTTGTGTGCTTAAAGCTTTCAATTGTTTGATCTCCTTTTGAATGAATTTTTGTGGTGTGTTATGTACTGACCGGAGATGCATGCCACGTGCTCGATAAAATGTCCTCTATACATGTCTAGAAAAGTAGACATACTTAGGCTAGATTATAGGATTCCTTAGTGTGCCAAGGTTCTTAATGAACTCATTCATATATTCCGAGTAATCGAGAGATAGGCTTGGGTATGATTTTGGGTGCGATCTATTCTACTCGACCGAGATTGTGGGTTAACATTAGGGTGCATGAATCTATGAATTACATGAGCATGTTTTGGGTGAATAATTGAGTTTAGAACGGAAATCGACATAGGGTGGGGTGTAGTCAAATCCTAGCATATTTCTCTCTATTATTACACTTGTGTTTATTTTCGTGTTATTTCTTTTTCGCAATAGCATTTAGTTTTATTTTAGTTTTATTTTAGTTAGTTTAGTTTAATTTACTTAATTGGAAAACCAACCTTTTTGATTGTTTGAATAACAAATAGGCTAATCAATTTCGGTAATCGGTCACTCGATCCCTGTGGGAACGAACTTTACTTACTATTGTGCTGCTCTCCGACCTCGTCCTATTGCGAGTGTCACTTGAGTGATAGCCAGACACCCTCCAAAGTGACCCATTAGAAGCCAAACGACTGAAATACAAAGCCACAAGATATTCAATTCTTAGTGGCAAGCTATACAAAAGAGGCTATTCAAGAGCGTTACAGAGGTGTGTTGGACTCGAATAAGTTGAAGAAATTTTAAAAGACATACATAGCGGAAGCTATGGGAATCACACCGGAGGCTTCAGCCTAGCCTGCAAAACATTAAGGCAGAGATTCTACTAGCCAATATTGTTCGCCGACGCAAAAAGAACAGCAGCAAGATGCGAAGCATGTCATAAAGTTGCAAACAACATTTGCTAGTCACCCGAACAGTTGTAAAGTATCACCTTACCTTGGCCATTCGCTATATGGGGAATCGACTTGATTGGCCCAATGACTACAGTGACTGGAGGAGCAAAACATGTCATTGTGGCGGTGAATTATTTTATAAAATGGGTAGAAGCCGTACCACTAGTACACATAACAGTACCAAATACCACTAGTTTTGTAAAAAAGAACATCTTGTACAGGTTCAAGATACCAAACACCATCATTACTAACAACAGTACACAGTTTGACAACAGAAAGTTTAGAGAGTTGAGCAAGAAATATGGGATCAACAACTATTACGTATCTCCAGCTCATCCGCAGACAAATGGACAAACTAAAGCGGTGAACAAAATTATTAAGCACAACTTGAAAGCCAAGCTCGCTATCAAGAAAGGGAGTTGTGTAGAGAAGTTACCACAGGTGCTATGGGCGTACCTAACCACAGAAAGGAGCTCAACAGGTGAGACACTCTATTTCATGGCTTTTGGAGCTGAAGCTGTTATCCCGGTAGAAACGGCATTCTCCTCGCTAAGAATGCGGCCTTTTCAACCCGAGCTCAACATTAACATGCTGAAATATAGTTTGGACAAGCTAGAAAAAAGAAAGGAACATGCCCATGTAAGATCCTTTATTTGCACTGGCTTGATTCCATTGCAAAACTTTCTATATTTGTATTAGTAGTTGCTTAGGTGTTTCTTGGAAGAAAGGAGCCTCAAAGGTGAAGAAGCAACATCTTATGCAAATATCGCCTTCAAGGGGAACATCGCATACTTGGATGCTAAGGTATCAAGATTCTTCTTCCTCTTGCAAGGCGTAAGTGCACACACACACAATTCATATATGTGTGTCCCTGCATCGTAGTTTAAACATTTGTTATAACACTTTCACACACATTTAGTATGCACATGCATTTATCTCATTGTTGACAATCTTGTAGAATTACATGTTTTCTTACTATCGCTTAGATATGGCATGCTTGTGTTGCATAGTATTTATTTGTTTGTGTTTCTTGTGTTTTGGACTTGAACATGATCTTAATTGATTCCTTATTGAGTTTCGTTCATTTCGGTTACTCATTCATTAAGTTTTGAGTCCATACGACGTAGTTATGCTACTTTGCATTCTCATTTGTTGAGTTGTGTTCGTCGTCGTTTTTCAAGATGAATTCTCAACCTTTTATCAAAGTTTCATAGTCTTTGTTGTGCGTGAGGGAGTCACAGTTTGGAATCCAAAAATGGATTCGAATTCAGAGTTCGGAGCCTTGAATACGGTCGAAGAACGTGGGAGGTGCGCGAGAGAGGTGTGCATGGCCAAAGGCCATGCACTTGGCCACCACGTGTGGAGCCAGTGGGACCCACGGCCAGAGCAGCCTCTAGTCCCATGGGCCACACACGCCCCACACGGGAGTGTGATGTGGTTGCCTATGATTCGCTTGAAGTTTCTCTCTCTTGAAAGCTTTTTAAACTCCTCTATTCCCTCCCATTCATTCTAAGGAGAAAAATTGAAAAAGAAGAACACCAGAAATTTTCTCTCAATTTTTGTTTTCTTACTTTGATCATAACTCTCTCATATGAACTCGAAATTGAGTGATCCAAAAACCAAAATTGTTGGTCTTGAAGAGAGATACAAACCTCAAGCATTTTTAGAGTCATTTGAATTTGCGATTGTTCGCAGCAAGCTATTCTTCAGTCCGAGTTTCATTGTTGTATGTTAAACTTCTTCTTCTCACTTCATCTTTTGATCTGCACTTTAATCTTTCAATTTGATAGATGATTTGTGTTTAGAATGATGTTAGAACATATTCTAGGGGTGGTTGATCATTTGGTAATTGAGTTTTAGCTTTGTGATTTCACTTGAACATATATTTGCTAAACTTGATTAATCTTGAAATTGATTCTAGAAATGATATATGTGATGTGCTTTATGACATTTTCTAGGTTTAATTTCATGATCTAAAAACTAGGTTTTTAGTGTGAAATACTGAATATTCATACCTTGTTCTTATTGATATACATGCTTTGATTTCTATGTATTTTTTGTGATTGATTGTTGAAAGCATATCCTAGAATGTATGTAAGCATGTTCATAGAGCTTGATTGATTATCTAGCTTCATTTGTTTGTAAGTGATTCATCTTCTTCTTACTATCATTATTGATCATCTCTTTAATCTTCTTATTTGATTGATGAAAAATAACATGAATGATGTTAATTCACATGCTTAGGTTTCTAGATATAGTTTGTGATTGAGTTGTGATAGCTTTATTCTAGATTCTCTAGTTGCATGTTCATATTGCTTGTGTGCACTTCACTTAGATCATTGCCTTGTGAAAGGTTGAAGTCTCTTGTTAAGGTGAGTGAACCTTAATTTGAGCAAGAAGACTTGGCTAGGAAAGGATTCCGGATAGCCAAGCAAGAAGCCTTAGTTAGGATCAAGAGGATCCAGATAACTAAGCAAGAAGTCTTAGCAAGGAGTTTGATACTCCGGATGGTTGAGCTAGGAGAGCTTAACTAGGATCTCTTGATCTAGATTGCTAAGCAAAGAAATCTTCCTAGAGGCTTTTTAGTCTTGAATAGGAAGTTGCTCTATAGAGCTGTAGGACACACCTTAGATAGAGAGTAGGCTAGGTTATTCACTAGGCCTTGAGGGTTGATTAGGATTTGATAGCTTGAAGTGGATATCATAGTTTTGATAGCTTTGAGTGCCGGTGGTTGTGGATTCAACCCGTGGATGTTTCCTCTTTGAGGTTTTACCACGTTAAAATAACTTGTGTCTCATTTTCGCTTTATATTTCTTTATCTTCCATATATTCACTTGTATTGATTCTCTTGTATATTGATGATTCACATGTATTGATTTTTTCTATACAATTGCTATATCATTTCAAGTATCCATTTCATTCTTATATTTCGCATTTTTGAATATTGGAAGAATTTGGGACTATACCTATTCACCCCCTAGGTATAAAACATTATTGCTTTAAAGGGAATTTCAGCCCAAATAAGGAATGTCGCCTATCAATAAAGGGCGGCCAGGTATTACAATTCACGTGTGCGGGTCAGGAGGTTCGCACTCGGAGACCTGGTATTATAAAGGGTGGCCCTAGGAACTAAGGGGCCGTTTGGTATACCGGTATCTTAGTATGGGAATGGGAATCTGAGAGGATTCCCATGTTTGTTACAAGTTTTACAATTTCAGATTTCTAGGAATGTGAATCCCATGGGAATCACATTACCCTCTAATGGGGTACTATGATTCCCATCCCAACAGGTGGGTTTCAGATGCCCCTCCATCTGATTCCCATTGTGGGACCCACTATATTATTAAAAAAAATATATTCTAACCCAGCAGACAACACATTGTTGCTCACTTCTCAGTTCTCAAACATCACGCTCTCGTCGCCCTCCATATCCATCATGCTCACCGGACATCGTCAAACTCGCCGTCTACTCTCTCCGTCGAACCTTGTGTCTCCGTCGAACCTGGTGTTTCAGTCAAACAATTGATCTCTCTCGTTTTTGCACTTGCTCTGAAGTCTGAACCGCTCTCTTCTTCGATAGATCTCTAATCAAGGTATGTTATGTTTTTCCTTTGATGGGTTTTTGTTAGATTTTATAGTTTTTGTTGCTCTTTTTGTTAGATTTTATTGTCAATTGAGTTTGGTGCATAAACCTCTTTTAATTTGATTTTCTTCAGTTAATTGTTTGTGTTTGTGTTTGAGTAACAAGAAGGGATTTGTTAATTGCTTGAGTGGACAGAATCCTGAGTCTCTCCTATTGATTTCCTATGGTTTTGCTCTTGTTTTTGGTGTCTCTACAGTTTTTGTGTGTTGCATTTTTACCTATAATTAATTATGTTTGTTGTGTTCTGGGTGCTGCTGCTGGCTTTCTTAGGTTTTTAGGCTGATTTGGGGTGTTTTGTGTAGCTTTGGGATTTTTCTTTTGTCAGGCTTTTTGCTCCATTTTTACGTGGCTGGGTGTTTGAGCAGTTGGGGTGCTTATCTCTGTGCTGGCCTTTGTTTTATTGTGGTGCTATTTTGTCTTTGTGGTACTGTTTTGTTTCTGGCTTGTGTGCTTTGGTGTCTTTGTCATTGTTAAGGTTTAATTTGTTAGATCGGTAAAAGAAGGAGAAAAGAGGTTGAGAAGTGAGTTTAGAAGAGAATTCAGGAGGAGAAGAGATATTTTGGGTTATAATTCTTTTGATAATTTTATTCAATTTGAACTGGCCAATATATAGCCTACATCAACACGTTATAGGTAACAAAATGGAGAAAGAAAATAGGAGGCAATTAAGAGGTGGTTACTGATTCAAAGAACCCCACTTGCCATTACTAAAGGCCTACAACTAACAAAATAACAACTGCTAACAATTACTAACTAGGAAATAGGAAATCCTAACTAGTGGAACTAAAGACATTAACTTCCTATCTAAACAACTTTTATTAATTGACTAATTCAAATACAATGAAATACTCCTAGTTACCAACTTTCAGACTTGGTCTTCTTCACGTGCGCAGCCTCTAGCCAAGCACCAGGGTAATGTATGCATGTCGTACAATGAGTGTTCGTATCATCTTGGTCCTTTCTTGTTGCTTGGTGCCTTTTTCTGGCTGTTTATTAAAACTATGCTATTTCAAAAAAAAAAAAAATATGTTTGCATCGAGTCTTATTACTAGATTGATATATATATACACATTGCTTATATATATACAAGTGACAAGTCTTCCATTTATATTGTGACGAGACTTTGATTTCAGCTCACATTGGTAAGGATGTTTAGTAAAATTCACATTTTGAAGAAACTCTAGTATGCAATTCTGCACCATTTCACTGTCACGGCTCACAAACCCATTTTCATGACTATGTGTTAATTAAGACTTGTATATATTCTTATGATTATTTGTTTCTAGTAAGTAGTTCTTTGACTTATACAAAGGAAACAAAAATCACAGAGAAAAGAGAGGAGGGTATGGTGAACAATTATTATCCTAACATGAGTGTTTTTTTGTTTGTCAAAAAGCTACATGTGTGTTTTATGTCTTATATATGAATTGCAAACTTAAAATAATGATTGTTAATTGTCATACAAATAAGGGGTTTGTTAGGGGAAAGAGCTCTCTTCAGTGGTGTTATTTGTACCTTTGTGTTTCAATTTTGGTTTCAATGTGTATTCTGTTTTGCTCTGCCCCTGTGCTGTTGATAGGTACAGTGCGTCTTTGCTTCTGACTGCTTGTTTGTGCTTGCATAGGCAAGTTTTGGTGTGGTTGTTTAGGCAAGTTTTGGTTTCATGTCCTTTTTTGGTTGTTGCTTGTTTTTACTGGGTTATTCCATTATCAATAAAGTTGCCGTTTCAAAAAAAAAAAAAAAAAAGGACATAATTTCTTCTTGTCATGTGTAATTGCTTGTTGTTGTGTTCTTATTGCCTTGAAACTGGACCAAATTCCTTGTAGGAAATATTATGGAAGTTAATTCTCAAACAATATCAATAATTAGAAAAAAACATCAATGGACTAGTGTTGAGGATTCAAAGTTGGTGGAGTGTTTGGTGGTTTTAACCAATTGCGGAAAATGGAAAGCGGACAATGGTACATTCAAACCCGGTTTCTTGCAACAAATACAAAAATTGATGAGTGACAAGATTCCAAGTTGCAAGCTTAGAGCACAACCACACATTGATTCTCATATCAAGTTATTGAAGAAACAATACCAAGTGATTTCTGAGATGTTGGGACCTTCTGCTAGTGGTTTTGGGTGGAATGATGATATCAAGTGTGTTGTGGTTGAGAAAATTGTGTTTGATGAATGAGTTAAGGTTAGTATCTCCAATTTTAAAGAAATTTAATTTATTAATCATCATTTGATTTAATGTTACTAATGTTATATATTTATTACAGAGTCACCTAACTGCAAAAGGCTTAAGAAACAAGCCTTTTCCCTACTATGAAGAATTAGGAACAATGTTTGGAAAGGATCGTGCAAATGGACAAGGTGCAATGGGATTCTCTGAAACGGTTGAGGAGATAGGCAATGAGGATGATCAACACAATGACGACGACCCTTTCTATCCATCAGATGAGTTGAATGGTAATGTGAACATGAGTAGCACAAACATACCATTAACGCAATCAAGTAAGAAAGGTAAAAAAAGATCTAGGAACGAAGATCCAATAGTTGATTTTCTCAAAGACTCAGTTAAAGAATTTGGTAATATGCAAAATACTGCAAGTGATTCTATTAGACGACTTACTGATTGCTTTCAATTTGAAGCTGATGGTGCTACTAGGAGGATAAAGGTATTTGATGAACTCAAGAAAATCGATGGAATGACAAATGCACAACGAGTTAAAGTTGGACAACTTCTTGTCCATGATCAAGCTAACATCGACTATTTCTTCACTTTGGATGAAGAATTCAAACTTGATTTCCATTTATTGTTGTTGGAATGAGTTATATTTGAACTTTGGTATTTGACATCTTTCTTAAATTGAGATGTAATTTTGAATTGATATTATTTGACATCTTTCTTCAATGACGAAAAAAGCTCTTGAACATAATATAATTATGTTTCATTTTGATTTCATTTTGATGTTTGATTTGTAATTTATTATTGGTTTGTACCATAATGATATAATGTCATTTTATTATTTTTTAAATTTCAAAATTAATTTTTTTTAATGTAATTATGAAAAAAAAAATCATTATTAACAAATAAAATTCATTTAAATGAAAAAAAATAAAAGATTCGTATGTGCAACCAAACACAGTTATCTGACATTCCTGGGAATCTGACACAATATTCCCAAGCATAACCAAACACAAGTATACAGGTTGTAGGGAAAAAATAAGTGCACGCAGCGGAAACGAGACTAAAAAAAAAAGTTTAGCATATTTTAAATTTTTTTCCATATTGAACCTTAACCCTTTAATTAATTAAACAATATATACCAAAAGATATCATACCTTTGTCGCGTGATCCGATTGACTATGCGTCGATGGTAATTCGCAAGATCTTCCAATCCGATCACGAACGTGAATCACCTAGGAGCGTGGTCTCCCTTCTCTTTGAATTGTGTACCTGAGAATGAACAACAAAACTTTTCTGATTTTGTTAGTCACAATATACTCCAAAAGATTACAAAGAATGTCCCGGTCACTTTTGAATTCACAATTGTTAGATTGAAACTCGCGTGAACCTTATTCGAAATTGTGCACAAAACCTTTTGATGTAAAGATTACTAGTGCACTATCGAAATAAGAACAATCTCTCTTCACAATCTTTCTTGGCCGAATTTCACACTAGTCTAAGAGTTGGATTTTATTTTTCTCTAACAAAAGAAAAAACTCTCAATTGCAAAAACTAGGGTTCTTAAGATATACAAAGAATATATGTATCTCTATTGACTTCAAATCACACATCCAAAAAAATATATAAAGAATGTATATATATTGCCGCATAATCAATTGCCCAAAATTATATATTCCGCATGCAAAATATGTATATCTCATATCTACTTTATATATATCTCTGCATGCATTCATGCATATCAATTATATACTAATACACATTCCTTACGCATGCATATATACTATATATATTTCCTATACATATCAATATACATTCCTTACACATGCATATATACTATATATCTATTTCCGCATGCATACATGTATATATATATCTGCATGCATTCATATTTGTATACAAACCCTAATCCAACTCTTTAGTGTATTTGTGACTATATAAAAGACTTCCTAATTTGACTAAACAAATAAAATCTTTTATATTTAGTATAATACTAGTAGTAGTATATTACTAGGAAACATATTTCTTAATCAGAAAAAGATTTGATTTTTAATTAAATAATTAATTAACATATTAATTAATTTCCATTTAATTAAATAATAAAATAAAACAATATAATGGGCTAAAAATTAGCCATTGTCGCCTATGACTAAAACTTGAGCCTACATATTGTTTTCTTATTTTATTTAATCCATTTGGACTTTAATAAAAAACTCACATGTGAACTAGACCTATTATTACTAAAAGAAATAAGCCCACATGTCTTTCATTAACATATTAATATAATTAAACAGCCTATTAAATAAATAATGTGTAAATTATATTCTTAATATATTAAATACAATTCTAAATGGACCCACAAATAGTCCGGTAGAATATATCAAGTGATTCATGCACGTCCGTGCAGATTGGGGATCTTGGCGGCCTATCCAAATTTAAGCTCCAATAGATATAATCTAATCACAATCAACAAATGACTCACTTAGGTTCAATCTATTAATTTTAGTTCATTCCACTAAAGAACTAAAATTGCAATCTTAAATAAAGATGAAATAAGTTAATGATACTCATTCATACCCTAGACAATCATATGGGAGATAGTGAATCCTCGTGAAGAATATTAGTAATCGCCAAGAGCTCATAGACCGCCTATAGCTCTCAAAGTTACCATATTTACTCATATGACCACACTTTGAACTTGGATATATACTATGACTTGTCCGGAAGTCATCTTTCAATAGACACTATTGAAAACTCAACGTTAAGATTTCATATCCAAAACCACAAAGCATTCATATGATGATATTCTATTCACATTTAATAAATGGAGCCACGATGTCCATATCTATAAATGAAGTCCTCTATCGATTAACAAATGAATACCACCAAACTATCGAGGATAGACTATGCTATATAATCGTACTCATTGATAGCTCAAATGATAATACTTGCAACCATAAGTCCATAATTTATCTCAGGATTAAGATAGACTTTCCGATTGTCTTGATAATGAAAAAACTTTTATCTATTGACGGTTCTAGAAAAAATATTTCATTGTGATCCAGTTCAATGCACCCAGTGCACTAGATTCTTTTACTCGAAGACCCTTCGATGATTTTAGACTCATCACAACACATTTGATCCCACTCAAATGCTAGTAAAATAATTCTACAACTTTAACAAGATAAAGGTGCCTAACTTTTAACTTAAGTTGTGAACGTTATTTAAGACTAACTAAAGAATTGTGTCTACCTCATACATATCCAGATGTATGAACAATTCTTCTTTTCTCATAGTCTTTTGACCTTATGATTATTTACTTTGACAATTATAATAATAAATGCTATATACGATTTTGTTAACAAACAGAAATCACTTTATTAATATGAAAAGATTGTCAAGTACAACATTACACTCTTGCTATTAAGCATAATCCTAACACAGGTTTCCTAAGAATCACATTCCTAGGAATAACTTTCCCAGGAATCAGATTATTTTGATTACCTCATACCAAACGGCCCTAAAGACAAAGTTGCAGGGTCACTTACGGATAAATAGGAAGGGTCATACCACATTACAGGCATAGCTGGGCATGGAGCATACCGCATCGCTCGAAGGGGAGCTGGCGAGCTCCCTCAACCATGCAATGCACAATATCTGAAGATTTACTACCCATGATCTTTTCCTACCAGAGTTTGTTTTTTATTTTTCCTTTTAGGAATTTCCTTTTCAATATATTTTCTTTTCAAATATCATTAAAATTGCAAGAGATATTCAATAAAGAGTAATTTATTACTAGAATTCATGCCTTTAATAAATCATGTCATGATTGGCCACAAAACCTATTAGCTGTTGCACAAAAAACGAGTTTTGAACTCAACAGCACGAAAGAATGCGAAGGGGGTATTCCCCACCACAGCGGGCTTAAAAATGAGCACGTCACAACAGCCTGAGCTAGAAAAGATGCTATAAGACCAAATGACACTCGCTATCATTGGCAAAGCATGATCCCTCGAAATGCAAATAAGGCATTCAACAAACAGCGCTTCGAAACATACCCTAAGCGCTGGGGGTCGAACAAACTAGCACTCATAAAAATAAGCAAAAGCGGGAGACGTTCCAACAGTATGTTTTAAAACTTAATGTATAGTCGGATATGTCCTGACAAACACTGGGTAAAATAAAAACTCAGCAATAGTAGCTGAGTGATAAGGCTTTAAACCTAAGCCAGAAACTCAGCAACGATAGCTGAACAAAAAAGGACATTATGCCAAAAAAAAAAAAAAAAAAAAAAAACTCAGCAATTATAGCTGAACAAATGGAAGGGGCACCTAGACTTAAAACCAAAAACTCAACAATGGTAGTTGAAATGATTTTTTAAACACAAGCAAGAAGTTCATAAAAATCGAACGTAAGGAAACATCGATATATAAGGTGAGTCAAATATACATTTACAAAAGCGAAAACATCGAAGAAAAATTACATTTACAAAAATCAAACATCAGCAGGAGGAACACCCCCATCATCCTCCTCATCGTCTATCTCGTCCTCAGATGGCCAAACTATCTCTTCAACTCCCTCGGGCATGAAAGACCCATAATCTCGGTCGGAAACGGGACCTAAGTCGGGTTCATCGCTAGAGGTGGTGAGACTCCCCTTTTGACTAGAATAGTAAGTATTGAAGGCGCGTTTCGTAGGGACTTCGAGATGCATCAGGTGAGGCTCGGTCCTCGTATAACTACAATGGGCTTTCTAACGCTTTATCTGATCTTTGATCGAACCCACCATGCTATCCATGTACAGCTTGAGGGACTTGTCAAAAAGCTTCAGGGCTTTCTCATTAGAGCAATCCTTAATTGTAAAGAACTTCTTCGATTGCCGCATGCCCCACTCAAACTTGCGTAGGAGAAGTGCGTTATACTCGGGAGACCTCTTGAATCGATCCACAGCTTGGACCTTCAGTTCATCTCTCATATCGCCAAAAATAGCATCTCATGAAGCTTGCTGATTCCATAGATCTTCTGACTCCTGCTCAACTTTCTCCCTGGCCTCTTCAGTCAACCTCTCTGCCTCCATGCGAGCTGCGAGCGAGTCTTAACTCCCAGAAAGCTGTTCTCTTAGCAGCTTGATTTCCTCTTCGGCTGTATATAACTTCTCATCAGCAGCTAATTGGGCACCAGAAACCCATCGACAGACTCCTATAGTTGATTAAGCTGCTGAATATAAGACTCTTCGGTAGAAAGCTTGTCAGCCACTGAACAAGAAACTTGGTCTCGTAGGCGCTTATTTTATGAAGAAACCGCATTTCCACGCCTATAATTGTCCGTCATTTCGGACATCATCTGAACAAAAAGGAAGAAGCAATTTATGGAGCAAAAGCATAAATGGCTGAGTAAAGAAAAGAAAGTCGAAAGCTTACCAATGAATGACAGTTAAAGAAAAATTCCATCTTCTTATTACATGACTTATCCTTCACATGTTGCTAACCTTTCCCAATATACACATCGTGGTTGATCAGATGCGACATGATTTTGGTAGAAGAAAAATCTGAAAAAGAAACAAAACTTGACGCTTCATTAGTCCCGGCTGAAGTAGTAGGGAGCTCTTCATAGGTACCCTCTAGATCCACAGCAGGGGTAGACGGTCCAGGTAGATCAGCTGGAGCGGCAGTACTTTGTTCACCAACGCCCGCCGAAGAAGCATGTGGATCGGTTGTAGTAAAAAAGGCACCTGGTTCGCTAACATTCTCCGAACGGGAAGTTAGGTCTACAACTCGCTCCTCAGTAGGAACCCTTGAACCAACAATTTCAATTGGGGTAGCCTCAGCGAGCACGGGTTCACCATTTCCTTCCTCATCAGATAAGAGCACATATTACACCACCATTGAAGTATGCTTTGTTGGACTAGTAACGTGATCAGGAGGGCTCTCGGCCTGACGTTTCCCCTGACCAACCCTAGGGTTCAAATCGCTCGCAGGATCCTCAAGCACATCAGGAACATTAGCATCAAAAACGGGGACATCACTTGACCCCGAAGCTTTAAACTTTTCCTTACCCTTCTGGCTATGAGTGTGCCTCACGATGACCTCCTGGCTCTAATGATGCTGATCATAACCCACGTCCAGCTTAGGGCCATTGTCGACACCCTCATTATCTTGGGAGTCTTCACCATCCGGGGGAGTAACCTTCCTTAGCCAATGTAGCAGCATGTCTTGGCTAACAACCTTAGAGTTTTTAATTGCCCGGGCTTGCTCGTCATAAACAACGTCAAAGTCGCTCACTACAAAGAAAAACAAGGCATTACAAAACGCAAACCAACAAGAAATCCATGATAAAAGACTATAAGGAAACTTACGATGATGACGCCTAGCAGACAAATGCGGGAAAAGCCGCCAGGTAATCATTTTGTCCTCATCCAAGAGGAATGACCGACCTCTCTTAGCCAACCTAGTAACAACAGCCTCTGCGAGATGAGAAATCTCCTCATCTGTCAAAACGGGGAGCGTTCTCGACCAAGACTTGGGGGATGTAAAGTGTCTTGGAACTCTCCTCACAAAAAGGTTACGGTGAGTGTCCATAGGGACATCTTGTCCCCACTCGCCACTCATAAAAAAACAGCTATTCTTTCATATCTTGTTTGAAGTAGGAAACCCCCAAATAAAGCCCTTCTTCTTATCATCGTCAGAAATCTCCACCTGACCAGGGTTGGTTACACCCTCAGGAATCTAATTCTCCACAGCGGAAGACTGTAAATAATAAGTGCCACCATGACCTAACTACCTCAAAGTATAAAAATGACGAATCTTGCGAGGAGTGGGCAACCCGTAATCCATTGTTTTCCACATCAGGTACAAGTACATCAAAATCCTATAGCTGTTCGGAACAAGCTGAGCAGGAGCAAGCTTAACATCAGCCAAAACCCTGGCTATAAATGGCTAAAGGGGGAGAGTGATCCCACAGCCTAACATTGACCTACAAATCGCCACAGCATTTTGCGGGGGGTTCCACACTAGCCGCTCGCCTGAAGGTATCAAGTTGACGAAGTCAGGAATATCATATCTCCTCCTGTACTTTCGAAGCTCCCGATTGCCGACCACATTCACATTACTGTTAAAAGAATTGGGGCGGTCGAAGGTGAAGGTGTAACCTGTCGCGCTAGTTGTCCACAACATCCGAATCAACTACTGTTTGAACACCCAGTAAAGACTCCTTGGGAACCCTAGGAGCCCTTTATTTACTATTGCTAACTTTTGAAGGCCTTGTCATCTCTGAAGAATTGCTACCAAAAGATGAAAAAGGAGAAATGTCAGGTGCACTGGTCTCATACACATTGGGAATATAGAAAGAAATTGGAACAGGAAAATTTGGGTCAAAATTGCGCAAGTACAACTCGATTTTATCTGCGATGTCTTTGTCACCAAGTTCCAAAGCCCACATCATTTGATTAAAAAGAAAAGAACGTTGAGAGGAATCCATAGAAACTCACTAGAAATATTTCTGAAAACAAGAGGCGTAGTAGATCCTAGGAAGTCGTATCTCAGACGAGAATGGAGAGACGGGAGGGAAAAATCACTGGAATCCCGATACAAAAAACAAAGGAAAAAAAAAAACCTGCAATTTGAAGTGTCTCAAAGGAATGCGATGGAGGAAGAAGAAGAAACGAGGCAGGGATTACTCAGAGCAGAAAACAAGAGTGGTGGGTAATGGAACAGTTGTTGCCTTAAAAAGAGGAAAAAATTCGAAATTCAAAAATTAAATGGGCAGTGGTGATAAAATGAACCGTTTGTGCACAAGGCAATGATAAAAACGCCTACCAAAAGACAGACACGTAGTGCCACAGGGAATACCTAGCAGGTAAAATATCGTTTCATTGTGTCAAGTCAGATACAAGCTTTGAAAACTTGTGGTTAAAAATGAAAGCTTGTCGTGGAAGTATCAAGTATTAAAATCGGCACACAGTTAAAAAAAAAATGTATAATAAAAAAAAATCTTCAAAGAACAGTTCAAGGAAATTAGAAGCCAAGTGTGAATATGAATACTGCTCGTAGAAACAAAGGAACTAAAAAACCCAGTTACTTGTTCGGCTCGAAATATTCATGGGGGTATTGTTATATGTATTTACTCGGCTGGAAGACACGTCAGTAAGATGAGCGGGAAACTCAAAGATAAGTTTTGCCACGTCATCCTCTGACCAATCAACGAAAGAAACATTGTCCGTTCGGCATGTCAACGAGCCAGGTCACCAAAATTAATGAAGACCAAGGACATGCTCGCCAAAACAGACGAGTCTAGAGGAAAGAATTGTGCTCGCCGAATAAACCATACTCAGCCCAGATCTATGCGGCCAAATACAAGAAAAGAAACCCTATTTCAGTTTACCTCCAATAGCAAGGAGTCAGCTAAATACAAGGCCCAAAGAGGTGTTACATTCCGAAGAGAACATAAACTATCTCCTGATAGATGAATCCAAAAAGGAAATAAAATCCTAATTTGTTCACGACACCAGATTCCTAACGCAAATCAAAATAGGAATCCCACCACCAACACAACATAAGCAAAGAGAAACCCTAGCCATCCCCATATAAATAAAACCATGTATTCTACAGAAAAGGGGTTCGAAAATCGCAAGAGAGAAAAGAGCAATTGTATGAGAGATCTAAGTGCGTAATATCGCAACAATTCATAGTGCTATTTTTCTGCCCTCAAGGCCACCGTGGTTTTTTTTTCCCTTTCAAGGGTTTTCCACGTAAAATTTGTATCTTGCATGCATTGATTTATGTTCTCCTTTTTTATTTAATTCGATATTATTGTTGAGTCATGGAAATCCAGAATTCACCGTCAACAGAGATAGATATAGGTCCCCCCAAAATTCCCCATCCCTATTTTCCTTAAATAGGGAAAATGTGTGAGTGAGGGGATAGGGATGAGAAATGGAGATGAGGAATGGGTCTGGAAAGTGGGGATGGAGATGGGGGGACCTTTATCTATCCCTAATCCCCAAGTGTGAATCTCTACTTGTAATTATCATTGTTTCAGTTTGGGTATAGTCAAGGCGGTTTCCCAACAACTAGCGGCCTCAAAAATAAAATCAGACAGAATTAATAGGGCTTGGGCCTTGGTCCCACATTTCTCTAAACCACACTAAACCCTAGGACCACGTTTGGATACAAGCCATTTAATAACCCCAACCCGCTGTAGACCATCCCCCGACCTAATTTTGCTTTTACACCTCCAAAAGAAACCAGGCCGCCCATCTCTCGTATTGAGTGACATATACCGATATCCAAACAAACCTTACAGGTACGTTTAGTCAGTATCCATTGTTTGTTTCTCACGAAATCTATACAATTTCCACTCTCCTGCTTTGGGAGGAAGCCTAGGTTTTAAATACTTATAATTTTCCCGAGAAAAAAACAAATAAAATAAAACAAATAAATAACAAGTCCAACCAGTTTTCTCTAGAAAAGTTGTGTCTGTATTTCATGGCTAGTAGAAAGCTGGTTCGGGACTCGCTTCTCTGTAGACAAACATCTCTGTTTCTTCAGCTAACGTCTAAACAGGTTCGTTTAGTGTGATTTTATTTTTATTTGTTAATCATGAAAAGTTATGGTTTTTATTTTATTTTATTCTTTTTTGTTGGGATTGTGATTTGGTGTTGTAGGGTTCAAGTACGAGGCTGCGGTTGTTATCTCCTAATGGGTATTCAAGTAGTCGTCGATTCAGTGTATTTAATGAGTTCTCAAAGAAAATTAAAGGCGAAGCTGAAAGGTATTTGACTACTCACGCTCCTTATCCATGTATCAGGCTGGTAGATTATTATGCTTTGTCTCATTGTTGGTTTTGGTATAATGTAATATTGTTGGTACGTTTGTGATGATCAGAAGCTGGAAACTTTTTCTCTGGCTTTTTTGCAAATTTATTTTCTTTTTTGGCTCAAAGATTGTATTTGGCCTGTTGTTTTAGTTTTTTTCTTCTCTTTTTAAAGCTTCCCTAATTGTCTCATTGAGTTGCTTTTAATGATAATATTGTGACAAAGAAACACTGTTTAGAACTCCGAAGCATAGATTTGTCGTTTTATGGGATTGAGGAAACTGTAATTCTATAGAAATGAAACCTCTCGACTATTTATGGTTTGAGCTGTGGGTGACCATTTGCTTGTCACAGGGTTTGTCTTCTGTTAGGTGGGATGATTGTTCTGTATCTTTTATGTTAATGGTTGAAATCTAAATTTTAGTATTTAAGGACTAAATTGGAGGTTTTTTCTTTTCATTTTTTCGTGCCTGAGTAATTATTTGTGTACTTTATTTGTTTGGTTGCAGAAATCCTGAATTTCGAAAGTCAGTAAAGGAGCTAAAGGAGAAAGCAGAGGAGCTAAAAGAGGTTAAAGATGAGCTGAAAGTCAGGTAATTTTGTATAGTTCCTTAGTGCTTAGCATTTCCTGCTTTATTAGTTAATAGGCTAAGACATACTTTTGTATGTCAAGGGAGGGCCTGAGATGGTGAAATGGCGAATGCAGAACAAAGCAGACAACTGAGCAGCTTTACAAGCATGTGGATGATGTGTGGACTGAGGCTGAATCTTCTGTAAAAAAGGTCCAGTAAATTACTTTTCTTCGTGTCTTGTCTATAAACCTTTTCTGATGATGGTTTGCTCTAGAATACACTACTGTCAGAAATGGTCCTGAATTTGACTCTAGTCCTTGACCTTGAAAGAAATTTGGCCCAATATCCATGAAATTTTCACTTTCAAATCCAATTGATTGGGGCACAAATTGGAATTTAGCTAATAGCTGTTTAAATGCTGAAGGTTAGGAGACTCAACCCAAAGCATAACCTAGTAGGGAGTGGTAAGCCACCAGGCTGATGCTTTTCTTTTGCTTGTATTGTCAATGTGCTTATAGTATTAGGTTAAGCTAACAAGATTGCTACATATAGAGTATACAAGCCCCAAACCATATAACCTTGCTATTAAGATTAAATTACACCTACTCTGAAACTGAATTTATACCGCTTTTGTCTTATTTTAGGTTTTACAGTTTAGAAAGATTTCATATTTGTGATACACCCATTGTGCTTGCCTAGTTTCAAATTTGTCAAAGTTTTTTGGAGTTATCCAATCTGAATTGTGTTTAGCAACAAACTTTGCTATGTATAATGTGAGTTTATGGATCTGATAGTCTGATTATATGTAATACTGGACACATTAAGAAAGTCTTGGACCTGGTGTAACATTATAATTCTTACACAGAGAGACACAGATGCATAACCTATTTACCTTCACCACTCTTTGATGCTCTTTGCCCCATGAGGCCATGACTCCTGCCTCATGTAGTTGTGGTCTTAAATTATTTTTGTATGAGTTTGCACGTCTTATAATTGCATTTTTGGCAGTGTCCTGGAAGAAAAGTTACATTCCTAGGGTTTAGGACTGGTTCTTTCATGTAACAAGTGTTAATGCTGTTTTTGCTGGGTTCCCTTGTTTAGTCCTTGTTTAATATCAAATTTTATAGAATTTATGTGCGTAGAATATCGCTTAATGGTTAGTTATGTTATTTGTAGGTTTCTGCCAACATGAAAGAGAAGATTTCAGCTGCCACAGAAGAGGTCTGCTTTGGTCTGCTTTCTGTTTAGATTTGTCAGCCTGTCACTAGTGGACTGCCATATAATTTAATCCAATGGCCACACATTAATTTTTATTGTTATTTAAATTAGGTCAAAGAGACTTTTGGGATGGGATCCACTGATGCTTCAGCTAAACCTGGTGACAACGCAAAAGATGGATTCAAGACATCATCTGCGGAAGAAAAACATGAGCAGTCAGGGTCTACTGATACTGCAGAAACATTTTATGGAAAATTTAAGTCTAGTATCTCTTCGCCAAAAGTTACTTTGGCCTTCCAAAAGTTGAAGGAAGCAAAAGTAGTTGACTTAGCAAAGAAGGGATATGACATTGTAAAGGATGAGATAAGTGGTAACCCGAGTAAGAGGAAGCATCTGGAATATAAACCTCCTCCGTCATGGACTGGTGAAAGAAGTACAAGAACAGATTTAGTTGTTGCACCCTCAAAGCAGTCTATTTGGAGTAAACTCAAAGAGAAGGTAAATATATTCTCAGTAGTCAGTACCATATTTATGGAATATCTGAAGGAGTTCAATTTGTTTATCATGTATCTTGCTACTTTTGTGAACTGAATTCTCTGCTTTATCTAGATGCAACATTATCCTGTATTCAAGCGCATTGGTGGGATTAGTGAACCTGTTGTAACAAAGAGCCAAGAGGTATGGTCCTATCTGTTTTATTTAGCTTAAATAATTTCAACTTTGTTTTTTATGGACTGGGGCTTGTTGCAGTTGTCATATACCCATATTCAATATTTCTTGAGGGAATTCAAATTGATGGAGATAGATCAAATATTGCATGATAATTAAATCATGTCATTAGTGTGTTTAAATATGAAAGTGATGTCTTAGTGGGTTATGCTTCTTTGTTGATTTGTTTTTCTTCCCTTTATCCTATTTTATGGTACACTATGTTATTGGCAGTACAGTGGATTTCGATTTGTTGAATAGAAAACCTCAATAAGATAATGAATTTCTCTCATATTTAGTGGGGATATGATGGAGATGAGACCTCGTCAAATTGTGAACGAGCTTTTAAGTAAATCAATGAAACCATGATGAAAGTATTTTGGTGCTAATTCTTTACATTTCTAAGTTTTGGTAATGTAGGAGTTATGGTTATCTTTGTATAGGAAGGCAGATCTGTAATTCTGTAAGTTATTTTAAATCAAGGGAATTTGATTATTTTTTTGAGTTTAAGTTGGGTCACTAGGGTGTTAGGCTTTAGTTATTTGTGTCAACTTTTATTGATATACAATTCCGAGTTTTCTTCATTTAAGAATTTTATACCTATTAGATAAGCAAAAAATGTCTATAAATAACCTATTTGATTTTATATTTTCTTAGGTTTTGTTCCGTGTAATATTAGGTTGTTTATTTGGTTTAACAGAGAAGCATTGACAAATAGTGTATCTCTCTCTCTTCTCTCTCTCTTCTCTCATCCTTTTCTTCTAACTAAGTAGATATCAAGTCTCTGTTCACTCCATCCCACATCAAAAAATTGTATGCATTTATGTATGAAAGCTTAAGTTTTTAGTATTTTGGAAACTAGATTTGTCAACTGCATTCTTGGATTATTTCATATCTGTTTCCCTTGTATGTCGTTATTGTTCATTGGCATTAGATTGATTTAAAACTGCTTATATGGTTATTTTTTTTATTTTTTTTCATTTCTTTGTAATGAGAATTTAGGTATATTATGACAAAATGAACCAAAGGAATTGGGATAATGGTTAGTGATTGTATTATATAATTCCAAAATTTTGAAGTGTTTGATTGTCATGATAGTTTTCCTTCCTCATAGAAGGGTTAATTTTTTTGTAAAGAAAAATAATGAGATTTTATTCTATGGATAAACTCATTACACTAGAGTGCCTATTTTAGGCATACAATATAAACAGAGAATTAATGCATTAAAAGACTATCACATATATATGGTATGGGCAGATTAAAATCAGATATAAACAATGTTTAAAAATTCGAATGAGGCAGCCGCCTCAATGGCCGAAGCACCTTGAGTCAGACGCCTCAACCCTTCAATGGGTCGGTGCCTCCTTGAGGCTGCCGAGTTGGGCCGATGTGGTCTCCAGATGGTTTATAGTCTGTTTGTGGTGTTTTTTGAGGTCGCCTGTTTGTGGCGTTTTTTGTGGTCGCCGTCAAGATTGGATGGCTGTCGGTAGGTCGCTGGCGAGGTCTGAGTCTGGTCAGTATGTATGTCGACAGAGCATGGAGGCCGTGATGGGAGGACAATAGGAGGTGAGGGTTGGTGGCTGATAAAAAAAATTAGGGTTTCTTTTTTTGAGGTGAGTATGGAAGATTGGATGTGCTGCAAAGCATGGATTTTTTTTTTTATAATTTGGGTTTGTGTTTATTTGGGGTGAATATATGGAGGATTGGGTGTGATTTTTTTAATTATTATTTTTTTAAAGTAAGAAACCCTATTATGATTTTCTATTTTAGTATTTTTTTTGCTTTATTTATAATTTCCAAATTGAAGCAACCACCTTGCCTTGCGAGGACAGAACCACCTTGCATCACCTGGCACATTTTAAAACATTGAGTATAAAGGCAATTTTGATTATATTAACAATTTAATTACGTGAACATCTCTGTGTTTTATCTGTTTTTACTTTTGTCATGCAAGTGTGCTCTTGGGTATCAATAGTTCTCAATAACTGACAAAATTTGTTTATAATACTGCTCTTTATTTTTACCTGGCCGAGTATGTGTTGTAATTTTTGTCTGGACCGGAATTGACAGTTAGCTGAGGACATGCGGGAAAGATGGGAGACCAGTGATAGCCCCATTGTTCACAAAATTCAGGAGTATACTTCTCATCCTCATTTTTTTACCTCCTGTTCCTGCCCATAATTTATGAAGTAGATTAGAGCTTTTCAGAAAATACTTTTGAGTGTTAATTTAACGAGCCTGTCTTTTGCAGTATCAATGAGACTATCTTTCAAGAAACAGATGCTGCGGCAACAATCAAGGAAATACGGCGCAGAGATCCGTATGCTCGTGTCTCTTATGATGTTTGCTTCAAGATTTTATGTTCTAGACTTCAATAATTTGTTCATTTGTTTTATTTCCATGTGTCAGGTCATTCTCCTTACCAGATTTTGTAGCAGAAGTTCAGGAAGCAATCAGACCGGTTCTAAATGCTTACATGAAGGTGAGTGTGAGCCTATTTATGAATGCTGGAGTCCTGATGTCCTTATCTGCTAACATTTGTTTCAACAGTTTTCTTCTTTGATATGTCAGTATTAAAAGATGGCTATGTGAGTGAAATGGACGTTCGTGTATTTTTTGAGTAATACATGTGTTATATGCACAGGGGGATACAGAATCTTTGAAGAAGTATTGTAGCTCTGAAGTAACTGAACGATGTAAAGCAGAGCATAATGCCTTTCAGAGCCAAGGAATATTTTTTGATAACAAGGTAAAGGAACATACGACAGTTTCCTGAATGATAAATAAATTAGTCAATAGAGAAAATGGAGACTATAAATTAAGCCTTCTGAAATATTTTAACACTTGGCTAATTCTATATTTCGGCTGACTTGTCCTTCAAAATTCTTAGAAACTCATTTGTTATTTGTTCTTGATAGGAATTCATTTGTTATTTCAGCAGTGGCCTTGAAGTTATGAACCATAAAAGTTGCCTAGTTGTAATATTAAAATCCTGAGAATTACTTGTCCAACAATGGTATGGTGAAAAGTGGAAGACATGCGAATATAGCTGTGTCTAGTCTTTTTCCTTGCCATGTGTTCATTGAGATCTGTTGAGATTCTTTTTGTATTTTTCTGTTTTTTGTTTTCTTTAGTCTGTTAAGTCTATTAAGATGCATTGTATGTTTAGTTATCGTACTATATGCAACAGTTCACTGTTTAGTCTGCTCGTATCATACATATTGTGAGGTTCACATTCCCTTGCTTGCCTTGCTATTCAACTTATCAACTTTATGATCTCTTATCTTTCCACTGTGAAAGATTGAAAATGGGCAAAGCAAACTGTCGTCTTTTTTAAGGGCCAGGCCTTTAATATGATGTTGAAAGAGAATTCACCTAGTAGCCTTATTTACTTATTAATCAATTTTGGTGATAATCAGGTTGTACATTACAGTCAATAGGAATTAGTTTGAAATGCCATGCAAAATTCTGTACAAGAAGTGGTCATGTTATTGACAGTTGCTTTTGGTGCAGATTCTACATATATCTGAGGTTGAAGTAAGGGAGACGAAAATGATGGGATCTTCTCCTATTATCATTGTAGCGGTATGCAAATACTTAATCCTTAGAAAGCTTGATTGAATGCACCTCAAAATTCTTAGTATGGAAAAAGCTGATACTATTGGTTATTTTCCTGGAATTTTAACAGTTCCAAACTCAGCAAGTCTATTGTGTACGTGATAGGCAAGGTGCAATAACAGAAGGGGGAAAGGTAAAACTAGAATAATTTCTATGCAGTTTCCTTTAAGTGCATATATTCCTGTATAAAGAGCAACTGTTCTACTGGTTTTAAAAAGTTTCAATTCGTTTGCTTTATTGGTTTTGGTAATTCTGTTTTTCAGGATACAATCCATACGGTATATTATGCCTGGGCTATGCAGCAAGTGGATGCGGAAGAACTTGGCGAAGGTGTTCTCTACCCAATATGGAAGCTGAGAGAAATGCAACAACTTGGCATCCAAACCCTCATTTAAATTTTCATCTTGTTAACGGCTGTTGTTAGATTGAATTTTCAATTTTTCCTTTTCTGTCCACACTATTTTTTTGGTCTGTACTTCTCTGGTTTTTGTCATCAGTGCCAGGGAAAATTTCATTTGTTAGATATCAAAATTAAAAATAAAGAAATTGGGTTCGATTTATTCTAACCATTTTGCAAGGAATTGATTTATGAATTTACTTATGTAAAATGAAAGAAATGTGAAAATGAGTATCCATTTATTTTCATCATATTTGTCTGTCTTCCTAGTTAATTGACTTGGTTATCATTATTGTTTATGAATTTGCATAAAAAATAATAGAAATGTTGATCAATTGGGAGAGTAGGGACGGATGCGAGGAGCACCAATTTTGTCTGTACATCTGAAGCATGTGAAATGAAAGATATCACATAACATATACAGTATCGGTATTTAGTGGATAAGGGTTAGCCAGAAAGTTATTAGATTCTGTTCATAAAGAAGACCTTTTCAACACAAATATTCTGATTGTTAGTTTGCTTGTAAATCCATCCAATTTCACAATACCGCGCATTTAGTGACATGATTTGCCTAAACATGCATCGAATATTGAAAAATGGCGTCAAAACTAAGCTAGCCTTCATATGAGCAATGTTAGATGTCTAAAATCTTTTATTTATTTATTTATTTATTCCAAATTTTATCCCAAATGATGTGGCACGTGGGGTGTCAAAATTACATCAGTTACCATAAAATCTCATGTTTTATAAGATGCTAATACCTTACGTGCCACATCATTTAAGACAGAATTTAGGAAGAAAAAAAAAAATTTCAACGTCTAGTATTAATAAGTATCATTCTTGCCTCTTAGTTATATCAAGTTTTCTTACATGAAACGCGTAGCGTTATAACTAAGCCAAGCCAGTACAAAAGTTGGTCTAAGCGAATACGAATCCAACACTTTTACAAGAAAACATAATAAAAACAAAACTCAACTGTAAATAGAATCTAAGCTTGGTTGGCTATAAGCCTATAAACAAGTCTGCTGTCTGCATAATAACACTGCAAGTCTCGATGTCATTTCTAAGCCTGCGACTGCCACCGGCCAGAAAGGCATGGAAGAGCTTCAAATCCAAAATACAAAGCAAACTACGCAAGCTTAACAAATCTAAAGCTATCAAGAAGCAAAGAAACCGGCCAATGAAGAACAAGTCCATTGGTTTCTGTTACAATAGGCGATATCCATTCAAGAGGAAAGCAACGGCAGCACCTGTGTACATCGACAGGCTGTTCAAAGAGCCAATGAAGGAGGTTGCAGGTACAAGCAACAAGGAAGTAGGAGACGACATGTGGGAAGCGTTAGGATTGGCATCCCCACAGATGAATGGAATAGACCAAAGAGCTGAGGACTTCATTCGAAGCTTCCGTGCTGAATTGCTTCGTCAGGAGATGATTGCACGTCGTTTGTAGCAGCACCCAACTCTCTTATCACTTCTTTGTAATTCATGTTAATTAGGATCAGGGTGAGAGATTATTATTTAATATATATATGTGTAGATAAAATAATTTTGGAGAATTCATCTTCATCTAAATTCATCCACTATGTTACAATTTAATAAGCAGCCAATAATCAAGTTTCAGTGCGAGATATATTCACTAATTTTTGAATCAACATAAATCCTCTCTTAATCTGGTTCTGATTAGATGGCTAATCAACTATAGCAGCAGCTCTCACCCTAGGCAGTATATTTTTATAACAAAGTACACATTTGGAGTTCAAAAAGAGAAACATAACTCAAATTCATTGTCTTTTTAATTTAAACAACTTAAACTTCTTTGAAAATTATCTAAATTTGATCCAGGGCAGTGCCCTACAAAGAGAAGTCACAGAATGCAAGGTCAAGGAGGAAGATGAGTGGTTTGATAACATATATTTAAGTACCATAAGCATAAGGCTTTCATATGATACGGAAAAACTACATCACAGCACATTATACTTAGTCAAGCTTAAAATACTATGGAGTCAATACGACGGGATCCTTTCAACAGTAAATAAATAGACTCAAATGGACATTAGGGACACTGATGCTGGGCTGTACATGGTTCTAATGATCCTGTTCAGGCAAGATAATGCGAATATGCGTTTGAGTAAAGACACCATCTAGGATCTTACAGGTGAACTTAGTGCAGGAAATCCCTCATGGGATCATCATGATGCACTTTCTTCATCCTATATGCCTCCATATCCTCAGCAGTGACCTGAAATTCATAAAAAGAAAACCATGATGAGAAAATCCACATGGCGGTAAATACTTGCTACCCAGTTTTACTTTGAATTGAGTGAAAGGATCAATACCTCGTCATTCCATTTAACATTATATTTGCGCTTTCTCTCGTCTTTCTCCACTTTCTTTCTTTCATCCTCCTGTCCATGCAAAGCCATTACCATATCAATCAGTTAAACAATAATAAACATCAGGACACAATATCTTAACAATCACAACCACAAACTATCAGAAAATAAAGACAAAAAAGACCTCTCCAACACATGTTCCGTAACTGGATTGCACTCGAGCAAGTTTTCTTAAAGTTAGATCTATCCTAAACCACTTTCTCAGTCTCTCTTTCCCATCTAGGCAAGGAACTCACAGTTTTGAGACATCAGAAATTGTTAGCACATAATATCAGCAATAAATTTCTGAATACTCACTTCCCCCATCCCTCCCAGAAAAGAGATCATGACACTTAATATATGAATATTACTAAAGAACATAATGAGCAAATGGAACAAGACATGTATAAAGGTTGGAACCCATTTCACCTTCTTGAGAGCTTCAGCCAGTAACGTCTCATCCAACACCAGATCATCGGGAATATCAGTTCCCCAAGTTGCAGGCCTTTTTTCCTCTGCTGGTGGAGGCATCTCTGTTACAGGTATATGAGCATACGATTAATCACAGTAAACTCGATATGATATAAGAAAATTATCTAACATGAGCAGAAGAATCAATCCAATAATAAAGGTGTTTTTCCCATGATCGGACCAATAATAGAGGAATTAAAATACTAATAAATCAATCAATCACTTTAGATAAAAGCAAACCCGACACAAAAGTGTTTCAGTTAGGTGAGCTTGCATTTCAACAAAATAATTATACATGTGCAGTAAATGAAAAAAGCAAGCTAATATACTAACCTCCTGAAGCTTCTTTACGGGCAATATTGGCCTTCATAAGTTCTGTTGCAGCCTCGGCAGCCTCAATACCAGCAGCACCTGTGCAGTAGCTGTTCCTTATCGCCTGCCTACAGCACTTATATCCCCATTGATGATCCTTCCACCATGAACCCCAAACAGTAGTGTGATTATTAATGAAGATATCTTCATCATACTTGCTCTTGGGAAGTGCTGTCTCCTGGCGCAAGATAGACCAATTAGATTCATTAATAAAACATATGCAAGCAAGGAAATTACACAAATTTTTAAGCTCTTTCATAGTGCTATTAATGGAGCCTTTCACCATTTATAAATAAAATATTACTTCATGATCCTTCTGAAAAAAAAGATTGCAATGTTTACAGATATAGAATACTAAGAAACATTGTTCATCTACTGAAAACAGCCATACAACAATGACAAATTTTAATTTGTGTCTACAAACCCTATATTCAAGAACATTAGGAAAAAAATTAATGATATTAGTGATGTGACATTTCTCTTCAAAAACACTGAAGTGCATATATAAATTCCTGGGGACCTTTCAAATACTATCAAATCTCTATTCAGAAATGCTAGTTTTCTATCTATATATATATATATATATATCTTTCTATCTATCTACGTGTATAAAACTGAATATGCATATGGCAGACAAGAAATGACTATTTAACTTTTTTCTTAACAAACCTAGTCAATGCTCTGAAAATATGGAATATGTAAACTGAATCAAAGGAACCTAAAGCAGATCACTGGAACATCACTTTGAATATAGACATCATTTTGTAGCATGACAGTAGCATGGCTACCACATATCATTTTCTCATAAGTTCTAAACATTCTATAACTATATAATTCGGGACCTAATCACTTCAAACCCTTGACATTATCTAAAACCATGTTCGAAAAACAAATTCTTTGCCCACCAGCAAACTAAACAATAAGTTATAAAATTCTACAATGGAAAGATATGTGAACAATACAAATATGAAAACAAAAACTGCAACATAAAAATAAAAAATCTACAAGTAGAAACAAAGCAAATGACAGGTTTTATCATGTGCATGGAAACTTCATAAATCCAATGTATATAACTGTATCAATCTGGGATACTAGTGAGATATAAATGAGTACTAGAATTTTACCTGTCCCTTTATTATCCTGCCAGCACGATCATATTCAACTTGTCTTTCGCTTTGCCCCAAAAGAAGCTCCCTTGGAAGTTCTTCCTCAGTAGCTGCGTTCCCATACTTCTCCATAATCGTGTCCTTTGTCCTGGACTTCAAGTTCTCTTTTATGACCTTATAATTCTTATATAGCAACTCAGCTTGAGAAGGAGCTGCTTGCATGTGGATATCTTGTCCCTTATCAAATGCTTCCAAAGAATGGATGTTGAGATCCTTAAACTCCAAAGCTTGGCCACTATTTCTATATTGGTTATCACCCTATAATGAAAAGTAAAAACATCAAAAGAAATGGAGCAATCAATATATAATATAACTTTACAACTAAAGCATAACAATAATTAGAATTATTTGGATACATCTAAATAAATGAGCCACTTACAATATAGAACTTTTCATTCGGATCTGCATCTGGAAGAGGATCCTCACGCATGGAGCGGGTTTTGGGATCATAGTGGGCAGAATTGACGTCTAGATTTAAGAGGTATTTTGCTGTATCCTCCCGTATACGCAAATTCCTATAATTCAAATTAACTCAATAATTCTATTTCAGCCATAAAAATACACAATTGGAAAATGATTCAAAGGTTTTGACGTGCGACTTTGCATGTCAAAATGCAATCACAGGGTTCTCTATTATTTTTTCATAGAAAATGAAAATAAAACTTATTATAGGAAGGTCCTTACCTCACAGTTCCTGTGCTCCCACCACCTGTTGTACGCACACGCTTTTCAACTTTTGCAAAATCCATTTGTTTGCTCTCGTCAACTTTAGCTTCATCTACCCTTAAATCATCTTCATCATCGTCCCCATCATCACTGATCTCACCCTCTTCAATTTGGTTAATGTTTTTCTCCTCTAATTTCTTCAGTTGCTGCTCCTTTAGGTATTTCCTTCGAGCTTCATCCTGAGCTTCATATCTCTCAACAACACGTGCATAAGTTGATGTATCATAGCCATTCCACCTATCTCGCTTACCATCATAATCAAGCTCAAAGGACTCAATTTTTTCATCGGGAGCAATGCTTTTGTTTGTCCACCTTGCTCCCACTCTTCGAGGTCTTTCTACACAAGACTTTGCATCATGTGTCATGGCTCCACAACTAAAACAAAATAAAGACATTACTTCCTCATGTAAAAACCGAAAAGATACATGCAAATACTTTCTTCCCATACTAAAAAAAATAAAAAAAAAATACTCTGGCCTCCACAAATAAAATCAAATATATAAAGACAAGATCTTAGTAGTTTTTTCAACAAAATGAAAAAAAGAAAAAGAAAAAGAAAAGATCAACAATGAATAGATCCAAGAATCAACATATCCCTGAAGTAACACAAGTATTAGTGGAGAAAAACTCAGGAGAGTTGTACACATTTTTAGGCCTAGCATTAAATCTAGATTCTAGACTGAGGTTCCCTTAACTGAGAACCAATCATTTTGTATGCTAAAGATTAAGGCAAACCTGCAAAGGAATGCCTGATGCCTCCACTCAAACAAAAGATTCACTTCCTCAAGTTGCTAATTGCAACAGTCAGAACGACATTTTTCCCAGCAGTAGGGACAACTAAATTTCTCCCTTTCCTTTAGACCCTTTTTCTTCTCTATATATATTTCAGCATGTTGTTTTAAAGGGAGCAAGACCTAGCAACAAGTCAATCCCTAGTTGATGGGTCAAAGTAAATTTCCTAAAAGCATTTAGATATCACATATGAAATGATCTCCTAACCAGTCATTATTATTAATTATTTGAATTTGTTCTTACATTATTTGACTTCTACCAAAAGAAATGAGTAGCGCATCCGTGACATGTATCTCACAACTTTTATTTTTTATGTTTTTATGTTTTTATATTATAGGTCTATCCCACAAATGAAACAGTCACACAGGCATTCACTTAATGCAAGAGAAATGAGACATACATAACCATTCCAATTCCAAATTGACTAGCTTTCTAACCGATAAAAAGAAAATTATTTTCCTGAATCCAGTTGTACCAAAAATTAATTAACTCAACAAAATTATAGTGGACCAACATCTCCTTCAGCTTTATTTAGAAATGGGTGTCAAAAAAATTTATACAGAAAGTTTTATACTCCAAAATAAGCACAATTAATTATTTTACTCTACACGGTTAGATCTGAGCATCAACTTAGACAATTATGGAATTGACAAAAAGCTTAGATATAATTTTCTTAAAAGAAACCAAAGTAAATGAATGGAGTTCAAAGGAGATAATATCTTACTTCAGACATGCACCCTTGCGGTATTTATCAGCCTGGAAAATTTTTGCACCTCTGTCATACCATGATTTAGTGTAATTTGGATCAGATTTCCACTTCCTTTGATGTTTCAAACTCTATTAAGCCAGAAAAGAACTGTTTCAGTAACTTCATACTTCAAAAAATGGGCAGGTGGCAAAGCAACTGAAAAAAGAGAATGTAACTTACAGGTTTCTCAGAATTGAGATACCATGGAGCAGATGACATATACTGCGGAATATGAGGATTAATTTCCTTTCCATCCTCATCAACCTCAGCTGGAGCAAGCCCAGCTTTACGTGCTTCTTCTAATTCAATTTGCTTACGGTGGTCCTCCCTGGACTTAAAAGCCACTGCAATCCAACCCACATACATAATACATTACATTATTGAGCAAATGAAGTTTAATAAAACACAAACTTCAAAATAGTACAAGTTTTGCCAAATAACATTATGACTACATAGCTAATACTCACAAGTGGATAGAATTTTATAAGTATAAAACACGTTTAATTCATACGAATTCATTATTAATTTTTTTATTTTACTGACTATCCTTTCCAATTGATAAAGTTTTCCACATTCAATACAAATTCTTATTAACATATGCGAATTCATCTTGCGATTCAATTACAACTCTTTTTGCTTCTTGATTTATATTCTAACCATGTGCGGTGCATATAGATATAGATAGCAGCGACGAGTTGAAAAGAAAGAATTACAAAAAATTATCAATTACGTCCTCAACGAATCTCGTAAAATACAGATTCCAAACCCCCACCCCCCCCCCCCCAAAAAAAAAAAAGGATCGACATAAGCCTATTAATATTACTATTAATCAATCAAAAGAAAAGCTGGAATCGTGATAATATAAAAGTAAAGTAAGAACCTAAGATTAAAAAAAAAACAAGAAGAAGATATAACAAGGAGCAAAACACAAACCTGATGCCGTTGCCATGTTTGGATCAGTTGATGCTTGGAGCGAGAGAAATTTGAGAGAGAGAGAGAGAGAGGGGTAAAGGGTGTTTTAGGGTAGTCGGATTTTATATGTTTCCATTATTATCCTACGCTAAGCCGGTTAAAAACTTCCGGGTTTTCTTGTTTCTTTTTTGTTTAATATATTTTTTTTAAACAAAATAAAAATAAAAAATCAATCCATATGAAATGGCGAATCATACCCGGCATTATCCAGGCCGGGTTACACATGTGTCCTCTACCCGGCCTCGGGTATGATATTAATATTTGTACCCGACTGTACCGGACCAAGTATGGTAACCGTATACCTGGACGGATACACGGATTTTTAATTTTTAATTTAAAAAAAAAAAAAAAAATTAAGGGCTATTATCCATTTAATCCCTATATTTTTGCGAAATATTAGTTTGTTTTAACAATCTTTGCCTTTTTAGCTAGCGTTGTCCCTATGTTTTCTAAAATACATCAAATAGGTACATCCGCTAGTCAAATTTAACAATTCTAGGGATAATATTATTATTTGATTCAAATCATGCCATGTGTCCACATCAGAGCAAATAAAAACAAAAATTATATTAAATATATTTAAAACGAAAATTTAAAATTGGAGGAGGTTGATGCCTCTCTCCTCCACAACTTGCCACCCAATCCTAGAAGTTATCCGGTAGGAGACACAATCTCATCCCCGTAGATCTGGGAGGAGGTGCAACATTCTTTATTCTGATACGAACACGTTTCTTTGAACCAAAAATAAAATGATGGTTTACTTCAAGGGAAATCAGAACCTCCCAAAAGTCATAAAAGACTAACATATAGGCTATAGCTGATAGCAAATTAATTCATCGATCTTTTATCGAAAGCAACAAGTCTATTTTTTTTTTTTTTTTTTGAAGTAATACATTTATAACTATTACAATAAGGTCACCGGGACCTATAAGATCCTAGATTTGTGTTGGCTTGATTCCATTGCAAAACTCTCTTTATTTATAATGGTTAATTGCTTAGGTGGTTCTTGGTGAAAAGAAGCTTCAAAGGAGAAAAGCAACTTCTCATGTAAAGATCGTCTTCAAGAGGAAAAACACTTACTTGGACGCTAAGGTATCAAGATAATTCTTCCTCTTGCAAGGCGTAAGTGCACACACACACAATTCATACATGTGTCCCTGCATCGTTGTGCTACATTTGGTATAACATATTCACACACTTATTGAAGTATGCACATGTATTAATCTCATATTGACAAATATTGTAGAATTGCATGTTCTAGGACTACCTCTAGGAAATGGCATACTTGTGTGACTTTGTATTTATTTGTTTTTGTTTTATTGATTTTAGACTTGAACATGATCTCATATGATTCCTTATTGAGTTCCGGTCGTTTTGGTTACTCATGTTAGGATTATGCTCAATAGCAAGAGTGTAATATTGTACTTGACAATCTTTTCATATTAATAAAGTGATTTTTGTTTGTTAACAAAATCTTATAGCATTTATTATTATAATTGTCAAAGTAAATAATCATAAGGTCAAAAGACTATGAGAAAAGAAGAATTGTTCGTACATCTGGATATGTATGAGGTATACACAATTCTTTAGTTAGTCTTGAATAACGTTCACAACTTAGGTTAAAGGTTGAGCACATTTATCTTGTTAAAGTTGTAGAATTCTTTTACTAGCATTTGAGTGGAATCAAATGTGTTATGATGAGTCTAAAATCATCGAAGGGTCTTCGAGTAAAAGAATCTAGTGCACTTGGTGCATTGAACTGGATCACAATGAAATACCTTTTTCTAGAATCGTCAATAGATAAAAGTCTTTCATTATCAAGACAGTCGGAGAGTCTATCTTAATCCTGAGATAAATGATGGACTTATGGTTATAAGTGCTATCATTTGAGCTATCAATGAGTACGATTATATAGTATAGTCTAACCTCGATAGTTTGGTGGTATTCATTTGCTAATCGATAGATAACTTCATTTATAGATATGGACATCGTGGATCCATTTATTAAATGTGAGTAGAATATCATCATATGGATGCTTTGTGGTTTTGGATATTAAATCTTAACGTTGAGTTTTCAATAGTGACTATTGAAAGATTACTTCTGGACAAGTCATAATATATATCCAAGTTCAAAGTGTGGTCATACGAGTAAATATGGTAACTTGGAGAGCTGTAGGCGGTATATGAGCTCTTGGTGATTACTGATATTCTTCACGAGGATTCATTATCTCCTATAAGATTGTCTAGGGTATGAATAGGGATCGTTTACTTATTCCATCTTTATTTAAGAGTGCAATTTTAATTCTTTAGTGGAATAAACTAAAATTAATAGATTGAATATAAGTGAATCATTTGTTGATTTTGATTGGGTTATATCTATTGGAGCTTAAATTTAAATAGGCCCGCCAAGATCCCTAATTCGCATGGACTTGCATGAATCACTTGATATATTCTACCAGACTATTTATGGGTCCATCTATAATTGTATTTAATATATTAAGAATATAATTTGCACATTATTTATTTAATGGGCTTAATATATTAATGAAAGACATATGGGCTTGTTTCTTTTAGTAAGAATGAGTCTAATTCACATGTGAGTTTTTTATTAAAATCCAAATGGATTAAATAAAATAAAAAAACAATATTTGGCCCAAGTTATAGTCATGGGTGGCTAGGCTATATTTATTAGCCTATTATATTGTTTTATTTTATAATTTAATTAAATGGAAATTAATTAATATGTTAATTAATTATTTAATTAAGAAACAAATCTTTTTCTGATTAGGAAATATATTTCCTAGTAGTATACTACTATTAGTAGTATATTAAATATAAAAGACTTTATTTGTTTAGTCAAATTAGGAAGTCTTTTATATAGTCACAAATTCACTAAAGAGTTGGATTAGGGTTTGAATTCTAAGAAGTCTTTTGTGGAAACACAAATTCTATTTGGAAAAGGACTTTGGTGATCACCTTGTTGAACAAGGCAAGAATTCGGCAACCCTAAATTTTTAGGGCAAAAAATTCGGTCCCTATATAATACAAGGGATGAATTTCGACCACTCCTAGTTTTTGCCTTTGAAGAATTAATTTTTTTTTTGCTAAAGTGGAAAAATAAAAATCCTACTCTAAGACTAGTGAGTGATTTCGGCCAAGAGGGGTGTGAGAAAAGAATTGTTCTAATTTCGATAGTGCACTAGTGATCTTAACATCAAGAGATCTTGTGCACAATTTCAAATAAGGTTCACACGAATTCCAATCTAATGATTGTGAATTCAAAAGTGACCGGAACATTCTTAGCAACCTTTTGGAGCTTGTTGTGACAAATAGAATCAGAAAAGTTTTTTGTTGTCCATTCTCAGATTCACAATTCAGAGGAAGGGAGACCACGCTCCTAGGTGATTCACGTTCGTGATCGGGTTTGGAAGATCTTGCGGATTACCGTCAACGCTAGTCAATCGGATCACGCGACAACGGTATTTTATCTTTTCGTATATATGTTTAATTAATTAAAGGGTTAAGGTTCAATATGGGAAAATTTAAAAAAATATACTAAACTCTTTTTAGTCTCGCTTCTGTCGCGTGCAAACGTTTTTCTCTACAATTGGTATCAGAGCCTGGTTGTACCTTTTAATTAATTAACGTATATATACCTGAATCTTTTTCTTATTATTGTGATTATGCATGTTTAGAAAGATATGGCATTCTAGGTATTCTCATATATAATTACATTGGAATGTATGGATTTATATATGTTATATGTTGTTATAAAGTGAATTGTTATTGCTCGATTTTGATCCTAGAATTTCAATGCATTTTTTGTTTCAGAATTGTAACAAGAAAGGTGGCCTATTATCGTCACAATTTCCTTCTTGGTAGTTGCTTAATTTTTTTTTTTTTATTGTATTAAAATTAGCTGCAGTTTTTTTTTTATTGTATTTAAAAATAGCGCAGTATTTTTTTTTTTGTATTAAATACTGCAGTGATTAAAAAAAAAAAAAAACTGCAGTATTTTATTATTTAAATAAAGTTGTAATATGTTCAAGCATCGAAGATTCGAAGACTTGGAGAATTGAAAGCAACTGGAACGAGTTTGGGACTGTGCGCACCATAGCAACATGCATGCGCGCAAGATTGCACACAGCTGTGCATGTTGGACTGTGGGCTGCGCATGGCAGCCCTTGTTAGGGTTGTGGAGTGTGCACGCCCATAGGGGCAGCAGTGGGACGCTCAAGTGATCGATGGCCGCTTGAAGACTTGTTCGCCAAGAAATGAGTTTTTTTTTTTTATTCCAAACAAATGTAATTTACTTGCTTTTCTAGGATGGATCAAAATCGTGGCTGTTTACTTTGCGTAAATATTACAATATTTGTTATTGTTTGATAACATGTCATATAGAATAGGAGTGCCACTCATATATCTCTTTTGGTATGAACATGCATTGAATGATTTAGGTATCTAATTGACATCTAGATAACTTGGTAAATCATTCTATAGGATTTAATCACATGCCTTAAATAATTGAGTGGGAGAAGGTGTATTGCAAACACCTATAGCCTCCAAGGTTAGTTGAGCTATATTATTTGTGGTAATCCCCCCAAGAGGCGTCCATGAATGGAATTTAGCAAGATACTTCCTTACAAGGATAGACTAGACAATTGACTCAATCGAGATCTACTCCTCAAGGAGGGATTTTCGTGAGGGAATATATTGAGGGTCGAAATCTTGGTAGTACACTCAATGTGGTTTTATTAATATCCTCCCAAGAGTTCTTGTTAATAAAAACACAAGGTTAAAATTGAAAACGTTGATTGTTATGTTAACAATTAGGTGGGACCTAGTCCAACTAGTAAATGGTGCAAACTCCCAAAGGAGGCGTAACATTTATGGGTGTTGGATCAAACGTTGAATTTTACAATTGAATTATATATATTTAATTCAAGATAAATATTAGAAAATGCTAAACAATGATTATTTACTTATATATATTTTTTGTTTTATTCAGAAATCATGACCCCATCCCTAATGAACATTCTGAAAGATAATACTTTAACTGGAGATAATTATATCACATGGAAAAGAAAAATTGGGTTGTTGCTGCAAGCTGAAAAACATAAATTTGTTCTATCTACTCCTAAACCACCTGCTCCTACTAATGAATTTAGTGTTTTGCAAAGAGATGAGTATGAGCAGTGGAAGACTTTAGATGATATGGCTAAATGTTATATTATGGCCACTATCTCCAATGTGTTGCAACAGGAGCATGAAGGAATGGAGTCTGCTGCTGATATAATGATGTCTTTAGAGGAGATGTTTGCTATGAGATCTAGGTCGACTAAAAGAGAAGCAGTGACTACTTTTATGAATCTTAGGATGAAACCTGGACAGGCTGTGAAAGATCATATGATGAAAGTCATAGCACATCTAAATATTGCAGAACTTAATGGTGCTGAGATAGATGGTGAGACCAAAATTGACATGATTATCAACTCCCTGTCATATTCCTTTGATCAGTTCAAGTTGGACTACACCTTGACCAATAAGGAATACACCTTGCAAGGCCTGATGCAAGATGTTCAAAGCGCTGAAAAGATCCTTGTGAAAGGCAAAGGTCAAGAGATTCATATGGTTGGTAAAATTGCTATTGTTAAGACTCGTCAAAAGGTCAAGAAACAACAGAAGAAAAAGCAACTTGGGCCTACCAAGAAGGAGACCAAGAAAGTAACCAAGATCAAAGGGAAGTGCTTCCTTTATGGTGAAAAGGGGACATTGGAAAAGTAATTGCCCAAAGTCTCAGAAAAAGAAGGAACAAGGTAATATTAATTATCTTGAAACATGTTTTTTGGCAGACTCTACCGATTCTTGGATCATAGACTCAGGAGCCACTAATCATGTTTGTTATTCCTTGTAGGGTTTTCAGGAAAAGAAAAGGCTGAATAAAGAAGAAATCAACTTGCGTTTAGGCAATAGAGCTTTGGTGTCTGCCAATGCAGTGGGAGATGTTAGAGTTATCTTAGATTCTAGTATGCATTTAGATTTAATAGACGTTTATTTTGTACCTCAATTCAAAAGGAATTTGATTTCAGTTTCTTGTTTAAATAAGTTTGGATATTCGGTTACTTTTAATAAAGATTTTATTATTAGTAAGAATAACAAATTTATTTGCAAAGGTACATTGGAAAACGGTCTATTCTTTTTGCATAGGAATATTTCTCACTTGTTAGACACGGAAACAATGGAACCTAATCATAAAAGAGTAAAATTATCAAAAGATGAAACCTACCTATGGCATTTGCGCTTAGGTCATATTAACCTTAATAGGATTAAAAGATTGGTTAGTGATGGACCTTTAAGTGACTTAAAGGTTGATGATCTACCAATTTGTGAATCCTGTTTGGAAGGTAAAATGACTAAAAGGTCGTTCACGACCAAAGGCACAAGAGCTACTAAATGTTTAGGATTAATACACTCTGATGTATGTGGTCCTATGAGCATTCAAGCTAGAGGTGGATATGAGTACTTCATCACTTTCACAGATGATCATTTAAGATTTGGTTATGTGTATCTCATGATACATAAGTCGGATGCTTTTGACATGTTCAAAGCATTTAAAGCTGAAGTGGAAAATCAGCTTGAGAAACACATAAAAATCTTGAGATCTGATCGTGGTGGAGAATATTTATCTGGTGAGTTTCAGCAATATCTTATTAATAATGGGATCATTTCTCAATTTTCTACACTAGGTACACCTCAACAGAATGGGGTGGCAGAAAGAAGAAATAAAACTCTTTTGAACATGGTTAGGTCAATGCTGAGTTATTTAACGCTCCCTGTTTCTTTTTGGGGATTTGCTCTACAAACTGCAATGTACATTCTAAACGATGTACCATCGAAGTCGGTTCCTCAAACACCGCATGAGTTGTGGACTCGGCGAAAGCCTAGTTTACAACACTTAAGGATATTTGGTTGTCTTGTACATGTGTTAAATAGAAAGACAGAAAAGATGGAGTCCCATACAGAAACATGCATATTTGTGGGGTATCCAAAAGGAACTAAAGGGTTTTATTTCTATAGTCCTTCAGATCTTAAAGTATTTGTTTCGACAAATGCCAAATTTTTGGAAAAGGACTATATGAATGAGTTTATACCTAAAAGTAGAATTGTCCAGAATGAGATGTCAGAAGATGCAATTCCATAAGAGGTTTCACAACCTAGCCCAATTGTAAGTTCCAAACCATCACAAGATCAACAACCTACCATTTCTCGTCGTAGTAGGAGGGTTATAAGACAACCCGAGAGATACATCGGTTTGAGAGAATCAATGGAGAATCTTCCGGACGACGATGATCCCTACACATATAAGGAAGCAATGGAGGATGTTGATTGTCACCATTGACAAAAGGCAATGCAATCTGAGATTGAGTCCATGTTCAATAACAAAGTCTGGTCCATTGTAGACTTGCCTAAAGGGATAAAACCCATTGAGTGCAAGTGGGTATACAAGAGGAAAAGAGGTATGGATGGAAATGTGGAAACCTTTAAAGCTATTTTGGTAGCTAAAGGTTACACACATAAAGAAGGTATCGATTACGAGGAAACCTTCTCTCCTGTGGCCATGCTTAAATCCATTAGGATACTTTTATCTATTGCAGCATCTTTAGATTTAGAGATTTGGCAAATGGACGTCAAGACAGCTTTCCTTAACAGAAGTCTTGACGAAAGCATCTATATGATGCAACCAGAAGGATTCGTTGAAAAAGGCCAAGTAGAAAAAATATGCAAGTTGCAAAAATCCATATATGGATTAAAGCAAGCATCCAGATCCTAGAACATAAGGTTCAATCAAGCTGTGAAAGGTTTTGGATTTGTTCAGAACCTTGACGAACCTTGTGTATACAAAAGGATCAAAGACGACAAGTTGGTTTTCCTAATTCTTTATGTTGATGATATACTACTCATCGGAAACGATGTAGGTGTATTGACATCAGTAAAAGAATGGTTAGCAAAACAATTTGATATGAAGGACTTAGGAGAAGCAAGTTATATTCTTGGTATCCAAGTAATAAGGGATAGAAAGAATAGAACGATTGCACTATCCCAAGCTTCATACATAGATAAAATATTGTCTAGGTTTTCCATGCAAGATTCCAAGAAAGGTATATTACCTTTTAGGCATTGAATCAAACTTTCTAAGGAACAAGTTTCTAAGAATGAGCATGAAGAGCAATTCATGAGTAGGGTTCCATATGCCTTGGCAGCTGGAAGTCTCATGTATGCAATACTCTGCACTAGACCAGATATTTGTTTTGCTGTTGGCATAGTTAGTAGGTTTCAATCGAAACCTGGACCTGATCACTGGACGGCAGTCAAGCATATTTTCAAGTATCTCAGGAGAACAAGAGACAATATGCTTGTATACTCTGGAGGGGATTTGATTCTTGTAGGGTATACAGATTCTGATTTCCAGTCAGATTCTGACTCCAGAAAATCCACATTACGATCTGTGTTTACTCTTAGAGGATGAGCAGTCATATGGAGGAGTATCAAACAATCATGTATTGCTGACTCCACCATGGAAGCTGAGTTTGTTACTAAACGAAGCTGCCAAAGAAGCTGTTTGGCTTCGCCAATTCTTGATTGACTTAGAAGTGGTTCTTAATACGAATAAACAGATCACTATCTACTGTGACAACAGTAGAGCAGTGGCTAATTCAAGAGAACCAAGAAGTCATTAGAGAGGAAAACACATTGAAAGGAAGTATCATCTTCTTAGAGAGATTGTGCATAGGGATGACGTAAAGATTACCAAAATCGCATCAGCAGAAAATTTAGCGGATCCGTTCACAAAGGCTCTACCATAGAAGAGTTTTGATGGGCACCTAGAGAACATGGGAATGAGAGATATGACACATTTGCTATAGCGCAAGTGGGAGATTGTTAGGATTATACTCAATAGCAAGAGTGTAATATTGTACTTGACAATCTTTTCATATTAATAAAGTGACTGTTTGTTAACAAAATCTTATAACATTTATTATTATAATTGTCAAAGTAAATAATCATAAGGTCAAAAGACTATGAGAAAAGAAGAATTGTTCGTACATCTGGATATGTATGAGGTAGACACAATTCTTTAGTTAGTCTTGAATAACGTTCACAATTTAAGTTAAAGGTTGGGCACCTTTATCTTGTTAAAGTTATAGAATTCTTTTACTAGCATTTGAGTGGGATCAAATATGTTGTGATGAGTCTAAAATCATCGAAGGGTCTTCGAGTAAAAGAATCTAGTGCACTGGGTGCATTAAACTGGATCACAATGAAATACCTTTTTCTAGAACTGTCAATAGATAAAAGTATTTTCATTATCAAGACAGTCAGAGAGTCTATCTTAATCTTGTGATAAATAATGGACTTATGATTACAAATGTTATCATTTGAGATATCAATGAGTACGATTATATAGCATAGTCTAACCTCGATAGTTTGGTGGTATTCATTTACTAATTGATAGATGACTTCATTTATAGATATGGATATCGTGGCTCCATTTATTAAATGTGAGTAGAATATCATCATATGGATGCTTTGTGGTTTTGGATATTAAATCTTAATGTTGAGTTTTCAATAGTGACTATTGAAAGATGACTTCTGGACAAGTCATAATATATATCCAAGTTTAAAGTGTGGTCATATGAGTAAATATGGTAACTTGGAGAGCTATAGGCAGTCTATGAGCTCTTGGCGATTACTGATATTCTTCACGAGGATTCACTATCTCCTATAAGATTGTCTAGGGTATGAATGATAATCGTTTACTTATTCCATCTTTATTTAAGAGTGCAATTTTAGTTCTTTAGTGGAATGAACTAAAATTAATAGATTGAACCTAAGTGAATCATTTGTTGATTGTGATTGAGTTATATCTATTGGAGCTTAAATTTAGATAGGCCCGCCAAGATCCCTAATCCGCACGGACTTGCATGAATCACTTGATATATTCTACCAAACTATTTATGGGTCCATCTATAATTGTATTTAATATATTAAGAATATAATTTGCACATTATTTATTTAATGGGCTTAATATATTAATGAAAGACATGTGGGCTTGTTTCTTTTAGTAAGAATGAGTCTAGTTCACATGTGAGTTTTTTTATTAAAATCCAAATGGATTAAATAAAATAAGAAAACAATATTTGGCCCAAGTTATAGTCATGGGCGGCTAGGCTATATTTATTAGCCCATTATATTGTTTTATTTTATAATTTAATTAAATGGAAATTAATTAATATGTTAATTAATTATTTAATTAAGAAACAAATCTTTTTCTGATTAGGAAATATATTTCCTAGTAGTATACTACTATTAGTAGTATATTAAATATAAAAGACTTTATTTGTTTAGTCAAATTAGAAAGTCTTTTATATAGTCACAAATTCACTAAAGAGTTGGATTAGGGTTTGAATTCTAAGAAGTCTTTTGTGGAAACACAAATTCTATTTGGAAAAGGACTTTGGTGATCACCTTGTTGAACAAGGCAAGAATTCGGCAACCCTAAATTTTTAGGGCAAAAACTTCGGTCCCTATATAATACAAGGGATGAATTTCGACCACTCCTAGTTTGTGCCTTTGAAGAATTAATTTTTTTTTGCTAAAGTGGAAAAATAAAAATCCTACTCTAAGACTAGTGAGTGATTTCGGCCAAGAGGGGTGTGAGAAAAGAATTGTTCTAATTTCGATAGTGCACTAGTGATCTTAACATCAAGAGATCTTGTGCACAATTTCAAATAAGGTTCACGCGAATTCCAATCTAACGATTGTGAATTCAAAAGTGACCGGAACATTCTTAGCAACCTTTTGGAGCTTGTCGTGACAAATAGAATCAGAAAAGTTTTTTGTTGTCCATTCTTAGGTTCACAATTCAAAAGAAGAGAGACCACGCTCCTAGGTGATTCACGTTCGTGATCGGGTTTGGAAGATCTTGCGGATTACCATCGACGCTAGTCAATCGGATCACGCGACAAAGGTATTTTATCTTTTCGTATATATGTTTAATTAATTAAAGGGTTAAGGTTCAATATGGGAAAATTTTTAAAAATATACTAAACTCTTTTTAGTTTCGCTTCCACTGCGTGCAAACATTTTTCCCTACAACTCACTAATTAGGTTTCGAGTTTAAACTAGGAAGCTATGCTACTTTACGTTTTATACGTATTGTATTCTTCGTCATCGTTTACCAAGTCGAATTCTCAATCTTTTATCAAAGTTTTATAGTCTTCCTTGTGCATATGGGAGTCATGGTTTGTAATCCAAAAACGGATTTGAATTCAGAGTTTGGAGGCTAGAGAACGGTCGAAGAACGCGAGAGGAGCACGAAGGAGGCGAATGGCCATATTGGGCCACCTTCCCATGAGAGCGTGTGAGGAGTGCGTGAACCTCACGGGAAGAACAACTCTTTGCCCCATGAGGCTCATGTGCCTCTCATGGGGAGTTGAGGTGGCAATACCTCATTTGGTGGCCGGTTCTCTCTCTCCTCCATCTCATTTCCCTCTATTTAAATTGAAATCTCGAGCAGAAATTTTCATAACTTTTGATTTTTTGTTTTGATCATATCTCTCTCAAATCAACTCTGAATTGAGTGATCTAAAAGCCAAAATTGTTGGTCTTGAAGAGAGGAACAAATCCTAATTATTTTTAGAGTCAAAAGATGTCCAGGTTTAACGCAGTCATCTGATTTCAGTTCGTGGTTCATCTTTGTGTATGGTAATCATCTTCTTTACATTTTTCTTATGATCAACTTCATGAATCTACTTTATTGATTGATGAAAAAAGATTAGAATGTCTTTGATTCCATTTTTAGACTTGTTTGATTGATTTTCGAGTTTATGCTTTGTGATCATATTTGAACATCTTTTAGCTAAACTTGAATAACATGAAATTGATTCTAGAAATCCTTTGTGTTTTGAGATTGATTGTTGATTTCTAGATTTAGTTACATGTTCTAAGAACTAGGATACTTTGATTGTGATATTCTATAATCTAGTTCTTGTTTGATCCACATGCTTAGGTTTCTAGATATATTTGTGATTGATTTGTGATAGCCTAATCTAGTTTCTCTAATTGCATGTTCATAGAGTTTGTTTGATCTACTTGTTCTATTTGATTGTGATTGCATCATATTACTTGTTTGCACTTCATTTAGATCATTGCTTTGTGAAAGGTTGGAGTCTCTTGTCAAAGTGATTGAAGCTTTGACTTGAGCAAGAAGACTTGGCTAGGAAGTGTTTCGGATAGCCAAGCAAGAAGTCTTAATTAGGATCAAAAGGATCCGGATAACTAAGTAAGAAGTCTTAGCTAGGAGTGTGATGCTCCGAATGGTTGAGTTAGGGAAGTTTGACTAGGATCTTTGTGATTTAGATATCTAAGCAAGAAATCTTCCTAGAGATGTGAGCGTCTAGAATAGGAAGTTGCTTCCTAGAGGTGTAGGACACATCTTGGATAGGGAGTAGGCAAGGTGACTCACTTGGCCTTGAGGGTAGACTAGGAGTTGATAGCTTTGAGTGTTTATCATGTGTTGATTGCCTTGAGTGTATATCTCATTTTCATCATAGTGAATTGTTTGCCGGTGGTTATAGTATCAACCCGTGGATGTTTTCTCTTAGGAGGTTTTACAACGTAAAAATACTTGTGTCACATTTCGTTTTATGTTTCATTATCTTCCATATCATATATTGATTACATCACTTGTGTATTAATTTCCACTTGGGTTGGTTAAAACAATTTATTTTTCAGACACACCAAGTGTGCACATCATTGTTGTTTTTGAGAAAAAGAAAATTGGAAGAATTTGAGTCTATACCTATTCAGACAATACATGTGCGGCTCAGATAACTACTCCCACCAACAAGAAGAAAACTCTTCACACATACTTGTAAAATGCGTATGGTGGGACTTGAACCCCTGGTCATCAGGTGTGGAAGGGAGGTGCACTACCATTTCTACTATGAGATGATGTGCAAGCAACAATACAAGGAATTCAAATAAAAACAAATAATAAGATTTGATAAGATAGAAATCATATCTTATAACAACCTCATTTAAATTTAAAACTAAAACAATTCTTTACTATTTTTTTCAAAAACATGATCGTAACATTCCACCATGCTTCCGAGCCAACGTCCTCGTTGGTCAACATATCGACACTGACCTATCACCCGATTATCAGTATTCGATGTGATAATATTATGCTCATATATAATATTAACACATCTTAATCTAGCCTATAAGTTGCCGATTTCATTACTCCAAACAATGAAATGGTAGTTCAAAATGAGATTGCTGAACCAACTCTGATACCAATTGATACGATAAAAAATTATGGAAATATAGATTTTTGACAATTTTGAGAATTTACGATAATTTGAACTATTTTGGAATGATTGGTTTGGTTGATTCAAGAGAATCACTCTCCATTTGGCTGTTTCGAGAGAACCACTCTCCAGATAGAATTCTTTAATTTAATAAAGAAACTCAATTACAATAATATTCCATGCATTATATATATACTAAAACTCCAAATGAAATTGAACTGTTCGTATGAACAGTAAATTTAAGAGGATTTCAATTTATTTACAAAAATGTCATTGATGTGTTGTAAAAAAAAAAAAAAATGATAGCAGGTGTACATACTATCCACTATCACCACCACCCTCACTCTTTTTTTCTCTACCCACCCACCGTCCTCTCTTTCTCTCAATCTCTCTCCATCTTTTTTAATACTAACTAACTTTAATATATTTCTTTGTAAATTATTAATTAGTTATCATTTTTTTTTTCTTAATCATTCGAAAATAAATAACTAATGTAATATGAAAATTATATATAAGATAAAATCTCAACTATCAAAACTTTCTAATATACCACCACCCAATGTGGCTTGGTGATTAGAACGCTCATTCAGCCTAACAATGTTTCAGATTCAAGTCATCTCATAGCATGTGATATATATATATATATAATATAGCACATTTTAAAGAGTGACTTTTGGAATTAGCATCGCTTTAATAACTCGAGTTTAAATAGCACCAAAGATTGTTTTTGGACAAAAATACCCCCACTTTTCAATAATTATCTCTTATTAGTCCTTTTTTTTTTGTTTTTTCAAAAACCTCCATCGATAGAGTTCAAAGCTCCATCAATCGAGGAGCTCCAAAAATCGGAGCCTTCATCACCTTTGTTGAGCAGCTTCACGAGTTTCCGTCATTGCCTAGAAACGGCATCATCTTCGTCGGTTCGCACGATAAAATCCGGTGACAAAATTAGTTTGAAACGAAGGCACGACGAAATTAGACGAGTAGTCTCCAAAGACAAAATCGAGCCTTCGTCATGTCTTCTCGCTGGATTTCGTCGATCGAGTAGCTATTTTGGAGACAAAGGCTCGAGTAGGCGAGTAGCCTTCTCGCTGGACAAAATTTGAAATTAGATAAGAAACTATTCGACGAACACTCGAGAAGTTGAAATCTAGAGAAAAAATCAAGCCTTCATCGTCGATCTGGAAATAGTGTCATCCTCCATTGATGGATGAAGAAGACGACCTAATTTTTTTTTTTAAAAAAAATTCTTATTTTTACTCTGTAAATCTCAAATTTGTAAAAATACCCCATAAATCTCGAATTATCAAAATAAGTATTGAATTTGCCTAAGTAAGTCTCAAATTTACAGAATAAGTCTCGAATTTTACCCAATAAGTCTCAGATTTACAAAATAAGTCTCGATTTGCGAGAAAATAAAATTATGAGGGAAAAAACGAAGTGAGGAAATTTTTGTCTCAAACCGAATGATGCTCACTTTCTTGGTGTTCCCATCCTTGAAGGTTTCCAACATTGTTGTCGAACCATACAATGCAACCTTCTTTGTTCACCAGTTGGTTGAAAATGTAGATGAAAGTATGGTTTTAGACAATAAAGCCCTATATGATATTTGCTTCCGGACACTAAAGCTCACAACTCCAAGCTGTAAGCTTATCATTATCTTTCTCTTTGTTACGAGACTTTTGTGGAATATTTTCATAATTGTCAACTGATGGAGTGATTTTTATAGCGTTTGGATGTTTGATATTTTGATTTGCTGTTTACTGAGAATTTTTTGATATATGTGGTGTGCTCATCTTAATTTGTTTATAGTGATAATTACCTTGGTGACCACCCATTTGGTTATTACCTATCAAAATGGCTATCTTGACAAATAGTGTGATGGAAATAGTCATTGTTTGCCAAAATGGTCATTTTGAAACAAATTTCCAATCTAATGACCATTTTGATAGAGTTTAACTAAATAGATATCCACCAAAGTAATTATATCTTATTTATATTTGTCAAATCACATGATGTGTTCATAGAATTATTGTGACAGCGCCCTAGCGGTTAGTTGTTTCAAATGGTTTATTTACTTTTTAAATTTTTTTAATGAATAATTATTCTCTCTCTGTCTGAAAGAGAAAAAAAAAACAAAGATAAAAAAGATGATTTAGATTAGAGATGAGTTGATTGTTGAGAGAAAAAAAATTGTTTGGTAGAAATAATGGATGGTCAAGAGTTGAAGAAGAGATAGAGGACGATGGATTTACATTTGAAAATATATTTGCATTTTATTTTTGATTAATATTTTTTTTTTATATTTTAATTTTGTTTGTTTCATAATTTAGATCAATAAGGGCGTGTTTACTAATCAGGAATGAGTGGAATCGGAATTAAGTTCTACTGGAAATGGAATGAAAGGGAATCGGAATTAAGTTGCAAATTCAATTATTATATTTACTAACTTTTTTAGAATTAGAAATTGAATCAAATTTATACAAAGTTAATCACAAAAATACCCTTATGTACACAAAATAACTATATATATACATATACATATAAGAGATGTATGAGTGTAGCTAATAAATAAATAAATAAATAAATAATGTTTTTTTTTCACAATTTGATTTTTTCCACAGTATATATATTTTTTTCAATTTTTTTATAATTCATAATTATATACATATAGAGTAAAAATGAACAATGAATATATAAAAAAAAAAAAATATGAAAAAAGTGAACAACGAAGTCTATATTAGTGAAGTACGAAAAAAAAAAAGAGTCAACTGCGAAGTGTACATATATATATGTATATATATGTATGTATATATATATATATATAGTTTTTTTTTTTAATAAAAAAAAATTAACTGAGGATATTTTAGTAAAAAGATATGAATTCCCTTTTTCAATCGGGAAAGGGAACTTGATTCCTAAGGTGGGTGAGGGGAATCAAATTTCCTTTCATTCAGGAACTTAATTCCTAATATGTGTGTGGGGACTATGGAACTTAATTCCCTATAAATTTAGTAAACACATGAATTTGAAAATGGGGAACTTAATTCCCTTTCCCAACTTAGATTTCTGATTAGTAAACACGTCATAAATTTATTAAAATTGAAAATAATATATAAAACGGTATAATACTCCCGCAGCAAAGCACGGGCCATTTTACTAGCTGTTTTCTACAACTCAAAAAATTTATACAAACACAGTTAACCGCACTAAAGAAAATTTCTACAATTAAAGACTTACAACTGACTACTTGCAGTAACTACACCTACAGCTGACAACTAGTGCCAATCTAAACGTAATTGTAACAAAATTATAGAAAACATAGGAAACTTATTTGAAATACACTAATTCATTTCATTTCTAACTTCCCATAAAATGGACACGTAACATTCCTTCCCCTTTGATATCATCATTGTCCTCAAGGATGGACTGACTGTGGTTGAATCGTTTTGTTGCCTCTTTAAAGAATCTTCAAAATAAGATTAATTTGAGAGTGAAATCTGAATACCTTATGCAGAGCGTTGTAGCAAAGACCACGCTTAAAATATAATTAATATCAAAACTTATCAGCTTAATGAGAATCTCTTTACCGTTTTCAAGCTTGAAATATTTTGAGACTAATGATCCAAAAAGTTTCACTTCAAAGATAGATGAACTTTAGACATCAAAATCTGCAGTAACTTCTGGTTCGGATTTCACTAAGTAAAATGATTCATTTGCTTCTTTCAAACATAAATGATTCAAATAATCATCTTTTCATAGAATTTGAATCGTCTCTGGACGGTTGGATGTACTGGAAACTGCTACAATTTTGGTTCTTTGGTCTTGATCTTCCAATTGAACTTGTGCTTGTACCGTATAGATACCCATCTTCTGAATGAATTTTGACATTTTTTCTAATATTTTTCCTTGACCCGAAATGAGAGAAAGTATATTTTGCTCGATCTTCTCTAAGCGTGCCTCCATAATTCCCAAGCTTGTCCAAGCACATTTTTATGAACAAAAAATAAAATGCCGGTTTATTTCGAGAGAAACCGGAACCTCTCAAAAGTCCTAAAAGACTAATACAAAGCTTAAGAAAATCAATTTATCGTTCTTTTATTGAAAGCAACAAGCTTATTTATAATATAAACAGATGGAATTCAAATAATAACAAATAACAAGATTAGATAAAATAGAAATTCTATCTTATAATAACCTAATTTAAATTTAAAACTAAAACAAATGTTTATTATCTTTTTAAAAAAAATGACCGTAAACACATTCGCTGTCGAAGGGAGGAACCGTCTCCTCTTCCCTTCTCCCTTAAATACAAAAGCCTCCACAATTTTTATTTTTTATTTTTTATTTTTTTTTGTAGGAATCTTTTTTTTTTTTTAAATATATATATATATATGCATATGAGTTGTTTATTTATTTATTGAAATGAGTTCATTATTTTTTAATTCATTAAAAAGTTTTTTTTAAAATAATTTTTATTTTTATTTTTATTTTTTTAAAAGTTTATAATAAGAGTATTTTAGGTTGCCTAAAATCATGCACAAATGATGTAGCATGTGAGTTGTTAATATCATATTCCTCACACCATAATCTTAGAGCATCTCCGACACAAATATGCATTTGGAGAAAATTGAGTACCACATAGGATAGATAGTTAAAAAATGGATAATGGTATACTTTCAACACTTTTGTCCATCATTTATATCCAACTTGATGTGACAGTTGACATGACACTTCTATGTCAGCTGCCACATCACCACATCATCACACTTTTATTTATTTTTATTTTTTTATATTAAAGTACTAAATTTAAGGAATACAAATTATTATTATTTTTAATTCAACTCATTATGTGTGATGATGTGGCATCTAATAAGAAAGTGTTATATCAGCTGCCACATCAAGTTGGATATAAATGATAGACAAAAGTGTTGGATGTCTACCATTATCCTTAAAAAATTAGAAAAAACTCTCTCCAATGCAATTATCTAACTTCACTATGGAGATAATGTGGCAAAAAAAAGTTAGAGAATATGGAGTTGAGTTTCTAATTCTATAAACTCTCCAAGAAATGCTGACTAGGATTTCTAACTTTTTCCACCAATAATATTATAGCTCATTTAATTGTAAAATAAAAGAGGAGAGAGCTTGTAATAATTGTTTAATTGCGATTAGTCATAAAATGGATGCATATTTGATTTTAGATAATTGCATTAGAGATGTGAATATTCATTTCTATAAATTACCGTTTTTCAAAAGTAGATCCATAATGAATAAAAATGTTAATGTGACACTATTTAGGAACTCAAAAATGCATATTTGCATTGGAGATGCTCTTATATTTATAGGATCTTGGCACCTCATATGCCACATCATTTGGGTATGATTTTGGATAAATATTTTGGGCAGCCTAACATTATTCTTATAATAATAATGTTAATTTTTAATAGAGATATCAATGGGGTGGGTACGGGGTGGGGATATCATCCCCATTCTCCAAACCCGAATATAACTAGGATCCCCGTTCCCGCCCCATTCCCCACTTGGGGCGGGGACGAGGAATCCACATTTGGGGAGAGGGATCCTGGTACCTGCCCTACCTTGCCCGACCTTGTTTGATTAAAACAATATTAATAATTATACACCTTATATTATAAGTCACAATCACAAGTGTCAATCATTCTTTAAAAATATTAAAAGACGTGGCCACAATATCATGCAAGAAGGTGTCTTCGAAGAGGAATGTGGTACATAGCATATCAAAGGTAAAATTGACCTCATTCTACTTCAAGGCAAAGGCGCACACACACACACACACACACACACACACACACACACACACACAAATCATTCATATGTGTCCCTACATCGTTGTGCAACATTTATATAGCACATTCACATATTTTTATATGCTCTTACATTGAAATCAAATTCTCATACATTGTAGAATTGCATGTTCTAAGACTATGTCTAGAAAACAATATACATGTGTGACGTTGTGATTATTTGTTTACGTTTTATTTTTTTTGGACTTGAACATGATCTCTTATGATTCCTTATTGAGTCCCGGTCATTTCGGTTACTCATTCATTTGGTTTCGAGTCCAAACGATGTAGCTACGCTACTTTTCGTTCTCATTCATTGAGTTGTATTCGTCGTCATTTTCCGAGATGAATTCTTAACTTTTTGTCAAAGTTTCATAGGCATCGTTATGCGTGAAGGAGTCATGATTTGTAATCATAAGGCAGATTCGAAATCGGAGTTCAGAGGCCCGGATGCGGTCGAAGAACGCGAGCGGAGCGCTAGAGGAGCAAGCATGGCCAAATGGCTAAGCTTGGGATCCACGTGTGAGCCATGTGTGCCACATGGCTAGGGCACCTCTCTGCCCACGTGTGCCACACGTGGAGCTGACGTGGCAGCTGCTGGTTAGCCCTCATTTTCCTTCTCTCTCTCTTCCTTTTAAATTTCCTCCATTCCCTCTCATTCATTCCAAGAAAAAATTAGAAAAACTTGACCAGAATTTTTCTCTCAACTTTTCTTATTTTCCAAACACCATAACTTTCTCATACGAAGTTGGATTTGGTTGATTCAAGTTGGGGATTGTTCGTATTTGAGTTCTCTACCTTTTTCAAGTGGTCTTGCAGCTGTTTGATTAATTATTCTAGTGATTCTACATAGAAAACCGAACCAGCTCGTGATTGCAAGATAGTGTTCATATCTTTGTGATTTCTTCATTTATAACCTTCAATTTGCTTGGGGTTTGTTCTTCTATATGCATGTATATGTATGGTAAATGCTATTAAGAAAGATAGCTTCATAATCAATCATAATCAAAAGTCTAATTAGAGACATATGTGAACTAGTTTCTTGGATTCTATGATATTCACATGATTGAGAGTTATATTGTGATTAGATTGATATCTAGGATTATTTGAGACTTGATTGAATCATTTTATGATTAATAATCTTTGAAATGTGCTTTGATCCTTTGGTTGATAATATCTAGGATTAATGCTCTTGTATGTGTTTTTAGAGACATCTAGGATTTAATTGATTTATCATTATATCCTTGCTCTAAATCTTTGGCTAGAATAGTCATTGAATACATTTTATGTTTCTAGCATTTATGTGTATGTTTATAGCATCTTGAATATGTGCTTCATGTTTATGAGTTATTTAAGTGTTATTTGTGTGAATGAAACTATGAGCTTGTGTGTTAGGTGTTTTCACATGCTCTAGGTTTAATTCATATTTTTGCATCTAGACTTTTATCACTTGTGTTCTCACATGTTTAGGTCTATTTGTTCCATGGAATGTCTTGATCACATGTTCTATGTTGTATTGATTGTGATTTGCATCATGTGCATCACCTAGATTATTTGCCTTGTGGAAAGGTTGAAGTCTTTTGTTAAAGTGAGTGAGGCTTTAACTTGAGCAAGAAAACTTGGCTAGGAATGAGTTTCAGATAGCAAAGCAAAAGTCTTAGCAAAGAGTTTGGTACTCCGGATAGTTGAGCTATGGGAGCTTGACTAGGATCCTTGTGATCTAGATTTCTAAGCAAGGGAATCTTCATAAAAGCTTGAGAGCCTTGGATAGGAAGTTGCTTCCTAGAGTTGTAGGACACATCTTGGATAGGGAGTAGGCTTAGTGGTTCACTAGTTTGATGGTAGATTAGGAGATGATAGCTTGAGGTGGATATCATAGTGTTGATAGCCTTGAGTGTGTAAGTCCTTTTTCATATAGTGGATTACTTTGCCGGTGGATGTGGATTCAACCCATGGATGTTTCCTCTTCGGAGGTTTACCACATAAAATTTTTTGTGTCAATTGTCTCTTTCTCTATGTCTTTATTTTTATATATGTGTATGTTGATATCTTGTTGAATATCATTCTCTTGTGATGTATATTTGAACAAGTATTTGTAAAGTGTGATTTGTATGAAAATTCACTTTGATCATATTTGTAATTGTAATTCTTCGTATATAGTTATCTTTGTGTATTGCTATATTTGTTCATTCTTGTAATACATTGAACAATATTAATATACAAGTATTATTTGATATTGTGTTTTTATGCTATCATACCTCATGCAACAAAATGATATATGTAGACAATGCCTAAATGATAAAATGCTTATCTTGTCTATGTATGAATGTTCCGTTTATATATTGTATGTAAAGCTACAATGAGGGACAAACGTGAGTTTGTTCAAAGGATTGAAAAATGCGTAAAAACCTAACCAACCCCTCCCCCCCACCCCAAACCACCCCCACCCCCCCGCTCTAGGTACACTTTTAGCAATTTAACATTATCTGTATACTTTCATAAAGGTTTTTTTATTTTTTATTTTATTTATTTATTTATTTATTTTTAATCTTGCTTGAGAAGGAATGAAGATAGAAAATTAGAGATATTGTATTGGAAGAGAAAGAGTTTAATATGATAATTACAAATTTAGGAGAGAGTGTTTAATATGTAATATTTAATCTAATGATCTAGAGAGGATAATTTTTTTTTGCGCTAATTCGATAGAATAACCACTTTAGTTTTCCAATTTTTACATATAACCACTAGTTTTTAAAAAAACCAATATAACCGATACCATCATGGATCATGGATTGTGTGGTGGAAGGTAGTGGGTTCTTTGAGAAATATACCCCTGGAGAGTTGTCAGAGGTTATTGATGTAAGAGGTCGAAAATGACCCTGTCATTATATAATCTCGTTTCTGGGTAATCGATCCCTCTTCTCCTTCTTATATTTCAGATGAAGGCAATCCCAAAACCCAAACCCTTACATTTCGAAATGGCCCCTAATTTGAAAATAATTTACCTGCAATATTTTGTATCTCCGCCATAATCTTATCTCCAGTTGTCGATTCATTGCCGTGATTGAATCGGTCGTAATCGATCCCTCTTCTCCTTCTCGTATCTCAGATGAAGGCAATCCCTAAACCCAATCCCTAAAATTCGCTACGGCTTCCAAGTCTTTAAACCCAAACCCTTAACACTTCGAAATGGCGCCCAATTTTTAAAAAATTTACCCGCAATATTTCGATATTGTATATCCGGCATAAACTTATTTCCAGTTGTTGAAGCGTTGCCGTGATTGAATTGAATCGGTCCTAAACTGTTTCAGCCATCCCCAATATCAGAGAAGGTATGTATCCTTACTTAGGAACTCGAACTGTAACTGCAATTATATTTGATTGATTTATTTCATAATTTTCATATAACATTGTTGAAAATGATTGTGGAGGGTCATCTCGTTCTTTGTCGCGGCGGCCTGTGTGTTTATGTCCGTCTAAGTACATATTAATGCTTTATTTAATTCATATTCATATAACATATGTTTATGTCAGTCTAAATACATATTATCCATTTGGTGCATTTCATATAACATTTGTTCGAGAAGTGTGTCTTTTACTTCGTCGCGGCGCCCTTGTGTGTTTGTTTATGTCAGGCGCCCTAATTGGGGGTTACATGCTTTTTTAACTTTAAGGTTTAAGCCTTTGGTACGACCTACCATGATAGGAAATAATTATGAAATCTTCCATGATAGTACATCCCATGATGCTCCATTACATCCCATTATCATCCATTACATGCCATGACGCTCCATTACATGAAATTACATTCCATGACCCTCCCATGACGTGACGAAATTACATCCATGACATGAAATTACATTCCATGATCCTCTCATGACAACAAGAAATTACATTCCATGACATGACGTGAAATTACATTCCATGATCCTCCCATTCCATGATGAAATTACATTCCATGACGAAATTACATTCCATGATCCTCTCATTCCATGACGAAATTACATTCCATGACATGGACTGATCCTCTCATGACAACACGAAATTACATTCCATGACATGAATTACATGCCCAACACGAAAATACATTCGATGATCCCTCCATTACACGAAATTTCATAAACTTACACGGAATTTAATTCCTTGATTGTCCGTTGTCTTTGATGATGACATGTATGGATTTTAATTCCATGATTATGGAACTGATTACAACTGTTGCATACAGCTTCAGGAATATGGTTCTATTGATAGTGAACTACGATGGACAGTGGGAAGATGGACAGTTCAACCATAAAGCTATTTTCTTTTTGTCAGTGACAGTGAAGGAGACTTTAAAAACATTGGCAGAGAAGATATGTAGTCGGTTTGGCTTAAATTCCAATGAAGTTGACTTCAAGATAAGTACTAGAATTGATGGGTCCATTATTGAAATGATTTATGACTTAGATTTCCAGATCTTCGTTTCGCATAACAAAGAGAATCCTAAATGTTATGTGTCTGTGTTTCACAAACAGCTAAGAAGGCAGGTCGAACAGTTAACTGTGCCACCTGATCTGAAATCCAAATCTATGTCCATCACCTTTGGTTCCACTGGTGATCAGGCATGTACGCCACCACCCATGATGAAGTGCAAATCTAAACTCAGCCCTGTTGTGAGTTCATCCGGATACAGTTCCAAAACTGGTAGCAATGAATGTGTTTCGAGTGGTTCCCCTGTTGATGAATCAAATACTCCGCCATCAATCAGGAAGTCTATATTTCCCCGAAGCCCACTCGCTACAGCCGGTAAGAAATCTACTAACGGCAGCAATCCTGGGGGTGTGAATCTTGTCATACATCCGCTGTATGTGGTTCAATCAGATTTTGATAATGCTAATGACGACATAGTTGATTGTCCAACTGTTGTTACGGCTGGAGAAGACGGCATGGGTCAGTCAGCCAACATCAAGTCGTCATTGTATCCTTGGTCGAATGATATCTGTCCACAAAATTTACCGCTACACCCTAGACATGATCACAATCCACTGCACCTTGTTGATCTGATGAGCCCTTCTACCGCAGGTATAAACAAGAATTTATCAGGTCCCGAGTATGAGCTAAAATTGCATCGACGGTCTACAAGACAGAGAAAGTCCATTAAGAAGTATCACCAGGAGACTTGTTCAAATTGCTCTGAAAAGGGACACAGCAGATCAGGGTGCCAGAAACTAGCGTTTGTTGCATCTCGACCAACCAAGCCTCCATGCACCTGTAGTATATGTCATAGACCTGGACACAATAGACAAACTTGTCCCTCTGCCTAATAACTCTAATCCCCTCCATCAGGTGATATCATGACCCAGTTTTGAATGCTGCACCAACAAGGTCTACCAATTTGAAAACCTCTTATCTGCACTCTTAGGTTGATTCACGGACAATGTGCCATTCTACTTTAATTGGTTGTAAGGAAAATGCGTGTAATATGTGATATATTTAATTTTTCTTTCATTCAGTTGTTTGAGCGGTCCCTGCTTGTAATATCACCTTACTATATCGGTTCTGAACTGTTTGACGTTATGTGTAAGTGCCCGTTTATTTACAAACCTCAATTGGGTAGCTAGGTACTCCTTAACTGTGGTCGTTTCCCAAAGAATTTGGAGGCTACTTATCCCCCTTATAAACATCTCCTAAAAAATTGACCGATCTACTTACAAAGATTTTGCAATTTTTAGATGGGTAATCTGTGCTTATCTTTACAAGGGATGTTCACGGGTCTTTCTTGCATAGCAATCCTAGGTATGCACATCTATGTGTGTGCCCAGCAAGGGTATACTTTCATGCGCTAGCCATGTCAAAAAATCCTTTTCTTGCAAGGTTTCGAGTGAGGTAGGAGAGGGTGTAAACCAAACATTCACTTGCATGAGAGAGAAAGAAAGCAATAAATCTTGACCATCTATTTTCATTTATGATTAGGTCTAAAAAATGTAGTGCAAATCTAAGGGGAACAAAAAAGCAGAGGAGAGAATTCTGATCAGTTAACAAGTACGAAATGACAACTTCGTGTACACAGTCTTGTACCAGGCATCGGACTACGTTGTTACCAATGTTGTGAATTGGATAAAAGCAGGCTTTTTTTTAGTTAGCAAGGCAGTAGTAATTTTTATTTTCGCCATCCCCTCTAGGTTGCGGTCCTGTAATCTGTTAGTGCAAAATCGTGCAAGTTTACTGTGCATGATGAATGTTTGTCTGAATCTTCGCGTGGTATATGATCGTGTAATCTATTATTTTAGACTTTTATCGTGTAAGGATTTTTGTTCTTCTATTGTGTTTCGCATCAGTTGTTTGTCTTTTCTTAACGTAAAGTTATGGGGTTATTATTATTAAGGATTATTTACTTTGCACAGACAACATTTGAATCCTTTGCAACCATGCAACTTGGGTGTAGATAGACTCGTCCAGATACCCCAGCGATGATTTTGTTTTTCGAACAATGCATAAACATTGGCTCCAAATACAGACGATGATATCTTTGATTAAAGCTTGTAACTGTTATTCACATAAAACCATTCTTTTCGAAACTAAGAATGGGAACATGAACAAGGAATTAAAGAATATATATTAAACATTTTTAACAATCTCCATTCCATGAATAACCTAACTTTTTTTTTGAGTTCCAGGTACTCGAGTGAGCAAAGTTTCTCCTTGCTTAGAAGCCTTTGCTGACCCGGTGACCGGTGAATGTTTTGTTCTTAAATAAAATGTCCACGACTACAAACTCTCTGTAATATGGATTCTTGATGCGTCGTATTGGGCCTGTTTTCGTTCGGCAAGAATATTTAATTTCCCACGTACATGTGTAATTTGTTCCGTGGTTATTGTCGAGTAAAACCTTTATTTAGTAGTATATTATATATCGATTACTGTATTGGGCTTTGTTTGGTGAAAGACCTTTTCTTTTAGTAAGATGGGCTTTATCCACCTTCAGGACAACAATCGTATGTAATCCATCCGTTTTCTTGTCAATAGAAAGTGTTCTTTTCAGAATCTTTTTTATACATTAGGTTTTATAGTATCTATATTCACCAATATAGTCGTGGGCCTCGTGGCTCATGTTGCATTTTAATTTATTTTAATTTTAGGGTTCAACTACTATATTCTAGTATAGACCGATTATTAATTGGCCATTAGATATAAATTTTTTTATTTATTTTTATTTTTTATTGAAAGAACCATTAGATTTAAATTAAAGATTGAATAAAAACTAAAGATTTAAAAAGCTCAGGCTTTTACTTCTCTTCTTCTACTGATCTCTGTCAAAAACCCGAAAGCAAAACTTATCCCAAACGAAACGAAAAAAAAAAAGAAAAGGGACCGACTCCATGTCTCTATCTCTTCGCCACTAATTATATGGTCAGTTTCAATTATTAACCCTATCTAATGGTGTTATGTCAAATAAGTAAGACAATTTTGTTCCATCGAGCCAACCCCACACAACCTTTATGCCTTTAGTGGTATGTCGCAAATGCATCGTTGTAAACTTCGGATTCTGGATTATTTTTGCCCATGATGGGATACTGAACTTACCATTTGCACACGATAGGTGTGTATCACCATTCCTAGGAGCAAATTATTTTATGATGTGTGAGATATCTAGTTTGGATGTACTTGAGATTTGGTAGAGCACATATATAAATGTTTAATACACACTGAAACCTTTGAATCCGTATCATCCGTTGTTGAAGAACGATGAAGGTGAACCTCACGTAAAAAATGAAAACATGATTGACGACTGATGATGTATTTTGTTGTATTGGAACACAACGAAAACAAAAGCAATAACAAGGGAGATGAAAGTGCAAGGAGTAAGAAAGTTAGGAAGGTCTGCACATATCTGGGATTAAAGCACACACAATTCAAAAGTATTAATCTAAAGATGGAAACCACAGCAGAGGTATCGAATCCACAGGTACCAAGGTTTTGATTGCAGACCAAGCAAATAACCAGCAAATAACCATAAAAAAACAACAAAAAGAAACGGAAAATAACGTACATTACACAATAACAACCATAATCTAAAATCTTTAACTGGATTTAAAATAATTCCTCGAAGTTGATGTCAGATCTCTTTCAATGAAAAAGGTCAGCGTCGCCGGTTGAAACGTTCGCGGAGAGAAACAGCTTTACATGGTTTATCTATTCTCTTTAAGGCCTCTACATCTGTCTCCAGTTGATCAACGCGGGCCTCTAAAGAAATCCTTCCTGCTTTGTTCCTTGAAGCATTTTTTTTCATTACTTCGTCTAATGCTATGAACTCGTCCAGCAGAAATTTCATAGCCTCGGAGTTTCTACTTACCTGGGAAACCACTCGATCCCACCTGCGTAATTCGTTCTCATCGTCCGACTCCATATCTCTGGTATACAAACTTTAGTAGCCAAAGGTAGATGATTGTGACCCACAAACGTTTTAAAGGAAACTAGTACTAAGCTCATTGCGAGTGAATATAAATCCAGTTACATGAGAAAGAATCTGAACAGACAAGCGAACTCAAATAAGCTCTAAAAAACGGAGTTCAAATAAAGTGTTTGGACAAATTTACCCCCTCTTGTACACACGTCCCAATTTGGTTGGTTACACACAAATTGGGACACCATTTTTGGTCACCTATGAATTGTCCAACTGAAACGAGTATGAACCCGATATAGATAAACCTAAATTCCTAGTGAATGGGAGCATACCATATGGCATGGATAATTCATTTGATTGGTTTTATTTCCTTCCCACTTGGCATAGTCCCATTCGGGCGATGGATTGGTTGTGTTAAATAATGTACTATACATATATATACATATATTTACTCATATATATATATATAGAAATGTTGAAGGCAATGCTCACTGATGTAAATATACTGTCCAGGATATTGAATGTGAGTCACTAGTTTTACATGCATTCAAGAGACTACGTATGCAATTTTCAAAACTAGTCGGTGACGTTCAATATCCTCATGAAGTTATATTCAGTTTGCAATGACCAGATCGGAACTGATATATAGAAATGATCAAGTGAGTGCGTGCGCGGTGATCTAAATATATGATCGAGGATAATGAATATGAGCCACTAGTTTTACAACCTTTCACTTGTTTTGAACAAGTGGCTCAGGTTCAATATCTTGATGATGTTATATCAGTGCGCATTTACCAAATCTCGACTATATAATTTTCGGACGTCCAACCACAGCCACACATTAACAGTGAGCCCACAGCCCCACATTAACAAATACCCACACCCAATATGAATGTGTGGTTATGGGTGGTTGTGGGTGGACGTCCTTAACTTATAAATTCAAGACTCTCCTACTTATAGAAGTATTATATATACAGTCTCTATGTCATGCGGACGTCATGATATAACCTCGTTAGCATATTGAATGTGAGCCACTAATTTTGAGAAAAGTCAAATAAGTTAAAACTAGTTGTTGACATTGAATATCCTCATGAAATTATATCAATACGTCCTCATTTCAAAATTTGTTATGATATAGTTGTTTGTTTTTTAAGGCATGTTATATTTTATGGAAATAAATATTTTCACATGTATGCCCTTTTATCTATTATTTGTTATATATTTACATTTTAATATATTATGCCGAATAGCATATTAGTCCCCATAGTTTGCCTTCATCTGCGTTAAGTGTACGATTTTTTGGTATTGAAACTTTCAGTCTATCATTATTCTAACAATATGGATTCCAGTCTCTACTTAACAAATATAACAAATTAACTTGATCAACCCATTCTAAGCATAAGTGGCCTTAAGTATTAAGTGGATAAATCAAACAGGGTCTTAGTGTAAATTTCAACCCAAAAAAGTTATTATGATTGATATAACAAAATATATATATAGGTTAAATTACACTGCACCCCTTAAGGTTTGACCCGAAGTTAGATGGATAAGTTTCACTATTCTACACAAACATCCCTGTTTTACCATCATAAGGTCCAAAATGGCCTTGGGTGTCGGTGACAAAAAACTTTTCTCTTTGTTATTATACAGGGGCATTTTTCGTCTATACAGGGGTGTTAGTCTAGAAAAAGGAAACTTTTCCATCTTAGTGTGTTAAGCCCAAACCTCAAGAGGTGCAGTGTAATTTACCCTATATATATTTTGTTATATGATTTGATTTAAATTTGATATATAAAGAAATAACTAATATGTTTACATTCAATTCTATACTGTACATGTGTACATACACGTCTTATAAATAACAATGCAATTTCAGAGAATCAGAAAAATATAAAAATAAAATAAGGGTATAATTTCACGTCAGTTTGACTTTTTTGACGATTTGTCACCTTTTTAAATGTCTTTCCATGTTAATCACTTCAATCCTTATATTTTGTAAAACTCATCACTTCAGTTCATTTGACCAAATATTTGAAAGTAAACTATTTTAAATCCTATGAAAGTACAATTTTGCCCTTATTAATATTTAATTTTTTAAAATGAAAAACAATAAACTTCTCAATAATAAAATCTTAAATAAATAGGTTACAAAAAAGATAAAAAACAATCTTTTAGCTAAATAATAATTTATAGCTAAGATAATCAATTTAGCTAAATAAATATCCATTACGATAAAAAAATACAAAATAAGAAAAAAAAATGGATTTTTTTATTATTTATTTCAGTTTTTTTTATCTATTTATTTAAGATTTTATTATTGAGATTTTTATTGTTTTTCATTTTAATTTAAAACTAAGATAATCATTTTAGCTAAATTAAATAGTAATAAGGGCAAAAGTTGACTTTTCTAGGTTTGAAATTAGTTGACTTAAAAATATTTGGTTAAATGGACTAAAGTAATTGTATGTAGCACATCCCTTTGAAAAAAATAAGGACTACAGTGATGAATATGGAAAGACATTTATAAATGTGATACATCACTAAAAAAGTGGGACTTCTGTTAAATTCTGCCTAAAATAAGGGTAAAAGAATAAACATAGGGTGTGCCGCCCTCGTCAGAAAATACTTCAGTGGGTCAATATAGGCTAAGGGTACTGAAAAAAAGAATTGTATCCTGTATTGCTGTTTATGTAAATATTTACGATTGTTACACGATGAAGTCTGTTGAGAAACAACCATCAACAATGTTGGTTCAAAGCAGTAATGGTTAAATACAATTTGTACTACTCCCATCTACTTAACTGTCAAATCAATCAGTATTATCATGTCGGGCCAGACCCCATGACCAATTTTCTACTTTTCATCATTACCTATACTGAGTCGCAATCCGGGCAGTGCTTGTACAGCCCAATCTCGCCGGTCCCGGCAGTTGTTGTGGTAATAATTAAAAAAAAAAAAAAAAAAAAATCATTACCCATACCCTATACTTAGAGAACGAAATCTTGGAAATGTGATATGGAAATAGGGTGGGTAGAGTACAGGCAATGATGGTAACATGAGAAAGTGGGTTGAGGGTGGGCAGTGGTTTAGTTGAATGACCAAAATTTAATTGATACGACAGTTAAAATCAGTTCAAGTCAGACGTCAAAATCGGATGGGATATCCCACAGACGTAATAAATGCTCATCCATCCAACGGCGGAAACCCTCCCGTTGTCATCGGTCCTCCTCTGGCTGCCGATCTTTCTGTTCTTCTTGGATTAAAGCTGAGTTGAATGGGTTGTTGAGGATAACACTTTTCTCACCCCCTTCAACGTAGGTAACCATTACCCCCTCCTAAATGGATGACATGTGTCTACGGAGGGGTAACTTTGTCCAATCAATTGGATAAATTTACCCCTTCGTAGACACATATCATCTTATTGGGGGGTGAGCAAAAATGGACTCATTGTTGAGTTGGTTGGGTTGTTCGACTTAGTTGGATTGATGATGTGTCAGAATTTAATTTCTTTGGTGCAACACTCAGCACATGCTGAGTGTTGCACCCGGTTCAGCCAAGTTTTTTTCGTAATACAAATCCGTGTCACCGTAACATATATCAAGGATTCAAGGTTGACTTTACACATCTGGTTCAATGGCAAACGTTATTGTTGATATAGAAGTTTATAGTAAGCATAATGTAAAGGGTTGTACAATAGACATTGTAAACCATCATGTCCAACCCTATAACCTAATTTGGTGCAACCGTTGCCCTAAAACGATGCAACTTCATCAGGATATAATTTGAACATCTCAAAGACTCAAATTCGTTGGATCATCCAATATTTTATTAAATTTTAGGGATGAAATCATAATCAACAGTTTAATGCCATTGTTGCGGCAACTAAAGACTATTGCGCCAGGGTTCCCTTTACAGTGTGGATGAAGCTTGAATTAAGCGCATAATATTTACGCTTGGAGGGAGACCAATTCATGTTCTTTGTTATGTTTGTTAATTGATGTAGTTTGCCTATCCGTTTGAGTAGCCCACCCATTACAACCTTTCGGACATATTCCCACTTCCAATATGGGGTGACATTTTTGGATTTCATCGAGATTTACACGGCTATAGATAATAATTAACATTATTCTGAACCAACAGAAAGTTAAGCTTGCTTGTTTTAGAAGATTATGAATGAGAGCATTTTTATGAACATCGACACCTCCCTCAATTAACAAGTGAAGTTGGTGCATGGTGTTCTTGTACATGTTAAAGGTAAGTGGTCAAATTGGTTTGAAAACTAAGAAAGGTTTTGAGTACATACAAATTTTCTGTTTTTTCAGGGTTGTTTAATAGTTTGTTAACTGTTGTGAAATGTTAATACGTACAAGTTTTTTTCTGAATTTGAAGTGCAAGGTTAGTTTCTGATTCCGAACAATAAAAAAGGGACATAAGTACTTCGTTAAGATTGTACATCACAAAATCGGCAGATGAGTACACACATAAACGAGGTCTGACTTGAAATTTTTAACATGGGTTATAAAACAACAGGCGTTTGTCAAAATTGAAAACAAAATGGCAACAGTAAACCCAACATAAAATGCTACTTGCAAGTCCTGGAATGGATTCTAGGAACAAAACAACCATCAATTGCAGATGCATGTTTGGTGGCGCTCTGGATGTGAGTGTCTGAACGTATTAATGCCTTGAACCCGAAGGTTGATTCTTAAATAACGTATAGCCCTCTTGACGCCGAAGATGGTCGACTAGAGACGTCGACCTGGGATTGCATGCGCTATTTTTTAACCTGTAAACATCTCTCTCCAGTTCCGCCATACGAGATTCAACAACTGTTGATCGAGAACGGGACCGTGCTTCGTGTTTTTCTACTATTTTCTTGTATTCAATGGTAACATCCAGGAGGTCTTTCAGACAGTCAAAGCACCTGGTTACGCAGCAAATCAGTCGATCCAATGCCGTGGATTCGTTCTCATCATCTGACTCCATCTCTACAGACCGAAGTAATATTTTTTTTGCTTCAGAATTTGTAGAGACCGAAGTTATCCTGTTAACGAAATCCGATTGTGAACATATGCTTTTATAGGGGGGCATACAGCGGCACAGCGCACTAATCGGCGGAAACATATCAGACATTTTCCCCTTTAATTTTAACTTTATTGGAAATTAGTGTAATCTTCAAATAGTCATCACCAATGTCATATGTATTTATGTATATAACAATGTCATCAATCATGTAAAGGAAATTGAAACAAATAACACGGTGTGTTCTAATATAAATCTAGAGGGGGGGTGAATAGATTTTACCAAATTTACCCCATTTTCGTGTTTAGTCAAATTACGAAAATGCCCCAAACTAGCCAAAACAATAACAAGTGTAATATGGTGCGGAATTATAAAAGACACTTGGTATTTTCGTGGAAACCCTCACGGGAAAAACCACGGGCTGTATAGTGCGCCACACTTGAACCTCGAATCCACTAAATGTGTAATGATTACAACCTAATCCCGATCAATAATCAACACACCTACCTAATCCCGGTATAAGTGGACCTAGTCCAATTGCTTGCAATCTAAGCAACCTAATCCCGGAAGCTACATGCAAGACTTACTTCTCAATGAAGAGATTACAACCTATGAGAATATTAAATGATATTCAATGAGCAAATAAAGCTAGGTAACCTTAGATGCTTATCTAGGATGAATAGATAACAATAAATGCAATCCTAGATGTCAATAGCTAAATGACATGTCATAAAGCTTAGCAAATCATAGATAAAAATAACCTAGATGTTGCTATCAAAATACATCACTCAAACATGTCAACACAACAATCTCTATTTTGTATCTAGAATATATTCTAAGAGCATACAAATAATATAAGAGATTTCTTTGATAAATAAAACACTAAGCTTAGATGAGATTAGTGAAGAACATACCAAAACAAGTGTGTTGAGCAAAACCCATGCAAGCAAGCATCCTAACTATGCTAGAAAATGCTAGATGATCTTTTGACGCATATGAGAATGGTTTTGTGTGTATAAAAATGAGTTCTTGATTTCTTTTCTCTCAAGTTTCTCTTTTTGAACTTTAGGGTTCTTTAGAATCAGAGAACTAAGTTAGAGAAATGAGAAAGTATAATATATATAGTCATCAAGAACAGGGCATGTGAAAAGACAAGATTGCCCCTGAAAACGCTCAATCGGCGGTTTCATTATGCGGTCGGGGCCGCAGAATCTGACAGCAGAATTGAACCCGAGAAAGAAACCGACCTAAAATATCTAATTCAGCGGTTTCATTCGGCGGCAAGGCCGCCGATCATGACCGCAGAATTCATCCCGAGAATAGGGGAGAAAAAGGCGGTTTCATTCGGCGGTTTCGAAACCGTCGAGTAAACCGTAGAACACAACCCGAGAATAATAAATGCATCAGGTATAAAACAGTGGTTTCAAATCGGCGGCCAGACCGCCGATCTAACCGCAGAATCAGACCAGAGACCTCTGGTCCAAAACGACGGTTTAATCGGCGGCCCTGGCCGCCGATTAAACTGCCGATTCACCAAAAATGGTGAATCCAAGGAGAAAGCCAAGGCTATCACCAAGAGCGGTCTTCGCGCAAAACCAAGCACAAAATCGTGCAAGCGCGGACGTTTCCGAACATACTCGGGAAACGAATTACACGACACAAACAAACACACAACAAGATATAATCAAACAAAGTGCAAGTGTGTAATGTGACATGTGAAGAGTATGCACACAAATGCAAGTATGCTAAGTGTGTGTGTGCTTCTAGATCTCTTCAAAGAAAACTAAGCACTAGAAATATACCTTTGAGTGCTTGTCACCTTGAAGTCTTGAATAGGGCCTTTGATGTTGGTCTTCCATCACCTAATCTACCCTTACAATTCAAACCCCAACTTGTGGTTTGTTCATGAAATAAGCCAATCAATAATGGGAATCCTTACAATCTCCCTCTTTGGCTATTTCGTGACAAAACCACCACTCACATTGATCCTCACAAGATAATTGAAACTACTGGAAATTCTACATTACAAAGTACAAAGAGATAAGAAAATAAAACATCAAGTCTTCAATCTCTTGTAGAATTACCAAACCTTCAAAACAATTAGATTACACTTCCAAAGCAAGTGTATGTGAGTTGATCAAGTGAAAGTAAAACAGGCATTTGCATATTAAACTTTTAAACACAACATCTTGTAATGAATGAGTATGCAATGCTCCCCCTCATTGGGTTACTCCCCCTCAATATGAAATCTCCCCAAATGCACATTAACTACTACAATTTGCAACTCCCCTTAATCCTACTCCCCCTTTTTGTCATGATATAGGCAAAGGAGTAGTCCTCAACCGGGTCACTCATAGCAAAGAGAGATAGTAGCATACAAGATAATGCATAGTCAAAGAAGCCACTTTATGCACTCAATTAATTGGAGAGAATCAAGGAGATTTATTTTATGAAAATGTGTGAAATAAAAATGCTTTGCAAACAAGACATGTTGCATTCAAGTCCAAAATACAATGGTATTTGGCAAAACAAATGACAAAGGTTTAAAATAGAAGTCAAACCAATTTTACCATTTGTCATGAGAGAAGCAAAGATATAGAGAATTTATTGATTTTCATTTTTAACAACAACTATATCCAACTTTATAAGCGAAACATGGCATGAGCGACTTTGCACCCTATTTGATTTTTCCGGGTATGAAACCCGTATGATAGTAACCATGTTCAACAAATAAAGAAAGAGAGACATTTGGATTGAAACATCCTTTGAATGGATACTTGATCCTTTATCAATTTTAGTCTCACTAGCTTTTTCACACATTGTTTTGCATTTAAGAATATGCAATCATCAATTCATGCTTTTCCAATTTAGCATGACATTTGAATTTCATGCTTTTCAAGTTCATTAGCATGTTAATAAAGAATCATCATGTCATGGAAATAACTATAGGTCATTCAAATCATACTTCCTATGAAAATTTCCTAGTCCAAAAATGCATGTTTGAACATAAATATGACATGGATTAAAAACAAAGCATGGTTCACACTTATTGAAATAAAAGCATATATACATATGTCCAACCAAGCTTACTTCAAGCAATTAAAAGAGAAGCACAAGATCTTTCAAATATTTTGCATGCATCTAGTATACAAAAAGCTCTCTTTGCTTGAGTTCCCCTTATGGGGTCAATTACAAAAACTCATCACTCCACAAGACAAATCCCAATAGATCTACTTAGAGTTTTAAATCGAGTAGCATCTAGAGGTTTAGTAAACAAGTCCGCTAGTTGATCATTTGTACCTACATGCTCAAGTACAATGCATTTATTTTCAACTAGTTCTCTAATAAAATGATGACGGATGTCAATATGCTTAGTTCTAGAGTGTTGAACTGGATTCTTGGAAATATTAATAGCACTCATGTTATCACAAAAGAGAGTGAGTGTACCTTGGTTGAATCCGTAGTCTACTAGCATTTTCTTCATCCATAGGAGTTGTGTGCATCCACTCCCCGCGGCTATGTATTCGGCCTCCGCCGTGGACAAGGAAATTGAGTTTTGCTTCTTGCAAAACCAAGAAACAAGATTTTTCCAAGGAAAAAGCAACCACCCGATGTGCTTTTCCTATCATCACAATTTCCCGCCCAATCCGCATCACTAAAGCCTACAAGACTAGCATTAGTGTCAAACGAGTACCAAATCCCATAATTAGAAGTCCCATTCACAAATCGAATGATTCTCTTGACGGAAGAGAGATGGGACTCCTTGGGATCGGATTGGTACCTAGCACACACACCCACACTAAAGGATATATCGGGCCTACTTGCGGTCAAATAAAGCAAGCTTCATATCATGGCCCTATATAGTGTTTGTTCCACACTTTTACCACTAGCATCTTTGCTTAGCTTCAAAGTGGTACTCATGGGTGTATCACAATGCTTGGCTTTTTCAAGACCAAACCTCTTCACTAGGTTTTTGGCATATTTGGCTTGGGTTATGAAGATCCCATCATTCATTTGCCTAATTTGCAAACCTAGGAAGTAACTAAGCTCACCAACAAGACTCATCTCAAATTCATGAGACATAACATCAACAAATTGTTGGACTTTGATGTTGTTGGTGGAGCCAAACACTATATCATCAACATATATTTGAGCTATAAAAAGCTCATCATTGTCTTTCTTGATGAATAGTGTCTTGTCAACACTACCTCTTGTGTAGTCATTGTTGACAAGGAATTGAGTGAGGCGCTCATACCAAGACCTCGGTGCTTGTTTCAACCCATAAAGTGCCTTCTTGAGGCAATAGACATGGTTGGGGTGGTGTGCATCCACAAACCCCTTGGGTTGCTCAACAAACACTTCCTCTTGCAATAAGCCATTGAGGAAGGCACTCTTTACATCCATTTGGTGCAATTTGAACTTGTGCACACAAGAGATGGATAAGAGAAGCCTAATGGACTCTAAGCGGGCAACGGGAGCAAAAGTCTCCTCAAAATCGATACCCTCAATTTGAGAGTACCCTTGTGCAACAAGTCTTGCCTTGTTACGCACTATGTTGCCATCCTCATCGGATTTGTTCCTATATATCCACTTTGTACCTATGACATTTGTGGTCTTAGGCCTAGGAACTAGAGTCCAAACCTCATTCCTTTCGAATTGGTTTAGCTCTTCTTGCATGGCAAGAACCCAAAATTCATCATTTAAAGCTTCATCAATCTTTTTGGGTTCTATTTGAGAGGTGTAGCAAGTGAAGCTAATAAGATTAGCTATTTGCCTTCTAGTCCTAACACCCTCATTCACATCTCCAATAACATCATCTTTGTTATGGAGTCTTCTAACCCATGGAGCGGGTTCATTAGAGTCCAAGTTAGGAACTCTATCAATAGGTTGTGTGTCATTATCAACAACATTGGACGTCCCCACATTAGGAGTCACATCAACCTTCTCCAAAGGAGAGTCATTACTAAAAATTACCTCCTCCTCATGATTACTAGACTTGAGCCTTTCATCATCAAATACGACATTGGATGATTCCATGACACTTAGAGTTTTCTTATTGAAAACTCTATAGGCTCTACTATTTAAGGCATAGCCAATAAAGATACCCTCATCACTCTTGGCATAAAATTTGCCAAGTTGATCTCGGTCATTTAAAATGTAGCATTTGCTTCCAAATGTGTGGAAGTAGCTAACATTTGACCTTTTACCTTTCCATAACTCATAGGAGGTATTCCTAGTACCGGGCCTTAGGAAAACTCTATTTCCTATATAGCAAGCCGTGTTGACGGCTTCGGCCCATAGATTCCTAGGCACATTGTTGCTAAGCAACATCACACGGGCCATCTCTTGAAGGACCCTATTTTTCCTCTCAACAACTCCATTTTGTTGAGGTGTCCTAGGAGCCGAAAACTCATGGGAGATACCTATACTATCACAATAGGTTTCAAATGAAGCATTCTCAAATTCCCTCCCATGATCACTTCTTATCCGTTTTATGCTTTTAATGTTAGAATTCATTTCATTTTGAAGTTTAGTACAAAACATTTTAAACTTATCAAAAGTTTCGGATTTTTCTCTAAGAAAATATGTCCATGTGAACCTAGAGAAATCATCTACACATACAAAAATGTATCTCTTTCCACCCAAGCTCTCGGTTTGCATAGGACCCATAAGATCCATGTGGAGAAGCTCTAGGGGCTCCTTGGTGGAGAGATACTTGCCCTTTTTGTGCATGCCTTTAGTTTGTTTTCCTTGTTGATAAGGTCCACAAATACCATTGGCTTTCTTCCCAAGCTTAGGGAGGCCACACACACATTCAAACTTTTCAAGGGTCCATAGATCCCGAAAGTTCATGTGGCCAAGTCTTTCATGCCACAACTCAATTTGCTCATCCTTGGACACATTGTTTGAGACTATTCTAGCTTCAAGACAATAGCAATTGTCGCTAGATCTCATACCTTTCAATAAGGTTTGTCCATTGGGCTTTAGGATAGAGCAATTATCTTTGCTAAACAAGACGGAATATCCTTCATCAATAAGATGAGAAATGCTAATCAAATTGGCTTTCAAGCCATCAACAAGTAAAGCATTAGATAAGGAGGGTAATCCGGTAACGGAAATGGTTCCTTTCCCTATGACTTTCTTTTTGGATCCATCACCAAAGGTGACATTTCCTCCTTCCTCCATAACAAGAGTCTCAAAGAAACTCTTGTTTCCCGTCATGTGCCTAGAACACCCACTATCAAGATACCAAAGATTAGAAGAATTTGCCTTTAAGGCAATTTTTGCAACATGGCAAACATTTTCATTCTTTCTAACCCACTTAAGAACAACATTTTCTTTCTTAATGGTCTTTGGTACATGGGCTCTAGTAATCCTAGGATCATGCAAATTAGTCTTATTATTCCTAGGAACATGCATCTTGGCTCTTATCTTTCTTTTTTCAATCATGCTTCGAGTTCTACACATTTTTATATAACGAAAGCAATTTGGTTGAATGTGACCATTAAAACCACAAAAATGACAAATTGGAATGAAATGAGAAATCATACCATTGCCTTGAGCATTTATGGGAGCCTTCCCTTGTCTTTGTGGTTGAGTGGGTTCAATCCATCTCCTTTGTTGAACCGGTCTATCTTGCTTCCAATGTTGGACTTGCATGATTGTCTTCTTCCCTTTTTGAGCCAAATGATGAGGAATGTTGGCTTAAGGTTGCCTTCTTGACACCACCTTCACTTGTGCACTTTTGGAACATTGTCTTAGATCTATCTTCTTCCTAGGAGTGTGCACCGGTGAAGCTTCTATGTTGCCCAAGCCCTTAACAAACACGGTCTTCTTAGAGGAGGAGGTCTCTTGACTATCTTCAAACCCTAGACCTCTCTTGTCACATGGACTCTTTCCAACACCAAGCATGTGGTCTAACTTTTTGGTGCTAGAGTCCATCCTAGTAAGTGACTTCTTAGCTTGATCAAGCTCCCTCTTCAAACCTTCTTCATTCCTCCTAGATAAAGCTAACTCCTCTCTTAGCTTATCTTCTCTCTTCTTAAGTCTTTCCACTTCTTCACTTAAGTGGTCATTGTGAGATGAGAGCTCAAGATTTTCTTCTCTCAACATCTTGATTTTCTTAGTGGTTTTCATCTCTAAGCTCCTAAACTCCTTAAGATATTCAACTAACACTTCTTTCTCCACATATCCATTAGTGGAGTTAGCATCGGAGTCATCTTCACTAAAATCACTTTCCATTTGACTCTCTTCCTTTTTTTCACTACCACTTTTGCTCTTGTGAGAGGAGGCAAAGGCTAGGAAGTTAGCCATGATGTCTTCATCATCCGAAGACTCATCTTCTTCATTGGAGTCATCACTACTTCCACTCCAAGTGGCGGCCATCACTTTTCCCTTTTTCTTTTCCTTGTGATTTGCACAATCGGGAGCAAAGTGACCAATTCCACCACACTCAAAGCAACAGACCCCTTTTCTTTCGGTCTTCTCTTGCCTTGGTTCAAACTTCTTGAAGGGACCCTTCTTCTTCAAGTCTTGGCCTCTCATACCAAATCCTCTCTTCCCAAACTTCATAACCTTATTGAATCTTTTCACAAATAAGGCCATGTCTTCATCCGAGTCATTCTTCACCTCCTTTTCATCCTTTGATGCTTTCAAAGCAATTCCCTTTTGCTTTTTAGGAGGAGTAGAGATAGGAGCCTTCCTAGACTCGTAAGCGAGAAGTCTTCTAATGACTTCGCTCGGCTTCATATCCTTATAGCCACTATTTTCCTCTAAAGCCGTCACCTTAGACTCGAATTTATCGGGGAGAGATCTCATAATTTTATGCTTGATTCTCCTATCCGAATACGGGTCTCCTAGTTGATGACTTTGATTCACAATGTCCATCAACTTTACTTGGAAGTCATTGAAGTGCTCATGCTCTTCCATCCTAATAGTCTCAAAACTAGTTTGGAGGACTTGTAGTTTTGAATCCTTGACCACTTCGGTTCCTTCATGAGCCGTCTCTAGGATTTCCCATGCCTCTTTGGCAATCCTAGTAATTTGAACTAACTTGTATTGGTTCTCATCCATGGCACATAGGATGGCATGCATTGCCTTCCTATTCCACTTAGAAGTCTCAAACTCTCCATTAGTCCATTGTGCCTTAGGCTTGAGAACTTCTTCTCCACCACCCGTGGGAGTCATCATGGGAGGAGCGTATCCATCTTCAATGGCCATCCATGCCCTATCATAGATTTGGCATAAGTACGCCTCCATCTTCCCCTTCCATGAGGAGTAGTTATCACTGGTGAGGAGAGGAGGACGCGTGCTAGAAGCACCTTCGTTGTTGCCACCGTTTCCACTCATTGTGAATATGAATGAAATGAAATGAATGCAAAATGTATGAATGAACAAAAATCACACAAATGCAAAACACACCAAAATGAGCAAGGATAACCTATGTATATCTAGGAACCCGCTCTGATACCAATTGAAACAAATAACACGGTGTGTTCTAATATAAATCTAGAGGGGGGATGAATAGATTTTACCAAATTTACCCCATTTTCCCGTTTAGTCAAATTACGAAAATGCCCCAAACTAGCCAAAACAATAACAAGTGTAATATGGTGCGGAATTATAAAAGACACTTGATATTTACGTGGAAACCCTCACGGGAAAAACCACGGGCTGTATAGTGCGCCACACTCGAACCTCGAATCCACTAAATGTGTAATGATTACAACCTAATCCCGGAAGCTACATGCAAGACTTACTTCTCAATGAAGAGATTACAACCTATGAGAATATTAAATGATATTCAATGAGCAAATAAAGCTAGGTAACCTTAGATGCTTATCTAGGATGAATAGATAACAATAAATGCAATCCTAGATGTCAATAGCTAAATGACATGTCATAAAGCTTAGCAAATCATAGATAAAAATAACCTAGATGTTGCTATCAAAATACATCACTCAAACATGTCAACACAACAATTTCTATTTTGTATCTAGAATATATTCTAAGAGCATACAAATAATATAAGAGATTTATTTGATAAATAAAACACTAAGCTTAGATGAGATTAGTGAAGAACATACCAAAGCAAGTGTGTTGAGCAAAACCCATGCAAGCAAGCATCCTAACTATGCTAGAAAATGCTAGATGATCTTTTGACGCATATGAGAATGGTTTTGTGTGTATAAAAATGAGTTCTTGATTTCTTTTCTCTCAAGTTTCTCTTTTTGAACTTTAGGGTTCTTTAGAATCAGAGAACTAAGTTAGAGAAATGAGAAAGTATGATATATATAGTCATCAAGAACAGAGCATGTGAAAAGACAAGATTGCCCCTGAAAACGCTCAATCGGCGGTTTCATTATGCGGTCGGGGCTGCAGAATCTGACCGCAGAATTGAACCCGAGAAAGAAACCGACCTAAAATATCTAATTCGGTGGTTTCATTAGGCGGCAAGGCCGCCGATCATGACAGCAGAATTCATCCCGAGAACAGGGGAGAAAGCGGTGGTTTCATTCGGCGGTTTCGAAACCGCCGAGTAAACCGCAGAACACAACCCGAGAATAATAAATGCATCAGGTATGAAACGGCGGTTTCAAATCGGCGGCCAGACCGCCGATCTAACCGCAGAATCAGACCAGAGACCTCTGGTCCAAAACGGCGGTTTCATTCGGCGGCCAGGGCCGCCGATTAAACCGCCGATTCACCAAAAGTGGTGAATCCAAGGAGAAAGCCAAGGCTATCACCAAAAGCGGTCTTCGCGCAAAACCAAGTACAAAATCGTTCAAGCGCGGACGTTTCCGAACATACTCGGGAAACGAATTACACAACACAAACAAACACACAACAAGATATAATCAAACAAAGTGCAAGTGTGTAATGTGACATGTGAAGAGTATGCACACAAATGCAAGTATGCTAAGTGTGTGTGTGCTTCTAGATCTCTTCAAAGAAAACTAAGCACTAGAAATATACCTTTGAGTGCTTGTCACCTTGAGGTCTTGAATAGGGCATTTGATGTTGGTCTTCCATCACCTAATCTACCCTTACAATTCAAACCCCAACTTGTGGTTTGTTCACGAAATAAGCCAATCAATAATGGGAATCCGTACAAAAATAAATTTGTTGGTTGTCCACATGATTTCCATAATTTTACATGGTATTACATGTCCATAATACTGATATTATGTATTTTTTTGTTTTCCCTATTTTAGTTAAATTATAGTAGTTACCTTGCTCCCTACGATATGTTTGGTATGAGGGACGGGACAACTTTTTGTTATCCCACATTTGCCGCGCCATTAGAATGGGACAGGACAAGACAATGTGGGACAACAATGTAGGACAAAAACCACCATATTTTGTCCCTTCCAAGTACAGATGCACAATTTCCCCCGGGACCCCAATTCCCTGCGTCCCCATCCCCATCCCCATTAGGGGATTTTTTTTTTGGGGGGAAATGGGGAAATGGTGAGGGATAGGGATGAAAATCATCCCCAAATTGAAATGGGGATGGGGAGGAATGGGGGGACCCCTCCCCATCCCCATTTCCCCATTTTCCCCACAATTATATTGAAATGGGGATGGGGATGGGTGGGAGGTCCCCCGTTCCCATTTCCCCATTTCCCCCAAACATATATAAATATAATTATAATATATATATATATTTAATATATTTTTTATTCTTTGAAAACCCTAAATCCCTAAGTATATATACACATTTTATATAAAATGCATTAATGAATTTTATTTTGTATTTGTAATGGAATGTTTGTTTGTTTTAGTTATATTTTGTAGTTTTTAGTCAAATGGGAAAATAGGAGAACCGGGGAAACGGAGACATGGGAAAAAACGGAGAAATATGGGAAAAATGGGGAATTAGGGATGGGGATAGATATAGGTCCCCCCAATATTTCCCATCCCCTTTTTCCCCGAACAGGGAAACGGGGCGGTTTTGTGGAAGGGTTTGGGAAGTGGGGATGGGGGGACAAAATTTCCCATCCCCAATTTCCCTAAATTGGGAAACGGGGGGGTATTGAGGAAGGGCCTGGGAAGTGGGGATGGGGATGGGGGGACCTATATCCATCCTCATTCCCCAAATGTGCATCTCTACTCCCATATTCCCTAGGACAAGGTTGTTCAATGACATGGGACAAGTACAAAAAGACTATTTTACCCTTTAAATTTTCTATAAATTGTTAAACATGTTTAATAATATATTATTTTAAATTATATTATATATTATGTATAATATGTATTTAGATTATTTTAGTATATATATCAAAATAATATATATTATAATATTATATATTATATATTATTATCTGTTTATATAATATATTATATATTATTATATATATATTTTACCTTTATATTATATTATATTATAATATTATATAATTGTTAAATTATAATATATATAAGAGGGGTACTATAGTAATTTGAACTTCTTGTCCCGTCCTGTCCCAGCCATACCAATCGCATAACATTACAGTTAAGAGTTATGTCCTAGACCTTCCAAACACAATATAGAACAACTTATCTTGTCCTGTCATGTTCTGTCCCATCTCCGTGCCAAACGCACCCTTAGGGTGCGTTTGGTACACGTTTAGGGATAGGATAACGTGGGACAGTTTCTTCGTATCCCACATTTGGTGCAACTTTAGCATGGGAGATAACGGGACAAGGTGGGATGAAAATCAACAAATTTTGTGGCACCCAAGACCCTAGCCCAGACTAGTCTCATACTCTATACAAGAATCGGAACCACCTTTTAACCCTTACAATCTTTAAAAAAGCACTGACTTGTGCAATATTATATATATATATATAAGAACTCCCGATCTGGTTAGTGCATCCTCCTAAACAGAATTTTCCTAATAAAATCTTATAAATATTATTTTATTAATTATTATAATATTTAAATCATATTATATAATCATATGAGGTGCACTGTGGTCATTTCGATCTCTTGAATATGACAGAATCTTGCATGCACCCGGTGCATTGCACTCATCCAATGGGTGCATGCCATGTGGCAAGGACAACCAATCGAATTAGTTCTCCCAGGCACGTCGTATGCATGCAAGATTGTCTCCATACCGTTTAGATAGATACAGTGAATTATACCCTAATAATGATTTCAATTAACTCCAAAATTAAAGTTTAGCTTTAGGTTGTAGAAGCCCCGAGGGTAATAAGGATTAGAGCAATTTGAAAGTTTCACAACCAAATGATGTGAAATTAAAATAGCATGTTTTTGAAATATACACCGACACTGATTGTGTTTACATTCCGATGAGATCACTTTTCTTGTGTGCTTACGCATGCACCGAATTGTTAGGGCTAAAGTTCTCCTCTCTCCCAAAAGAACTTATAAATTTTGTAATAGTGCAAAACTTATATAATTTTTTCCACTACCTTTATATTTAACAAATTTGGTTTACATAGTTATAGTGCTTGCAAAATTATCAATTTGGATTTCTTGGTATCTTTGAATGAACTTATTATCCACACAAAATTTAATATGAAAAGCCATATAAATCGATGTGATTTCACATACAGGTGTGGACAGAGGTTTAAGCGAGGGATCCCTCAGTTGACGGTAGGGGTGTCCAGGATCCAAACCAATCCAATACGATCCGTTAGATCAGATCCAATCCATTGGATTAGATCGGATCCAGAGAGGTGATTGGATCGGATTGGATCATAAATTCTAAAATCCATTGGATTAGATCGGATCTTGGATTTCCATTTGAAAATCCGCCGAATCCGTCAATCCGCCTAAAATATTAGGCCTTATTTTTATATTGGGCAATTTAGTTTATCCACTACTTTCTAATGTAAAGACCTAACCAAAATACAATTTTAAATGTTAATATTTTGGGTTTTCTTTCTCAATTTCTTTATAGCCAACAATCCACCATTTTCTTTTCTTCTATTCTTCTTCATCAACATCACGGCTTATTAAGTTTACATTTGGAGCTGATGAATAATGTTTATAAACTTTTTGAATTATATAAAGTTTACAAGTTATGTCATGTATTTTTTTAATGTTAATTTTATTTGAGTTAATTAGTAATGTTTAAATAATTTATTTGATTTTATTTATTTCAGATTATAACTTTTATATATTACGATTGACTTTATATTAATTCAATCCATCGGATCATATTGGATCGGATCGGATTAAAGTATTTTATAATCGGATCGGATTGGATCGGATGAAATATTAATTGGATCGGATTGGATTGGATCCCGCTATAAAATTGGATCGGATCGGATTGCAATTTCTTTGATCCAATCGGATCGGATTGGATCTTGGATCATGGTAACTCCATTGGATCCGATCCGCCGCACACCCCTAGTTGACGGTTAGTTTAATACATCGATAAACACTAGATTTGGTCAACTTAGAACCTTCCATAGAAAAAAGAAATTGTTTAATGTAGATATTTGTATTGGGAATTTTACATGCATGTAAATACATGTAGAGAATTTACAACATTGTAGATACATATAATAAAAACAATGAATTATTTTTTTAATTATTACATAAAACGCAATAATACAATACAACTTCTTAGCTATCCATGATCTATGGATACTTATTTTAGTTTGATATTATTTTCTTATTATAAAACATGATTTTCATTTATGTTTTTCATCTTGTTATTATTTATTTGTTTATATTACGTTTCTTTTTTTAATTTCTTCTTAATATATAATATTATTTAGTTCATTTACAACAAATGTTTTTTTTTGTTTTATTTTATACAGTAAACATTGCTATAGTATCGATTTTTCTTAACATAAGTTTAATTCAAATACAACTAATAAAAATATGAATTATAAACTTAATTATTACTTTGTAAACGATAATACAATACATATATAATTTACAATACGTTCATTTATTATAAAACTAATACATGATAAAAAATGACTTATATCCTTATTTTTTAAATACAATTTGGATAAAAACAAGGTAATAATTAATCTTTTCAAATTTCCAATGTTTATTATTCAAGTTGAATCTACAATTCAACCTACCACGCGGATCATCTTTTCCAAAAGTTTAATTCAAATACAACTAATTTTTAAGAATATACATAGGTAAGTGAGATAAATTATGGAGTCCATTTTTCTCACCCACACTATCTACGGTGAGCCATTACCACCCATCCCAGTTGTTAACACCTGTCCTAAACTCAACCCAAAGTCTGAAGTTACCCCAAAGTTAACTCAAGTTTTGCACATGTGTCAACACTTGAAGTGGGTGTTAATGGCTCACCCTAGTTAGTGTGGGTGAGCAAAAATGCACCCATTTTTATGATACATGTGTATCCATTCATCAAATGACAACTCACCTGCCACATGTTGGCCACTGTCTTTTGTTTATGTCTAAGTAATGACAACTCACCTGCCACATGTGTTGGCCATTGTCTTTTCTCGATATTGCCTTGTAATCTTAAAATTTCTCATCATCACTCCTGATCCTTATTTGTAATGTTATCTTTTTAACCATTTCATCCAAAATATTTGTACTCATGGTTATATTTGCCTGTTTATATGCGTTGAATATTTAACTTCAAAGAAAAAGAAAAAAACAATAAAAAATAAAAATAAAAATAAAAATTTATATATATAATTATCATTCATTTCCTACCTTTCGGACATGGTTAAATCGTGTAAACTTGTAGTTTTTTCTTCATCTTGTGATGAACCATATAGTATTCCTTCTCAACTATTCAACTAACAAGCTTTTGTTCAAAACGTAGGGTAATTACAAATTACCTACTATCATGTAATGATGTTGCCCCTTGTACAAACCTGTGAAATAAATAAATTAATTAATCAGTTCAGTTGAAATAAAAAACAAGATGGAAACTCGGTTCGGTTCCCTATTGACAATGACCGAAGATATAATATATCGCGCTTCTGCACGTAATCGAACTGATCTTGACGTCTGTAGTTGACGGATGTGCCGACCCTAGTCCATCGCCTTTTCAGGTGAACTGTAAATTGAGTGTTCACATCAACGAACTATTCACACTGTTTCACAGGAGTGGGTGCATTGAGCTTTAAACGTGTTTGGGAATATTTCTTATATTTAATGACAGTTGACTTACAGATAATATTTAGTAATTTATGAAATTTTTTTACTATTGCACAGGGGCCTACATGCTTATCGAAACTCGTCACACGTGAAATTGTTTGTGTTTATCGACTAATTTTTTATTTATTTGGAAAAGCTCTGTTATTGAGCATGCTGGCTGGACTTCCTCCAGGCACCCATCAGTCCCATCAACCTGTCCCCTCTCCAACTACAGAAACTCATCGCAGCTAAATGTGCCAAGACCCTGCGAGAATTGGACTCTACTAGCACAGCCCGGAAACTGCTCCCACTAATAAAGGGGAGACTGGAGAGAGCACCCTCACTTGATAGCCAAGGAGGGACAAAGAATATATGTAATATATACATGGGTGCCATGGGAATTGAACCATGGTGGTGGATGCTCCATTTGGAGGGTCCAACCACATTGGCAAGAGCCCAATAGCGGATTTCATTGTATATTACATAAGTACAATGGTAATTCAGAATATGAATATAGATGATATCCAAAAAAATGATTTCTCATTAGATCTAGGAGTTTTACGCACCCTTACAGTACAGTATGACACATTCATCTGTAATACGAGAAACACTTGCATGGGACGGTATCATTGACGTGGCATCGGGACCGTCCAATGAATGTATGTCATATAAATCTTGGGAGTAAAAATATATTTTAAAGTCCCATGTGGCATACATTCATTGGCCGGTACCATTGCCATATCAATGAAACCGTCCCATTCAAGTTTTTCTCCTTTACTACAAACAATGAGTATTTATTTGGTTTTTCGAAGGGGCGCGACTGTCTACTGAGGCCTTCATTGCAATGACAAATATCAAAACCAAGGTCATACCAAATTGCTACTGTATCAAACCTAACGACCATATTGTGGCGACCGTAGGTCAAGTGGATAGCAAGGGGGGAATGATAAAGGTTACCCCGTTCTTGCTGCCATGTCGACACACATCCGGAAAATGGAAGAACTCAGAGATGTCATCATAAAATTTCAACATACGACTCCGGCGGGGAGACATCGAGTTTACAGCGATTGTCCTATGGACATAGATTCGTTACGGATACAATTATTCGAACTCATTGAAGAGTCACGCCGTCTTTTAGCACAGCTCGATGAACAGTTTGGTTTTCCTGCAGGACCGTCATCCCTTCCGGCGAACTGATCAACCAAGTCCTACATGTTATTTCAATGATCTGTGCCTATTTTAATTTTTTATCTTTCATCTGGTTGTTTTGTTTATACTGTCTTTAAGTTTAAACGAAGGCGATTGTATTTGCATCCACTAACTAAACATAACTCCGTTTCATGTGTTCACTATCTTAGGGGAGGTAATGAGTCGCCGGATACACGAGGCATTGTACTTACCTTATTTTCAATTATATAAATTTATGATTAGTTTATCAAATGATAAGGATTATATACAAAATCGGTTGTGAACAAAGTGTTGTTACCTGTATCCATCTATTTTCACGCTATTGTCTTTTGCATTATATATTCATTTGAAGTCTACACCTACAAAATCAAAGGGAAAAACCAAATAACACACGATGACACGTCGTAATCAAATAAAACACGAGGGCAGATTAAATGATGCAATACATAGTGTAGGAGAAGATATCAACTATGAAGAGAGGTATGTGTAAAAGTTGTGACAAGGGTATTCATGTTCATCAGAGATATACCAAATTTATAACTATTCATCCCTGCACTGCATAGTAGCCAAACCCCCTCATTTATCCCAAAAAATTTATCCATTACCATAAGGGTACCCGTAATCAATGATCTTAAATAATTAGATAAGATATATTTTGGTCCTAACTTATTGATTTCTGATTTTTATTTGAAAATAAAACCTTTTTGCCATTGTTTTAAATAATAGTTTCGGACACGTGGTAGCATTTTGGGAGGGGGGTTATGCTTACCTCTAGTTAAAGTGGGTAAGCAAAAATACACTCGTTAAAGTGGGTGAGCAAAGTTGTACTACAGGGTTCCACCCTTACAATAGAGAGTACAACTTTGCTCACCTCCTTTAACTGGAGGTAACCATTAACCCTCACCCCAAATGTTGACACGTGTCCTAAACCTTGAGTTAACTTTGAACTTTGGGTTAAGTTTGGGACACGTGTTAAACACTTGGGGTGGGGGTAATGGTGTCCCAAACTTAACCCAAAGTTCAAAGTTAACTCAAGGTTTAGGACACGTGTCAACATTTGGGGTGGGGGGTAATGGTTACCTCCAGTTAAAGGAGGTGAGCAAAGTTGTACTCCCCAATTAACCCTTCAAATAGTCTCTCCCTAAACTCACACCATCCTCATTTCACTCCACCCGTCTTTATTGTGAATCAGCCTTCAGAAGTTTTTTTTGGCCTCTAGCACATGCTTCATTCCTCCCGTAGTTTAAAGTGTTTGCTTCCATGCAACATCTTTTCCTAATCACCCTTAAATTAGTATCATCCCCTCTTCCCAATCACCCTTGAACTAGTCTCTCCCTAACTGACACCCTCCGTTCGTCGCTCCACCTGTGTTCATTATTAATCCGCCTTCTCAATCTCCTGTTTCCATTGTTCACACCCAACTGTTTCTTTTGCCTGTACTGAACATGGTTCGTTCCTCACGTAGCGTAAACTTGTTGCTGCCGTGGAACATCTCTTCCCAATCACCCTTGAAATAGTATCTTCCCATCTTCCCAACCCACAACCTCGTATCACTCCACACGTGTTGTATTTTGGGTTGCTGTTTAAATTTTTTGTTTCACCTCTGATTCTGAATATTGAGTTAGGTTTCTTCGATTACCCCGGTAATGGAGCAGAAATTGTCGTTGGAAGAAACTGCGGGTCCTATCTCTTCTAAAGGAAGAATACCTCAGGGGAGGCCAGGCTATGAAACAATGGGCAAAAAGTGCGTATTCAAGGCGAACCACTTTCTAAAACAAGTGGCGAACAGAGACATCCATGACTATGATGTTGGGTGGATGAGACATTGATATTTCTGACGATAGCCCTAGGTGACGACGTGGTCAATTACTTGGAGAAGGTTCGGGCCATCCAAAGCATTGCTTTGATCACGGTGTATCTGGTGTATCTGCAGAACCGAGTATATATATGGATATATATTTACAATTTGAGCAGATATGTTGGGAGTATGAAAATAGTAGGAGGGATTAGTCTGAATAAACAACAGAAGGTTTGAACATACGATTTGTAGAGGTAAGAAAAGCTGAAGTTTTAAAAACAAGTGTTTAGCGTCGCCGAATAGTAGACTTCAGCACTGAACGGTGCTGTCTGAATCTGTATCTGTGTTTTTTAACTGGAAAGGCACCGTTACATAACGTCAATAGGTCTATGTGATATCAGTTTACCTACAAGATGGTCTCAATTTTTTTATTAACGTTTATATCGAATTTGGTTATCATTGTTCAGTAATATTGAATATTACACATGTTTCGGCAATGGACAATTTTTATTAGTACATTTGTGGCGGTCACACAATTCCTTTATTATGGTTCAATATTTGAAAATTAATGTGACGTCGTTTCATTTATAGAAAAAATTACAGCAAATAATTGTAAAAATATTGTTTCACAATTTTCAAAATTTCACACTACTCGAGTACTTGGGAGGTGGACGAACATATTTCATAAAATTTTTGTACGGTATAGAGTTCATTCATGACAGACAAATATTGTCTGGTTTCGAATTTTAAAATGTTAATAGTTGTGAAGAAATAAAGAATTATTGTATATAAGTGCACTGAACACAGAAGGGTCACCATGTGGAATCAATGTTATATCACCGTTTCAATTATTTAATACCTACTGACTTATTTATATTTATTAATTTCATTATATACTACCTATAACCTACTGACTTTTTTATATTTATTAATTTAATTATATATGAAAGACGAAGAATACCAACAACTCTTCACAGGAATGTTTTCGAAGAGATACACACCACTCTATTTATCTGTTGGTAACCCAAACAATTGATTAATGTAAGTACAATTAAAATGGATTTAAAAAAAACAAATTAATGATCCAAAGTTCCAAACCTTTTCGATTCACAAAAGACACATTTACACCTGACACAACTCCCGCTGAAATTAATTAGTAATAATAAATGACCATTCGGAAATGAGTAGCCACACCCTTTAACAGAATGAGAATATCTATGCTTTGGGAGAAGATGAGCATATTAATGCTAATTGACTATTTAATTGTTCAATTAAAAAAAATATATCATATTTCTTAACACGTGGGGTCGTCGGTAGATAAGAAATTGCAAATGTCGGAAATCAATTGAAGATGAAAATTACTATAAGAGGAAACAACTGCAAAAATGTCAAAATTACCGTCATCAGTTGATCACAACCATCACTTCTAGGACTTATTACTAACATACCGTGTTATGACAGTAATGTATTGATCGTGTAAGTATTATCTTCGGAATGGTTTTATATATTAATTAAATTCATCTATTTTCCGAATTGATTACACATTGTGGCCCATTACAAAAAACTACCACATCACGTTATATCATTGAGTTGTGGCAATCCAATTCCAGCACAGTCAATCAGTCATTAAAGAGGTTAGCTTACGAAATTCATTTCAAACAATTGTCAGATTCACATTCTTTTTGAGGTTCTCTTACCATATGTACCCAACTTAGTATTTAACACATCAATCCGGTTTCAAGTTCAACATCAGTCATTTTGTTTGGTTCAATCTGAATGCTTTGTTTTAATCTTTCTATGTTCGTGTCTTCTGGATAGGGGTTAAAGTACCGAAAATCGAAATTGCTGCTGACATAATTGTTTTTTGCCTGCCTATTGACCATAATGACGTTTGATGTGATGGGCCAATGTGATATTGACAACCCAAATCCAATGGGCACGCTATTATGGGGATACGCAATGCCGGTCTACAAGAATACTCATTACCTCTTCATGTAGCGTTACAAAACAGGAATGGACGGTTGAATCTATGTTATGCAATATAAATTGCCTCACCAAATCCTTAAGCTCCCAATGCAATATCTTGTAATAATTATCTTCTGTACACTCGTACAGTTCATCCAATCCCAAACTGTTCATTAATTTACACATAACATTTCATTGTCCGATAACTTGATGTTACGGCCATCAAGTTTTAGATGATTTGGACCGTCCCAGGCAAGATCTTCTCGTATTGGACATGTTAATTTAAAAAGGTGGGATTTTAGGTGGGATGTTTAGCATTATTGTTTAAATAATAATAACAATTTAGTTATGAACTCCTTCTGGATGATAAACGTTAATTACAAATTAAAAGTATGAGGATTTCAAAACACCATTAATCAACTCATATAATCTAAACGATTGGCTTATGCATTTTGTGTTAAAATTTTTTTCCCATAATCAATAGAAACGCTGATGTGGCATTATTTACAAACTCGAAAAGCCATATTTGCCCATTGCCGATGCTCTATATATATGAAATTGCCTAAAAGTATTTTCTATCGTAATATTGGATTGACATTACACATTCTAACTAAACTTAGTTGAAAACTTCAAATACAGTAAGAACAGTAACCACACGGTTGTTTGACGCCATCTTTTTTCGGAATGGATAGGAATTCCCAAGGTGAACCAGCAGTGCCCTGAGATCGCATATACTCCTTCCTCAATGCCATTTTACAAGTATTCAGTGAATTGGAGGACGTGCGAACTCAATTTTCAGGGAATTTCAACACTGACGTGGTTTTGTTATAGACAAAGTTCATCCAGGTAATTGATGACACACAGAGACTGATCGCGGACTTTAAGAGGTAGATGAGTCGTCCTGTAAGCTCAGTACCGTCTCATCCTTCCCATTAGGTTATGCACATTTACTGTAAAATAACACATGTATGCTTTTTGTTCTCACCGAGTTTTCAACTGTTACGTAACGAAATTTTGACTTCTGGGTTGAGCTACTTTATATTACGGTGGAAGTTGGGATGCGATGTTTATAAGTTTCGAATATGTAAAAAAAATTCTGAGACCTTGTGTTTTCTATGTTCTGCTCTTTGAATTATGTGCAGTGGTTTAGAAATGAAATGTCGTACATAAATGTTTGCATCCGTAGTCAATTTCTTGTATGAGTTTACGATTACATGAGGAAGACAAATCAAATGACACGACACATGCGTTTAAACTGTCTTCACGCTTCTATTTACTACCAGGCAATTCTACTCATTAACAGAATTATTGTTTGTTTTAATTTATTATTCACAGGGATTTTCTGGTATTGCATTCCCAGTATATACAAATTTTAGGGGACAAAGGGGTTACACTTGGTATCGGCGATTCATTAAACGAAGATTATATATTAGTATTGTAAGTGCCTCATTTTTTAATTGGCTTATTTCGTTGACAAAATCACAATGGGGTTCAATCTTGTAAGGGTAGCTTAGGATTGAAGTTTTTCTCCTCAAGTGCTTAAGGACCTCATTGTGGATTTCGAAAGCATCATGAAAGGTATAATCTTGTTCTTGACTCTCTTTGAAGAGATTTAGTTGCACACACACACTCTCTAGCATGCATGTGTGATATTTACTTCTTGGTTTGGTTGTATTTCACATCCTTCACACTTGCACATTCTTTGTTGTTGTTTTAGCTTGTTTTGTGTGTGTGTGCGCTGGTGCCCTGGCGTGGGTTACCAGCGCAGCCTGACCAGCGCTTCTCTCCCAGAGAAGTGTCGCTGGTCGTGCGCCTGGGGCTTGCGCGGGTGTCCAGCGCAAGTTGTGCGCTTGGCTGTGCGCGGGTGACTTGCGCCGGTGACCAGCGCAGCCTCACCAGCGCAACTCTCCCAGAGAATTGCCGCTGGTCGTGCGCCTGTGGCGTGCGCTGGTGACCAGCGCAATTTGTGCGCTTGGGCTGTGCGCTGGTGTCGTGCGCGGGTGACCAGCGCAACCTCACCAGCGCCAATGACGGAATCTGAAACGTTTTTTTCAAAACGACCTCACTTTGTTTGGATCTCATATATATACATCTTGTTTGGCCTTGGCTCGTTTTAGTGAGCAAAAATTACATCTTTTGAGAGCTTCTAAGTGTCTTCAAAGCCAAGGTATCAAGAACACCTTTTTATTACTCCAAACATCAAAACCCATCATTCTTGCATGATTCATTCATCATCTAGCATGTTCTAGTATGATTCTCTTAGGGTTTTCATCTTGCTCATATGACTTGTAGTTAGAACATCTCTTGCATCATGTCACATGTTCTTTCTCTATAAGATTGCTCATTTATTACTTGAATAGGTTCAAGATTGCTCTTTGATGACTTGACTTAGGTTCAAGATTGTGTTAGTGTGTTTTGTGTGTTGTATTGTGGTAGATATTGCATATAGGACTTTGTTTGCCTATTTTGTTATGTTTTATGCATGCCACTTAGTTATATGATATCTAGGAATGTCTAACATGTTCATTCATGCCTAGATAAGCTAAAATGTCTAACCTTGCATTTTGAGCATCTTGAATATTGCACATATTCACACTAGGTTGTTTTATCTCTTCACTTAGAGTCAAGTCTTGTATTTGCCTTGTTGGTAGTTTGCAAGCATGAACTAGGTTCACTTCTAAAGGCCCGTGGGTAGCAAAGACGGATTAGTAATCTTAGGTGTGATGCGGTCAACCTAGATTGTAATCGTATTTGCAAGTAGTGGATTGAGGTTCTAGTGTGGCGCACTAAATAGCCCGTGGTTTTTCCCCGTGTGGGTTTTCCACGTAAAAATCATGTGTTATTTACTTTCCGCATTGTCTTCACATGATTTGATTTGTTGACTAGTTGGGGTAATTTTGTAATCTTGATTAATCTCGAAAAATTAGTAAAAGGGATTAAAATCTATTCACCCCCCCTCTAGATTATATTAGGACTCGTTTATATTTATTTTCAAAGTATTCAGTGATAAGATTATTAAATTAGTTTTATGATAAACGATAGAAGTTATAGGTTCTGTAAATTACTGTTAACAATAACATATTCATTTTTGTCCTCGGTTTTTATAAAATGAATTTGGGGTGTAAATAAAAGTAGGGTTGCCATAACCTTTTTATATGGGTGCAATAATCTGCACTGCTTTTTCAATACTCCAGAGTCCACGACCACCTCAACAAAACAACATACCATAAACAAGTTATGGTTATTGGAATTTTGAAATGCGGACATCGATAATGGTTTTTGAATTAGAATTTTTAAAATATAAAAGAAAATGAAAATTTCAAAACTAAAACATTTTTAAAAAGAAAATTAAAAAATAAGTTCAAATTCCGAGATAAGTTTGATTAGTGGACTGTATTTACTGTACAGATCAAATCAATAGTCTGCAATAATGCATGGCTTAATTTCATATAATAATGACATCATTATCTGTGAATATTTCATAGGGAACCGAAACAGTCTATTTCACTTTGTAAATAGTTATCTTTCATTAGAATTTTATCAAAACTAGTCAGCTGTATTATAATCCATTACGTGGACACTGTAATTGCGATTTATTCGTGTATCACCAAACCTCAGGGAGGTTAGTTGTAATTTGGTCATAAAGCCCTAAATCACAGACTGTGACCATTCGTGTATACTTACTCAAGAACCTATACCGTGTAAGCATCAAAAGGAGGTACTCTTCGGAATCCGGTACCTGGAAGAACTTCTTTAATCGAAGGCGCACCCAATCGTGTCGACGGTATGGTGTTTTCTGTTGTGATCCTAATTTTTTCTGTTATCATATGTTTGTTTGTTTCGATTTAATTATTAAGGGTGGGTATGTATAAATTGGTAATGGGTTTCAGTCTGGGTATGGCCTGTCGAACATTCAAGGAATAAAGTTTACCCAATTTGTTTGTTGTTGATGGGTTTCAGTCTGTAATTTTTCACAGCAGGCTGATGATTGAAATGAAATCTCAATTACTCTCTCGAACGACTGTGATAGATTATATATTCAATGTTACTGTAGTGTTCGACTGAAATACTCGCAGCCGGAAAAGAGTTCAAGGATGGGTTTTGTTCTGTTAAATACTGAGTGTGGATATATGTTGATGCTGCCTCAATTCTTAGTTCGTTTACTCTTGCAATTGTAAATTTTATGAACAGATGGTTGTGGAGGAAAATTTGGACGATTTGTTGGTACACCCGAGGGCCACTTGGAATTATAACATCACCATCAACACACACTGTTTTCACAAATTGATTTCCGATATAGACAAGATTCTTGACCGTGCCGGAGAAAGGGCAGAATTCGAGTCAGGATGTTTTGGCCACTTCTTGGATTTCCCTAAAGGGGGTTATTTTCAGGCATAGTTCATCCACAGCTTGCTGCTGAGAAAGATATGCATTCCTGGAGGTAGTGAGGACGAGTTATGGTTTGCCTTAGGAAAAACTAAGGTCAGATTTGGGAAGAGGGAGTTTTGTCTATGCACTGGCCTAAAATTTGGCCGCCTGTCAGACATACCGTCAAGAGAGTATGAGGTTGTCTCGGGTGGTATTCACGCAAGGTACTTTCAGGGAAGGAAAAAAGTTGTGATCGTAGAATTGAAAGCTCCCTTCATGGCGGAGGGTTTCGAACGGCCCAACGATGCACTTAAGTTGGCATTGCTTCTGTTTGCCAACAGGGTCCTCTTTGGTCAGGACGACCGGAGCCAGGTGGCGTACTAGACGTTCTCGCTAGTGGAGGATGTTCAATCGTTCAACAACTTTGCCTGGGGTCACTACGTTTTCAAGATGACCCTCCACTACATCCGTCAAGGTTTTAAGGTACCGGCAGACCCTCTCGGGCAGACTAGGAGATACAACCTATACGGATTCATTTGGGGATTACAGGTTATTTTAATAAGCGTTAATCCCTTTGACCGTTTTTCATATATTTGTAAATTAGATTATTCGTTTTTCCATGATTAGTAATGCTAATTACACCCTCTAAAAGCGATCCCTCGGTTTGACACGGTACAGTTTTGGGCTGCGGAGGCTATACCTGTGATGCGCGACAAATGTGGTAAGCTAACAGGGGATCCCAACGGAGCCCCACGGTACAGGAAGTATTGTTTCAAACAGAGGGGATCGGACATGGTCAACGCCTGGACCAAAGCGGAGACAAGCGGGAAGGTAATTTACAATTATCTCATTTTGGTATAGTTTTGTATCTTTTTGGTTATGTAGACAGTGGACAGTTATATTAGTTCCATTATGTTTAAGCTCACTGGGCTTCTAGAGCTTGTACCCACCGAACGTGAGTTGCAGAAACATTACTGGAGGGATATTGATGTGGACCTATCCGAGGGACCCCAGTGGAAGCCAAATGGGAGTAACGATGCTGAGGAACCCACCAAGAGGAAAAACACAGGCCAAGTAAGAAAACTAACAGTGGGTGGAGAGGATGTGATCGTGTAGATACAACGGACCTCACAGATACGGTCCTTCCAGATATACAACCATCCAGCGATGGACACGGATCTTTCCCTCCTCCGGCTGACCAAGGTGCAGTAGCCCCGGTTGATGATACCATGCAAGAAGACTTATATCAGAAGGCAGGTTCAAACGGTGGGCGACATTCGCTTGGTCACACAACCGATGAGGTAAACTGTCAAAGTAATATTGGATCAATGGTTTATACGTCTATGATGTTGGTTGCCCAATTTGTTTGTGTATCTATTGTTTCACACTGTGTCTAACGTTTTAGTGTTTTACGTATACCGTTTACATAAACAGTTGGAGGTACCTCGACAGTATGTGGGACCAGAAGTACTGGAAAGAGTGCTGCACGCGGTGAATGCCATACCGGAACGTGTATGCAGTATCGTCCATGAGGAAATGGGGGTGGACCGCGTACGCAATATCGTCAATGAGGGTTTGAGGCGGGAGATCGAAGGGCTACGACGGATGCTGGGGTTTCAAGTACATATATATCCACAACTGTCACCGTTGAAGTCTTCTTTATTTGATTTAATTTGTATTCATGTCCATTTACACTGTGACACTTTCATCCCCAAGGGAAATGTAGGGGACGGTAATTCTGGAGATCAGTCGCAGCGCAGGGAGAGTGTGGAGCAGAAGGAAGAAAGATTGGGGCATGATCAGGCTACTGATGATCGTTATGATGTGGGCGACGATGAGGACAGGCAATACGACCAAGATTGGCAGGATGATAGGGGATGCGTTTATGAGAGGGTCAATGATGAACCACAGCAATATCAAAAACTTGTCCCTGGTGATGTCATCCCGGAAGTTGATGAATCAAACCTTCCTTTAGTCTTGTGTGAGGATTCATCGTCCTTGCAACAGGCGAGTGGACTAGAGGTGGCTGCAGCACCTTCATTGGCTTCGCGATCACCCAGTCCAGTTGACAAATTATTTTCTCATATGCCGTTATACTTCTGGCGCCGAGAAGTAGGTAAATTGTTGTCTGTGTTTGGTATACCAGGTCTAGTACATCCAGGAGCGTCTGGAGCAGAGGACCCCGATGTAACTCAATGGTCGCTGGCTTCATCAAGTCCTTTTAGCATGCGAGAAACATGTCTGCTGTTGGTTGCACCACCAAATACAGATTCATGTCCAGTTTCTGAAGAAGGGAAGATAGATACCGATGGCAAGGAGGAGGAGATACCGAAAGAAGATGAATCCTTGGCTCCGTTAGTATTGTGGCAAGATACTTCGTTGCACGATCATCCTTGTCCAGTAGAAGGTAGACAATCAGGCACAGATGATCCGTCTGAGGATCCAACATGTCCGATGTTGGTGGGAGCAAATATTACAGCGTCATGTCTAGTTTATGATGACGGGAACTTGGAAATAAATGGCGACGATGAGGGCATACCCAAAGAAGATGCCTCCTTGCTTCCGTTAGTGTTGTGGGTAGATCCTCCGTTGCATGATCCGCCTTGTCCAGTAATGGACACAGAATCTGGTCCAGATGATCCGTCTGAGGATCAAACATGTGCGACGTTGATGGTAGCCCAAATTACAGAGTGTTGTCCAGTTTCGGATGTAGGGGACTCGGAAAACAATGGGGTAGATGAGGACAAACGTGAAGCCTCACAGGCATCATCTTCTGTGGTACAAAGTACATCACCACATCCACTGTCACCATCACATTCAGATTCACATCTTAGTGTGCCGATTAAGTCAGACCCAGATCTTGGAGTCCCTGAAGGTTGACCTCCATAGGCAATGGGCCATCCACATAACAGATGCAAACATACATATAACAGAAAACAGAATCGGTTGAGGAGAGTGTCATAGATAGTATCTCCGACCCTTCCTGTAGAGGAACCGATTTCAGCACGAGCGTCGGTGTCAGGTTCACGTTCTTCATGAGAGCAATCGACGTGTACACCCATAAATCAACGAAAACGGAGACTATCTGCTATAATCTCCGAAACACTTCCGAACTGGGAACCACCTGTAATTGATGTGCATACCAATGACAAGGGTGGTTCATGTCAGTAGGTATTAGATGATACCGCTTTAGCAAGACAGCGTCCACGGGAGTTATGGTTCCGCAGTCCCTATAGCAACCCGTTGAGTAGAGGAATTCTTTCCACTGGCCCCAGCCGGGAGATATATGTGCAGTCCAAGATTGATTCGACAGTGTTATAGTAAGATGATTACTAACTATGCATTTTAGATTCCATCGCCCGTATACAATCAATTACCAGTTATAATATCATTCTTGTAATGTAATGGGTGCAGCCGTAACATTGGCCTGGAGGTGCTGCAGACAAAGGAATTTTTCATATCATTAGAGGACATTAATAGCCTTCTGTTGGATACACACGTGGATGCCTACCTCAATTTGTTAAACAAGATGAGAGGGAGCAAGCACAACCCTTACAAGTTCAAGGACAGAATGGGGATCGTTGATTGCAACTTTTTTGTAAGTACGTCTGTAACTTTCAGGCTATGTTTATACTAGGAATTGTGCAGTTGGGTAAAATGCAAATGTCCTGTGCAGGACGAACTGGCAATGGCGTGGGCAGGCTGGTAGCCGAATTTACATGCGCCTGTAGTACGACCCTTCTACCCCTCCGATTATCGTGTTCCTCCGGAATAGAAACAATATGTACACGGCGACCGACCAGACTGGGGCAGTCCATGGGATTCCTGTGATAAGGTTAGTAACGTTTTGGTGCGCAGACATGGGTTCCAGCTTGATTTTTATATAAATATTTGATATAACTTTTCCTTTCCAGGTGGTGGTCCCTTGTAAGGTTGAAGACGGCCACAGGGTTGTTTGTATCGTTGATCTCCAGGCATGGGAGATCGTGGTATATGATCCCAACGCACACTGGACACCCAAAGGCGCTAATTTGATCCTCCGGCAGATTTTACCACTCCGAAGTCTGTTCCCGGTTATTTGCTTACAGGCAGGTTATTTTAACAGAACGGGAAGGAGTAGATGGGATCTCGCTCCTATGAAGGCTCGTCGGATGGATGTTAACAAAGTTCCAAAACAAATAGGTTCTAAAAGTAATGGAGTCTTTGTCCTGTTAATGATACGTTCCCTGCTGAGAGGTTTGAAAAGCATGAAGTCCGTTGAAGCGGATATCCGGAGCCATAGGAAGGAAATCGCGTATGAACTTTTTACAAACAGCTTACCTGAGGAATGTTAATTAACAAAATGTTTGATGTTCATGTCATTAACCTGGTTATCACTTATGACATAATGTGGACCTGGTTATGAAATATTGAGGTGTTTGCCCTATTTGAAAAGCGATTAATTATTGTTGTATATATCACATGAAAAACTCGTGCATATTTTTCTAGGGTACGAAATCCTATACGTAAGACGGTGTTGGAACTTCACATGTGAATCCTCTAAAACAGTTTTATTATGATGTTGATGGGCAACACTGTTTGGACAAAGTTACCTTTAGGAAGACGGTTGCAAGTAATGAGACTTCCACGTGTCAGTACTTGTTAAATTGTTAGGTGCATTTACAATCTTAGGATGTTGTGCAGGGTAATCAACACACGAATAACTGACCAAAATATAATCTTGTATATGGAATATCCTCCTCCTAATTAAACCAATACACGATGATATGGATATAAAACTTGGACTTCATACACGAACATGGGGGAAGGGTCCACATCTAAACGATTAATCCCACAGGGAGAAATCGACCTTGGACTGAAAACACGATTACAAGTATAGATGGATACCAAACATTACATTAACACACTATTTTTTGGTAGAGATAGGTTACCTCTGTTTTTGCACATTGTGGAAATTTTATGAGTCGGTGTCTGTGTCGGTGCCGGTGTTGGTGTAAGCCGAAGCCTCACAGGTTAGGTCAGTGGATGGCCTATCCGGGCACGTCTGTCTGTTGTGTCCTTGTTTGTGGCAAACACTGCAACTGCGAGGATGCTTGGTTTTGTTAGCACCATCAGACGCTGGTTTCCTGCAGCTCCTCTTGTTGTGTCCCTTTAGGCTGCAGTTAGAACAGTTCTTTTGCTTAGCCTTCTCGACGCAAGAACGGTACCTTGACTTTTTCGGTCTTCCGGGCAGAAAGGAAGAACAAGTAGATTCTGAACTTGATCCGGTACGACCCAGTTCTGTGCATGTGTAAGCGGGTTGATTTCTCCCCGATATGCCTGTCGTAGCGTATCAGAGGTGTAGTACTCGGAGCACATTTCTGGAACAGGAATTGATGCGTATCTGTTCATAAAATTAATTCTTGGATGTTAGACATTGAAAATAGATGTGGTCACTGACGAACTTACGACAGTATACTTCGCTTGCATACCTGGCACAAGCAAGGGCATGGTGACAAGGTAACTTTTCAAGATCCCACCCGCGACAGGCACACGTCTTTGCTTGAATATCGACAATAGAATTATTTTGATTCTCCGTGACGTTGTACCTGTGGTATGAAATAGGCTGAATGATGCATTTATAAGAAGGTTCAACCTCTTTATGTATGTGATTGTCGGCTGCAGGAATAAGATCAGTCCTAAGATGATTTGCAATAGTACGACGCTTGTGGAACCACTTCTGCATCATATCCCTAATCTGCTCTGCAAGGGCTACGATAGGCAACTTCCGAAGATCTACAAGAACTGAGTTCATACACTCGACTAATTGGGTAGACATCATTCGGTACCTATTTTTGGGGCAGTAAGCTCATGTGATCTTATCTAACCCAATTTCCATGACGTCGGTGTAGTACCTCTGGTTGCAAGCAGCCAGCTGTTGAAGGTAGCTATCACAGTCATCGCGACGGTATTTGGAACATGCTTCGTAAAACAATTCCCTTGGCATACATCAATTCTTGGATGACTGTCTAAATTTCTGTGCAATGTGGAACACACAGAACGCGTGATGTGCATCTGGGAAAACCTTTATCATGGCTGATATAATACCTCTGTGATGATCAGAAACGATAACCAGATCCTGAGGAGATCCAATGCCCTTCTTCAATTCAGAAAGGAACCAAGTCCAGGATCCCTTACATTCCGAGGGAGCGAAACCAAATGCCAATGGGTATGCTTGTTCGTTACCGTCTTTGGCTGACGTTGTAAGTAGCACCCCTTTGACAGATCCCGTCAAGTGGGTTGCATCGATGGCAATCATTGGTCTGATAACCCGGCTAAAACCTTGGAGACAAACACCAAGTGTCATGAAGCCGTACTTCAATCGGTCTTTCAAGTCTGTGACGATGTTTGTTAGGGTCCCGGGATTGCATTGCTTCAGCATGTAAAAGTACGCCGGCAACGTTTGGAAAGACTGCAGTGGATCCCCGTACTGTATTTTCAGAGCATGGAGTCTGGCCCGGTTAGCTTTGTTATACAACAGGTGCACCCCGTGCTAAGACCCCATTTCCGATATGATATCTTTAGCTCTGATTTTGCATCCCGGATCAGCGAATCTTTGGGCATAGAGTTCCCTAACGATATAGGCACTCACTTGGGTAAAGTGAAGACCATAATTTTTGACTTTGCAGGTGTGTGTATCTCGATATACAATGACGTACCAGTAGGTTCCATGGCGCTTCTTCACCGTACGTACCAACCATTGACAATTTAAGTAGGTACACGATGCCTCATACCGCGTTGTCGTCGACCGCTTAACCCTATACCAGAAATGGTTTTCCATTGCGTACAGACCCAACTCCCTCTTCATTTGACCCTTGTGTTTGAATATCTTGCCTTTATAAATGGAAGTGTTTCCCGGGTCGGATCTGAATGCGCTGCATTCGTTTACATTTTCAAAACATACATGGTCAAACCCTTGCACTTTATGCCTTGAGGGATTATAGTCAGCCAGGTCAGGAGGGGTGTGAACGTAAGTCCTGTTATCCAGGTCATCATCTGGTAGATTGTTTGTAATACATGATACAGAAATGTTAGTCGTGTTAGGCACGGGCAATGGATGGACCTCTCTGTCAGTATCCCCATGAATGTGATGAGGCTGTAAAGGATGTCGATGTGTTTCCTGTTCAGTAATGGGAACCGTTGATGCACTGCAATGTGTTCCACAACCTCCGGCATCATCTTCACCAGTGTGTACATTTGTACAATGAACATTGTAGTTTGTAGAATGCTTTGAATCGGACTGAACAACCTTTGCATTACTTTTAGGTCGATCTCCGCAAGACAAAGGAAGCACTCTATCATTAACAGCCATTCGGTGGGTACCGCTTGATATTGTGTTAGAACATATGTCCAGTGGTATGTCATCAAAAAAAAGCCGCTTGATAGCTATATGAGACAAGGACTCATCAACGGGACATCGATTTGGGATTTTTTTTTTTGCCTCCATAATTTGATATAACTGTTACCGGTGAACAACCAATTGTGGTAACTGTATATTTTACCTTCTTATTTATCTGTCGCGTAACCGACTCATACACCGTTGAAAATGGTATGGTGATGTGAATAGGTGAACCGTTGGGTTGATTTGGATACAGTGGCGGTTTTACCGTTGAGTCTTCATTCTGGTTTAGAACCTGTGCGAGATTTCCAGGGACATGTTTGTGCAAAACCGAAACATAACATTTAGGATTATGTTTGTTATGCGAAATGAAGATTTGAAAATCAACGTCAAAACTCATTTCAACAACGGTGCCAGAAAGTAAGGTACTGAACTTCATATCCACTGCATCGCGGTTCAACCCAAATCGAACGCATATCTTATCCGCCAACGTTTTCAGTGTATCGTTCGGTGTCACAGCCAAAAAGAATACAGATTTTGGGTTGAACTGTACATCTTCCCACACCCCATCATAGTTCACTATCAACAGAACCATTTCCTGGGCTTAAACCAAAAAGGGTGAAGTATAATCAGCAGAAAATCTTTCAATGGTGATTACATGTTTCTTCCCTATTATTTAAGCTCGATGTTAAAATTGGGCTACTGATCGGCTATGTACAGCTACTGTCAGTATTGGTATACCTACAAATAATGGTAATGATTCAATGTCAACGCACGATCTCATTCCTCCTTGGAGAAAGAATATAGCATGCACCCGGTGCATTAAAACCCATCCAATTGGTGCATGCGTAGTAGCAAGGATTCTACGTGGCATGCACCCATTGGTTAGGGTGGTTACAAGTATACAAGTGGAAGTATTTTATTTTTATTAGTTTATTCAATATTGTACAAGCAATGATGGTCTGCAGTATGGGAGTGGATGGGTTTGCTAATGTCACTTTCATCCGTACGGTTGTTGACGATTTTTTCGGGTTAGGTGCATGACGTATAGTTGTTGAACAGGAATGCACTGCTGTGGTATATTGGCCATCTCCAATACTCCAGCCCAAAATCCAAGACTCCAACCCAAAAAGTCAAAAACAGTAGGGGGTTGTGGCAGTCTTGCACAAAAGTGGTGGAAGTGTGGAACTATGAGAGGATACACTATTTCCATTTTCATAAGCTTGCAACCCATTCAAACCTACGTATACACTAAGTCACTAACCGGATATTCCCAACAATATTATATGTGTTCCCATTTAGCAAATATCTCAGAACAATTAACATTTCCCCACATGATATATAATATTGCAATATATTAACAGATGTTAGAAATTAAAGGTGCTCACTTAACAAACTACCCTTTAACCTAAGTGAGTTCAATGAACAGATTGATGTGAATTACATAATTTGTATAGCTGGATTTTAGAACTTTGTTAAGTTCAAATTTTCTGTAATGTTATGTGTTATTTCGAATCAAAAAAAAAAAAAAAAAAAAACAAATATTTAAATGATTACAATTATACACATAATTCTAGTTTTAATGAACAGGTTATATAATATATATATATAAGTTAGAGAAGCCGAGTTGCAGCTGGGTTGGAGATTTATTGTTTTACGCACAGTTAAATATAAGTTAGAGCATAGGATTCACCGTGATACCAGAAATTAAAAGAAAAACAGACTATGAAAGAAGCAATCGATCCCTTGCAAACACACAGTGGAACATTAACACACTACGCTTACTTGTACAAAAGAAAACATTACCCTTGTTTACAAAAGAAAACATGAAAGCCCTAGTATCAACTCATACTAACCTAATCCATAACATACATATAACTTCAACTACTTGTGGTCCAGACAAACCACTGTATGGACAAACCCCTCGTGCTGGACCACGTTTCGCATCTCCTTATAGGTGGACCACAAATACAACCCAATGGTATAGATTAAAATGGCTACGCAGATAGTTCCTACCAAGAGGGCGGCAAGCCCTAGCCACATGCTATCAGTCTGCTTGGGATATATTACCTGGGGGGTATTCTTGTCAGTGGCAAATGTATTAGGATCCAGAGGCTGTGAATGCATCCATGGTGGCCAAACCCAGCATTTAAAGGTCCATGCATAAACAGAACACGTCTGCGTAGTGTTGCCATTTGAAGAGGTCAATCCAACAAAAACGTCAGTGTCATGCCATATTGTCGACAAGTCAATTGAGTAAGATAGGAGAGGATTCACAGGTTTTATATTACCAGAATGGCTCAATCTTACCTCTAATCTCTTTGCACTAGCATCATAATCGATCCATGAATCCAATTTCTTACCACTATTAAGGGAAATATTCTGAGATGATATGTTGCTACATTGAACCGATAACAGACTGTCAACGTCAATGCCGACGTGATTTCCATTCAAATCACCATACTCGGGCTCTAAAGAGGTGTCAAATTCTACGACCACCACCCTATAGTTGCTTCTGTTAAATCCCATTGTAGATAGACCAAATGACCTCTTACCCACATGAGTAAAACGATAACCCTTCGGAACCATAAAAAAAGCCAAACCATCACCACTCTTGTTGGACAACGCAAACGAGAAAAGCGTAGAAAAAGATGGAAATGTCGGAGGCTTACCTTCCACGACCTTGATGGGTTTTTTGTTCATCAGTCGTCCAGCGCTTGAACGATCCGAGGTTGTGAGCTGAACAGAAGACCCACCATTCATAGCCATTGCATCTCCATATAAAGATATTTCTGACCGGCACCTTGGGACTTCATCAATCCTGCTGAGAACCACAGGACAACTTGGCTCACCAGAAAGGACCATGAAGTTGATAATCAACAGAGTTACGGTTGTTAAGTACGTCGTCATGGAACATTTTTCCATATCTGGAATGGGTTTGAGTTGTATCCGGAGTTTGTCTGACTATTTAATTGAAGTGGTTGTCCATACAGAGAGAATCTTTCATGCACACGGTGCAACACACTCTAACCAATGGGTGCATGGCACGTGGCAGAGATAACTCATTGCCTTGTTCAATAAAATTGTTCAATACGAAATTCCGAAATTAGATTTCGGAATTTGGAATTCGATCGGACCAAACTTTTGTTTCATCATCTGTCAATATCCAATCCAATAAATAACAACATATACAATATAAAAATATATATAATTGATTTAATATAATCCAAAATCAATACAAAATAAGTATAATAATATAGTGTTAGTGTATTACACTATTACACATAAAAGTTTAGTCATATTTAAAGCTTTCGATCATTCCAAAATATGAGTAATAGAGTAATAGAGTTAAATAGGAATTTTTTATTTTTTAAGAAAATAAAATTAAAATTATATAAATAAATAAATAAAAATATATGGGGGAATGGGGTACTTGAGGCCCTACCCCCACCAACATTTAGTTTTTGGGGACATATTTTGGCCCCAGCCCCACCCCAAAACACCATTTGGGGGCGGGGCCCCTATGGGGAAAATTTTCATCCCTATGCATTGATGCTACTCCTCCAAAAAATCGGACCCAAATTCCAAACCAAATGTAAGGTGTGTGTGATGTTCACACAGAAAGTGTCATTGGTGGGAATTTGGGTGGAGTATGAGTACTCTTTTCAAAAAGGTCAACATAATTGAAATTTCTCAGAGTCCACAGTGCGGGGATGCAGCAACTTAGGTTATTCTATCGTGTAACATTTATTAGTTCGTGTATCGTGTCAGCGAGGGTGCTTTTTATGATCTTACAGCTGTAAACGTGCATAAAAAATATAAGTGAGATACTGAGATGGGAAGAATAGGTTAGCGGTGAGCCAGTGATTCAGAGATATATGGTTAATTAGATTTGGGTAAAATGGTACAGTTTCGGAGCAAAACATATTTCCAGGAAATTATACGGTCTAATTTTATTTCTTTATATCGTAAACATAAAAACGTGAATATGTGATCAACCTGAACCGTCTTCTCCATCGGTTGCATTAAGGAGCTGATGTGGTCGGTCTCGGTACATGCTAGTTTATATAGGATGTTTTTACATTGAACATCCTTGATTGCATTGTCGTATACTTAAGTTATATTGTGTACCATAAATTGATATAATAAATTATACAAGGTATGTTCTTCGAATTTTCTTGGCATTACAACGTTTGGTAGCAGTGACATGTTATCTATATATTAGACTCGTTCATCCAGCAGTTGCCCGACTGTTGTTCTCACCCAAAATGTTGGTTTTACTATTTCAATGTGATACCGCGCACATTCTTCTGAAAGTGCATGTTCCATGTATAAAACAGTAAATCGATTATTACATGATACCCATATGTTATATATATATATTATATATGTTATATATATAATATAATATAGTTTTGTATTTTAACTATTATTTTCCAAAACATATAATTTATATTTTATATATTATTATGTCAAATATATTATATATATAATAACATATTTGATATAATATACATATGTATATACATATTTGATATAATATACATATGTATATATATATATATAACATGTTATATATATGACAAATATTTCCCCAAAGTTTATGTAATTGAAAATAAAAATTTAATTATTACTTACATTACTTTAAATATATATATACTTTCAAATATCATGTTATTATAAGTGTTTTGTAATTAGGGGTAATTTATCTGTGTCTAATGAATTCCATTCCAATGGGTTGTTTTGTTTTTTTTTTTTTTGAAAATTCCAATGGGTTGTTAACCAAACATAATAATACCGATTCATATACTAACCAAACAAAGGAATCAGCTTCCCATTCCTTCATTTCAAATGCCCATTACCATTCCACTAACCAAATGCCACCAGTACTTATTGGTTGGGTTCCTTATACAGTACTTAATGCATAGTCACCGTCCGTCAAATCAGTCAATTCACAGTTCAAGATATTGAAATTATCCAAAGCGTATGGGCGGAGACGTAAAAAATTAATTACCCTAAAAAGGGGGTTGATGTGACCAGTTGGCATAGAATGACTATTATGTAAAAGGTGCATCAAAAAGTGAATGAGGATTTTTTCCACGTTTCCCAAAGTTGCAGTTGCATTATTCATTGTAATTGTCAAACTAATATAAAAGCACACTACTTAGGACGGTAAGAGTAATACATCTAAGCAAACTACTTAGATGTATTAGTGTATTACTATCCCACTTGTTGATCGACAACAATTGAACAATTAAAAAGCATGTGACGTGCACGGTTCGAATTCTTGGAATTGTTGTCTATGGACATTTAAACCAAATTGTGGCACTGGCAATGTTTGGAGCCCTGTATCGGAGTGTATAAGAATTATGAACGTTGCACTCTTTAAAATGCTGAAGTATACTTGTTAAGAGCAATGGATGACCGTCAGTTCTGAAATAGTGCAAGTTCCACTTAATTTCTGGAAATTGGTACAAGTGCTTTATGTGAAATATTCATGTACAGTTGCATCAAACTAATAAAAAACACACATATTGAGACACAAAAGCATAACATGTTAACAAGCATCATCATCTTTTTTCCACTTACAGTAGTTTCCAAATTATGCATTCGTCCATTTAAATTTGTTTTGAGGTAGTGCATCCTTGCTTGTAGCATTTCCACTTCTTTGTCGATGGATAGATCTCGACCAATAGATGTAGATTCTCTACTGGCATCACCAGTGGTTAGGGAACGTCCCTATAAAATTGGTGAAACGGCCTCCCACCAACTAAAAAATTTGCATTGCCGTTGTGCACAAACAAAATACAACTTACCAGGATTTTCTCCGGATTCAGATATCTTCACAGCAGCCTTCTTCCCACATCTGCATGATTTGTTCCTGAATATTCCCAATCCACCATTAATGTTGCTTGTTGACCCTAAACTACCTTCCATGCCTGTTGATTGTAAGAGAATTGTGTGTGATAGTTTAATTATGGGAAACAGATAGGGAACCAATGCAATCTACGATTAAGATCAGTAGCAGAATAGAAGATGTCTATGAACGTGCACATCCAAATTACAAACAGCAGGTTTTAATTGACAGAAATATAGCCGTTGGAGTCCCAACGGTTGTATTCAGGGGCTGTAAATTTGTAGTCGCAACAACGCCAACACGTGTTCAACTCAGATAACTGTCTTCAAATATCAAAAAGGACATTGTACTTGGGTAGTGACCAGTCACATCCCTAGGAATGACCCCACCAATGGGGTGTTGCCACGTGGTCTTTCAGGAAATGCATTCGCCAATTGACATTGTACTTTCAACCAATACATGATTTATGCATGGCAGAATAAACAATACACGAAGAAAAGGTAGATCTGACTTGAAAACGTCCCCAGTCGTCACCCATTCACCATTTCACCGATACATGGACATAAATATGAAGCACGATTATATTTATGTTAATCAAATTTATAATTGAAATTTTATTAATTATTATACAGTAATTTAATAGGTTGCGAAAGGGAAAAGGATATAATTTGGTACGCTATTTTTATGTGACATGTTAGAAAACCGCAAGGGTATTGTTGTAAAAAAAAGAGAAAACCCAAGTGTTATCGGCATCAAAACTTGGGAATATGCAAAGTTGATTTCATTTTCCAACAAGAACTGAAAAGGTTATTTCATTGATGGGACAAGAGGGCGCCGAGTGCATTTTTGCTCACCCCCCTTCAAGAGGGGTAAGTATTACCCCCCTCCCATACACATGACATTTGTCTATGGAGGGGTAAAATTGTCTAAAAATTTACTCCTCTATGACACATGTCATCCATTTAAGAGGCGGTAATGGTTACCTCCCTTTAAGGGGGTGAGTAAAAGTGTTCTCGAGGGCGCCAGTTTGGATTAAATGAAAAGATATTGTTTTTTAAGTGACGGTGGGACCGTCCAAGTGATTCTTATATACATTGGGTTGTGGTGCTTGTCCTCTGAAAAGTAGTAGTTCTCATAAATGAAAAACTTCTTTCTGTAAATGTCTTTTGCTTTGCTTTTTAATCTATTTTCTTGTAGTTGTTAGTTCTATATCAACATTTACCAGACTTCAAATTCGACTAAGCATTCTCATGGTCCATCTGAAGGCGTCTTGGTAATCAATTTTGATTTTTATTTAATCTATTTTGCTTTGCTTTTTAGTTGTTTTCTGACGGTGTTAACAATTCCCTTTTGGATTTTTTTTGGGTGAACAGGAGAGAAATCTCAGGCCAACTAACGAACAACTCATCGGCATTAGTCAACTTGACCCTGATTGTTCTGCCCAATTATATAGCAGTTCTTGACCCTGATACTTTTTTGGCGGAGAGGTTTCAGCGCCGGGGTGATGCTCTTAAGTTGGTATTAGTGCACCCCACAAACATGAGCCGGAACAAGATTATTGGGCGGACATTGACGTTCATATATCCAAAGGTCCACAGTTTTCCCCTTCCGCACGGTGTTCCCGACAACCATTTCCACCTACCGAAACAGATACAACTGCGTAGTCACTCCCACGTTTCCCAAACAAAGTTCATCATCGCTTCCAAGTGGAAGAATGACGTCTAATTCATACTCCCATTTTTAACCAACTTTCTACGTCCATCATCTTCCCAGCTTTGCCATCATCTTCAGTATATGCGTTGTAATTACTAGTTTTATATACGGAAATGTAAAGATTCTCAGTCATTCCTTCCATGTTAGATGTTATTACTTGGATGTAATGGAAGCGGTTAGAAGATTATATTATGTCCAGGTTGGTATATACATTGAATTAATCATTCAGTCCATGTTAGATGTTACTTTGCTTGCTGTGCTAGATGCCTAGAAGTTTTTTCCATCACATAAAAATGATGAATGTAATTTTTTTTTATTAAAAAAGTAATCAATTAGATAGAATGAAATGTCAGAAATTCAAATAAATGTATTTTTCATAAAATAAATAAAAATATTACGAATCAAAAGTATCATAGTGTAATTGCATTATGGTTTATGGATATGTGAACAAGCAACTGTGTGAATAAGGAAGTCTCTATGAATACTTTTATGTATTGACAAAAGTAAAAAACATAATGAGGAAACATAATGATTAGTTTAATTTTATATGTTTTCTACATTGTAACCTGTAAGCATGTAATAGAAACTACTGGAATATATTTTAAAGGTATATAATCATTTTCTCCCCTATAGTTTGCCATATTCGAAACTTGACCCCCTATAGTTTCAGTAATGACCATTTCCCCCCCTGAAAACCAAAATATTAGACATTTTGCCTCCTCTAATTTTAGTAATGGCCATTTCCCCCCTAACCGTTAGGAAGTCCGTTAGTCAACAACTTTGTCCGGAAAAAAATCAATTAAATGACCTTATTACCCTTGAACACATTAATTATACCTGCTAATGACACCACTAATTGTTTTTAACGAAAAAAAAAACAAATACTAAAAAAATTAAACCAATAAAAGTTTTGAAAAAAACATAATTGAAATTAAAATTTGTAAAATTTAATTAAACTTTAATAATAAACAAAAATAAATATAAAGAATTAAATGTACAAATAAGAAATTTTTAAAAAAATTATTAACATCAAGAATGGAATGTAAAAATGAAAATTTCATTTAAAAAACATTAATATAAAGAATGAAATGTAAAAAGTCAGTAAAATTTTTAATTAATGTAAAAATAATGTAAAAAACATTGATATGATTTTTTTTGAAATACTAAATTGTTTTTATTAAAGTGAAATTAAATTTTATAATTTGGTTATTTCCAAAAATGTTTTTTTTATAAAATACTTGTAATAGTTTTAATATTTTAATTTATTTCAAAACAATTACTGGTGTCGTTAGGGTCATAACTAATGTGTTCAAGGGTAATAATGTCATTTTATTGATTTTTTGACTATCAAAGTTGTTGACTGACGGACTACCTAACGGTTAGGGGGAAAAATATCTAATAGTTTGGTTTTCAGGGGGAAAAATGGCCATTACTGAAACTAGATGGGACAAAATGGTAAATATTTTGGTTATTAGGGTGGGAAATGGTCATTACTGAAACTAAAGGGGGCAAAGTGTCTAATATGGAAAACTATAGGGGAGAAAATGATTATTTCCCTTTATTATTAAATAGGTACAATGGTAATTAAGAATATGAACTCCTCAAGTAATTAATATTGAAACGATCAAGGAGTTTTCTTCTTTGACTTTCTGAATAGTTTGGCGTAGAGTATTTTAGTCATCCATGAATGCATCCTTCGTTATTGAATGAATTAATATAAATTTATATTTACTATCCTATTAAATATGGACATTTGGTTGGAATTAGAACTTCGCCTCATGTGTGATTACAACGGTAAATGAGTAGCCACACTTTTTTTTTTTTTTTTTTGAATACATGAGTAGCCACACTTAATTGTTAAGAGAATGACAATATCATTGTTTTGGGAGAAGAAGAGTTATTAATGCTAATTTTTTTTGGGGGTTTTATTTATTAATTTTGAAAATAATATTACGTAATACAGAACCCGTGCCACATAAGAAATGGCAAATGATTAAATCAATTACATAGTTTCTCAATGAGCCACATGGCAGGACTTTCCATCCATGGTTTTTGTTTCACAATATTTAATAATAAATGTTTATAGATAGATAGATAGATAGGTACATATTATACCTAAACTACCCCACCCTGTTAAGTCATTTCATTGTTTTATTCTATCATGTAAATATTGTGGACCTGTTGTCAAACTTTCATAGTTATACCAACAGTAAATGGACTCCTTTTTTTTTAAAAAAAAACAATAAATCGATACATCTGAACAGAGTTTAGCATTACAGCATTACTCCCGCCTACAAACAGTACATGTGTCCATAGAATAGAAGGGATAAATTTGTCCACACCACATGGAAATATGGAATGCACCCATTTATTAGAGCATCTCCAATGCTATGCTAAATTCTTGTGCCAATGCTAAAATTTAGCACAAAGTGCAAAAACCATCCTCCAATGCAATGCCAAATGATGTGCCAAATTTGACATATGCTATATTGTGTGTCAAATTTGACACACAATATAGCATATGCCAAATTTGGCACAGCAATAAATGCTTCTTTTTTAATTACAAAAATGACATTACATGTATTTTTTAAATGAAATAATAAATGCATTAATGGAACTTTACATTGGAGTATTAAAAGAAATAATAAATGTATTAATGGTAAGTGTTTACTTTTACAATTTTAATTAATAAAATAATAAAAATAGCATTTTAAATAGAATTGTGCATTGGAGCACATTGCTAAATTAATGTGCCAAATATAGCATTTTACACTTTTTTGTGCTAAATTTGACATTAGCATTGGCATATGCATTGGAGATGGCCTTAGGAGGCAATAAGAGGCATTGCAAGGAATCATCTATGAAACTGTTTTTCGAATGTATAGTGGACCCCTCCAGTACTGGTCTCTAGTGAAAAAAATTAAATATCCAAATCATTTACTCTTGTAAGACGAGGGGTTTCTTTATCTATTGTTTCGACGAGGCTCAACCCTTAAGGTGTCAAGGGGTTTGGCGAGTAAAGATGAATTTAAAACACTGCATCGACATTCGATCAGGCGTGACTATTGATATGACCATGCGGTTGGATGATTATAAACTTCATCCAACGTATTAATTAGCATTAATTATATAGAAAGACGTACGTAATAGTAGTAAATAAGCCAGTTGAACCGGTTCTCTTATTTGACTATATAAATGTCTCTTACCTCTCTGTTGAGTTCCATCTTTTTCCTTACTGTATTCTAAAGTTCTCACGTTTTTCTGCACACCCCCTCCTCTCTCGCCGCCACCACCACCACCACCACCACCACCAGCGGTTGTAAGTTTAAGTGCTTTATATTTGTCAAATCGCCTATACCAAGTTGTTCGATTTCTCTGTCATGGTTTCTGAAGAGATAGAAAGGGTCATTTTCTTCTACAGATTGAATGAAAATGATCACTGCTATCTCTCTGTCTCTCTCTCTCTGTCTCTGTCTCTGTCTCTTTGGAAAATTGTATAAACATTGAAAAGGTCATGATTAATAAATTGCTCTATGTTACAGATGGAAGAAAGTCACAAAACGCAGAAAAACGCTTCCTTATCTCCACATGAGGAAAGCAAGCAGGAACTTTTGGAGAAGATCAGGCTGGTGGAGGACAGGATTCAGCAGTTGGAGGATAAAGGACTGGCTCTTACACATGAAGTTGACAAATCTTCGAAAGCGAAGTTGAAAGTTGTAGAGCTCGAATTTAAAGCCGGTCATACTGCCGGATTCAACCTCATGAAAGCATATGCCAAAATGGTTTACCCGGAAGGCAAGTGGGACGAAGTTAATCGGGAGTTGGCTGAAGCAGCAGTGGGTTCAAGGGCCGATTAAATGAACCTACTAAGGAATGCATATTTGTTCCTTCAAGTATTACTTATTATGTTCTATGCGTGTGTTTTGTTTGTCATCTTTGGTTGTACTCAGTGTCGTGTGTGGTACTTATTCTGTTCTGGGATTGCTTTTTTAAATTAAAATTCCAAGTTATAAAATATTTACATTTGTTCCATTGTATTAGAGTCTTTCAACAATTCCCATACTACCAATACAACCTAACTAAAAACAGTATAAGAATTCAAATAGAGCATCAAACAAACAGAGTAGACAGCGAAGCAAAGGATCGAACAGAAAAAAAAAAAAAAAAAATCAGAAGCAAAACCTTACCAAGTCGTTCCAATAGCAAGTCAACTTAATTGTTTAACATTCTCTCGAAGCCTGTCCCACTGTCAATAGGTCTAAATCTTCTTGAATTGATTGTTTATATACAAATACTACGCCATTATTATTTAGGGTTTATTTTTCCTAAGTAGACACCCCAAATTGTATTGTATTGTTTGATTTGTTTCCATTCATTCGGTCAAATTTGCAGAAGTTGAAATAAAATTATACTATAATTATAATGTTAACTTATTTTAGAGCCAATTCGTATGTATTAAAAAAAAAAAACCGAAAAAAGCTTGTTGGGTTTCTCCAAACAGACATAAAATGGCATTGTAAAGGTTAATTAAGACAATTTTTTTAAAAAGGTATTTTTAGTTTTGCCAAACAACCTAAAACAACTTCAAATTTCGCTTATAACATTTCAACAATACGCTTTTGATCCTTTCAAAAGCCATTACAACTTTGATTTCAAAGCTTTGTTGGTTAAACAATAATATGTACAAATAGGTTGGGACATAAAAAGCATTACAACCTTGCATCTGAAATATTTCATAACGTTGTAATAAAATTAAATAACAAAATTAAGATGAACAAGGATTAATTAAAGAATACATAAACAAAAGTTGAAAAGTAAATAAAATAGAAGAAGAGAAACAAGAGAGATAGATAGAGAGAGATAGAGAGAGAGAGACGAGTGACGAGAGATGAGAGAACACAAGAGAGAGTTTATCATTTATATTGATATTGGATGGAAAGAGCATCAGCTTGAGATTATTAAAATTACATCATGTTTACATTTAAATCCATCCATATATATAGGCAACAAAGTGAGGGATGGATGTTGTAATATTCCACCACCTAAGCAGCTTATGCATGCAGCAATACAAACTCAATCTTCCACGTGTGCCTAATAACTTGTGAAGGAGAAAATCTTGGCTGGGACGGTCCCATACACTTGGCCGTGGGACCGTCCAATGAAAACGTGCCACGAGGGTGCCACATACTCTCACCACAGTTACACCTTGTGAAGAGGAGAAGGTGGAAGGTAGTTTTATATTAAAGTATGAAAAAAGGTTGGATGAAGTGCTAAGTGGTGTATACAATTGGTGGTATATCCACACAATATTCACAATAAATAAAGTGTCCACTTCCAAGTTTGAAAGAGCAAAAAAGTCTTCCTATTGTTTTCCTTGCAAAATTGTCCGTTAATGAAGTTTACTTTACATAAAATGTCCCCTGTTGGACTAAACTACCCTTCCCTCTTCAAGGGGGTTGTAATGTCATAACTACCCTTAAGCATTTAACTTTCCTACAATTACCCTTCTCTTCCCTTCCCTCCCTTTCTTTCAACGACCCCTATTGAATTCCCTCCCCCATTTTCAAACATATCCTGAGTCTTGACCCGACCACAGTCCTCCATCTCCGTCTTCTTCTTTTCCTTCTTTCTTCCCCATCTTCAGTCCTCCCCATCTTTGGGGCTTCAATATTCCTCATTCTGAAATTTATTCTGAACTGTTTTCAACTGAACATGCGATGGGGAAAACCATTTAGAAACCCTAAAAACAGAGAGATAGAGAGAGACAGAGGCGACGAGGACGATGAGGGATAATGTGTTTGTCTGTCCAGTCTTCACAAGTTTGCAATTGTGTTTGGGTTTCTCTCGAGTTTGAGTCATGGCGTCGATAGATCGAAGGCAAGGGTACCTAAGCTGTGGGTTATAAATCGAAGGCAACGAAATCGGTTGAGAAAGGAACGATTGACTTCTTCTCAAGGTTCGAATCGTCAAATCAACCCATCTGCTGCAGGTTAGTGTTTCTTTTAATCTGTGCATTGGAACCTATGAAAGACGATTATTTGTTTATTATGCTCCCTAATTATTGTTGGTGTTGTCTTTTGTTGGATAGAGAAATTGCTTGATTATGATGAGTATTTAGTTGTGATGAATGGGTGTGTGGGCTGTGTGGAGTGTTTAATGAATGTGTGCATGTATTTTGGGGTTGATAAGTCTGTCCATTCCTTGATTTCTTGAAATGTCTTCATTATATGGTGTGAAATTTGTTCTAGAGATTCAGAATGCCAAATTGGGGAAGTGCTGCTGGTGTGTGGCATTTGTTGAAGTTCTGGTAGTTGTGTGGCCTTTTTTGTTGTTTTGTTTTCTATGTCATTTGGTGAAGTGATGCTGCTGTGTGGCGTAGTTTTGTTGGGATTGATAACTCTTTCTAAGGCTTGAAGTTCGAGTCTGGGGCTTGAAACCCTTGTGATTAATAGGGCTTCAAATAGTTTTACAGGGCTTCAAGTCCTTTTACAGGGCTTTAAAAATAATTGTCCATGGGAGACAAAGGAGAGTTGTTGTTTGTATAATTAGAGGCAAATGTCTTCATTATATGCTCTAGATGTCTTCAATATAGGTTCTGAAATTTGTTCTAGATTTGTTCAGTATAGGTTATGAAATTTGTTATAGATTTTCCTAATGCCATTTTGTTATATTTCTTCATTTGCATATCTTGATTACTTTAACAACATTTACAGGGTCTATTTGTTAATCATTTTTTATTATTTGTGTGTTTTGTATCAGGCTTAAAGGTATGCCCATCAACTCATTATGTTCTGACTTTTTCACAACCGGATGGCTAAAACAGGCATATGACATGTCTGTGAACCCTGTTCCAGAACCTGAAGCATGGGACATTGGTGATGATGTTCGTAATCGCGTTGTCTTGCCATGGAAAAAAAGCGATTGACAGGAAGACCAAAGAAAAATCGGATGCCTTCTGTTGGGGAGAAACCAAAGCAACAAACGTGTGGGAATTGTGGCCATAAGGGACACAATTAAAAAAGTTGCTCGAACCCATCATGTAGCACAGGGAAACCAGAACCACGTGCTTGTAGCGTGTGCAAGAAAGAAGGACATAACAAACTTACATGCCCAGATAGGGATAACCTACTCGACCCCAGTTTGGCACCCCACCTCAGCTCGGATGACACTAACACAAACGAAAAAGACGTTGATTATTAGGTATGGGTGAGACTCATCCTTTCCTTGTAATAGTTGTTTAAAAAATAAAATATTTGAGACATAGCAGTTGCTTACACTTTTACTGTTGCATACACATACACCTTCATTGTAGGTTGAAATTCAGGACTGCAAGGAAGTTGTTGCTGTGCTGATGGTGCAGCTTTAACAATATGTACAACATTTTACAACATTTTAGGTGATGCTGTTTATGTTGTTACAACTATTTTTAACTTGAAAAATAGGAGCCCCAAGCCCAGCATGTGTTTACAATAGTTTTTCAATTGTTGTGTTGATGTATGATAATGGAATAATTGTGTATTCAGGAATATTTGTTGTGGCCTTGCCCTGTGATGGAATAATACAATCTTGTAATTTCTAGTATATATTGTGGTATACTGTTCGTTGTAGTATATACATACTGGCCTTGTCATTATTGATCCCAGGCAATTCATTGTCTGTTTCGTGCAAGACAGGGCTTCAATTTTTATAGGATATATCATTATTATTTTCATAAGCCCTGAACTAACAAATGTGAAGCTCGTTAAATAACATTGATGTGTGAAGCCCAGGAAATTTGTTATCTGTTTCGGGAATGACAGGGCTTCAAATTCTTTATTTATATTTCCATAAGCCCTGACCTATGAATTGCAAGCCCTGGAAGAACATTAATTACCCAGATTAGACTGAAGAACATTGATTTGTTAAGGCTTACGGGCCGAGGTTTTTGTTTGGTCGTTAACGTTAAGGCCTAAGCCCATGATAAATAAACTCAAATTGAATGTAATTAACTATTTTAAATCAAAAAGAATTGATTTCTGAAAGTAAATTAAATGGAATAAAAGGAAATTTAAATTTAAGAGATATTAACGGTGTCTTTTCCATTTGAGAAACAGGATAATCAGTGCATTGGGTAGTGAACAGGCATCCAGATGCAATTATGCAGAAGACTTTTACAGTTACCAAAACAATCATGACTGGTTATCATTGTGACTTTTCAGTAATGGTGAACGTTTGCATCCCATTATAAATACCTTGTCCTTGTTACATATCCTTTTCACTGTTCATTTTTATTTGTTCATCTTTTTTTTTTTTTTTTCATACAATGGCAGCAAACAATATCGGTAATCATGTTGGCAGGCAAGTTCCTGAGACAGACATGCTAGAATCAATCTTTGAATGTCTGAGGCAACGAATTGCAAATGCAGAGAACACCATCCGTGATGAGCGAGCAAATGCTGGACGCCTGACTGTTGACAATGCAGTTTTGATGGGAAAAGTTGAAAACCTGGAAGTAGAAATAATCAATTTACATGTTCAGATGGAGGCAAGAGACAATGAACTTAACGGTTGAAACAAATTACGGTGTGTACAATATTAATCTAGAGGGGGGGTGAATAGATTTTATCCGATTTTACCCAATTTTCGTTAATAGACAAGATTACGAAAATACCCTTTACTAGTCAATAAAAATAAAGCAAGTGTAATATGGTGCGGAAATTAAAAGACACTTGATATTTACGTGGAAACCCTTACGGGAAAAACCACGGGCTATGTAAGTGAGCCACACTTGAACCTCGAATCCACTAAATGTGTAAAACGATTACAACCTAATCCCGGAAGTAATCACACACCTACCTAATCCCGGTATAAGTGAACCTAGTCCTAATGCTTGTGATTTATGCAACCTAATCCCGGAAGCAACACAAGACTTAGTTCTCAATGAAGAGAAAACAACCTAAGTGAATATATGAAATACTCAAAATGCAACAAGAGCAAGGCAACTCTATATGCTTACCTAGAATGATGATATATCAATGAAATCAATCCTAGATATCAAAAGCTAAATGACATATCATAAAGCTTAGCTAATCAAGATTCAACAAAACCTAAATAGCTATCACAATACAACACTCAATCAAATTCATCACAAACAATCTCTATCTTATATTTAGCATGTGAACATAAAGCATACAATAAGATAAAGAGATAACTTGACAAGAAAGAAACTAAACTTAGATGAAGTTAGTCAAAAACTTACCAAGAAAGATGTGATGATGCAAAACCATACATGGATGAGTCCTAAATGGTCATGAATGATCCTAGATGAACTTTGATGATCAAAGGAAATGGTTTGAGTGTTTAAAGGTGAGTTCTTGATGATTTTTCACTTGAAATATGTTCTAAGTGAAAAATATGATATTTGGAACTCTTAAAAACGACCTAGAAATGAAAGAGGCATATATATAGTGTGCCAAAGTGAAGTGGTGTCGTTTTGAAAAAAATGCAAAAGACCGCCGATTTTGCGCCCTTGATTCTGCGGCCTTGGCCGCAGAACACAAGGCGCAGAATCACACCTGACGCTTTTGCGGCATGATTCTGCGGCCACGGACCGCAGAACACAAGGGCGCAGAAATGCACCTGCCAAATTTTGCGGCCCCTAAACGCAAAAACCAAGGGCGCAGAAAAGGGACCAGAGAGTATGAATTCTGGACCTTATTCTGCGGCCTCATTTCTGCGGCCTTGACCGTAGAAAAGGGCGTAAAAATGCACCTGATACAACATCCTAAGATGAAAGAGATGATGAGCAATACCAAGCAAGATGCACCCATATGGACAAGAAAGAAGAGAGATTAAATGAGCAATTAATGCATACACACAATAAAGACACAACACATTCAAGAATAAGAATTATGCAAGTGTTGTGAGTGTGTGCATCTACTTCTCTTCATTACAAGAAACACTAAGAATTATACCTTTGAAGTGCTTCTTCCCTTGAGGTCTTGAAAAGGGCCTTTGAGCATGATCTTCAATCACCTAACTACCCTTACAATTCAAATCCCCAAAATGTGGTTTGTCCACGAAATAAGCCAATCAATAATGGGAAACCTTACAACGGTCTTTACACTCTTGTTGAAAAACTGCAGAAGAAGATGTTGGACTTCAATATTCCACCATCTCCCTAGAGAAAAGCCTCTTATCATGCCGTTCACAGACCCTACAGTTTGCTGCCCTTGTTATGCCCTTGTTATGCTATGCCCTTGTTATGCCCTTGTAATGCCCTTGTTAATCTTAATTTCATATTTTTTTCCGTTTTAAGTTTGTGTTAATTATTTCTGCCCTACAGTTTACTGCCCATGCATTTCCGTTAGACAATATATGACGAACATCTACACAAAAGGCAATATACATAACAATGAACCAGAAACACCCTCAAAGTTATCTTTTATTCATATTTAAAAAAGGCACAGAAGGCAATATACATAACCATCAACCAGAAACACCATTTCACATACCATTTCACATAAATTTACCCACTGTTATTCCAATAACAAACACAACAATTAGGTATAGTGGAAATGGAAGGAAATTTCTTTGGGTTTGTACGAGTTCGTTGTCTTCTGTTGTAGCAGGAGTATGAATACAAAGTTCACGCTGAACGTCACGGCTTAGGAGAGCTTGATATGCTTAGTTGAACCGTACTAAATTTCCAATAAGAAGCACCCTTGAATCCATCAATTTGATCATGACATTCCGGCCATGAGTTGAAGACACCGGTTTTCCTCCCTTTGAAAACGACATACACCGATTTCTTGGCCATTTCAAACAACACACTGTATGACACTTCAATAAACAAACAACCAACAAACAAAAATATCAGATGAAAATCTTTTTTTAATAATGGCAAAACAACAAAGTAAATCTTTCGATAACAGAAAACATTCGACAACACAAACAGTAAACGAAATCGAAGGTAGAAAGAAAACCGGTTATGGTTAATCGGAGGGACCAATCCAAAACACAAAAATTAAACAGAAACATTTCAATGCACTGTTAATAGGGCATAGAAGTCTTTCAGAAGAAATCGGAGGTATAAGCTATACTTGCTTGTAACTTCGATTTCTTCCGAAAACCTCCATGCCCATCGACAAAATTCACATAGCCTGCAAAATTAACCTCCATGCCCTTTTCTTTACTTAGTTCGGTTGGGGTTCATCATCTCAAATGTCATGTGTTATTCTCTTATTGTTTATCGGGTTTGTAATGCAAAGGGCCCAGCCCAATAATAAAATGGTTCATGGGATTTCCTATTTTTGTGATAATGTGTTATTCTGTTATTGATTTCCTGGGGTTTACAATCTCGCCATTAACGAAAACGTCAAGTGCCATTGCGTTCCTAATGCTTGGTATATTCTTTTGACCAAATTCGTGAATCCACGGTAAATCAACTCCGGATAGTACTAATTCAGCGAACTTTAACATGAAAACTCCGCAGCTGCTACAGCACCATATGAAAATAACGGTAAGATAATGACGATTACATGTAAAAAACACCAAGTTATACAGCAATGTAAATTAACTACCCATCGCCCTGTTGAGGAATTAAGAGTGAATCCACGTTTTCGGCAATGAATGGAGTTGTGGGCACAGGTAAGTTCAATTCTTCGTAATAATTTGATGCCTTTAAGATGGAGGGTAACAAATATAGTAATGGTCGGATTTCCCCTATTCGATTGTTCCTTCGTTGTCTTCCCCACCAGGAATCAAACATCCTCACTTTTCCTTCTTTTAAAAACACTTCTGAAATAACCCAGTGGTCACCGACGTTGCAAGGAATCAAAACCTGCAAGGAATGTTCTGGAATTTCAAGCCCTGTAAAGCAATTTCAAGCCCTAGAAACGAGAATACAAGCCCTGCCAATGGAAATTCAAGCCCTGGCAGAGGGAGTGAAACATAACATACCAAATCCACCGAATCCATATTCATGCAAAACATACAAACTTACCGAATTCATCTTCCACCACGGTTCATTGTAAAGCAGATCACTACCCCGGACGTAATGTAAAAGATCATTGTGAGGGTGGAAATCCAATGGATTGAACTCGGGGTAATCTTCCCAAACTTCTTTCGTTTCGCACACTAATGGTGGAGAAGGACCTTTCTTCTTTTTCACACATTGCTGTATAACTTCTTTGTCTGATCCATCTTCCCCAGCCTTTCCGGCCTCCTCTTGTCTTATCCTATCTTCCTTTTCAAACTCTTTTAGCTCCCTTTGGGTTCGTATCTCCAACGCTATTTTCTCCCACTCAATGTTCAAATTGAGCTGTGTAAAAAAAAAACCAACCTTGTTATACAAAAAACCAACCATCTTAAGCAAATACATATTCCATAATCCAAGAATAAAAGTGAACTTACGAAAAACATGGGAGAGACCAATCCTATATCCTGCCGGTAATTAAACTGTAATCCCAAACGCTTCTTCCAAAGCACGTCGAAGTAGCTGTCTATATCCTACAATTACATGTATCGACAGAGAATTAGAAAAGAAGTGTGCATGTTAACAATAAAATAACAAAATTGAACACTATAAAAGAAGTTACCGAGTTTGAAATCCATTTGTCCGTGTTAATGAAGTCCTTCAACTCGAAACGCGTCATGTCTTTTACGGGGTGCCCGGTATATATTCTGTTCATTGTCAACGAGATTTTTAAATTATGGCTTAACAAATCACAACATCATAAATTGAACTAGCTTAGGTTAATGGAGGATAGGAAAAGAGCATTACCTGACTTCATTTTTGCCCTTCAAAAATGCTGTGAAGTCTTTGGAATGCTGATTTGCTTCTCCTTTCTTCTTCGTTTCTGGCATGGGGTCAACATACGGGGTCAGGAGGAACCTTGACCGCCTTCGGCCCCTTTCCTTGTCTTCATTCTTGTAAACCACTGAGGGGTGAGCAGATTCATCCCATATAACACTAGGCATACTGGTTGGAAGCACATTAACAGGCCAGCAATCCGGGGATGGGAAATCATCCACACAAATTGGCTTTTTAGCAACATCCGCATTGTCTCCTTCAGACTTCTTACCAACTACCTCAACTTCGACATTACTCTCATCCTCGGCCTTCTCAATTTCTGTATCAACCTTGTCCTTCTTAACAACACTTTCAATGTCGTCCTTCTCAACAACACTTTCAACCTCTGCCTTCTCATTTCTGCTCTTATCCTCGGCCTTCTCAACGCCACTATCACCCTCGGCCTTCTCAACAACAATCTTATCTTCGACCTTCTGAACATCACTATTAACATCAGTCTCAACACTTGCCTCTCTGCTAACCTCAAGATCCTTCAGTTCATTCTCAACACTTGGCAATCTGTCACCCTCCTGATCAACTTCATCATCATGAATGTCATTCACAAAATGTACCTTCTCATCCAACCTATTGCTATCATCCTACAATGAGAACAATATATTTTAAGGACTGCCCTGGCGAAGGACTCTTATTATGTAATGGAATAAATGTTAAGAGAAAACTAACAAATAATTGAAGATTACCCTATCAAAACCTTTGTCCTTCATTTCTCTTGATTTTTTCGGTGAAGATGTATCTCGAACCTTGTTTTGTTTTGCAATCTTTGCAATTTCTTCTGCTATCCAACGCTTCATCCTCCCCTCGCTTTCTTTTATTTGCCGTGTAATCATATTTTCCATACATGTATACAATTCAGGAATTGTATACGGAACCGATGTCTTCAATTTTGACTGCAAATCCAATTCAAAATCCAAAATTAATGATTACATCATGCAAAAGAACTTAGTAAAATAACTTAGGATAATAAAACTTATGTATATTATGAATTTTTACCTTCGGAGTTTCTACATCTCCATGGAAGAGCCGCTTGTTAGACGCCGGTTGATCTGAGTTTTTAGATCGGAGAGTCTTGGTGTGCTGAATGGAAGCACCACCCTCTTCCATTGCATCTGCACGGTCCTCCAGATCATCCAACATCAAAGATTTTTAGTAAGCACTTAACTTTTCATGATCATAAACCTTCCATGGGAACAATTCCATCTGCATGTATAGTCCCATCAACATTGAGGTTAATGAATATTTTGAAACAGAAACCAAATAGCAGGCAAAGGCTTTTCAAGCCCTACAAAGGAATTTCAAGCCCTAATAACAAAATTGAAGCCCTAGTAATGAATTTCAAGCCCTAGTCACGAATTTCAAGCCCTAGTCACAAATTTCAAGCTCTGACTAAGATCTTTCAAGCCCCCCCCCCCCCCCCCCCTACAACCCAGTATAATATTCAAGCAACCATTCATAATAAGAAAGTGTACCCTACAACCCACTATAAGACAGATTTCAAAATGACCTTCATAGACAATTCATAGACAATTCATAGAGTAATAAGTAATATAACACATAACCACAAAATCTAATGTATCACAGAAATCAAGAAAAATAGGCAACACATCAAAATACAACTAGACACCAAATGGTAAAATACATACCGTTGAACTGAAATAGGATTCAACTTTTAGAACCCTTGTATTGAAATTCCAATTCTTAAATCTTGGGAACCCTGTTCCTATTCGTATCCCAATTTTACCTTCTAAACGGGTAATCCGTTCAACAGCCCAAACCTAAACAATTAAGAAACAAATCTTATAAAAGTAAATCCATAACAGAAATCCTAGCATAAGGTTGATTTACACATTCATTTATTGACAATACCTGAAATGCTAGCAGAAATCCATAACAGTGGAATGTGAAATACTTCGCCTCATCATTGTTCTGCGCATTGTCCAACTCCACCTGCTCACTGTAATTGTCTGTTTCTTCTTCTCCATATTCTACTTTAGTTTGCCTCTTCCTCTTCTTCGACTTCTTCTTCTTCTCCTCTTCCTTCTTCTTTTTTTTCTTATTATCTTCCTTCTTCTGGCCCTTTTCGTCAATCTCTCTATTCTTCTGGCCATCACCTCCTCTGAATTTATTGAGGTGTTTATCGGCTGCATTCTTCAGGCACGACAATGTGACATCAAAAAGGTATGATCCCCAACTAAATGTCTCAAAACCATCGATGTCCTCTACTAAAGAAAACAGCCAACAAGGTATGGCTGTCCGTGCTTCATCAATCCCGAAGAACTGGGACACCATTAATAGGTATCCCATCTTCAACGCATCATCACCAGCTGCAGGCTCCATCAGCCGGTTAAAGGTTGCCTCCAACAATTCCATAGATGGCATTTCATCATTGAAATATTGTCTCAAGATAGATTGCTCACCGACTTCTTTCTGTTCTTTGAAGCCTTCGGGGAGTGTGCCCATGTTGAGGCCAGTACACAAGCAAAATTCTTCTCTCCCAAACCGAGCCTCCTTTTGCCCCAAACCGAACCAAATCTCATCCTCCTTTGAATTCGGACGAATGAGCTGTCTTTTCAACATATTGTAGATGAGCATCCCGTGCACTTTAATCGGCTGTACCATTTCCAAATACTGCCCAAAAGGGCCTTCCTTAAATCTATCCAACACGCCGCAACGTGTCAACACTAACCCTAGCTCTTGAAGAAAAATAGTTTTGTTGTGCGAGTTTATTCTCGTGTGTACCCAGGTTCTGTGGTTTGGATACCTCCATTGTTTTTTGAAACGATCAGGCGGCATCTGGTATAAAACAAAAAAAAAATAATTAATTAAAAAACAAAATGGGATTTCAAGCCCCACAATGGGATTTCAAGCCCAGATTTGATAAACAATGAAATGAAATGGACATCCCCACCACTATAGATGATAGATACGACATACCCAGCATGTGAACACAAAAAAAAGACATAACAAGGCACCAAAAAATCCACCAATTCCAAAATCATCACAAAAACCATTAACTAAAATACTATCACAATCGTTTACAGGGCTTGAAATCCCTTTGTCAGGGTTTCATATTCAGACAAATGGGGCCACATTTCAAAACTTGAATTAACAAAATCCAACACTTCATAACATAACATCACAATAACCATTAACAACTACAATACTACACTTCACAATCATTGACATGGCTTAATATTCAGACAAATGGGGTCACATTTCAAAACTTGAATTAACAAAATACAACACTTCATAACATAACATCCCCCAAAAACCATTAACTACAATACTACGCTTCACAATCGTTTACAGGCTTGAAATCCCTTTGCCAGGGCTTCATATTCAGACAAATGGGGCCACATTTCAACACTTGAATTAACAAAATCCAACACTTCATAACATAACATCACAAAAACCATTAACAACTACAATACTATGCTTTGGAATCGTTTACAGGGCTTGAAATCCCTTTGTCAGGGCTTCATATTCAGACAAATGGGGCCACATTTCAAAAGTTGAATTTCCCTTAACATAAAACTAAACAAAAGCACCTGTTCCCCGCCATTGCATGAACCCCTGGCAACATAACTACTCATTTCTGAAACAAATACTTATAACTTAATAACACATTATCCATGCACAGTCAAACACAGATGCAAACAAACATATCAGAGGTTAAAACGCCAGAAGACAATGAGAATACGAATGAATACCTTTACTTGCGAGTTAAGACAAAGGCGTCTTCTTCGGGGCTGGGTCTCGGTATTCGACTGACTGTTCTTCTTCTTCAAGAATTTTTCTTCTCAAACCTGGTTTGTTCTTCTTCTCCTCTCTCGTTCGCTTCTTCTTCTATTCGATGCCTTCTTCAATTCTTCTTCTCTCTCTTTCTGTTTTGGAGTTCTTGATTTGGGGGATGGATTTCAGTTTCGCACGACCCTCTGGTTTTCAATTTAAATATGTTAGGGCAAATGCGTAATGACGCTTAATGGGGTTGGGGTTTTAGGGCAATTTCGGAATTTCGTCTTTAAAAGTTTTAACTCTTTAAAATCCCACTTAAGGGTATTTCTGGAATTTCATGTTCCCAAGGGTACACAAATGCAAGAAAAACAATAGGGAGACTTTTTTGCTATTTCAAACTTGAAAGTGGACATTTTCTATTCCCACCAGGGTTGTGAACCTTTGTTCAAATTTCCAACAATATTTCAAATTTGACTTGACAGGTCATGACTTTCAAATTTGTACTCATGGGGTAAGAATATAACATCTGTTAAAGGAGAAAATACTGTGTATTAGACCAGGCACCGTAAAATTATGATGAGTTAAATCGACATATATTTACAAGGGTAGTTGACAAAAAATGTTGTTTATATTTTAAAACATTACTTTTTTCTATAATTATTTTAAATAAATAATAATATTTTAGTGAGATAAATTATCTTAATTTGTGCAGCGATGAAAAATAAGATGATGAAATTTCATTGTTCAAAGTTAATAAGTTATCCTAGTATTTTTTTTATTTGTAAGAACTATTTTAATTATTAACACTTAATTTATAAAATAAAAATTTGAAAGTTTATTGGATTAATTTATACAACTGTAAAACTTGAAGGAATATAAAAGAAGGGTAAAAACATAAAAATCTTAACAAGTAGGGGATAAATAACAAATATTGTAAAAGTTACTGCCCCCTCTCGTCCTCACATGCCTCTGTCCCTGGACGGTCCCATATAGGCAGCGGCGGACCTAGGAATTTTAATCAGGTATAGGGCACTTAAATAAATTAAACTCGTAATTATATGAAAAAACACTGAAAAATGAAGATCATACTAAAATAGTTTTATATATATATAGATAAAATAAAATAAATAGAACACTTACTCAGATGAATTAAATAATCTTACATTCAAAAGAAAATAAAATAAAGAAAAAAAATTTAAAACTAAATAATAACAACAAAAACAACATAAATAAGGAAAATAAATTAAAAGAATAAATTACAATATACATTTATAAGAAAAAATTTTGTTTTGCATTTATAATAAATTCAATTTAAATTTATACAAAAATTATTTAGTAATAACTATTAGTAGACATGTTTTAAAATTTTGTAATCTTCAAATTATTGGTAAATTTAGATTACGCGAGGAAAACTTCATTCAACATGAAAGAATGTCGAATAATTACAAGCTGATACAATGTAAAATATAACACGATGGAAAGTAATCCTCCTTACACGATACATTAAGTTTAGCAAGGAACCATGGTTACTTTTCATCGTGTATTCCTTTACGTTGTTCGTTTTGAATAAATAAATACTTTTCATCGTGTTTACTTTTCCGCTTTCTGTACAAAAAAATATAAAATAACAATGGTTTGGTACTCTATGCTGTACATCCTGGATATTGACCGTCAAAATGCACTGAAGACTGACACACACTGTTAACCTAAAGGCTTGATGTGACGAGTAGGGACTGTAAAGAAAAATATATTTAAAACCCCTACGTCAATGTCATGTCGAATCGATATGTTTACTGTTTCCCATTGTTGCAGTTGCGTTTAAGACCGACTGTCAGATTCGTAGGACGAGTTGACGTGACTTAATGACCAAAAACGTGAGTTCATCAACCTTTAAATTTTCCACATCTTCATATTTTATAGTAGAATAAACTATTTAAGCACAGGAAACTTTGTTTATACAATTATACTTGTCATCAAGAAGGTCTCTTAAACGGCTGACGTAAAAAAGTAGGTGAATCTATAACAATCTTCATCGATTATTTGTTCCAAATCTAAAAAAACACTACTCTATAACTCCATAACAATAACCGTAAAGAAAATCAACCGGTTGATAACTTCCACTGTTAGTGTAAGTTAAACGAAATGAATTTTTATTTCAAGAAAAAACATATAATAAATAAACACTTAAACGAAATGAAATTTATTATATACATTATATGAAGACGTATATAAATGTAGATATATATACAGAAATATTGAAAAGCATGCGGACATCCTCAGTCCTAACATAACTTCTAGAGGATATTGAATGTGTGTCGCTGCATGTTTTGACAAGTGCACAGACAATTGAGTCAAAGCATGTAAAACTAGTGGGTCACATTAGGAATTTAGGGTTATCCTAATATCCGTTGTATTAGGACGTCCTCGATCATCTGAGGAATTATATATAAATCTATGTATTTAAATGAGCTGACCGCATACATGAATTGTATCGGAAAACGATCTAACACGAAATATTTCAAAACTGCTAATTTCATTACAATTGCCAACATAAAGCCGAACAGTGAAGTACATTATTATAGAATACAGAACAAAACGGCGGACACAAGGAGCCGACACTATTTGTTTCCTTTTGCCGTATATCTGGTTGCTCTGTACATTTGTTTGAACAACATAATCGTGAAGGTAAATTAGTTAAATGGTTACAGAACAAATCCAGTTATATGTTCCACAACACAGCAAATAAATAATGTGGTGCAATAAAGAGTTGTAAAGCAATACCTTCGTGTTCTGATGCTCTATATACGTTCCCGTCTAGTGTTTGGACAGTGGAAGTGGGCCGGATTAGAGTGTTGCAACTCGCAAGGTCGGTTACAAATGAAAAAACGATATACAATCAAAGTTGGACCCTATGTCAAAAGTAAACACGTTCACCGTACGCTAACTTCAGACATTCCAATGCCTCATCATCGTAAGCTATGGTGATGAGACATTGAAATTTCTAAAGCGATCGTTCTGTGAATGAAAAAAGTAGGAAAGGATGAAGGGAAATAGCATTGATATGCAGGACACAGAAGATCGTGTGAATGACACAGTTTGATCAGCAGACGGGGCTAAGTCGCCGAAGTCCGGACATGGACACCAAACAGCCCTAAAACGGGAGTGAGAACATCTCTAAGAGTCTCCTTTGGAGACCCCTTACCTTAATTAAGAATAAGGAGTATCATTTTTTGCAGCTCCAAGAGGTGCCTAAAATTTTGTTTTGGTAAAGCTCACTGCTGAGTGCTGAATCCATTAATAAAGGGGTGCATATATGTTTTCCCATGGATTCAACCCCTATAAGTGGGCTCCACGGACCACAATTAAAATTATATATACATATATATAGATATATATATAGTATAAGTGAGCTCCATTGACTACAACATTTTTCTATTAATATATATTAAATACCATTTTCCAATATAATTAAATATATAACTTCATGCTTCGTGAGGTTATTGAAGATTCCATTTTTGGTCACCCCACTTCGAAGCTTACCCCCTCCCCAACCTAACAGTTGACATGTGTCCAGGGAGGGGATATTTTTGTCTAAACACATAACAGTTTATGGTAAAAATACCCCTTCCATGACACATATCAAGTGTTGGGGAGGGGGTGAGCAAAAGTGAACAAGTTATTGAATGTGAGCCAAACCTCAGAGAGGGTGACTGCAATTTGCTCTTTTTTATATATGAATTGTCTGAATTACCTTTTATAAAAGCTATTTTATGTCAACTAGGAGAAGCCGAAAAGTGTGGCTTTTCTTGACCTTTTATACAACATATGAATTGTCTCAACTACACTTTATAGATATTACACCATTACTCTTTGATTATAAATAATTCACTTAATCAAAAGCTATTTTTTAAAATACATCGCAACACCTTCTTTTTTGTGATTTACCCAACCAAAAACCCTTTTGTATAAAGCTCGACTCATTATAAGCTCTACTGCTCTACTAAAAAAACATGCACTATAGAAGCTGTACTTGAAAAGAAATACCAAACATACTCTTCGGTTGCATTTGTTGCGCGGGATTGGATTGGACTATTTTTATAGGATTGGATTGGATTGGATTGGATTGGACTAAATTAGTACTTAGACATGTTTGGTGCAGTACATATTGGATTAAAATAATACTGTCTCTTGTTTGGTGTAACGTAGGATTGGATAAAAAATAGTTGAAAATAATTGTTTTATTTTGTGAGAGGTAAGTATAAATTTATATTTAATAAATAAAATCATTTTAATAAATTCAAAGAAAATAAAAATAAAACTATTTAAAATTAAATTTGGTTAAAAAAATTATTAAATTATTATTTGGAATAAAATAAATACAATTCATTTCAAATAAAATAACATTTAAGTTTTAATTAAAAAATATTTAAAACTTTTATAATAAAATAGCATATATTAAATTAATTTTTAAATCAGATTGAATAAATTTAAAATTTGAAATATAAATAATATAATTTATCAAAAAAAAAAAAAAAAAAAAAAACCAAAGACTTGGAGAACTGAATTAGGGGTAATTCAGTAATTATGAAAATTTGAAATGGTTAAGTTTTGGAGTGAAATGATTTTTTTGAAGTGGAGAGAGGCGATTGTGAAAAAATGGAAAGTTATTTCTAGTTGTGTAGGAGCAAACCTCAAGGTCCTTGGTTGCAATTTGAGATTTTAATATGTATATAACAGACTTTGCTTATTCGTGTATACTAGCTTAACAAGAACTTCTACTGTGTATCAAAAGGGGGAACTGTACGGAAGACGGTACCTGTAACAAGATCTTTAATCGACGGCCCACACATTCGTGTCGAAGGTATGGCCTTTTCTGTGTAGGTCCTAATGTTGTCTCTGAGCAGATTTTTGTTTGTATCTATTTGATTATTATGGCTGGGTATGTAGTCATTGGAAAAAGTTTTGAGTCTGGGTATGGTGTTGTCTGTTTTGATACAAATTTTGTTTTTTAGCATATTTTTGTTTGTTTCGCTTTCAGTATTCTGGGTTGCTGTGTGTTCATTTGTAATGGGTTTCAATCAATCAGTCTGGGTATTGCGTGTATAACATTCAACGAATTATCTATACCCGCCATACCATTTGTTGCTGGAATCAAGTGATATTGTTTTACATGGATTGTTTGCTCTAATTGATTAGGTTGTGTACGTTTTATGTTGTTAGGGCCACTTTCCTAGTTTTGTTGTTCGTTTCGCCTAAGAGATCGAAATGGGTTTTTCTACAAGTGATAGTGCAATTCGCGACCAATATTTGTATAGGTTTGTGTGTTGTGCTGATCGATCACATAATTAGGTCATAATAACGACCACACCATTATGTGTAACCGTTGGGTTGCTTTTTATACTGAACTTTATAAATTTGGTTATGATTATGTGTTATTGGTAGAGCAAGATGTTGGTAGAATTATAATGTTCGTCCACCCATTCTCGGACCGTAGGTCTTTTAGCCTGTTACATATTTTTAAAATGTTTGTATGCTAAACTGAAATACGCAGGTTGTTGAAACAAAACGTTCGTTCAAAAACTACGCAGCTTTATATCTTATTTCTTTATGGCGACAACCAGAGCTTATCCCGTCAAGAATGAGGAGGAGGTTAATAATGTCTTGCTAGATCAGGTGCATAGGCACATAAAACTAGCCGAGTTTTTTTCTAAGTTACTTGAAGGGAAGGTAGCGTCTACGTCTTCTCGTGGGTCGTCGGTTGCGTCTACCGCGGATATGCATAAGATTGGGAAAACGTATATGCTGATAAAGCGAAACGGGGAACGACTTATTAAAGAACTAGAGAAGGCTCACAGATGTACAAACTGACACGGACTCAAGCAAAAGGACGGGAATGGAACGCTGTGTTAGGGAATCTATTGTGTTAGTAATTAGTATATAGCTTTTATTTGGTAGTATGTTACAGTCAAGAAAATAGCGTACGTGGATGGCGTCTGCATGTTAAAATTAGGGCTGTGTTTCCGTCATCGTTCGATGACAGTATATTAAAGTAGGTATAATTATTTTGTGTTCCTTAATGAACAGAAGGAATCATTATGGATCATATCATTTACGTTCTGCCCAGCTTTGTATAGTAAACATATAGGAATTGATATTTATCGTAATGCTGATCGTAAAATGACAATATGAAATGTCCTTCAAGGGTGGAAAACCCTAGCCGGATGGAGAAAATCTTGCCATGGGACGGTCCCATACACGTTGCCGTGGGACCGTCCAATGAGAACGTGCCACATACACATGGGGAGACTGTGGTCAGAGTATGTGGCACACTTGTGGCACGTTTTCATTGGACGGTCCCACGGCCACGTGTATGGGACCGTCCCAGCCAAGATTTTCTCACCCGGATGATGCAATGAACTTATATGTAATAATCATAAACACCAGGATTTTTTTTTTTTTTTTTGGAAACAGATAACCAAAACCAATTATATACAATGGTTCATCATTACCTCATTCCTATTTCTACTGACAATAAGCTTTATTAGTGAACTCGATCCTCCGATTGAATTCTCCGATCGAATACTGCAATACCCGTTGATTGGCATTGAATTTCGGTGGAATTAATACGTACCGCTGACGCATAACATTTCACATTAAAATGTATTACACATTCATCTTGACAAAGAAAGCAATACACGAGTTGAAGTTCCCAATGTAATCCAATGGAAATGTATTACACATTCATCTTGACAAAGAAAACAATACACGAGTTGAAGTTCCCAATGTAATCCAATGGACAGATATTGTTGTCACGTTAAAGGTAATCTTCATAATTGCGTTGGGAACAGAAGGATATCCTCCGTTCCTGACGGATGCAGTGTTGGAGACTTGGAGACTTGGAGATATAAACCGTCCTTTCACTTTTATCGATGCATGAACTCAATTTTTGAAAGGTGAAATATATATAATCGATTGTATAGGTTAAATATTTAACAGCACGGATCGAGTAGATGTCTAGATGGATCGTTTTGTTGGTTCTACTTGTACAGACTACAACTCTACAAGTACGTGTAATATATAGTAAAGGAGTTACCATGAAATATATTGTATTTGTAATTATTTTCAAAAAAATAGATGTTCCACATATATATATATATATATGGGGCAGGATCCATGGCTCCAATTTTTTTACACAAATTTTGACACAACTTCATGACCATAGGATGTTGCTTCTTTTAATGGATATGATTTATTCTCTTTTTCTTTCCTTATTTATTACAGACATTGTCTCTCTCCTAATTAATACTTTATCCTTTACACGTTTTCTTTTTATTTTTGTTTTTTTTACTTCTAAAACTAGATCACTCGCACTTTGAAGTCTTTTAAATCCCTTTATTTATTTGTTTAATTATTTACTATTCTTATTTCTCAATTTACTTCATCTAAAATAAAAAATTTTATACATGTAATCAGTCTCGTCTTAAAAATTGCTTTGGTATGACTACTGTATATAGATTTAACTATCATAAAATGTATTTATAAAACAATAATGGTAAACATCCCACCTTAATTAAATCCCACTTTTTTCATCCCACTACATGTGGGATGTGAGGTATCAAATTGTGAGTAGATACACATTAATGATGATTTATCTCACCTACCTCATGTATCCACTCACCATTTCACACCTCACACCTCACATGGCACATGTAGTGGGATGGAAAAGGTGGGATTTTAGGTGGGATGTTTACCATTATTGTTATAAAAATAGATATCATCACATATATTCGAAAAGAAGAAAAATTAACTAAATCAATTTGTTTCCAAAGCAAAAAATTTAAAAGAAATCTAACATGTCAAATCTTACAACGAAAATTTAATAAGATTGTAACAGTCTTATATAAACAAGTCCAAAAGAACCAAAAAATTTGTTCTTTCAATCTTTCTTTTATCATTATTAACTAGAAAACAAGAAGATACAAGATAACATAAATAATTAAATAAATATAAAAATTCGAAGAATAAAAAAAATACTTTAGATAAACCATGAGCATCTGTTGACAAGTCTTCTAATTCCAAAATTTTGGACATTTTTGGATATGATAAAAATCAATTGAAGCTAATCGAATGAAAGAAAAAAAAAATGAAGACAGGAAAATGAAAGATTTTAGAGATTGAAGAGTGAAAGTCTAATGATATTCTGATTTCAGGTAAAATAAAATAATCAAAAAAACATGTAAAGGTAAAAAGAAAAGAAAAGGACAAAAAAATAAATAAGGTGACAGAATTAAATAAAATAATAATATTTTGGAGAGGTAAGCTATTAATTAGGTGACATAAATAATATCTGTAATAAATAAGGAAAGAAAAAGAGAATAAATCTCATCCATTAAAAGAAGGAAGATCTAATGGCCAAGAAGTTGTGTCAAAAATTGTGTAAAAAAATGGGGCCATGGATATCTAAATTATAAGGATTGTATGATTTCTCAAACCAAGCCATTTTCGATTGTATACTTTCAACATTGGTTGGTTAAACAATAAAATGTACAAATAGGTGGGGACATAAAAAGCATTACAACCTTGCATCTGAAATATTTCATAACGTTGTAATAAAATTAAATAACAAAATTAAGATGAACAAGGATTAATTAAATAATAGATAAACAAAAGTAAATAAAATAGAAGCAGAGAAACAAGGGAGAGAGACGAGTGACGAGAGATGAGAGAACACAAGAGAGAGTTCTCTTTATCTTTTATATTGATATTGAATGGAAAGAGCATTAGCTTGAGAGTTGAGATTATTAAAATTACATCATGTTTATATTTAAATCCATCTATATATATAGCCATATAGGCAACAAAGTGAGGGATGGATGTTGTAATATTCCAACACCTAATCAGCTTATGCATGCAGCAAAAAACAAACTGGAGCTTCCACGTGTGCCTAATAACTTGTGAAGAGGAGAAGGTGGAAGGTAGTTGTATTAAAGTATGACAAGAGGTTGGATCAAGTGTTATGTGGTGTATACAATTGGTGGTATATCCACACAATATTCACAATACATAAACATTATATTATTCCAATCCACAATTTTTTTATTTCAATTTTATAGTGATTTCGTTTGTTCAAAATTACAACAATATTTCAAATTTGACTTGACAGGTCGTGACTTTCAAATTTGTACTCATCGGGTAAGAATATATATAAAGAAAATACTGTGTATGGGACAGTCCCAGGCAAGATTTTCTCCTGCAACGTAGGTAACCCATTATCTCCCTTGTTTTTAAGTGAGCTGCTACATTGTGAGTTCTGACCGTAAACAAGGTAATCATATTTGTTTTTATGATTACCTTTGACGTCAGTTGATGTAAGTTGTTGCCAAAAGTGAAAACCTTGTTATTAGCCTTTTTACAAGTAAGGTTTTATGCTAAAGGACTTCGAATTCAAATCATACCCAGTATCTACTGGGTCACCGATTATATATCAGTTTGAGGAGGCCGATCGGTGTAAATGATTGGAACCATACATAATTATAATATGACATTCAATTTCCAAACACATAACATATAGAACAGTTCAGCCATGTATTCAACACTTCAAACTTTATCAGGACATATCATACCAAGACACAGTTACATGTGACCTCTATCTACCCCAACTTAAACACAATTCTAACAACATAACATATAGAACAGTTAATAAAACCGATCTCAAAAAATTCATGAGGTATCGCCTCACCTCTGGCCGTTGAATGCCTGTGTTAACTCAACGGCCAACGACTCCAGGTTGGATATCCGATCCTCCACCTCCATGTACTTCTTCCTCCACATAGCGACCTCAATTTCCAGAACCTTCCGATCGTTCTTCAGGCGGGCTATCTCAGTCTTCATCGAGTTCTCTCGCAAAGAACACAGACTCCACCTTTGACAATTCAGAATCGCGATGAGACGACTGCAACGACCAATCAACGTTAGTTGTGGTGCTACTGGCATCTCCTTCTCCTTCAACATCCACACCCACATTATCCGCCATGTCTATCAATTGAGTATTTTGGACTTCGTGAAGGTATAAATACCCAACTCATTAAGGCGCATTAAATAACACCTGTTGAGGGTCACAACCGTTGAAATTCCCCACAAACGTAATAATTATTCAAACATGTGGTTTACAAAAACAAACGTTTGATTCCAATAACACTTTGTTAATTTGGAAGGGTAAAGAATATGAATGGGATTAATTTGGAGTGCATTTTTGCTCACCCCCCTTGCTTACCCCCCTTCCATACACATGACATGTGTTTATGGAGGGTAAAATTGTCTAAAAAATTAATCATTTATGACACTTGTCATCCATTTAAGAGGGGGTAATGGTTACCTCCCTTGAAAGGGGGTGACCAAAAGTGTTCTCATTAATTTGGAAGGGTAAACAAGTAAAATAAAAAATAAACATTAATGATTTATTAAAACAGAAATTATTGAATTAATAAAATAAAACAAATTACAATAAGTGGAAATGAATTCCAGAATCAGTTCATCATCATCAATACAATCACCGGTTCACACCACCACCATCATCAGTTCATCAAACACAAACACAAACCCAAACACAAACCCATAACACCACACCACCAGACCTTGAACCGTACCAGCACCACCAGAAACAAAAACGAACCACCACCAGTTAAACACAAAATCCAAACCGGTCTAGCACCCACTAAACACTCAAACCCAAAACCAGAAATCCATCCGTCAAAAACTCACTCGAATCTATCTCTCGTGATCTTCCATGTCGTAACCGACCACCATCAGCCACTTGAAACCCACGGCCGCCGCCAACCGCGAAACCATCAGCCACTCAAATCTCACTCAAACCTTTCTTTCAGACGATGGAAAAGGGATGAACTGGTGAAAGAGAGAGATATAGGGATTCGATAGAGAGAAGGGGGTTCGAGAATGAACAGGGCAAGAGAGAGAGAGAGAGAGAGAGAGAGAGAGAGAGAGAGGGATTCGATAGATTGATGGATAGAGAGAGAGAGAAAAGGGTTTTTTTTTTTAAAAAAAAAAAGAGAGATTGGTTTAGGTAATCTGGGGAGAGGGTTTCATGATGATGATGTTTGTTCCTGGCATTTGTTTTGTTTAATTGGCACTTTGGCAGTTAATTAGGGAAATTATAATGCATGGAAGAAAATTAAAAAATCTAAGGAATGAAGAACAGAAGAAGATGGCCATAGATTATAGGGAAGCGGGGAAACGGGGATCCGGGGGAAAATGTGCAACCCTAGGTGTGGACCTTGTGATGTCATTATTGCAATACCGTGTTAGGTTGGAGTAATAGTAGCCATCGTGTAAGAATGATGTAAGCTGACAGGGCCCGTTTGGCACATGGGATGGGATGGGAATCGGCTTAATTTGAATCTCATTCCCATGTTTGGCTGCCTGGTGGGATGGGATAAATTAGGTCCATTGACCTTTTTTATCCCATTGACCTGGGATACATTAGTCCCAACCAATTTGATGGGATTCAAATCAATCCCATCTCTTCTTTCACCTGAAATCATCTTCTTCTTCTTCAATTACACCAACACCAAAATCATCATAATCATCTGCTTGCGAATCAACTACCCAAATCAATCGATTACACCAACACCAAAATCAATTAACTAAACCAACACCCAAATCAAACAAAGAACAATAGGGAGCTCGAAGATCAACTCAGCGAAGACCAACACAGGCACAAAATAGTTCGCGATTCCAGCTAACATATCGATCAGCAAATTAAAGTTGATGGCTAAAGTTTGGTGATCGGTGGCCGACGGATCTTTGGCTATATTCGGGTCGTTGAGTAGGCTAGACATGGCAGAGAAATCAAAAGGGTTTGGAGGAAAGCCAGGTTCAGCCAAAGAAGAAGCAGCTTCTCTTCTTGGTGAGTCTCTAACAGCAGACCCAGATGATGTCTCAGTTGACCCACTTGTCTTCTCCTCTGCAATCAAAAATTTCCCACATATTCAATCAATCAATCAACAATAAACTCCAGAAAAAAAGTAAAAAAATAAGTAAGAAAACATAATTAAATTACCGGATGGAATATCCTGGTTGGGATTGGAAGCCATGACCAGAAGAAACAAGCTGCTGCTCTTTGATTCTTTTCAATTGAATTGAGAAAAAAAAAAGGACAAAGAAAAGAGAGAAAATAGTGTGGCACGAGGATTGAGAGAGAGGAGTGAGTGTGAGATGATGAGATTAGATTAGTGAAATGCAAAAAAAGAAAAAAAATAAAAAACAAAAGAAAACAAGCAAGAACAAGACGATTAGATTTGAATGGAGTTTGGTGAGAAGTTGGAAGAAGAAGACAATTGACTTTGAGTTTATTTATTTATTTGTTTTTCCAGTTCTTTGAGTTTCATGTTGTAATTTGTTCCATATATTTGAGTTTTTTATTTCGTTCTAGATATGTGAGTTTTTTTTTTCCTAGATCTGTGAGTTTTTTATTTTCTTCCAGATTTTTGTTGGAAAAGATTTTGTTGAAGAAGATATTACAAATGTAAGATTTAATTCAATCCAATCCTATCCTATCTCATGTTGGAACAAACGTGGGATTATTTGTATCCTATGTTACACCATAGGATAACACTAAATTTAGTCCCATCAAATCAAAGCCAATCCAATCCAATCATATCCTATAAAAATAATCCTATCCTATCTCGCGCACCAAACGGACCCACAATGTTTTGAAAATGTATGTTATATCGTGTTAGGTTGGAGTAATAGTAGTCATCGTGAGAGAATGATGTAAGCTGACAATGTTTTGAAAATGTATGTTATATCGTGTTAGGTTAGAGTAATAGTAGTCTTCGTGAAAGAATGATGTAAACTGACAATGTTTTGAGAATGTATGTTTTTTTCGTGTTAGGTTGGAGTAAGGTGGTCATCATGTTAGAATGATGTAAGCTGAGCATGTTTTGAAAATGTATGTTATATCGTGTTAGGTTGGAGTAATAGTAGTCATCGTGAGAGAATGATGTAAGCTGACAATGTTTTAAAAATGTATGTTATATCGTGTTAGGTTGGAGTAATAGTAGTCTTCGTGAAAAAATAATGTAAGCTGACAATGTTTTGAGAATGTATGTTTTTTTCGTGTTAGGTTGGAGTAATGGTGGTCATCGTGTTAGAATGATGTAAGCTGAGCATGTTTTGAAAATGTATGTTATATAGTGTTAGGTTGGAGTACTAGTAGTCATCGTGAGAGAATGATGTAAACTAACAATGTATAACAAATTTTTGTTTTTATTGTGTTAGGTTGGAGTAATGGTGGTCATCGTGTTAGAATGGTGTGTTGACAATGTTTTGAAAATGTAAATGTTACACAGGGGAGCACTCTCCCAGTGATAATATGTTTTGGTTAGGACATATGTGCAAATGGTAAATAATGAATGCTGGTCGATTAAGCTGCTCACTAACTATGTTGTTGCGTTCGTGTAAACCTCGTGTGCCATCCATGTCCTAATCAACGGCACGCCTGAATGGTATAATTTCCAAGGTGGAGGCGTTCTGTCTAATATAAATTCAGCAAACTGGCACATGTAGACGCCGCACTGGATACTGAAAAGTGAAAACATAAACAGAAAGTATGCAAATAAATACATATATTTGCAACCGTTGCAAAGGGATATGGCAGAAACGAATATTAATTACGTACCCATCCTGCTGGATTGGAAGATCTGGTCTGATGTACTTAAAAGGCTGGAATGGCTTCGTACGTACGTCTATCCCCTTATGCTCATAGTACCCAGACTGCTGGAGAAGGGAGGGCATTAGGTAGCTAATAGAGTCCATTTCCCTTACCCTCAGCATTGACTTGCTCTTGGAATGCAGTGAGTCATAAAAAGTGAACGCCCCATCTTCAGGGAAGAGATGGCAGAGAACCCAGTGGTCGCCCACATTACAGGGGATTAGAACCTATGGAGGTGATCCAAAGATGAGAAACGGGTTTAGCAATTGATGTCATGAAACGTTAATAATATGGAAAAGGAATTAGTACAGGAAAGATAGCCCACCGAATTCATATTCCACCATTCGGGTCGAACTAGAATTGACCCACCGCCTCTCACAGCATCTATACACTGTTGGTCATGGATGAAGGACATGACATCAATGTCCGGAAAATCAATCCAAGAATCCTGTGTTTTTCTACCCTTCTTTCGTACCGGTCTTTTCTTCAGTTGCAATGTTGCCTTCAACGAGTCCCATTTCTTAGCAAGGTAACATTGTTTAAAGGTTTCATGTTACTTTGTCGGAGACAGGGATGTGTTATACTCATTAAGGTACTTGGATACGCAGTTACTCAGATATACTTACGTGGAATGAACAGTCAACCATTGTGATGTCCTGCGCATACTCGTCATATCTGGAACAACGGCGCCTCCATAGAACATCCATAAAGCTGTCCACATGCTGATGGAATTTTGGTTTGTATTAAAAAGGATTGTTTAAGGTCTTCGGCCAAAACATAAAGGGGATAAGTAGCATATACAATAAATACCATGTACAAAAACAGTTATAATTACCATGTTGGAGAACGGCACCGACGGGCTCTTCATGTCGAGAAAATGTTACCGAGTAAATCGCTCTTCTTAACCCACATAAAGATTGTGGTAGTACACGACACGTATTAGATGCAAGTAAAAAGGATAGATAATAATGGCATGAAGAGGTTACAAAAAATAAAGTTTAAATTTACGAAATATCTTCGCCGGTGCTTTTCAGGAAAGCGGCATATTCGGTGTCCAATAAATCGTCATCATCACTAAAATCAAGGATCAATCCTCTTTTTGCTCACTTTCGCTTCTTCCTTTTCTCGGGATCGATCCAAACGGTGTTCAGAAAATCGGCTCTCTTCCGCTTCCTCGCGGTTTCTACATCCCTTATTGGGTAGTTGTCTGGCATTTTTTCCAACAGAATTATACTTCCTTCCAGTTCTCCTGGGACCATCAAGTTGGGATCCGGAGATCTGTAAGGTTCGAGATGGATTATACCTTTGCGGCCTATAGGGGTCCCTGTATGACCCTGTGTCAAAACTAATGCAATTAAGAGCATTGCTATATGATGAAAGAAACATTTCTATATGATCACAGCAACTCGAAGACTGACTAAACCGTAACTTGTATGTACCCATTTCGATAACGCGGAATAGGTAATAAGAAAGCAAAAAATTATAAATGGGTAACACGGAATAAGTATTAAGAAACCAATATAATATTGTACTATGTAAGGACTTGGATCAGAATATGTACGTTTACCTCAACTGCAACTTCAAATTCATCGACTTTGGGAGCTTGTTCATCAGGTTTTGGGGCCTCGGAGTCCTTATTATCCTCGGATTTGTCTGTTCTGTCAACAGGGTAGGAGGCAGTCACATGCACATTGTACCGATTCTCTTCAGATCCATTGACTTTAGGAGCATGTCCATCCAGTTTTGCAGCCTCGGAGTTCTTATTATCATTTGCCTCAGTTTTGTCTGTTCTGTTGGCAGAGTCAGAGGCAGTCCCATGCACATTGTACAGATTCTCTTGCATCGCCTTCTCCAGATAAGCAGGCATCACCTTAGGCAGAATGTCATTTAGTGCCTGAGGGAGGACCTTAGGGAGCACATCATTAAGTGCCTCAGGAAGCACCTTGGGTAGAACGTCATACAGCACCTTCCTTATCACCTCAGAAGTATTTTTTTCGCTAACCTCATTAGGCAACACATCCTTCACTGCTGCCTGGGGAAGCACCTTGGGGAGAACATCAAACAAGACCTTTGTCATCATCTCACACATACTTTTATATGTAACCCCCTTTGAGTCAGGGTCATCCATGCCGTTTGGATTAGGTGTAGTCTTAGGAGATTCGTTGTTGGCAAACAGTTTCCTCTGAACCGAAGGTGGAGCCCTGTTGTGATGGGAATCGATTTGTACATTTTTATTTTCGGTTTCCTGGTTGTCCAACTCCGGAATACCACCAGACAATTCACACCCTACCTGATCATCAGTAATAGACTCAGTTCGATTCGGCTGGGCAGGCCATCCCATATAAATAAAACTGTCACAGACGAAGTCCATGTCGATTGATGTGAAGTAGGTTTGCTGTTTTTCAGCTGGAGTAGGTTTCATGTCCACCGTTGCCAACTGCAAATATCAGAGGATTACCATTAATGTTAAACTGAGATCAAAATCTAACATGACAATTAAAGGCTGCAACTGACATGGGTAATATATATACACACATACACTGCGTTTGTCGAATAAGTTTTCATCGAACCCAGTCGAAGTGTTGAAAAACTCCCAATTTTTGAACCATGGATAACTCGAACCGTGGCGCTTGCCAATTACGCCGGTCAGAAAAGGAAATCTTTCAACCGCCCAAACCTATTAAGGTTTTCATTAAGTAGCGTTATGAAAATGTGTTAGGAAATGATTCCAGACAATCGGTATCTAAGCCATAGTGGTCGGTGTACATACCTGAAAACATAGAAGATGCCCAGAAAGGTTGTAAGTGATGGTAGTTTTCGTTTCTGGTTTGCTTTCGGCCTTTTTTTTGCCTCTTTTTTTTGCATTCCCTTTCGAAGGACCTGCAGTATGTGATTCTTGTTCACCTTCACCTTCAACAACTGCTTCGTTTGATGGTTTGAGTTTCTCGCGGTTTTTGGGTATGGCATTTTTTATCCAGTGCAAAGTCAAACTATACACGTATGAACCCCATGGAAAACCTTTGAAAGCTACATCGTCATCCACTAATGCAAACATCCATAGTGGTACACGGTCACGTTCGTCGAGAGTGCTTAAGATATAGCCTATGACCAATAGATTTGTCATCTTCAAGCCATCTTCACCTTGATCGTCGGTGACTCGTTTAAAAGTCTCGAACAAAGAAATGTACGTAGGTTGGCTCAGGAAATGTCTTCCGTATAAGCTGTTCTCCGTTGGACTATAGTTCGCATTTATTAATCCTTCTGGCAGTTTTCCCATTTTAAGCCCAGAACATAGGCAAAACTCAACTTGACCGAAACGATGTTGTTGTATACCCAGCCCAAACCACATTTCGTCATCTCGAGGTGGTGATGCATTACCGGACCTACTGGTATATTCGATCTGCCTTTTCAGTATACTATGCAAAACCTTTGCATGTATAGTGACGGGCAATCGCAGACCTAAGTAGTGGCCAAAAGGTCCTTGCTTAAACGCTTCTAAAACTTGTAATCTGCCTAAAACTTTTTCAATGTCAACAAGAATGTTACAGTGATGCCGACTTCTGGAGTTTATCCTTGCATTTTTCCATCCCTCGTGATCCGGATAAAAGAAGGTTAACATCTGAAAATAATGGGCAGGTCGTGTAAATAAAAATAAAAACATATTAGTCCTTTGGATATTCATCAAAGCATGGAAAATCAGAAAATATAGGCTAACATGAACATGTGATGAAAAAGTAACTGAAAGGTTACCATTTGAAAATAATATGCAGGTGGTGTAAAATAAAAATATTAGATATTCATCACCAGCTAACATGACCATGTAATGAAAAGTAAGTGAAGGTCATGAGAGGATATTGTGGTCATGGAAATTCATGTCAACTTCATGGAATCGAAAGCATCATGGAAAGAAAGTCATGGAAATTCATGTACAGGGGGATCATGGAATCATTGAATCATGGAAAAGTCATGGAAATTCATGTAAGGGAGAATTTCCAGGGGAATCATGGAATGTCATGCCAACATCATGGAATGTCATGGCAACATCATGGATATACGCAACATGGAAATTGGCATCATGGAAAAGTCATGGAAATTCATGTAAGGGGAATCATGGAATCATGGAATGTCATACCAACATCATGGAATGTCATGGCAACATCATGGATATACGCAACATGGAAATTGGCATCATGGAAATCATGGGGGATATAAAAACATCATCATAAGGTTCATGTAAAGTCATGGGGCACATCATGGAAAGTCGAAATCATCATGATCACATCATGGAAAGTAGAAGCAACATGATGTGCTCATGGAAAGTCATATGGGATGTAAGTAAAGAAAGACTTTCCATGTAAAGTCATGGGGCACATCTACTTTCATGTAATCTTGGTCTTGGATCTATGGATCACATCATGGAAAACTTCATGTATCGAATGCATCATCAGCACATCAGGGGAAATCTTCATGAGCCCTATTGGGGTAAATCATGATCATGGTAAAAATCAAGACCCAAATGGGCAAGTAACACAAATTAATTCCATATTGGAATTCCAGATTTCAAGTAATTCCAGATATCCAAAAAAAACCCTATTACGACATTAGGGATTAACATTAGGGATTAACACAACAGAAAAAGGGAGTCCCTTATATCAAGTCAAATGTTACGGAAATAATTCGGGATCGTGCCGATTAAGAGCATAGCTAATTCGATCCTACCTCGTCTTCGCACACTGTGGTCGTCGGGGTATCGCCTTTCCTGTTTTCCCTTTTCAAGGCTTTCCCCTTTTTCCTCACTTGCAGTCGTCGTTCTTCACTCCCGTTTTCCCTTGTCAAAGCTTTCCTGTTTTCCCTCACCTGCGGTCGTCGTTCTTCAATGTGGCTTTCCCGTTTTCAATTTCATCCATTTTGTTACAGACTCTGGCTTTCCGTTTTCCCTTTCAAGCGAGAATCCATTACAAGGGGTGATTTAGTCATTTAGAAGAACACTTAAATGTCAGGTCCGAACAGTTAAATAGGGGTACAATAGTAAGATCAGCTATTTCAATACAGTGAAGTGGTCAGAATTGGGTTTTTAATAACTTCTGGTTATATGTCGTTTTGGCATCTTCTAAGTGGTTATATTTGAAAACCCCCCTTTTAAAAAAAAAATAATAATTTAATTCAAAAAAGATCACTCTTCGAATGAATCCAAATGCTACAATGGTTCGTCCTAAATTTTACTAAAATAAAATGGAGTGTCTTTAATTAGAAATCTATTTTTTTTAAATGAAGTGTCTTTAGAATAGAAGTGTTAAAAGATAAAAAAAAATAAAAAAATAAAAAAATAAAAAAAAATCTTGGAACAAAAAGAAGTGTCTTTAGAATTTTTTTTTTAAAATTTAAATTTTAAGAATGAAGTGTAAAAAAAAAATAAAAAATAAAAAATAAAATAAAATAAAATAAAATTGTTAAATGAAGCTCTCATATTCCTGTCAACATGTTAGATTTTAATTTGACTTTGTAAGCGACTTAGAAAATGACTCTTTTACCATTATTTTTATGAATAATAAAATGAAAGAAAAATTACATTGTGACCATTGAACAACGGTAATAAAAATAAAAATTAGTATTTAACAAGAGCTGATAGCATCTCTCTCTCCTCATTTTTTTTCCTTACCAATCTCCTTTTCTATAGTATTTTCGTTATTCTTCTCTCCAAACATCATTTTTTTTCTATGGTTCTAAGTTTAACAAAGCCAAAAAAAAAAAAAAAAAACATTCTTTTTTTTATAATAAGATATCAACAAATTATGACATTGTCAAGCTGCGCGATTGCAAATGTTGGATGGATCAAGGTGACATGTTAGATTATGCAGCTGTGGGAATGAGAAGAAAGCAACATTAAGGGTCTCCGAGACAAGCAAAAATCATAACAGACTATTTTTCGATTGCGATGCATGCAATTATTTCAAGTGGCGGTCTCTTGATAATGAAGAATGATAAAGTATTGAGGAATTTGTATCATCTGATATTCCAAAAACATGTGCAAAATCAACTTTTTCATATGACAACACTTGGTTTGGTATGGTGACTGTCAACTTTGAGAAACTGCTAGGGAGTTTGGCTTGGTTGAAAGTAGTGGTGGCACCGGTTCGGTTTCGGTTTTGTGGCCACCCAAAACGGAAACGGAAACCGAAAACAAAACCAGAACCACCGATTTGATACCGGTTTGGCGGTTTTGGTTTCAATTTCGGTTTGGTCCGGTTTCGGTTTCGGTTTTTTTTTTTTTTTTTAATTCTTCCCAAATCCCAATCAATATTAATTCTTCCCAATCATAATTCCAATGAACAAATTTTTAAATAAAAAAACATTTACAAACAATTTCCATTGAAGTATTTAAGTATTTCACAATGTTTAGAAGAAAAGAAATTGACATTTATTAATAAATAAAACTTTACAATTTCACAAAAAAATAAAAATAAAAATAAAAATTAGAAATTGGCCTTGAAGACTTGAATTCAAATATACAATATTACATTGTAATAAAGTTAAAATTAAAAAAACAATACTGGCTTTGCACTTAATTTTTTACCACAATTAAGCTACCGACGTATCCTTCATGAATGTAGAAGAATCAAAGACCACGTAGTTCTTTTACCTTTAATTAGTTGCTCAGTGTTGGAGGTTGGAAGTTGAAACGGAATCTATTCACTGCCTTCCGTTCCCGTGGTTTGTTCATCTTCGAAGAACTCGTTCACTATCTCCGGCTGGAGTTCTTGTTGTCTATATTTTGCCTTTGTCCAATCATCAACACACACCTGGATTTCAAGTGATTGTGGAGACATAGATGATCGTTTTGGGATAAAAATATTTCCACCTGCACTAAATTCTTGTTCCACAGCAACTGTAGAAACCGGCGTTCCAAGAATTTGTTTGGCAATAATAGCAAAATTTGGATAATCCTGTTGATAACTCTTCCACCAAGCCTGGAGACTAAATTCTTCATCTTTAAATTTATGAGTGTCTTCTAAATACCGATCAACCTTAAAGAGTGTTGAGGATGAAGAAGATGTTCGTAATTTTTTGGTTCTTTGGGAAAACAGTCGATCCCCTAAACCCCTTAATTGAAATTTTGCAGGATTACTAGTACCAACAGATGTGGGTTGGGGTTGTGAAACCGGCACGTTCAAAGACGGACCATACATTTTAAGATATTCATCATATAATTCATAAAGCAATTTCTTAACGGAATTATAATACTGAAGAACATCAACTTCTAAATCTAAACATTTGTAATAATAAGCTAAATATTCCTACAAACATTCAAATTTAAAGCGTGGATCTAAACACGGTGCAAGCAAGTAAATATTTGGAATCTCCCCCTAATACTGTAACCATTTTTTCCTCATGGCAGCAAAACATGGACTCAATTGAACATCAAAATCACAATCATTGAATGAACCAACAATATTAACACTTTGATAAGAAATAAATGAGTAGTGGGATAATAAACACCAGATAAAGAGAGGGTAGCATCAAGAAAAACACGTAACAATTCAAGAATTTTTATACATATATCCTAATGGTTCAATTGAAGAGAAATTAAAGGAACATTATAAGTAATAAAAGAAATTAATAAATCTCTATATTCAACACTTTCACTAAGCAACTTATAAGTTGAATTCCAACGAGTGGTAATATCTCGAGAAAATTTTTTGGGACGCATATTATTCTGAGAGCAATATTTTAACCATTGTTTCTGGATTTTGTTATGCCTCCAGATATAGTTAATACTATCTCTAATTGGTCTAGTAAAAGTAGACAGCTCTGCTAATCCAGCTTGAACACACAAATTTAAAACATGACATGCACAACGTTGATGAAACAATTTACCCCCAAAATAGGGATTGCACAAATCTTGTAACATAGGAATAGATGCAGTATTGCTTGCAGCATTATCAAAGCCAATAACAAAAATTTTGTTTAGGATATTATACTCTTGAAAAATGATTTTAAGGAGTTGAAAAATATTTTGAGCTGAATGCAAGTCATCGAAAACACGAAATGCTAGAATTCTTTTTTGCATGTCTCAGGCATTGTCCATATAGTGACATGTGACACCCAAATATGAATGATTATCAAAATTATCGGTCTATATGTCAGCACTTATGGAAACGTGACCCTGAAATTCAGAAAAAAAAATGTTTTCAATTTGTTTTTTTCTTTTCTGTAAATGCCATTTAGTGTACATGTGAGAGTGGATCCAGGAACACGTTGCATTGCAAGATTTAATGCATTTTGACAATAATTAACAAAACCTACTTTCTCACCAAAACCAAAAGGTAAGTGTTCAGTTGCAACCATTAATGCTAATTGTTCTCTATTTTTTTCAGACGTGTACTGAAATAATTGATTAGAAGGGGTTGCGTACCTGGAGATTTGGGCTTGGTTACTTGCCACCGCGTATTCAAACGGGTGATTTTTTTTTATATGGATCCAGAACGTGCCATATCCAAAGTTTCTTCCAACCTTGTATGATCTGGTACAGTAATTGCACTGGATTTGGAAACCATCATCTAACTTAGTTTTCTTCATAGCACCCTAAAGAGTTCGAACTTCATCGACTTTTCTTCTTCATCTTCACCTGCAAAAAAATCATCCGAAAGGGTTGGGGGGTTAGATAGATTTTCATTAGTATTGGGTGTATTGTGAGCAGGGTCGAGTCCGTCGAACTCAGGAATTATTAGAGAGGGATTAGGAGTAGAAGGGGGATCGGATCCAAATCGATCTTGAAGGAACTGGTGAAAGGTCACATCGTCGTAAGTGACAACATCACCAATGTCTTCCAACAAGTTTTGCATTGGACCCTTTCCTTTGTTTAAATTTCTTGAACCATCTCCCCCATTTGCCATTGAAAAATTAATAATAATAAAATATAGAGTAAAAAAAAATGATTGAAAAAAAATAGATATTGTTGGAATAAGAGTGATAAGCAAGTAAAAAAAAAAATTGTTGGAATAAGAGTGGTAAGCAAGTAATATATATATATATATATGATTGAAAAAAATATATTGTTGGAATAAGAGTGGTAAGCAAGTAATATATAACCGCCGCCTCTGTTTTCTCCAACTGGAACGACGACCCCGCTCCTTGCCATTGGTCCGATTTAATTTTTTTTTTCAATTTTTTAAGAGAGATTGAGATTGAGAGAAAAAATGTGTGAGATGATGGTGAGTGGTGGGTGGTGGGTGGTGGGTGGTGAGTGGTGGCTCATTGAAAGGAGATTGAACTCATGCTTGAACTCGTCCAGTTTGGGACTAGGTTATGTTTGTTTGGTGTGTATATTGAGTGAGAGATTGAGAAAGAGATTCATTTCCAAAAAATAAAATAGAAGAAATCAAAGGGATGGAGATGGGTTGGATCTGATAAGATAGAGAATAAGATTATTATTATTTTTTTTTTCAAACAAGAAGATTATTATTTTTAATATATATTTATTGTTTAATTCTTTTAAACAATATTTTTTTAATCTTAATTTTAAGATTCTGTTTGCCACATCAGCCATTCCGTTAGAAAATGGACGGAAAGTTGGTAAAATGGCCACCGTTAACGATATGTCTGCCAAAAGTGACCATTTTTGTGCGTTGGGTAAAAGTGGTTACTAAACTGGTATTTTTGCCTAAAAGTGGTGGCTACCAGTGCAATTAACTCTATTTTTTATAAGGCCTTTCTTTTTGAACTTTGAGAACACCATGTGAAACTAGATATTCATACATTATTTTCAACGGTATATTTTACGAAAGGTCTCGGGCAGCTGACCATCGCCGCCAATAGTGAGCCAAACTGTTGTTGGCAAATGCTTATATTGGTTATATTTTGCTGGAACTTTCTAATATGTTTTGTGAGTGTATAGATTTTTCTTTTGCTTCTTGAGGAAGCATTTGTGTGTTGCTTGTGCGGCAAGGCAAGGTTCTTTATCTCTTGGGAAGAAACAAAGACAACTTGCAAGTCTTGGAGGGACTAACAAGCCAAGAGTGCTCATAAAAAGGGCGAGGACCTTATCCTAAGGAAGCAACATTGTGAGAGTTCGAAGTGCGGGAGCACCATGCCACGTCTTGCCTAGACGTTAAATCGTGCGCTTGGTGGGAGGCAACCCACCTAGGTACATTTATTTTCTAGTTTAAATTTTGTTTTTAGCTTTATTTTATTTTTGTTTAGAATAAGGTTGTGATTTGTTTGTGATAGTGGATCTAGGCTTGAATGATCATATTTTATCCACATGGATTGTGATGATAACTCTTGATGAACTTGCATTAATATATCTCTTGAGTTGATTATGAGCATATAGGATATTCTTAAGCCACTTGATTTAATTCTTTGGGATAATTTTTAAATGGACATTGATGTGTAGTTAAACTCTTTGATTGTGGATGTATGTTGTGCCGAACTTACCGGTATATGCCCGGAAGACATTGAGGACAATGTCTAATTTAGGTTTGGGGGTGTGTGCACAATATCATCTTTTGTTTGCAAGTATGTGCAAAAACATTTTGAGCCTAAATTTTTCAAAAATTTTCGAAAATCTTGTGAAAATGCCATGCTTGAGCATATTTTGCTTGTTGAGATTGTGCCTTTGTGTGTGCAAGTGAGAAATTGTGTATCTTTGCCTTGCTTAGTTTAGATTAACTTCATGCCATTTAGGGTTGCATTGCTCAAAGCGCGCTAGTTCTTTTCTCTTGATGTTGAGTGAATATTCAATTGTGCTTAAAGGTTAGGAATTAATAGTGGAGACTTCCCGTGAGGTTCACAAACACGGCCTTAAAATGCGTATTTGAGGGAAAGTTTTCACTCTTTAAACACTCATTCAAACACACATGTTATGCATATTTAAAATGTCTCATTCACACTTAAATGTTGTTTGCCATAGAACATATGGACTGCTTGTGGATGCCTTGATTGACTTTGTGGACAAACCTTTAGAAATGATTTTAGGCAATGCATGTGAAAACCACCAAATTGGCCTAAATACTTCCTATCCCTCTAATGTATGTGCTCCATAGCCCATTTGAAGCCAAACACAATTAAGCTTTTCATTCATGAACCACATCAACATGAAACCATATAGCCTAAACACTAGACTTACCTTGTACCAAATGGTTTGCTAAGGCTTAGGGGTTGAATGTAAGCTTTGAGGAGTATCAAAATGTAAGGTGTGTACTTAGGCAAATATGTATGTGCAAACACATGAAAAAGATGAAATGCAATGCTTGAAAAGAAAAAAAGAAAAGACAAGCAAAGAAAAGAAAAGAAAAGAAAAGCATGGCAAAAAGAAAGAAAAAGAAAAAAATGATGAATGAGGCACAAAATGCCTAGATCAATTTTGTGGAATTAAATGAGCTACTCAATGAAAATTAAGAGTAGAAAAATGCACAAAGTAAATTGTAAGCCTAGACGCCTAAGTGTGGAATATGCAAGTTGTAATGAGTATGTTGTGCTTAATTAGAATGTATGCCTTAGTGTGACCATTGGGTGTTTGAAATCCATTTTTCCTATTTATTGACTCACCATTCACCTTTGGCCCCATTACAACCAAATGAAAAGACCTATTTGATCTTTAGGGATGTCCACTTTGGAAATTTTGGTTGATGCATGTTCTTTTCATTCATGGTTTTCAATTCCTTTCATGAGACAAATTTTTAGAAATTGTGTTTTTAAATAATCATGTGCAATTATATTTGATATTTTGAGCATAAACTCATATTGCATATGGATTGTGAGTGAAGCCTAGGATTTCGTGAGAAAATGAGAGAATCCGGTGAGGATTAGATGTCGAGGCGAATTACATTCTTTTCCTAATGGCACTTTAGTTTTGAAGCTTAAGCATCTTGAATGTGGAATCGCGTTGCGTGCAATGTTTACTTAGAGTGGCATGTCTTTAATCTTTATTTAGCATATCTCACATGCATTATTTCCTAATGAGTACAACGTTGGTTTAATCTCTTCACTTTTGGTTTTGCAAGTCGAAATATTGGCTTTTGAGTCTTTTACAAAGAGTTGGTGCTTTAATGTGATTATTTGATTTTTAGATACATGTCCATTGTGTGCTTATGTTTGTTTTGCTCGAGGACGAGCAAAAGATAGGTTTGGGGGTATTTGATCGAACCAAAATTGGTATGATTTTGGTCCCCATCTCCTTCTCCTTTTGTTCGATTCTTGGGCATTATCCAGTGATCTAATGGTGTAAAATCAAGTGTTTCAGGTTTTATTAGGTTTCAAGAGCATTTAGGATGAAGATGAGGACTTGGGTGCAAAAAGGCTCACAAATGGGAAGAAACAGGGCATTTTCGCCACTTAGACATAAGGAGGTCGCTACATGGGCGCCATGGCGACAGAGGATTCTTCAAGTCATCAGAAGGTCGCCATTTGGTTGCCACTTGAGCGCCATGGCGACAGAGGAAATTGCAAAGCATTTCATGGTCGCCATTTGAGGTCGCCATGGCGACCTACACTTGCAAATGGCGACCACATAGGAATTCCAACGTAGGAATTCCAAAGTGGGAAGGGTCGCCACTTGGTCGCCATTTGGTCGCCATGGCGACAGAAGAACCCATTTGAGGTCGCCATGGCGACCTAGAAGGACAAATGGCGACCACGTTGGAATTCCAGCGTTGGCATTCAAGAGGGGTATTCTTGTCATTTCATACCCATTTCATACCCTAGCTTTTCACACCTATAAATACATCACTATTTTTCCTCTTTTAGAAAATTCTTGTCCACCAAGAAACCTCCTTTCTACCATTCCTAATCTCTCCATTTCTCTTCTACCTAAGCTTAAACATCTAGATTACTTCACCAAAATCATTCCTCTCCTTCCATTTTCTCCACCCCTTTCCTTTGTCACTTTCCATATGACTCCACCTATCTAGACATATCCTCAACACCCACTCTTTGCACAAGATTCAAGCAAGGAAGCATCAAGGAAGGATCAAGCTTACAAGAGAGACCCAAGGGTGATTTCTCTCCATTTTACTTCCTTTTCTTGTTTGTAATTATGTGTAATTAAAACCCCTATTTTAGGGGATGATTTGAGAGACTTTTTGGACATGAGTATTTATTAAAGCTTTCAATATTATGTTTGCATGATTTAAGTTTTATTTACTTTTTAATTAGATCTTGCACTTATGTGATTAATTGAGTTATTGACACACTTGTTAATTAAAATATGTTGTAGGATTAATTTGTGATAAAATTGATTGAGTTATTGACACACTTGATTGATTAGAGCACATAGTGAATAGGATAGGCTTTTGGAGGGGTGATCAACCTCGATTGCCTAGACCATTTGATTGTCACTAACCGATCCTGCCGTGACCCCCTTTCCTTAATCGGTTAGGCATTGCGGTGGGAAGTTGTTTAGGGTTCGTAGTGACGGTCTAAACAACACATTCGAATGAGATTGGTCCTTGATTGTGTAGATAGTGCATTAAAGAAGCCATGTATGAATTGTTCATTGTCCATTAGCTACTCTATCATTTCCCTAGAATTCCTATTAATTGTTTATTCCATATTTCTTATCTAGATTTGTTGAGCATTCCATTTTATTAGTTTTATTAGGTTTATTTTACATGTATATTTGATGGCTTGACAACCCATTCACTCATCCATTTATCTATGATTTATTTTATTGTTTATAGATTAGCTAATTAATTCAACATATTACTCTAATTCCCTGTGGAACGAACTCTAAGCTTACCACATTACTCATTTTCAAAACTTAAAATATATTGCGTAAAGATTCATTTGATAACATTCTTTTGGTAATTCGCAATTTGGTAACGACACAAAAAGCGAGTCATCAGCGGCACTGCCCAAGAGCACCGTTGCTAGCAGTGGAAACCGAGAGCGCCACCATTAGCGGTGCTTAGCGGTTCATCAGATCCGCTTTGCGGATTTTCGTGTTTTCAGTGTATTTTGTTCGTTTTACGTTCGATTGACTTCCTGTTCATTTCAGACTTTCCAAAATTGTTTTTCCTACTATTTCAAAGTATTTTAAACTTGGAAAAACTTATTTGAGTTAGATTTCTAAATTATTTAAAATCCTACTTATATTTGGTTTCAATTTGGGAAAGATTTATTTCCTTATCCAAATTGGTTTTACCAAATACCTCTTACGTTAATTTGTTTTGTGCTGGGATTTATTTTTAAGAAATAAATTCTTATTTCTTATTTGCTATTCCTAGATCCTCTTGAACTAAGAATTCATTTCCTTGTTAATAGGAATCTTATAAATAAGGGTAATTATCATTCTCCCCCCTATAGTTTGTCATATTCTCCATTTTCCCCCATCTAGTTTCAAAATTCTCCAATTTCCCCCCTCCCATGCCTATTTTTATAAGATGAAATTGGTTGTATTTCTGCATGGGAAGGGGGAATTTAGAGAATTTTGAAACAAGATGGGGGGAAATGGAGAATATGGCAAACTACAGGGGGGAGAATAATAATTTCCCTATAAATAATGAGCTTATGTTCATTGTATGTAAGAGTGGTGGTTTTAGCAAATTTGTGTGAATTCTTTGTGCTCACATAGTGAGAGTTTTTAAGATTTTTGTAAGGCTAGTTATTCTTTGCATTGTGCTTCATTGTTCTAGCCTTTTATAGTTTTCTTTTTAATCTTCTATAGCATTCTATTTGTTTATTCGTGCATTCATTCTTATTGCACCTAGATTCATTCTCTTTAGCAATATTGAGTTTTCTTGAGGGGATTAACTAGAAGGCAAGGAGTCTTGTGAAGGTTGTAAATGTTCGTGAGCAAAGAGAAGACTTGTGGAGAAGGACTTCTACAAGCACGTGAGTTAAGGGTTGCTAGTAAAAGGCTTGCAAGTAGATAGAGGAGAGTTATAAGTCCTGGGTGATTGTAAACATATTATCAACTGGTAGATTTGGTGACTGATCCTAAGGGGTCCATGTTTTTTTTCTCCCTAGTTTGGGTTTCCACGTAAAAATTGTGTGTCTATCTTCTCTTTCTTTTACTCATTTTTTATTTGTGGGAATGTTTAAGTGTTTAGGTTTTATTATTTTTAAATTCCGCATTATTCCATTAAAACATATTCACCCTTCCTCTAGGTTTACGTAGTATTACGTTGTCACACCTTTTTCACTCGATGGCTTATTAATCCTTGAGGAGCTCAGCTCAATGTTTTTCTCATCAGCGTGACACTTGGCTTTGTATCTACCACATCTCCTTACACGTGGTTCATCAGCTCAAGTTGGATTTTTGTGTATGCGAACTCTTATTTCTCACCTCTTATTTATTTGCCAAGTGGCACTTGTTGTCTCTCAAACTGACATATGGATTGTCAACTCAGGTTGGACTTTTACTTATCCGACCTTTCTTTCTCATCTCTTATTTATTTACTAAGTGGCACTTGTTCACATATGTATTTCAGCTCAGGTCGGACTTTTGCATTTACGATCTTTTCTTTCACTTCACTTACTATGACTTGTGTTTAAGTTAGTTTGGCTTTAAGCCGACATGATCTATTAGACATGTAACTTTTTTTTTATGAGGTCAAATAATAACTAATCAAATCTCAAATTATCATGCACACCAGTTGCCTCCAGGACTCTTAATGACAATAATATTTTTGTCATTATGAATCATATTTTTTTATTATTATTTGTAGTAGTAGATATCAACCATTGGATCTTTAGAAAGGTTTGGATTTAAAGTGAATTTTACTGTAAGTATTCCTTTTCCTTTTTACATTTAGTCTTCTCGGTTTCAAAAAGAAATTACTTTTGAGTTTTGGTCCTTCAACGCTTCATCTTCACCTTCGAGTCTTCAGGTATTACACTATGCATGTCTTTCTTTATTTGTTTTTGTTTGTCTTTCTAACATTGATGTATTTACATGTATTTCCTTGTATTTTATTTTCTTTCATTCTTTTATAGCATCTTTTTTGTACCGATATATACTTATATTGTTATTATTATTATTTTATTTTCTTTAGCAACTCTTTATTACATGTTGATTTTTTTTTTAATTTTTTTTTTTATAATTGTTCGTAGGGTTTTCGTTGAAAATTTTTCTCCCAATTTTATTGTGTGTTTAAGTTATGTTTGAATGTTTGTCACTATTCGAGTCCTAAAAAGCATTGAAGTTGGCCTAAGTCTTTGAGAGCTACTCCTTGTTGAGTTGTTGGATGAGTTGAGAGAAGAATGAGTGGTCGTTCTGTATGCGCTTTTTGTGTCGTTAGCAAATTACGAATTCAAAAGATATTTATAAGAATCCTAGCAATGCATGTGCTCTAGAAGTTTTGAAAACAAGTACAGCAACAAGTGAGGGTATCATCCACATAGAGGTGTCATCCGTCCACCGTTTCACGTTTTAGTGTTTATTGAAAGCAATGTAAATGAGAAAGCGGAAGTGGTGAGAGTGGTGTGTGTGATGTGTAAGCATGTGGAGCGTATTGTGTGAAAGAACATGCAAAATGAAATTAAGAACATAAAGGAAACTAAGGATAAAATGTAACCGAGTGTTTGCCTTTCTAAGTTAAACTACTCCTAATTAAAGTAATCTACTCCTAAAGGCAAACACCCTAAGTTATGAAAATAAAGATGGCTAGGAGATATGCAAGATAATGAAGACAAAAGGTACTCATGACCACCAAAACATTCATGCCCCTCATAATAACTATCCATAACAGCAACCTATTAAGAACCGATAGGGCTAATCTACTTTAGGTGGCCGAGATGGATTGGATTGTAGTGCTTGCAATCCACCTCTTTCACTCTAGCATAGATAGATTTAGATGGCCAGGATGGCTTGGATTGTAGTGCTCACAATCCACCCCTTTCACTCTAGCCGAGATGTGTTGGATTGTAGTGCTCGTAACACATCCCTTCCATTCAAGATAGCTTGTTTTAGTCACATTAATGTGGGTATCTCAACTTGAATTGAGAGTTGTAGTGCCTACTCAATCCAAGGAGATATTTAATCCAAAACTCACATCAATTTAACATCTAAACATGCATCAAGAGTTAGAGTGTCTACTTAATACAAGAAGATATCAAATGCTTTAAAAACAATGAATGAAAGTATACTTGAAGAAATTAAATGCAAGTCAATCAAATAAATGGCACTAGTGTTAGGTCTACATATTTCCATAATAGAGATACACATCAAAGAATAAAATAACAAGAGAAGAGTAAAAGAGAAAACTCAATTGTCATCTCGGATCTCCAAGCTCCATTGAGGTTCCTCCTCCTCATAAACAAGAAATGATGGCTCTTTCCTCTTAAATCTCCTCCAAGGATAGGTGGTTGAAAGAAGAAAGTGGTGGTGGTGAGGCATCCATGGAGGAAAACCTTCATGGATGCCTTTGAAGCTTATATATCTCTCTTTTGTTGTAAAGAAGATGAAGTGTAGAGATGTTTTTTTTTTTTTTTTTTTGTCTAGGTTACGGTTATTACTCTTGAATAAAGTGGTGTATTTATAGGTTTGAGAGGTTAGGGCATGAATTAGGCATAAAAGGATAAATTTGCCTTTCTAAAACTAGCTGAAACTTGTCTTTGAGCTGAGCTGGCACCAGTTCGCAGCCCGATAGTCGTAGGTAGGCACCCGTAAAGTGGACCTGTGAACTACAATTTAGGGAATTCTGGCTCTCGGTTCACAAGTGTTGGGCGGGTAGGTTCGTGGGTAAAGACCGGCGAACTGCACGATTCTTCAATTCCTCGCGGTTGCAGATTAGCAAACTTGGTCTCGAGGCCTTCTGATAAGACTTCGTGGGTAGCACTATGCTAGTGTGCACCCATGCACTTGGCCTGATTTCTTCAATTATGCCTTTTTTGCTTTGCCTCACAGTCTTCTCTTTAAGCTCAAACACCTTGCTTAGGGAATATAACTACACAAGGCTCAACAAACACATTATATACATAAACACTCGAAAATGAGCACAAAAGCTAGGAAATAGGGACCTCAAATAGGCACAAAAGTGCAACGATCATGTTCTCTGTGACAATAACATCATCTACATAAACAAGTAAAAGAGTTAGTCGAGTATTGGTGCAATATAAAAATAAAGAAAAATCAGCTTTATTACAAAAAAAAAAAAAATCCCATAGAAATTAGAATAGAAGATAATTTGGCAAAACAAGCATGGGGTGCTTGTTTGAGACCATAAAGAGATTTTTATAAACGGAAAACATAATCTGGATAGTCAAGATTCACAAATCCTAGTGGATGTTCCATGTAAACCTTGTAAAAATGCATTTTTGATGTCTAGTTGCCTGAGAGGCCATTTGAAATGCACAGAAAAAGAGATGATGATGCAAACTATTGTAGTGTTGATAATGAGACTGAAGGTTTCGCCAAAATCAAGACCAGGAACTTATCTGTAGCCTTTGGCAACAAGACGAGCTTTAAAGTGATCACCACTACCATCTTCTTTGAATTTTGTGCAATAAACCCATTTGCTTTCGATATATTGGCATAAGCAGGTCGCAGAACTAGAATTCAAGTTTGATTGTGATCAAGCACGGTAATTTCTTCTTGCATGGCAGATCTCTAATTTTGGAAAATTTGAGATGTTTTTAATGTCTTGGGTTCTACCATAGAAACAAGAAGTGTATCATTAGTGTTGATTGATTGGCAAGTTGAAGGACATACATAATCTGTGAGATAAGTGGGAGGAGGACGTTTATTGCAGATAGGTCGTTGTGGTAGAGAAGAATTATTTTCTAGTGAAGGTGATAAAGGGGCTGTAAGGATTGATGAATTATTAGGTGAGAATGAAGGAGAGTTAACATGAGAAGAACTTATAGGCAAAGTAATTGAAATGTTTGGATAAGAATTTGGAGATGATGAAAACTCTAGATGGTGTGGTGGGCTATGGAAAACATATGTATTAGGAGGGTCATCATCTAGAAAAATCTGGCGAGGAATTTCTTAACATGGTATTGGTACATCAGGTTCTTGTTCCTTTTGCAGTTTTCCTGAAACCTACTCATCAAAATTGGGAAAAGTTGTGAATTTTGTGATAGATAAATCTTGTGAGGATTAAGATGTTGAAACATCTTTAAATAAATATGGAAAATGATTTTCATTAAAAACAACATGACAAGATATATATATATATATATATGTGATGAGTGTGAGGATCAAGGCAATGATAACCTTTATGCAATGGGTTGTAACCTAAGAAAACACAAGGAATTATTTTTCTTGAAAATTTATGCATACCAGGAGTTTTTGAAAACATTGAGAGCCAAAAATACGTAAACCAGAATAATCAGGTTTCTTACCAAATAATTTAGAATAAGGAATTTCCTTATTAAGGTTTGGTACCACAAGAATATTTTTCAAAGCAAGTTTGCCTTATGAGGTATTAAGTAAGGCATTACCCGTGTGTGTGATAGGTAGAGCTTGCCTATTACCTACAAAAATAAAGTCTGATCCAATATAAGGTTTTAAAAGTTTTAATTTACCTCATTGGTTTGTCATATGAGTTGTTGCTCCGGAATCAACATAAAAATTTGGATCCTCATCATTGTTGATGTGTTGATTGCTGCTAAGGCTTTCTTAGTATTGCCTCTTCTTCAGAGTAATTTTATCTATAATAACAAGTTTTTACAGTGTGATTTGTTCGATTGCAAATTTGGCAAGCTTTCTTGTTTGGATTTGGCTTGCTTGATTGCTCACTCCAATTCTTGCTATTGTTAAACTTTGGTTGAGCAGGAAAATTAAGGATTGATTATTGTAACCACCATTTTTGTTGGGACAGTTTTAGGGAAAGGAATTTGAACCTCGTCCTCTGAAATTTCCTCTTCCTCCATGAAAGCCCCTTCCTCTTCCTCTTCCTCTTTGACTGAAAAAGTGACAAAATTGTTTTTGGTGTAGAAATTTTTTTGTCAAAAGATATTTATTAGACCTTAGCAATGCCTCAAAATGTTTTCAAACAAGTATAATGGCAAGTGAGGTATCGTTCCACAAGGATTGAAAGGTAATAGTGATCAAATTAAAGCTAAAACTAGTAATTAATAAAAAGTAAAGGTTTTAATGATTGGTTTGTGAAAATTAACACTAAGATGCAACTACAATAATAATAAATCTAGAATTAAACTCAAGTTATCAAGAATATGAAATGATAAGATATGAGTAGAAAATATGGGAGTCGATGTAATTCATACACGAATAGTGGGCAATCTAATCTTTTTAAAAACTGAATTGATCTATTTAGGGTTTATCTTCCTAGCTCGAGTTGCCGGGATGGCTTGGATTGGAGTGCTCGCAATCCACCCCTTTCACACTAGCTAGATATATCGGATTGGAGTGCTTGCAATATATCCCTCCTATTCAAGTGAGCTTGTTTAAAATCACCTTAAGTGTATATGGTTAAAAATCATTAATTAACATCTAACATGGGCTAAGGGTTGGAGTGCCTACTCAACCCACTCAACCCAATAAGAAATCACAATTTAACATCTAACATGAATTGAGAGTTGGAGTGCCTATCCAATCCAAGAAGAGTATCAAATGCATTATAAGCTTTAATCTAACCTCTAAATGAGTTAAGAGTTGGAGTGCCTACTTAATCTAAGAAGATATTCAATTAAAAGTTTAATAACTCAAATAAGTTTAATATCCAAAGAGGATCAAGAGTTTGAGTGCCTACTTAATCCAAGAAGAAATTCAATTAAAAGTTCAATAACTCAAATAAGTTTAATATCCAAAAGGATCAAGAGTTGGAATGCATACTTAATCCAAGAGGAGCATCAAACACAATTAAGCACAATGAATGGAACTATATAAATCAAATACTAAGAAATGGTGGAAAGCGCACAATCTATGAATTATTACATCAACTCCCACAAAGGAGTTTAGCTACTCATAGTATAAACACAAATGAAAAGTAAAGAAACAAGAGTCAAGGAAGAACCCATTGGAGTGCTAAAATTCCTCTTTCTTCAAGTCCTCTCTTCCTCCAAAGTTTGCAAATCTGAAGCTCTTTGAGTGGGTAATTGGGTTTTGGCGAAATAGAGGTTGAATGGGTGATGTATAGAATGATTTGGTGAAGGAATTGGATAAGAAATGGGTTTGGATGATAAGGGAGATGATTTCTAGATCCTAGTGATGTGAGGGTCTAAAAAGTGTGTTGTGAAGGCGTGTGGGTGAAATCAAAAAAGAAAAAATATATAGGATTGCCAAAAATTGGTCTAAAGTTGTTGATGTCAGTGTCTTTTGGTGCAGTTCGCGACCTGATATTCTTGGGTGTGGACCTGTGCAGTGGATTTTGGGTTTTTCTGCCTCTTTGTTCGTGGGTATAGACCCACACACTGGGCACTTTTTGCAATCTTGATGTTCTCGGTCCGCTGTTGGTGCGCGGGTACTTCGCTGGTGTGGACTTACGCACTGGGCACTTCAAGGAAAATGTTGCTTCTCAGTCCGCAAGTGGTACCCAGTATGAACCAGCGAAAGGCAACTTCGCGGTTGAAAGTGCATGGGTATGCTTACCCGTGTTGTACCCGCGAACTAACACTTGAAATCTTGTGAGCCAAAAGGCGTAGGTGTCCTTACTGCCTTGTGTATGTATGGACCCGCGAAGGGACCAGCGAACTGGGCTCCATTCTTTGATCTTTAACTTGTTTCGCACTCGAAAGTCCTGTTTGCATCTCCAATACCTGAAATATATTGAATGCCTACAATAACTAGAGAATAGCCATTAGACACACAAATACACTCAAAAACGAGCCAAAGGATTATAATTGAGGGCCAAAATATAACACAATTTTGGCATGATAAAAAAGGCTTGATTGTGATCAATTTCTTGCTTTTCTGTGGTGAGATTAACCTACTCAAAATTTTGTAAAGACATAATGAAGTGATTAAAAGTAGGATATGGAGGTTTGATAAAATAGCTATTCGAAACTCCATGCATTTGTTTCTAAGTTCTTTTGAGACTTGAAAACCTTTGTCCATGTCTGAGAGTGGCTTTCCTATTGCAGCAAGTTTGTCACAAATTTCTTTGAACTTTCGAATGTATTCATCAAGTGGGAGATCTCATTTGGAAAATCCATATAAGCTATTTTTAAGTTGAGCCTTTACATCTTCGGTGTTAGGCAACAACTGTGTATGAATAGAACTTCAAACTGAGTATGTTGTATCCTCACCATAAATCATGCTAAGGACCTCTTCCTTCATATTTACAAGAAGCCAGGATATGAGAAGGCCATCGTTGATGACCCATTGCTCTTTGCTTAAATTTTTTGTTTTGTTTCCAGCAGAATCAACAAGTTAATCTATTGGTTTTTCTACATCATTGATGTGATGCTCCAAACCAAGCTTCAAATCAGTGGTAATATTTGTGATTTCCATAGAAGGAAGTTTGTGGTGGATAGTTTGATAGAGATCAAACTAGAACATTGGTGAAAAGATTGGATCGAGAGTGTTGGCTTTAATACCATTTTGAATTTTATGAGAAAGAACAAATAGACAATAGTGAAGAGAATGTTTATTCATTGATTGTTGTAGAATACAATTTACAATGGTTTATATAACCAATTGTGTCCAACGGTAACTAATGTTACAAGGAAATATTATGATTTCTTTAAAAGAGAAATCATGTCCTAATTGGATGAAAAAACAATTATGATATTGTTGACAATTTGAATCCATTTGAAAGAGTAAATCGTGGGATTGATTTGCTGCCAAGATATATCCATGAGTCTTGGTTTTGACTTTCCTTGATTTGAATCTTGAGCATAAGAACTCTTTTCATCATCATCATTAAGAACATGAATTCATCAAGGTCTAGGCTTGAACAACTTTCATTGCAAGTTGTTGTTTGTAAACTTTTAATAACAAGCATCCAAGTTGTAAAATTTTAAGTTCTTAACAATAAACACTCTAAGTTGTAGAAACCTTTAATACATTTAACAACTTCTTAATAGACAACGTGCACATGTATGTTGCTGAGACATTCTACAACATGCATTGCACGTGAAATACCTTTTTTGTTGTATTGTACTCACTTTCAAATTCATGATATGTGATTGATTCTCAATTTTATTGTTTTTGTAATTAATTCTTAATTTCTTTGTGCTAATATATGTTGTGTTTATCTTAGATTAATGAAAGAAACCAATAGAACTTTCGGTCGAATTGGGTGACAATATAAAGCGTGTTTTTGAGATTGATATATCCAACAGAACTGCAAACAAAGTTGTTCATTATGTTAGCTTGATAATAGCATACTTGCTTAGAGGTCCCTGGGCTGGAGGTGACTTAATCTTAGTTGGTTCTTTGAGGACTTTGTTATACTCTTCAACTTTAAGATGATTTAGGGTATTAAATTTCATGTTTGTTCTGCCTACATCAGTAGATATGAGTGAAATTGTTTTCTTGAAACTTTATTTCTTACATATGAATTAGTTTAAATTACTTAATTATCTAAGATATTGTTTTAATTTTTGGTGCAAAGTTTTATTACTGATTGTTAAGGACAGGCAATTTTCTTATTTCTGAATTCATGAACTATTATGGTAAATACACAACTATTATTTTAAGCATGTGTCTTTCTTTTGTTGTTTGTTCATTTTTCATCATTAATGTAATGAAGCTAAATATACACATATATAACAAATAGTTTTCATGATTATTTTGCAATACAAATGTGTATGAACTCATGATGTTTATATACTATTAGTGATTCTTTTAAGCCGTTGTATATGAAAATTTGAGATCATATAAGTTATTATCTGACCTTGTAAACAAAGTTACATATCTAATAGATCAGGCCAACTTAAAGCCAAATTGACTTAAACACAATTAATAATAAGATATGAGAAAGAAGAGGTAAGATATGCAAAAGTCCGACTTAACAATACATGTGCCAACAAATGCTACTTGGTAAATAAATAAGAGATGGCAAAGAAAGTTTGGATACGTAGAAGTCCAACCCAAGCTGAATAATACATGTGTCAAAGTTTGAGAGACAATAAGTGCCACTTGGAAAAATAAATAAGAGATGGGAAATAAGAGGTCGAATACGTGAAAGTCCAACCCGAGCTAATGAAACACTTGTCAAGAGTTGTGGTAGACACAAAGTCAGGTGTCACGTTAAGCTTTTGAAGGATTAATGGGTCATCAAGACCAAGCTACAGATGATGAACACATGGCTTTTATCTGTTTCCATGTGGCTCAAAAATGAGATCACACATGTTAGATACTAGTGGTGGAAAAACGGGCCGGCCCGGCCTGTTAGTGAAACGGGCCAGGCGGAGCCAAGCCGTTAGGTGAAAGGGTGAGCCCGTCTTGGGCCCAGGCCTGTTATGGGACAGGTCAGGCCCAGGCCGGGCATAGAAGGGCCCTGACGGGCCGGCCTATTAAGGCCTTAACGGACCGAGCCCAATAGGCTTCAAATTTTTTAAAAAAAACATTTTTTTTTATACAATATTTTTTTTATACATTGTAATAATTTTGTGTAATTATTAATGTAATAATTTTAATATGAAATATAACATTTTTCATTTCATACAACACTTAATTAGTTTTCGATGAATAATATTTTTGTAATTTCGTATTAAATTTGTGGTGAAAAGTATAGATTACAAATCATGATTGCCTCTGTAAAAACCTTAGAGTAAGAGCCTTATAATATGTAGAGACTAGAGAGTGGGAGGTATGTAAATATATAATATATAATGTATAGTGTATAGTATATTAGTATAATAGTATATAGTATATAAATAATATATTAAATAAATAAAATAAATTACAAAATAGTTGAAAGAGTGAATGAGAGATGTTGGAGATTGTAGAGAATAGAGAGAATAAGAGAGTAAGGAAGTAGATAAAATGTAGAGAATGAGGTGAGAGTGATGGGGGTATTTATAGGAAAATGTTAGGTTAGGGTATAATTGGAAAAAATTGTAAAAGATTTAAAAAAGTGTAATTTTTAAAAGTTTTGGATATTTACCCACCCCCCCCCCCCCCCAAAAAAAAAAAAAAAAAAAAAAAAAAAAAAAAAAAAAAAAACGGTCACCAACTACCACCTGGTTAATTACAAAAGCCACCTCTCAATTCAAATTTTGAAAAAAAAAAATTGACTTTGAATTCTGGCGAGCCTAACAGGCCGTCCATGGGCCGACCCGTTAAGACCTGTCAGAATTCAATTTTGCAAACATTTTTAGAGCCCGCGGGCCTGGCTGGCCATACTGGGCCCTGCCTGTGAACTCTGCACATGGACCCGGCCTAGCCCACCAGCTTAATAGGCTTGGGCATGGCCCGTTAAGCTAGCGGCCCTTTAAGCTAGTAGGCTCGGCTTAACGGGCCATGCCCGGCGGCCCGCCAGGGGTTGACCCATTTTACCATCACTATTAGATACTAATTTGTACAAACACTATAAATTTGAGAAGATCAATCAAATGAAAGGACAAGTAAAAAAAAGAAATAAAACAAAGAAAATTAGCTGTAAAAGTGAGGATAGTTAAGAGAAACATCTGATAAGTCTTGAGATCGGCTCAATCTGAGCAAGAGAATATTTATCAACTTAGGTTAGTAATTTGGACAGTCTCAAATTGTTCACCAAAGCAAAATGTTTACTCAAACTTGAGATCGGGTAAATAAAAAGCTTATCTCACGGTGCATTTAGCACACCTAGCTTTTTGTACAAATATATATATATATATATACATATATAAAATAAAATAAAATAAAAACTAAGAATATAAACAAGGGGTTCATTTTAGATTTTCGTTCGGACCTCTAAAAAGTCAAGATCGATCATATATGATATTTATTTCCATAACATGTGACAAGTGAAATGATATTTAATTAAGAGAAACAAAATATATGATATTGTAATTAATGTTAATTAATAATAAAAAGATACCTCATATTCACACGATTGAAATTAAAATTGGAAACATTTCAAAAAAAAAAATTAAAAATTGGAATATGTAGTATTATTGATGTTTACATCAAATTTTAAGAATTTAATTTAACAAAAAGATGAGATAGATCATTAAAATGTGTGGTTTGCTCGATGGGATGCTTTTTTGTGAGAAATTATCATATAAACATAAAACATTTATGGGTTCAAAATTTAAATGTCACCATTTGGGCCTGTTTTTGGGAGAATGTCACCAAGTTACTAATTTAAGTTTAAAAGGCACCAATTAAGGTGACCAGACAAAAATACCCCCATTTGTCAGTTTGTGTCATTTTCAAACGTTGAAAAAAGAAACCCTAGAGAGAGAAGAGAGAGAAAAGGCGACGGCACAACAGTCCCAAAGGCGACCGAAATTTGACGGCGAAGTTACCGGCGACGGCGATACAGTAATGATGTCGACGAGAACTCACGGCAGAACTCGAAGGACAGTGGTAAGTTTCTTATTCTTACGCGTTTTTTGTTGTTGAAAAGTTTATCTGTGCTTGATTGTGGATGGTTGATTATGTTTGTATGATGAGATGAGGTTTTAGGTTAGGGTTTTAGTTTCTGAAAAGAGTTGTTTTGAAGACGATGAAGTTCTGGGTTATCGTGAGTTTTTGAACTGTACCCGTGAGTTTTTGTACTGTTTCCGAGCCTTTTTACTAGACCCGTGCCTTTTCGAGCCTTTTCATACACTTCCGTGACTTTTAATACACATCCCGTGACTTTTAATACACTTCCCGTGACTTTTAACACACGTCCCGTGACTTTTAATATACACTTGCCATCGTGACTTTTAATAAACTTCCCGTGACTTTTAATACACTTGCCATCGTGACTTTTCATACTCTTCCCGTGACTTTTCCCGTGACTTTTCATACTGTTCCCGTGACTTTTCCCCTGACTTTTAATACTCTTCCCATGACTTTTCAAACACTTTTCCGTGACTTTTCATACTATTCCCGTGACTTTTCATACACTTTCCCGTGACTTTTCATACTGTTCCCGTGACTTTTCAAACACTTTCCCGTGACTTTTCAAACACTTTCCCGTGACTTTTCATACTCTTTCCGTGACTTTTCATACACTTTCCCGTGACTTTTCATAATGTTTCCCGTGACTTTTCAAACACTTTCCCGTGACTTTTCATACTCTTTCCGTGACTTTTCATACACTTTCCCGTGACTTTTCATAATGTTTCCGTGACTTTTCATACACTTTCCCATGACTTTTCATACGTTTTCATGAACTTATATGCTTTTTTTCTATGAATATGCAGATGAGGAATGACGAGGATTTTTTTAAAACCCCAATGACAGATTGGGTTCTTTATAAGTTGAACAAGAAATTCCAGAGAGAGAAAGTAACTGAGTTAACACTACTGTCTGACAGTTTTTTTTTTTTTCAAATGTGGAGAGAGGAAAGTACAAAGGGAATAACATAAATGATTAAAGTGGGGGCAATTTTGGTAGTTCACAATAATAGGTGCCTTTTAAACTTAACTTATTAAACTAGTGACTTTCTCACCACATCAGTTTAAAAAGGTGACATTTCTCACCATTTCCACAACATTTATTGTAGCAGTTAGTTCACGTGTTCATCACTTGCCATGTTTGAATAATATATCAACAATGTACTTATCACACATGTTTTGCAAAAATCTCGAAATGTTTGTTTTTGATAGTGGCACAATCAATCATGCAAATCGTGTCAAAGATACATGACATGACCATGTTTTATATAAAGGGAACAAACACGTCTGCGGAATTAAAAACGTGCCAAAATGGGACTCTTTTATGTACAGATGGGATGCACCACGTGAAAATCGAACATCATCTTCATCACCCCATCAAAAACAAAAAGAATAATGTTTGGGTATTGATCGATTAGAATCCAAAATACTGGTTATCTGACTCTATCAATGGGAATATAGTATGTGGCTCAATTTATGAGATAAATATAAAAAATAAAAGAAAAAAGGTCACATACTACACTCTTATTGATAAAATCAGTATTTTAGGTATCTGACTGGTCAATACCAAATTATTATTCTTTTATTTATATGTAAAAACAAAAAACAAAAAAAAAACCTATCGATCATCATCATCAATTTGATAGAGATTTATTTATTTTTTATGTTGCTTTTAATTAAAAGATTGTAATATACAATATGCATTGATAACTCCAAATCTGATATGTGAAATTCGCTGATTACCAAAGATGAGAGAGTGGAGATGGAGCCCATGAAAATAAAGGCAGGGAGAGATTATTAATTTAGGATAAATTGGAGTGTGAGAGCCGTAACCAAGTTGCCCACTTTATTATTTTATTTTAATAAGAGTGATTATTAGTTTAAGAATTATGTTAGGTGCCTTAAGGCACTGGCCTGACTGCCAGAGCCACAAATTTAAGTATGGTGATTTATTATACAAAAACAAAAAAAAAACAAAAACAAAAACAAAAAATTAAAGGGCAAAGAGAAAAGAAAAATTAAAATTACTAATAATTTTATAATTTTTAAAAGAGATTTTAAAGATGTGTTGATGTAAGGGCCCATACCCTAAGGCATATGTTAAGAGATTATATATTTATTTATTGAACGTATGTACAATTTTATTTTTTTTACATTATATAACGTTTTGCGTTAATATTTTTAGTTTAATATTAATTTAACTGTGATTTTAGTTATAGAAATGACTCATTTACTAGCAAGATTATAATTTTCACAATCTTAGAAAAGGATTTAGTTTATATGTGTTATTTTTCTTTTTCATATACAATATGTCATTTGTGTTAGTTAATAAGAAAAGAAAAAAACAAATGCATTCTATTATTATTATTATTATTATTATTATTTAAAATATTACATAAATTCGGATTTTTTTTTAAAAGGAAGAGGAATCGAACCTATGACCTTGTGGTATAGATGTGAAGGTATTCTCTTATTTATTATTTATAATTATTCTTTTCACATACTGCTTCAAATAATAATAATAATAATAATTCAGCGCATGATACAAGGGAGAGAAATTGAAGCAATGCATCAATTATAGTGGCTAGTCAAAAATATCAAACTGTTTCATCCTTTGAACTTAAATTTATGTGAAAAGAATTTGCTCATAAAAAGCAGAAATTGATGATGATCTCCATTTCTGACCTAAATTAAAGTTGAAAAATTACAAGTAATTAAAGTCAATCAAATCTCAGGTAATTCAAGTAGTTCCCCGGCCGATGTAGTGAAATGATTGTACCAAAAGTCCATGCTATCATACATATTTGAAGTACAAGCATGGACAGGTGGTTCAATTGCACCATCAGCTGCTGATGAAAGATCGTTACTGATCGTGACCATCCCTGAATTATAATTATCAGCCAACAACACTTCTGACCAGAAGTTCTCATCTATCTCAATAAAACCCTCCGGTGATGACATCGATGAGTCCTCCATCTTCATGTTGTAAGCTGTAGACGATGACATGTCGTCGCTCGAACACTCTTCATGAACTGAACTAGTATTAGCTGACTCGGATCTCACATGGTTCACGGGTTCTTCTTGTTCATCAATTGGGTCATCGTGTTTATTACTATTTAACTTTGAAACATCGATCATGAATTGTCGACCAGGCTCGGTAGAAGAAGTGGGCTGGTTTTGGGTTTGTTTGAGCCTCTTTTTCAAGTGGGTGTGCCATACATTTTTTATTTCATTGTCTGTTCTTCCCGGTAATCTGGCCGCTATTGCCGACCACCTGAAAAATACAATTAATCACGTTATTTTTTATTAAACAATCTCCTCTTTATCAAATTAAAACGCACTGTTCAAAGTGGTGATCTTGTCTCTGTATAAATGCTATGAAAAGCGTGATTTTTTAGGTAAAAGCCAGGAATCTTTCTTTGCAGTCCCACTTGTTCTTTAACCTACCTATACTTCTAATAATGTTTCTGATTATTTATTATATTTTCTCTGATAAAAAGAGACAAACATACTTATTATTTTATTTTTCCAAGTTGAATCGAGATCCAAATAACTATATGCACGGATTCTCAGTAATTCAATAGCCAGAGATCCTGATAAAAAATTTTAGTTAATATATTATATGTAGAATTTGAGAAGGCATACCTATTTCCGATGAGTTGATGTAAGTTGATGATGGTGTCCTCTTCTTCTCTGGTAAAATTTCCCCTTTTAATGTCTGGCCTCAAATAATTTGTCCACCGCAGCCTGCAACTTTTTCCACACCTTAACAAGCCTGCAGATCAACAGAACCAACCAATTAATTATATTTAAAAATTAGCCCAGAAAAATTTATAAACAAATTAATAAAACTAATTAACAAGTAACCACCAGCACAAACACATACCAGCTTGTTTGGGAAGAGCACGCCAGTTTCCATGGCCGGAAAGTTGAATGTAATTGATGAGAATCTGGTCTTCTTGAGGAGTCCAAGGGCCTTTCTTCAACCCCATCTTTTCACAGCATGGAGCTCTCACCATTTTGGATTCTCTGTTTTTTAGTTGTGAATTGTTGATGGACAAAACTAGCTTAATTAGCTTAGGTTGTTAGTAATCAGAGCCAATGAGGAGGATAGATATTGAAAGCACAAAACATAGTAAGGCCATTAAAGGTTTTTATAACCAGAGAAGGAAGCAGCCAAACAACCAAGCCAAGTGTTGTCACTACTATTTTAATGCACAAAGTCCAAGGCTGACTAGCTATTTGGATTTTTTTTTTTTTTTAATATAAAATAAATTAAATTACTGTGTAACCTGAAATTTCAAGGAAAATTCACTATGACTCCCTCTCACTCTCGTAGGGTTGTATGGAGATGTGGTTTGTCCGACGGTCAATTTAAAACGTGGGATATGCTTTAGATGCCAATCATGGAGTTTAATTTCATGCAATTTGTATGTTTGTATTTTTTTTATTTTTTTGAAGAAAAACAACTGAAAACAGTTATAAACCAGGAAAGATACAAGAGGGATTGGTATCCCTCCAAACAATCTCTTCACCAGAAGAGAAAGCAAGGTTGGCTAAGCTATGGGTTAAGACATTGGATAATCTAGGAATAGCTTGACAAATGCAACCACACATCTCATTGCACATGATTTAATATCGGAGATAAGGAACATGGCATCGCCTAAATTTGAAGTGTTAAGAGTTAACCATCAATGCAGCTGAAGAAGCATCAACTTCAGCATAATTAACAACCAAATTGTTTCTTTTAGCGAGCAGCAGGCCTTCTCTGAGCACCATCAGTTCCCCTATTTCAACCGAAGGTTTTCCAACCATTTGCTTCGAAATAGCAATCACCACTTTCCCAGAGGAATCTCCAATAGCAGCCCTAATGCCTATGACCTCCTTCCCATTTCACAGACACATCTAAGTTTAGTTTGAGGCATCCTAGAGGGGGAGTAATCCATTCCCCGAGAGTCACAACCGAAGACTTCTGAGATGTGGATAAAGCGCTATAGGTGTTCTGAAATTCCAAAAGATAATCACTATAGGCCTCCATTATTTCCATAGCTCTCTTGCCATGGCCTCTAATCAAAACAGTGTTACTATAATTCCATAGATTCCATATTAGAACACAAACAAAGATAAAATCCTCTTTTTTCAATCAACTGAATAAACCGGCAACAATTTCGTAGCCAGGAAAATTTCGAAATTCAGAAATTAAATCAAAGTAAGGAGAGCAATGCCATACCTTAAGGCTTTCAGGACACCAAAAAAGCACATGGCTCACGGTCTCATGTTGCTTTTTACACCTGAAGCAAATATTATGCTTTGATATTTTCCTTTTCCAGAGATTGTGGAGACAGGGGATTGCACCATGATAGACTTTCCAAATAAACATTTTGATTAGGAGGAATATTGATATGCCAAAGGTCTTTCCACCATTTTTAGAGATTAGAAGGAGAAGAATGAGATTCTTTGAGGAAAGAATTCAAGGCTAGCCAATAACCAGATTTTACTGTATACAATCCATTTTTGTCATAATGCCATGAGATGCATTCCTTTCCTCCTCTTACACTGATTGGGATTGAGATGACAGCTTCTTTGTCCATTGGAAGTAGAATAGAATCCAGTTTATCAGTATACCAACAATGCCTCTCAGCATCAATTAAATCGGAAACCCTTAAATCCAAATCGGATACTCTACTGACTGGTTAAAATAAAGAGGGCCTAGGAATCCATGGGTTTGAAAATACACTGATACTGGTACCATTTCCGACCTTTCAGCGTAACCCTTTTAAAAGCAATTCCTTACCCCACATTATACTTTTCCATACATGAGAACAACCTGGTTTATTAGAAGAATGAAGAAAGTCAGTGTCTTTGAGGTACTTACATTTGAATAATCTAGCTATTAGGGAATCCGGATTCATCAGTAATCTCCAAGCTTGTTTAGCTAAAAGGGACTAGTTAAAGAGATGTAATCTTTGAATCCCAGGCCTCCCATAAATTTCAGTTTACATAGGTATTCCCATTTCCTCCAACTTATCTTCCTCTTTCCCTCTTTGGTGCCCTATCAAAATTTAGATATCATAGAACTCAGTTCTTAACAGAGGCCAACCAGGAGTTTGAAAATACTCTTCATGTATGTTGGTACTGCCTAAGCAACCGCTTTAATGAGGATTTCCTTCCCCCCAAGAGAATTGGTTACTTTTCCACCTTTGAATACGTTGCCTAACTTTCTCTCGGATTTCCTGAAAAGCCTTATTTTTATTCCTCCCTACCAAAGTTGGAAGTCCAAGATATTTATCATGACAATACCTTGGCTGAACTCTAAGAATGTCCTGGATGTCTTTCTTTAAGCTGGTATTAACGTTTGGACTGAAAGTTATACTTGATTTCTAAAAGTTCACTTGCTGACCAGATGCTTTTCCATAGGTATCCAACAAGTTTTTGATGCGCCAATAGCTCTCCACCGATGCCTTGCAAAACAGTAAGCTGTCATTTGCAAAAAATAAATGGCTAATCATAGGGCCACCTTTTGCACACCTTATTCCAAGAATTTAGCCACCACTTTCCAGAATTTTATAGAAGACTCGATAACGCCTCAGCACATAAGAGAAAGAGATAAGGTGAGAGAGGACATCCCTGCCGAAGTCCCCTGGAAGGAGTCACACTTCCCACCACCTCACCATTAAGCATGAATGATATAGTAGATGTAGAGATGCAATTCATAACGAGATCAATCCACCTTCTAGGGAATTCCATTTTCTCCATGATTGCTTTGAGAAAGCTCCACTCAACACGATCATAGGCTTTGCTCATATCCAGCTTCAAAGTCATTTGCCTCATGCTACCCCTTTTACGCATATTGATTGAGTGGAGGATTTCAAATGAGGCTAGAATATTGTTGAAAATTAAGTGGCCTAGTACAAAAGCTGATTGATTGAGAGATATAACAGAGGGTAACCGTCTTATATATTATACTACACAACGAGATAGGCTTGAACTCCTGTATACTATGTGGGAATCTTGTTTTGGGAATTAGAACCACATTGGTCTTATTAAAGTCCTGTATTGACTCCCCATCATTAAGCACCTTGAGACAAATTTGAGTGATCTCGTTCCTAACAATCGACCAAAATTTTTGGAAAAAAATGGCTTGGAATCCATCTGGTCCTGGAGCTTTGGTTGGACCCATCTCGAAAATAACATTCTTAACTTCTTCAGCACTAAAAGCCATTTCTAAACTTCTACTTTCAGATGTATTGAGCTTAGCTTCAATATTGGAAATAACATTATTAATAACTCGATTTCCCGGATTTGAGGAACAAAAAATTATAGTGAAATACCTGTAAATGTGCCTAGTAATATCCTCCTTAGATTCAAGATACGTACCCTCTTCATCAACCAAGCCATTAATTTTGTTTTTTCTTCTTCTGGCAGTTGCGCTAGCATGGAACAACTTAGTATTCCGGTCCCCTGCGATCATCCAATCGGCTCTGGATCTTTGCCGCCAATATATCTCTTCCTTGGCAAGCAATCCATCCAAATCTCTTTCTTTTCTTCTGATTTCCTGCATAACACCATCTTCATTAACTTTCTTGTACAGTTCATCAATGGATTTCTAGGTTGGGACGATTGACTTCCTGAGCGAGCCAAATCTTTCCTTGCTTCAACCTAACAGTTTCGCAATGCACAAATTGAGCTTAGATCGGAAATCAGAAATTGATACATATATAGTTCTTTTCTCATTGCTACGCATTTATATAAAATACATTAGTGCATTGTATGTAGACCATAGATTATAGATAAATATGCAGACTATGTTAAAACAATTGAATCTAATGGTTCACAAGCAAGGCATGGATATATATATATATATTTATCAGTGCACACTAAGGAGAAAATTCTCCATATATATATAGAAATGTTCAAGTCAGTGCATACTGATGTAAATATGCGAGGGCATTGAATGTAAGCTACTCATTTTCCATGCTTTGACTTAGTGTATATACACTTGTCAAAACTTCTCCATAATGAGTGACTCACATTCAACGTCCTTATATATTTACATTAGTGCGCACTGATGTAAATATGTGAGGACATTGAATGTGAGCCACTCATTTTCCATGCTTTGACTTAGTGTGTATGCACTTGTCAAAACTTCTCTATAATGAGTGGCTCACATTCAATATCCTTATATATTTACATCAGTGTGCACTAATGTGAATGAGACTGTATATATATATTCAGTATCTTTCTTTATAGTGCGCACTATATAAAATATATCAGTGCATTACATCTAGGCCATAGATTATGGATAAGCACTCTAATGATTCACATACAAGGCATTTATCAGTGTGCACTGAGGAAATCAGTTCTCTCTCTCTCTCTCTCTCTCTCTCTCTCTCTCTCTCTCTCTCTCTCTCTCTCTCCCTCTCCCTTTATATATATAGTCCCCACCTACAAATCCCCTGACATAACAATATGTACAAACCAACTTTTCAGCATTTGGATCAAAATAGGCTGTTGTGTAAGTGGTACACAACAACCCTTGGATTTTGATTCAAGGGCTGAAAAATTGGTTTATACATAGTCTTATATCAAGGGTTTGTAGATGAGAATGACTATATATATATATATTTTCAAATGAGAACGTTTTGATATAACTTCATGAGGATATTGAATGTGAGCCACTAGTTTTACATGCTTTGACTCAAGTGTGTATGCACTTATGAAAACTAGTGGCTCATATTCAATATATATCCTCATGAAGTTATATCAAGACGTCCACATGAGAACGGGATTGTGTATATATATATATACAAAAATGTTCAAATCAGTGCGCACTGATATAACTTCATCAGTGCGTTGGATGTGGACTATTAGATTTACATGCTTTGACTCAAAGTGTATGCACTTGTCAAAACTTCTCTATAATCAGTGGTCCACATGCATTGGTATTGATGTAGTTACATCAATGCATACTGACTAGACTGGGACCGTATATATAATCATGTATATTTGTATATATATAATTTCATGCAAATATACAAATTTTCTATTGTCAGTTCGTCCTGACAATAAATATATTAAGACGAAGAATATGGACCACTAGATTTATATACTTTGACTTAAAGTGTATGCACTTGTCAAAACTTCTCTATAATCTATGGTCTATATTTTTTATCCTGATATATTTATTATTATGACGAACTGACAATAGAAAAACTGAATTTATATATATATATATATGTATAAGCTTTATTTATTTATATTTTGAATCATTACAAATTTCAGGATTGAAGAAAATATATAACTCGAACTCACGACTTTAATGATTTTATTTGGAATTTAGGTTTCGTTACTTTCGTATTCGTAATAATAAGCAAGTCAAAGAAAGAGGCTAGTGGACTGTTGTGACCACGAGAGGAGTACCCCTCAGGAGTTCCTTTCCAACACTACTAACAATTTTTAATATAATATTGCTTCTTTTTTTCTTAAATACTATCTAACATTTTTTATTTTTTTATATATTTTATAATACAATAATCATAAATTAGTTTTTCTACACGTGGCTTGATAGTAAGAAATATTTATTCAATCTAATAATGTCTTGGGGGTGATGCCGCCGGTCACTGAGGCTAGTCATAAACTCGGACGTCATGGGTTCGATCTCTGTCAGCCACATTTCTCTTGGGGCCATTGGAGGTTTATCCGGCTATTAACTTCAGGACCTCGTGGGATTAATCAAGATGCACATAAGCTGACCTGGACACCCATGGATACCAAAAAAAAAAAAAAAAAAAAAAAACTAATAATGTCTTAAGTTCGAATCGTCATACCGTAAGTTAAATATATTAAAAAATAATAATAATCAAGACCAACCGTCCAAGCTAAGGGCCAGTTTGGTATTACTTTTGAGAAGTTAAAATCAACTTATTTTATAATTTTGACATAAAATAATGTTTGGTAAAACTTCCAAAAGTGATTAATTCATAATCTGGCAAGTTTTGATAGTGATTTTGAGAAATAGGTGGGGGTTACTTTTTGAAAGTGATTATGGAATAATCTATTTCAGCATTTAATGAATCTTTTAAAATATCATTATTATCCTTATGAAATCAAATTAAAATCATTTATATCCTTATTTCATCTCAAAATTAAAGATTCTAATTAAATATTGATTTGATTTATAAAACCTTTTAAAAATATTTTTATTATTCTTATGGATTTTTTTTTTCTAATTTAAATATTCTACTTAAATATTGATTTAATATATATAATTAATGAAAAAAATAAAATAAGATTATAAAATCATGTCTATTTTAGTCATTGTAACTAATTTCAGCACTTTTGAAATAAAATTACCAAACATACGTATACTGATTTTGAACTATACAGTAGTTTTAAAAGTATAATTAACCAAACATCTACTGATTAACTTCACAGCTGATTATTCCTTCAGCACAGCTAACAGTGATTATTATAAAAGTTACAGCAATACCAAACTGGCTATAAGTGACTAATTAATTTATAAGGTTATAATTTGGTTAGATCTGTGATATGCTCCGATAAAGTATGGGATTCAAAACCCCTCATAGCCTCATAGGTATCTCTATGACCAATTACTATAACTTTTTTTTCCCCAAATATTGTAAAGTTTGGTGAAAACCGTGGATTCATGAGATTTCTGAGTTAATATAAATAAATAAATAAATACTTTTCTTTTAAAGAATAGACTAAATAATTTTGATCTGGAAAATTATTCAATTCAATTTGTAAGGCTGCCGTTGCAATTTACACAGCCATCCCATGGGTTGATGTGTTCCCTGATTTGATTAGGCTTTGTTCAGGTTAGATTATTAGGGAAAATTCCCATTATTAACCCCAAGGGGTGGTGCCGTTAGTCACCAGGGCGAGCAGTAAACTCGAACGTTCTGGGTTCAATCCTTGGCAGCCACGTTTCTCTTGGGGCCACTGGAGGTTTACTTGGCTGTTAACTTTAGGGTCTCGTGGGATTAGTCGAGGTACACGTAAGCTGGCCCGGAAACCCACGGATACCAACAAAAAAAAATTCTCATTATTACTCTTATGGCGCGTTTACTAATCAGTAATCAAACTGAGGAAAGGGAATTAAGTTACTGATTTGTGAATTACAGTGTTTACTAAATTTGTTCACTGTCTTTTTTTTTTTTTGTTTATCGTTTTCCTCCTAATCTTGCTATAGGTATGCCTTTTTTTTTTTAATAATCTTAGATTTCTTGAATATACATAAAAATCATGTTGATGAATATTATTGACTTGTTGCACTGATTTTATATTTATAAATATCGAATCCGGTATGAAATCATGGTGTGTGTATATATATATATATATTTGTATAAGAACTGTGTTGATGAAATCTTTGACTCGTTGGTCTATGCAATGGCTTTTTTTTTTTTTTTCCTTTTTACGTGAAGCATGTATTGCAGGCATACTCATATATATTTTGTTTTGTTTAATTTTTTTTTTCTTTTTACTAATGCAGTATTACATATTCACACACACACACACACACACACATATAGATATATATGTTATGGATCTCTTAGAGCATGCGTTTTAATTGTTTTTGTCATAATCTTTTGCAGCAGGATCATTGTTATTTAGTTTTATTGGTAAAGTTTTAATGTTTAAAAATATTTCAAATCATTTATGTACTTTTGAGATATATTTATATTTTTGATATTTTAGACTTGTAATTGTTTGACAATCTTTCTAGACATAGCTTATAATTTATATATATGTTTTTTGAATCAAGTACCGTGTGAGCTAATGGTTGTATATGTTGAGATATTATGTGTTTTTAATTTTCGAGAGAAGGGAAAAATGCACCTAAATGTGAGAAATTATTTCGACATTAAATTAATTAAGCTTTCAAATCTGAATTACTCCCCAAATTTTAATTATTATCAAGTAATTAGTTGAAAGTTTACGATATAAAGATGTTAATTATTAGTTATAGTGTTATGAGCAGTATAAAAAATAGTTTTTCATAATAAAAATATATTTCAACATATTATATACACAAGGGTATTTTTGTAATCAACTATATATCATTCCGATTCCTTAATTGAAGTAAACACTAGAAAGGGGATAAATTTGATTCCATTTATGATTCCTAAATTGTTAGTAAACAATGAAATGGAATTTAGTAACTTAATTCTGATCCTCCTCCATTCCCTTTCCAGTGGAACTTCATTCCAATTCTCTCCATTCCTGATTAGTAAACGCGTCCTTAGTAAGTAGGGATGGCCAATGGGGAAATGGGGATGGATATCGGTCCCCCCATCCCCATCCCCAATTTCCAAACCCTCCCCCATCTCCCCCGCCCCACCCCCCCCCCCCCCCCCCCTGATGGGGTAGATTTGGGGGGAGGTCTCCCCACCCCCATCCCCATTTCCCCGTTTTTCCCCGATTCCTCATTTCCCCCGGATCCCCCATTTCCCCATTCCCCCATTTTG